>CM068710.1:9536129-10786129 GCA_035079005.1 Fraxinus americana | reverse complement strand
ATTGCTCGAAGAATGAAGAACACTAGAGCCCAGAATGTTGTGAGGAGGATTCAGAACTTGGAGTACATCATCGGCATCATCATCCTTATCGCCCTCGAAGGGTAGAGTCGAAAAATCCGAGGTGGGGTCGAACCTTTTTGTGTATGCTACCCATTGACCATATTCTTTTACTATCTTCATCTACTTAAGAGTTTGGATACTGATGGTGTCGGTAGGGCGAAGTTTAACAAAGATCTCATCATTTAGAGGAATATCAAAATGTTTAAAATTTTTCGTGAGGAACATGTCATAAGGTAAAACTTTAACATGTCAAGTGGAATGGATAGGCTTCATGAGACCTAATGCAATGGTTGGGAAGTCTAATTTTTGCCCTACAAGAAATGAATTGAGAATGAAAAGATCAAAATAATTTACTTCATCTCGATGACCCTTTCGAGGAAAAATGACATGTGTAATGATGTTTTGTAAAACTTTACATGGAAGAGTTAATTTATTTGTACTAAGTTTTGTGATATTCTCAATATTCTTCTTGGTGACCCGACGACATGCCTCGATATGGTTATATCCTTCTAAAGTGGGATGAGTTTTATGAAGAAAAATTTGAGTTTTACACATCTCAAGGTCGAGAATATCATGGATGACAGCTTTATTGATGGTAATACAAATATTTTTATGTAAACCAGAAATCTCATTCGAACGAAGAGCAATAACCATGTTTTTATAAAATTCTTTCATAAGACGTCGATATGCATGTTCCACCAAAATAGCAATGACACTCAACCCATATTTTCAAAAAATTCATCTATATGAAATACGGGTGCTTCAATAGGAAAATCGGCAAAATCAACATTTTTACCTATAAAAATGGGAGATTTTTCGAAAGGGTAGCAAGCACCTCGAGTTCCATGTTGAATTCATCGTCAGATGAAGGTAGAGAAAATCGTCTCATGGTGCTTTTGAGCCTTTTTTCCACTCTTTTAGACATCTACATTGCAAAAGAATCGATGAAGTAGAGAAGGAATGAAAAATTTTAAAAATAGAATCAGGTTCAGTTTTGAGTAGAATGTGAGACGTTGGTGGATGAAAATTTGAATTTTTGAGAGATTGGTGATGTAAAAGTGATGGGTTTTGTGAAATAGGAGAGTATTTGATGATTTTGAACGAAGAAATGAAGTATGTAGAGATGAGTTAGGGGGAGAGATGCGAGAGAAGTGGATGAAAATAAGAGAAAAATGGACCGTTACTTGTTTTGTAAAAACTGTTCGGTCCACAATTCAGACATCCGTGTTGGCAGAGTAAGTTAAGCACATTGTTTTTGGACATTCCGATTGGGCTGTCCGGTTCTCTCTCTCTCTCTCTCTCTCTTAAATCATACTATATATATAGTAAATATTAAACAATGAGGCATGTAAAACATGTAAGAGCATATAGTGTGGATTATACTTAGTTATGTACATCAAATTCATCAATAATACATAAACCTCTTCAAATATGTAAAAATTGATCAAGTGCTAGAGGTTTAGTGAAGATATCGGCTAATTAATTTTTCGTGTTAACAAATTCTAATAGAATATCTCCCTTTTGTACATAATCACTTAGAAAGTGATTGTTCGAGAGTGCAAAATGAGATTTTTGGACAAGTTTATAATAATAGTGTTATCACACATGATAAGTATATGATCGAACGACATGTGGTAACCACTGAGAGTTCGTTTCATTCATAACACTTGTGTACAACAACTAGCGACCAAGATATATTCGGCTTCGACGGTTGACAATGCAACAAAAAATTGTTTCTTATTAAACCATGACAGAAGTGCAAAACTTAGAAAATAACAAGTTCTGCTGGTGCTTTTGCGATCAATTGTGCAACTGGTCCAATCAGCATCCGAATAACTAAATAGATCAATGTGAGTGCCATTTGGATATCAAAGTCATAAGGTTCCATGCCACTAAAATATCTAAAAATTCTTTTTGTGGCACTAAGATGAGATTCTTTAAGATTTGATTGAAATCTAGCACATAAACATGCCCTAAATATAATATTGGTAACATAAACATGCCCTAAATATAAAGAATGGATTCGATTATACCCCGATATTTAGTAACGTAAATGGAAGTAACTTGATCATCTTTGTCCGATTTTATAGATGTACTCATAGGAGTGTTCATTAGCTTCAAGTAGGGCTGTCCATGGGTCGGTTAGATTCGATTCTGAAGAGAACCGAACCGACCCAAAACTTTCGGGTATTTAATAAATGGAACCGTCGGTCCAAATATAATTATGGAACCGTTCGGGGTTCGATTCCATTCGGTTCGGTTCCATACCATAATTAAATTTTTTAATATTTACAGTAACACTACATAATTACATCTAATGACATTTCATTCGTAACTTTTACAAATTAACGTAGGCCAATTCAAAAACATATAAATAGCTAGCCGTCCAATAAGATTAATTCAATACATACAAATACAAAAAAGTAGATATTAATATTACAGCAACATTACATAAAGTAAATTCGTTTGCTTCAAGCAGCCTGCCTGCATAAAGAAAATAAAATATAAATTAAAAGTTATAAAAATAAAATATTTTTAAGTATTGGTAATACTTAATAACTATTTCATTTAATCATTTGAATGCTTTAAATTTAATGTGCAAATTCGAATAGTCAAGAGAGAAATAAAATGGGTTAATGGGTTTTAAAAATTATTTAGGCTTTAAAATTAAAATTATGAAATAATCTGATTTATTTAATTAATTTGCTAATTTGTTTAGAAAAAAATAAAAAAATTATTTAGTTTCGGTTCTTATTCGGTTCTTGGTCTAGACCCGAGACCTCACCCAAACCCATCGATTCTCGATTCGGGTACCCGTTCGGGTATTTAACTTATGAAGAATCTCTCGGTTCGGTTCGGTTCGGGTTCGGTTCGGTTCGAGACTTTTGGACACCCCTAGCTTCAAGTCATCCATTTTAAACCTCTTGAGCATGTCCAATATATACTTATTTTGATTGATGAATATATCATTACTAGTTTGCTTAATTTTGAGACCAAGGAAGAATTTGAGTTTTCCCATCATATACATTTCAAACTCCATGCTTATGCATTTTTGAAAATTCTTCACAAAGATAGATTTAGTTGCACCAAATATAATATTATCAACATAAATTTGAACAACAATCATATCATTCTTTTGATTTTTGACAAAAAGAGCAGTGTCCGCTTTTCCTATTGAAAAATCATTTGAAAATAGAAATTTGCTCGGTCTTTCATACCAAATTCTAGGAGCTTGTTTTAAACCATAAAGAGCCTTTCTAAGTTTGACGATATAGTCCCAATACTTATGATCTTTAAAACCACCATTGCTCAACAAAAACTTCTTCTCGAATAAAGCCATTTAGAAATACATTCTTGACATCCATTTGATAAAGAGTAAATTCTTTATGACAAGCAAATGCAAGAAGCATGCGAATAGATTCTAATCTAGTAACTGGTGTAAAGGTTTCCTCAAAATCGATACCTTTTTTTAATTGTAACCTTGGGCCACTAATCTAGCCTTGTTACGCACAATTATTCCATTTTCATAAAAACCTATTTTGTACCGATGACCATTTGATAATTTGTTCTAGCGGCTAAATCTCAAACATGATTTCTTTCAAATTGATTTAGTTCTTCTTGCATAGCTAGAATCCAAAACTTATCAAACCCGACTTCCTTGAAATATTTTGATTCACTTTTTGTGAAATGAAAGTACAACTATTTCGATGATTTTTAGTAGAAACTCTAGTAGTAATACTTTTGGATGGATCACCAATAGTAAGTTCTCTTGGGTGAGAGGAAACAAACCTCCATTCTTTTGGTAGAGTATGATCATTTGATACTTCGGTAGGTTATACTTTACTTTGTTGAATGTTTGCTTCTTTCTTGTATTCCCTTTTGGATCATCCTTACTTTGGTTTTGAATATCCACTTGTTTGAAAGGAATTTCCGATCCTACATCATTAAAAATGCCTTTCTCATGATCAAGAGGAATAGTTTCATCGAAAGTGATATGCATAGATTTTTCAACTACTAGAGTTCTTTTGTTAAAGACTCTATAAGATTTGCTAGTCGATGAGTATCCTAGAAAGATTCCAATATTGGATTTTGAATCAAATTTTTTTTTTTAAATTTTCTTTTGTATTCAAAATAAATAATTTATAACTAAAAACTTTGAAATAGTCGATATTTGGAATTCTATTTTTCCAAAGCTCATACGGGTTTTAGTTTTCCTTCGACTAACTAAAACTCTATTTACAATATAGTAAGCGCCGTTAATGGTTCCGGCCCAAAAGTATTTTGGCACGCTATTTTCATTTAGTATGGTCCTAGCCATTTCTTGTAATGTGCGATTCTTCCTTTCTACTGTACCATTTTCTTGAGGAGTTTTAGGAGTCGAGGAATTATGTTCATATCCATTTTCATTGGAAAAAATTATCAAAAATGATATTATCAAATTCTCCACTATGATCACTCCTAATCGTTGTAATGGGTATTCTTTTTCATTTTCAACCTTTTTGCAAAAATATTTGAATGTATTCAAAACTTCATCTTTAAAATTTAGGAATAGAAGCCAAGCGAATCTAAAGAAGTCATCGACAATGACAAATGTATACTATTTTACACTTCTAGAAGGTCCAAAAGATCTATGTGGAGCAGTTAAAGTGATTTTGTAGTCGAAAAATATAGTTTAGGTTTAAAGAGCTTTTCACTTGTTTACCAAATTGACAAGCATCACAAATCTTATCTTTATCAAACTTTAAATTTGGTAGACATTTGACAAAATAATTTTTGGAGATTTTTTAAAGAAGATCCATGCTAACATGACCTAATCTCTGTGCCAGAACGAACTATCTTCCTTTAAACTTGATAAATATTTTTCATTATTTTCAAATTTGATATTTGTTAATATATACATATTCGCTTCGGCTCCCTATAAATATCACTTCTTTTAATGTAGTGTGTTTAATAAGACATTTAAAAGAATCAAATTTAATATGATAACCTTTATCGCATAATTGACTAATACTAAGCAAATTATGTTTGAGTTTATCTACCTGACACATTTCAATGAAATAAGAAGAATGGTTACCAATGGTTCCAATTCCAATAATTTTTCCTTTTGCATTATCTCCGAATGTAACATGACCCCATCATTCTCTTTGAAATTCGATATTAACATTCTATCCCCAGTCATGTGTCTTAAGTATCCACTATTCAAGAACCATTTGCTCTTCATCTTCTTTGCATTCTACAAAAATAATTCAATTTTTTTTTATCTTTGGTAAGTTTTCAAATTTTTTAATCAAGAGATTAATTTTGGTTTCCCTTATTTTATTAGTGACAATATGAGTAACTTCTGATGCATGTTAAATATCATACGCGGATTCACACGTACTAATATGATTAAATTTATTTCTATTTAAGGCACATTCTATCACTTCTTTTCATGTAGTGTCCTTAATAAAACATTTAAAAGAATCAAATTTAATATGATAACCTTTATCGCATAATTGACTAATATTAAGCAAATTATGTTTGAGTTTATCTACTTGACACGTTTTCAATAAAATGAGAAGAATGGTTACCAATGGTTCCAATTCCAATAATTTTTCCTTTTGCATTATCTCCGAATGTGACATGACCCCATCATTCTCTTTGAAATTTGATAGTAACATTCTATCCCCAGTCATGTGTCTTAAGTATCCACTATTCAAGAACCATTTGCGCTTTATCTTCTTTGGATCCTACAAAAATAATTCAATTATTTTTTTTTTATCTTTGCTACCCATAGAAGTTTTCAAATTTTTTAATCAAGAGATTAATTTTGGTTTACCTTATTTTATTAGTGACAATATGAGTAACTTCTGATGCATGTTAAATATCATACGCGGATTCACACGTACTATTACAATTAAATTCATTTCTATTTAAGGCACAATAATGTAGAATTTTGACTCTAGCATTCAAGGATAATTTTATTTTATCATCTTCGTTATATTCCTCTCTAGGTTTTGAAATGATTTGATCGGGTTTGCCATCAACTTTAATAATATTGGTAGGGACATAAGAACCATATTCAATAACTTCCCATGCATCATAATCTATTGATTGAATGTAAATCATCAACCTAGTTTTTAAATAATTATAATGTGTACAATCAACAAAATGATTTCGATTAGTAGAATGCCCCTCAAAATTTTGAATATTGTAGTTAGCCATTACTCAAAATTGTGAAATCCTTTTTTTAAAATGAGCTCTGTGCTATGATATCAATTGAAAGCCTAAGAATAACTAACCAAGATGGGATGGATTTCTTTTAATACTTTCTCGAAAAATCAATCTAAATTCAAGTAAGTAATGACTAAATAGATAAATTAAATAATAAGCGCAAATATAAAATGATAAGTAAAAGGGATAGATGATGCAAATGATATAATTGTGAATGTTCGATTCAAAATAATAATCTACGTTCTCCGTTACCAACCATATACAACGCTTTTGGTGACTTACAAACAAGGATAACCAATTCTTATACAATATTGAGCTTCATGGGATCTCAATATGATCCACACAATGACTTACAACAAGGAGCACCAATCCTTATACAGTGTTGATCTTTACAGGACTTCAACACCACACTTTATCAAAGTGATTTTATAATGGAATTCATCTCTTGATAAATAATACAAACGAGTTAAGTATTAAGAGAGGCTAACATTTCAATGAATAATAATAAATGAGAGTTCAAGTGTTCATGAAAAACTTTGATGAATATGATAACTAAATATTAGATTTAATCAATCAAAGTGTTTCAATGAGAAGATAAAATAAATATAATGTAAGTTCAAAAATCTTCTGAAGATATATCTATCTTTTAATGAATGATTGTAATAAATTGAGTACTAAGTAAGTTTGATGAATATGATGATTTTACAAGTTTGATTCAATCAACCAAAGTTTTTAATATGAAGAAGTACAAAAGTTTATGCAATGTTAGTGTATAGATCTTCTTAAAAAATATATCTATTTTAAGATTGATATAAATAAGTTAAGCACAAAGAGAAATGAAAAATTTTGATGAGAAAAATTATTCAAGAAGTTTGATTTAACAATCAAAGTTTTTGTTATGAAAAAATAAATAAAATGAATGTAAAAATGTAAGCTCAAAAAATATTTTTTACAAGAAAGCTCTCATCTAATTGTTTGTAATGAATTCAAATTGAAATGGTATTTATAACAATCAAAACGCCAAAATTCCGGATCAATCGAACAATCCATGCGAACGTCCGCATCCTGAACCGGACAACCAAACTAGCCGTTGTGCGTCAAAAATCAGAATGGTTAAAAAAATGACCGTTGGACAAATTGAATGTCCGCTTGAACAGTGTTTTCCCGAATTTTTTTTTATTGTTTTGAAAAATGTGGGCTTTTAAAGGACATTTCATTTAATTTTTCAAGGTTGGGCTTTTAAAGGACGTTTCATTTAATTTTTCAAGGTAAGTGACACTTGTAAAAGTTTAAATATCAAGTTAAAATTCTTACCTTTGAAAGATGATTTTTATGTAAGCGTTTTTATGAATTAATTTTTTCTTGCGCATAAAAAATTATCTTTTGAGATTTTAATGATTCATTGTTGAGGATTAAAGTATTTTACCTTTATATATGAGTCCAAAACATTTAAGTCTAATATATTCAATGTTTGACAATTGAAATTCTTGTTTTTGATCGATTTGACTTGAATGCTCGGCTTCTATCTCGATTTTCATTGATCGTCAATTTCGATCCTTTTGGTAAAGATCTTTTTGTCTCCAATTGATCAATTTTGCAACAATAGTTATGAAAACTTGAATTCAATTTTTAAAGATAATAATAATTTTTTGTTATAAAAATACAAAGTCAACTATAGGTCAACATTCACATTATTGTGCATTGAGCCAAGGAAATCTTGGATTGAATCCTTTAAATAGTGATCCATTTTAGATTGTTATACACACACCTATAGATAATTGTATATATATTTTTTCATGATTTATTTAAACCCCATTATGCATATAATGGATTTGAAAATAATGACTCACCTTTTGTTTTGCTATTTGGGGCTTTTTTTATCAATTGTATAATGCGGATGGTTTAGTTTGAAATCAAATCACTTAATGCGGTTTGGAATTTTTTTCCAAATCAATTTAAACCACTTCAATTTCTAAATCAAAGCAATTTTTCAATTTGGTTCAGTTTAAAAAGGAAAAAGAAAATATATCGAATAACTTAAATAATAATTTATGATAAAACATAAATAGTATAATTATTATTGGGTATTGACACTTTGTTGTCAATCAAATTATATGTTGTAATTGTGGTACAAAATGTAAGTCTAGTTGGGTTGAAAACCAACTAAGACATATGGTGAAAGTTGTAGACAACTTGTCCTTAAATTAAGGGGAGTGGCATGTAAGTTGATAGTAGTGATGGTTAGTAGATTAGTTGGTAGAAAAATCTTGTAAAAGCAATCAACCTTTGGCTATAAGTATGGCTGTGTATCTCTACCTTTAACACAAGAAAATACATTCAAAATGTAGCCATATACTCTCTCACCCTCCTCTGTTCTGGTGAAAATCAGCAGAGTTTATATATGTTTATGTTTATGTTTATGTTTTTACTTATTTTATGTTATGTTTTAATGCTGTAAACTATTGCCATCTTCCCCACACATCTTTCCCACTTTAAACCACATTTTGTTGAGTTGTTTAACTCTATTTTGTTGAGCTAAGATCAGCTCCATCTCCCCCTCGATCTACCTGTTCTTCATCACTGAAGATGGTCATCCTGTAGAAGGATGAACCACTCATTTCTTCACACCATTGAGCACAACTTCCGCACAAATGGAAGAGCTTCGACTCTTCCAGATTCTACAATTGGTATCAGAGCATTGAGCTTACAATTATTAATTTTACAAATCAAAGTTACATAATTCTAATCACTATAATGCAACAACATGATATAAATATTTTAAAATTTTAGTCGATACTAATTTGTTTAATATTTGTAACACATGTTTCATTCTTTCCATAAAGATAAAAATATAGTATATGAATTCATTGATTATAGTTAAATTATATAAAACATCTAACAAAAGAAAATAAATAAAAATATTAAATATGACATTTCATTCTATAACTTTTTTGTGAATCATCCAATGATTCTACACTATCCAAATAATGACGAATCATTATAGGTTCATTGTTACTATGTAACCAACTTTTAGGGTAAATCACCATCTCAACCATATTTGCACTCAATGAACTCTTAAAAAGGAAACAATATTAGAACAAACAATTTAAAGTTGTCTGTCTGTTGAGTGAGTAGGTTGTAATCAACTTCATATTCTTTGAAGAGAAATTATAAAAAATCAGGGATTTAAAAATAGCTTTTTAAAAATCAGGTCCAAAGTTTATTTATTCAAAAATCAGGTAATATATTACTACCCTAACCCTAATTTATCACTCTTCACTCCCTCACCTCTCTCTCGCGCCTCCCATCCCCTCCCATTCCCCTATCTGTAAATCTCCCCTCCCCTCTCTCCGTCGTCGGTCCGGCGACGTAGAGCCGACGTGCTGCTGCAATGAAGAGGAGGCGACACAGAAGCAGATCCACCGCGCCACTTCGAATCCACCACATCGTCGCACTTTTCCTTCGTTGTCTTCCTCTCCCATCTCTATCGCCTTTCATCTTCTCCTCCCCTATCTCTATCTTCTCTCTATGAATGGTGCGACGTTGTCGTGAGTGGCAACGTCGCAACAGCAGCGTTGTGATGCTCGAAGCTGTGCCGACTGATGCAGCGACAGCGTCGTGACGCTTGACGACTGATGCAGGGTGGATCTGGAGGTGGGAGTGGTGTGGTGTGGTGTTTTGTGTGGTGGTGGTGGCGGTTGTGAGGTGGTGCTCGGGACATTTTCAGACTGATCTGTGGCTGCCGTAGGGCGTTTCTGATGTGAAGGTAGGTGGTGATTCTAAGGTGGTGGCGCGGGGGTGACGGCGTGGTGGTTTGACTGTGGAGTTTTATTGGTTTCGGGCCTTGTGGTGTGGAAGTGACGGGTTTTGGTTTTTTGTTGGGTGGTGGTTGTGGTATGATGTGGATTGTTAGTAGTGGTGGTTGATGGTAGTTGGTGGCCGGAGATTCGATAGTGGTGGTGGTTGTATTTTTGTTGGTAGTTGATTGGATCTGGTAGTGACGATTTGGTGGTGGTGTTGAGGACGGTGGTGTGTGACCACTATTTGGTGTATGTGACCAAGTATTAAACTGTTACGCTAAAATTTGATAACCTGTGACTTGAAAAGTAATTTGTAACCAACAAATCTGGAAACTTGTGACCAATAGATAAATCGTGACCTATAATTTTTTTTATCTGTGACCAATAAAATAAACTGTGACCTATAATTTGGAAATCTATGACCAATTAATTTGGAAATCTGTGATTGTCTGACCTATAAATTTTGATCTGTGACCAACTAATTTTGAAATTTGTGACCAACGTATTAATTGTGACCTATAAAATTTTTGAAATGTGACCGTAAATTATAAATATGTGACCGAAATGATTGCCGGAATAGTCGCTGGAATGGTCGCCGGAGAAGAGTGGTCGTCGGAATAGTCTTCGGAGTGGTAGGGGTGGTGCATGTGGGATGGGTTTATTATATTATATAATATTAGAATTAAAAAGAAAAAAATCTGATTTTTGAATTTTCAAACTATAAACATGATTTTTAAATTGGTGTAAACTAAACACCTTATTTATGAATTTTTCACTTCTTTAAAGCCAATATTAGGGAGATGTTGAGAAAGTCTCCTAAACAAAGCCCGATGGGCTTGTTTAAGTCCATACAATGATTTATGCAATTTGCAAACAAAATCTGGTTTGGAATCATCAAAATTCCTGTAGTTGTTCCATATTTATATATATATATATATATATCTCTTCGTCTATGAAACCATGAAGAAAGGCATTAGAAACATCTAGCTGTTTAATAGGCCAATTAAATGATACCACCAATGATAAAACCAGTCGAATGGTGGAAGGCTTGATTAATGGAGAGAAAATCTCATGGAAATCTATGCCATAACGTTGCTCAAAGCCCTTAGCCACCAATCTGGCCTTATACATATCAATGCTGCCATCATGTGTTCTCTTGATCTTATAGACCCATTTATTTTGTACAATATGATGGTGTGACAATCGAGGACAAAGAGACCAAGTCCCATTAGCCATTAGTGCATCAAATTCTTTGCCCATTGCTGCTCTCCAATTTGAATTTGAGACTGCTTTACTATAGGAAGTAGGTTCCTGCTCATTAAAAACACTAGAAAATATTTTTAATGGATGACGTGGTGTATAAAAATTTGTAGTCAGGAAACTATTTTGGCTTGGAATGACCAGTTTTTAAGTGTGTGAGCATATATGGTATAGGTGCAGGGTCCGAACTATCTGTTGGGGATTGTATTTAGATGATTTGCTAGACATTGCAAGGTAGAATGTCTAAAGTTGAGGCTTCGACTATTGGTAAGTCAATAGGAGAGTGGTCTGTGGAGGTGGAAGGTCTTTGCGTAGGAGATGTATGAAGTTCAAGAGGCAAAGGACCTAAGGTATCACCTTCAGTGTTTTAAGTTGGAATATTGGTATTGCATCTGCACTAGAAATGTTAGACAACAAGTTACCAGATAATATTGTATCTGCTAAGTGTTTGAAGTTACCAGATGGTAGAACACTAATCGAACCGAGTGAATCCCAATCTTTATCTTTTGTTGGAAACGCTGTCTCATCCCGATTGGACTCTTAAATCCAAACAACAGAATCCTTTTTTATTATTGGAATAACCGAGAAAGACACAATGTTTACTACAATATGAGAGTTTATAAGGTTGATAAGGCCTTAGCAAAGGACCAAAAATTTTGTTTAAGATGTTATTGAGCCAATAGGATTAAGCCAAGTTCTTAAATGTGGCGATGTTTTCTCTCAGCTATTCCATTTTGCTGAGAGGTATGCGGACAGATTAATATATGGTATATCCCTAATTTTGATAAGAATTCGCTAAATTGCTTAGATAAATATTCTCTTCCATTATTGGTCTAAAATTGTTTTATTGATCAAGGGAATAAATTTTCATCATGAGCCCTAAATTTAAGAAAAGTAGCAAACACTTCAGATTTATTATGCAAGAGATAAATCCATGAAAACCTTGAAAAATCATCTACAAACAAAACATAATAATGACAATCAATAATAGATGTTATAGGTGGAATATACCAAACCCAAAGGATTAGAGGATTACAAGTGGAATCTGTAAAAGGCATTTGTTTGCTTTTCCCAAGAGGACAAGCTGAATAAAAAACTGATTTATTTGCTGCTGGTGAAAGAGAAATGCAATTGGAACGTAAAAGAGATTGAAAAACCGCCTGTGAAGGATGTCCAAGTCGATAAAGACCATTTTCGACCCGCCCGTGGAGTAGAGTTTGACTTGTCCGATTCTTCATCATAGTAAAATCAGAATCAGTAAGTATGAAGTAACAATTGTTTTTTAAACAAAATTTATTAATAAATAGAACATTAGTAGAGGCATGTGGACAGTGTAGGATATTTGATAACAAAATTTTGTGTTGCATATTTGTAAGGAAGTGGATCCAGTGCCTTTAATTAACAAACTCGGACCATTCCCTACAATAACAATTTCTCATCCATTGAAAGACATTTGTTGAGTGAGATTTTGCTCATCAGAGGTTATATGAGCATTAGCTCCACTATTAGAATACCATACTTGATTCTCAAACTGAGCATTTGATTCGGCCACCATCGCTACAAGTTTCGAGGGTGGGTGACAGCCTTGATATGCAAAGTCAAACCCATGACAGTAGTCAATGGCAACAGGACATGTCCGACCATATATATGACATAGAGGGCATGAACCAGTAAGAGCCTGAGTTGAGTTTTGGCACACAACAGGTTGTCTTGATGAATTTCCTTGCAGAACAGTGTTCGGACGAGTGGTAGAAAAATGTGGTTTCTTCTTTGGTACAAAAGAGGGCTTATTGGCAGCAAAGGCAAAAGTAGTGTTGGACACCATGGGAGACCTTGAGTGTCCATAAATGCTTCATGGCTGAATAATTCAGTGCTAAAGTCTTCAAAAGTAAAGTCTTCATCCCTAGGATAGAAAGAGAGGATTGTTGGTATTGACACCATTGAATGAGGAGTAAGAAGACATTGTGCGGAAGCAAATCTAGGTAAGAAATTAGAGTGAGCTATTACCAGCTAATACAAAGTTAGAAAAGTATACAAAATTATGGTTTTGACTTAACTTACCAAAACATCGTATATTGATTTGAATTTTTATAGGATTACAGTGTAACAGAATAACCAAAGCAAGAGAAAAACTAGGAGCTAACTTAGCTCACACCCATACATGCTAACATCTACTAAATCAATTACAAAGATTCATAATTCAAATTTAAGTGGTCAATGTTGCAGCAAAATCTGGAGAGAAATCTGTAGTAGATGAAGGTTCATGATCTTCTTTAATGGACATGTTAACATAAGATACTCGTGTGCTCACTTGGATTTCATTTGGCTTTCCGAAAACAACACACAACTACTTACACAATATTCACTACAACATAAATTACCTTTTACAACATGCAAAAGGCAACATTCATTAAGTGATTGTTGTTAAAAGGGGTTAATTGCAACACTCAGTAAATATATGTTGCCATTACTTAAAAAAATTGAGATATTGCAACAATATTTTAATGAATGTTACCATTGTCTCCTTTTGCAACGTTCAATTGACCGTTTCCAAAACAATTACATATTTTAGGTCTTTTGCAATGTTCATCGACCCTTGTTGAAAGCCCAACCTTTTGCAACAGTCATTGCGTGTTGTGAAATGTCAATTTTGGCAACGGACAATGACCGTTGCGGAAACTCTATTTTGCAATGGTCAATAATTGTTGTTAAATGTGAGGTTTTTTGCAACGTTCTCCGTTTGTTGTTAAAAATCATTTTTTAAGTTTTTGGCAACATGCCTGACCGTTGTTAAAAATAATTTGTATTTTATCTTTCGCAATGTTCATAGCCTGTTGCAATATATAACCCAACCCGCCCAATAAAGATCCAACCAAATAGCCCACATCCAACCGGCCCAAATCAACCCTAATCCCCCGTGTTCTATCCCGTGTTCTGGATTTATGAGAGAAGCATTTTTCTGTGTTGAGAGAAAGATGAAACGAGGTAGAGAAAACACACCGAATCAACCCTAATCGTGATCTGTGTTGAGAGAAAGGAGAAATAAGGTAGAGATCGTGATCTGTGTTGAGATTATCAGCTTCGCTTCGCACCACCCAATTTCTGCAACCTTGCCAAATTGTGCTTCCAACGGAATTGCACTACTTCCACAAGCATTGCCAAGCCCAACCTACAAAGACCATCCACCAACTTCGAGTCATCCACCACAAACTTATCCGAGTTGTCCTCGACCATCTTCTTGCGCAAAAAGGCCCCACCGCGATTAAGATTCGGGGTCAACCTCATCTGCTCCGTCAATAGCCAAGTCTAGATGAGGATGGGCTTCGAGGTTGACAATGGATACTAAATCAGCATGGAAGCTGATCCGCTCAAGCAGGCCTACTCAGGATTCATTTAGCCTATTGTGGAGTCCTATCATACCTACTACCATTTCATTCTTCTGTTGGAGAATATGGCAGGATTTAATACCAGTTGATGTCATTATCCAGAGGAGGATCGGCAGTCATTTGGCTTCTCGATGTCAGTGTTGTTATGAGATTGAGACCATCACTCATATTTGTACTGGTAGCAGTATTTCAGATCACGTTTGGCAACATTTTAGGGCTTTATTTCAGATTACAATGAGTACAGGAGAGTGTCAGATAGAGATTTCTGAAATAGAGGTATTCTGGACAGTTTGCAAGGACTAAACACATTCGCATAATTACTCATCTATTGATTTTCTAGTTTCTTTAGACTGAGAGGAATAGTGTAAAGCACATGAACATATGTATGAGCTCGAGACGTATTATCTGGAGAGTTTACCGTATGGTATCCCGCCTCCATATTGGTGGACTATTCCGACCGTTACATTGGCGTAATGACATGCAGCTTGCTATACTTTTTGGTATTTCTTTGACTCTCCCCTCATCTCCTCTCCCTATCATAGTTTGGTGGTGCTTTCCATCATTTGGATCTATCAAGATCAACACGGATGGTTGTGTCAAGGATGGGTTTGCAAGCAGGGGAGGCATCATCAGGGACTACGCAGGAAATTGTATCAGGGCTTTCTCAGCTTCATATTGACAATGTATGATATTAGAGGCAGAACTCAGGGCTATCTGTGATGGGATACTATTGGCTAGAGATCTTGGTCTGTCGATATTTGGGTTGAGCCAGATTCGACTGTTGCCATTCACTGCATCACCAGAGGTGGCGGACCGTGGCCTATCCAGGGGATACTCAGACAGATTGCAGATATCATTTCATTTGACAGAGATATGGTCTCCCACATCTTCAGAGAGGGGAACCAAGTTGCAGATGCACTTGCTACCGAGGGTTGACATCATCGTAGATACCAGGAATATGGACCAGTCGACCTACCACGATATATCAGGGCGCTTGTTCAGATTGACAAGTATGGTTTGCCCAACACTAGAGTTTAGGTATTTGTATTTTACGTTTACTTTTAGTTTTACTTTAACTTGTTCTTTTTGTAAGGGAAGTAATACTTCCTTATTTATTAATTTCATTGATATCATTTGTAACCACGGTATTCCTTCGCCACAAGTGAGGATATATTAATAAAATTTCGAAGGTACCGCCCTCCCTCCACCAAATTTTTTTATCAAAGTTAATGTTTGAAATAAGATCACGTGAATCTACTTACAAAATTTAAACAATTTAACGTGAAATGGTCATAACATTTTACTTATAAGTTTTCAGAACAATATAGAGATGGAGCACGGAATTTTGTTGAACTAGCTCGTGAAAATCTATGTTCAGAAATGATAAGATGCCCCTGTATTAAGTGTAGGAATCAAAGTATCTCCATTATGAAACAGTGTATGAACATCTGGTTATTAAGGGAATGGATCCTACGTATACTGTTTGGGTATTTCATGGAGAACTACCACGTGAATCAAATTTAGTCGATGTGGAAATGACCGAGTCACGTAGGATGTTTAGGGACTTCTATGTACAACATGATGTAGATCTTGAAAACCCTCTTGATGGAAGAGATGGAGAGATTCAAAGATTGGTTGATGATGCTGAAACACCTTTGGATCTTGGTTGTAGGGCGTTTACGAAGATGTTAGCTTTGATTGCTATGTTTAAACATAAAGCTACACATGGTTTATTGGATAGTGGTTTCGATGAACTGGTAAATCTTGTTCGGGACATGCTGCCAGAGAATAATACACTTCCTAACTCATTTTATGAGATGAAAAAAATTGTCAATACATTTGATCTTGGCTATGAGAAGATACAAGCTTGCTTGAATGATTGTTGTCTGTATAGAAAGGAGCTTGAACATACTAAATTATGTCTAAAATGTGGTTGCTCAAGATGGAAAGTAAACCAATAGACTTAGAAAATTCAAAAAAAAATCCCAGCAAAAGTCTTGCGTTATTTTCCTATAATACCAAGACTTAAGAGGATGTTTGTAATAGATGAGATGCCGACACAACTTAGATGGCACTCAATTAATAAAAGTTCAGATGGTAAAATGAGGCATCCAGTTGACTCGTTAGGTTGGGAAATGATAAATAGAAGGTGGCCACATTTTGCATTAGATCCTTGAAATATTAGATTAGGTCTTGCAACTGATGGATTTAATCCTTTCAAAGATCTTAACTCTAAATACAGTTGTTGGCCAGTAATTCTAACTATATATAACTTGCCTCCCTCAATATGCATGTCGAAGGAAAATTTAATATTGAGTTTATTGATCCCGAGACCAAATCAGCCAGGTAATGACATAGATGTTTATTTGGAACCACTTGTAGACGACTTAATAATGTTATGGAATGATGGGGTTGAGATGTATAATGCTGTTATGAAATCTACATTTAACTTAAAAGTTATTTTGATGTGGACAATACATGACTTTCTAGCATATGGAAATGTATCTGGATTGCCTGTTAAGGGAAAATTGCATGCCCTATTTTTCGTGAAGATACATGTTCATTGTGGTTGTCACATGGTAGGAAGTTTGCGTACATGGGATACAAAAGATTTCTCGACTTGAGCCATCCATTTCGTAAAAAAAGGAGTTGGTTTAATGGACATATTGAAAATGGCATTAGGTCGAAGATAAAGACCGGTGAAGAAGATTTGAATGAAGTTGATAAAATTACATATTATTGGGGAAAAAGTGTTAAGCAAAAGAGAAAGAAGAATACAACTTAATCAAATGTAACGTGGAAGAAAAAAGTCAATTTTTTCATGCAACCATATTGGAAGGTAACTCTAGTAATATTTTTTCTATTTTATTTAATACTTAGAATGGCGAGTATTATATCGTGACACGAGTAATGTTTAATTTGCAGACTTTACTTGTTACGTCATAATTTGGATGTGATGCACGTGAAAAAGAATATTTGTGAGAGCATCACTTGTACGCTTTTGGACGTGAAAGGAAAATCTAAAGATGGCATTAACTCTCATAAGGACTTGGAAGCTATGAACATTAGGCATGATTTACATCCTGAGAGTAGATGAAATAAATTCTACTTACCTGTTACCCCTCACACTTTATCAAAAGCAGAAAAATGAATGTTTTGCGAAAGGCTTGGTAACATGAGATTACCCGATAGTTATGGTTCTAATATTGGAAATTGTATTTCTGTGGAAGAATGTAAGATAGTTGGACTCAAGTCTCATGATTGTCACATTTTAATGCAACAATTACTATCAGTTGCAGTGAGAGGACTTCTACCTAAATGACCAAGGAACTCCATTTTTAAATTGTGTTCATTTTTCATTGAAATATGTCAAGGAGTTGTAGATAGGAACAAGGTTGAAAGCTTAGAAGAGGACGTTTCTGAAACTTTATGCATGGTCGAAAGATATTTTCCACCTTCCTTTTTTGATATTATGGTTCATTTAATAATCCATATTGGGAGAGAAGTTCGTCTATGTGGACCAGTCCAATATCGTTGGATGTACCCATTTGAGAGGTAATATTCCTTTAAGTTATTCCCAAAAGTTAAATTCATTATCGATTTGGTTTTATATTTTATGAGATTTTTGGTAAACGTGTAGGTATATGAAAGTGTTGAAAGGGCATGTTATGAATCGTACATGACCTGAAGGGTATATAGCTGAACGATATATTATTGAAGAAAATGCAATGTTTTGTAGCTGTAGCAAGTACATAAAACAAGCATCTGAAATAGGTTCTATGTCTGCATGCAATGAAGAATATGAGAGTGACTTCTTAATTGTAGGGCGTACAATATCTAAAGGGAAGCCACTTGTACTACTGCATGAGATGTCGAAAATTGCCCATCGCTATGTGTTGCTAAATAGCACAGAAGTAGCACCCTACATACAGTATGTTTGTGAAATAACTACTTTGTTAAATTTTAAGTTCTTCGACCATATTAATTTTTTGGTACCTTGTTTTTCACTTAGGATGTATATCGATGAACTCAAGAGTTTTGACAAACGACTTGGAAAAAGTGAGAATTTATTGCATAAGAAACACATTGAATCCTTTGCTGCTTGGTTGGATGAGAAGATTGACATACATATTTTAGTGGAATAATTAGTGTTTAGTTATGTTGTTTATTCGTTTATTCTTAACATGTTTAAAATAAAAACAGATAAAAGGTCAATTGTTGCTGGACAATGTTTCAAATACTTTAAAGTGGCTTGCACGTGGTCCTAGATGTCAGTCCATGTCATATTCTAGTTTTGTAATAAATGGTCTTCAATTTCACACTAAAGATGCAGAAAAGTCTCGGCAAAATAGTGGCATTTTAGTTGAAGCAACAACCAGGTGCAAAAGATAATTCACATGTCGTTGGGAAGGTTCTTTATTATGGAGTTCTGCGCGATGTTATAGTGCTTGATTACAATACATTTCATATTCCAATCTTCAAATGTGATTGGACAAATATCGTAAATGGAATAAAAAAGGAAGATAGATTCACGTTTGCTAACCGTAATGAAGGATACAAACAATTTGAAAACGATCCTTTCATTTTGGCATCGCAGGTGAAACAAGTGTTTTATTATAGGGAAAATGAAACATCTAATTGGTATGTTGCTTTGTAAGCGTCACCAAGAGACTTTCATGCATTACATATGGAAGAAGATACTTCTCACGGGGCAACTATTCCATTAGATATAACACAACTTGAAGGCAGTCATGATGAGGATGAAAACTATGCAAGGATAGATGTTGAAGGCGTATTATATGATACATATATTAATTAGTTTGGTAAATGTCCTTAATAATTATACATTTGTTAAATTGATATTTGTAGATAAAGTGCTTTTGGTATAATGATTTTTCTTTTAACATGCGATAACTTTACTGTAGTAATTGAGAATCATATATTTGTAGATAAAGTGAATATGTGTGATTAGATGTTTCTTTTGATGTTGTTTCTTAGGAATCATATTTGGAGTTTAAAAACTTAATCTGTGCATTGTCTTTTCACAAACTAGAATATGGTTTGTTTTTCCCTTCATTTTCACTCAAAGAGTTTTCTCCATTTTACACTTGGAAAGGCTTGCATCTTGACCAGTTGATAACTAAGGACATAAAATAGCTATAAGAAAGACTTGTTTGGTCAATATTATCTAGGAAAATAGCAGCCGTTTTTCTCAAATTTTCAAATCTTTTTTACTTATGTTTCCAACCTTCATTTCTTGATAATTTTATTCCCAATCTTTCTTTTATTGGCAGTCATTCTCACATAGATTCCACCTAAATGCAATTGACAGATTTTCTAAACTTCAATTAAGCGTTCCTTAACATAAATTCTAGATGGAATATATCAGTTGGGATGACGAATCTTAATAAATGAAAAATTAGGACAACGCTGCCAAAATTTTCTTCCCTGATGACAGCAAGTGGATCCATAAGTAACTTGGAAACATGTCAAACTCTTCTTCAAATATAGAAATGAAGATATGTTGCTGGAACAAGTAGGTTTAATTGCTAAGCAGATGAGATTTTCTTGTAAATTGAAAGAACTTATTTACTTGTAAGTTTAGCCAAACATGCTGCTAGCACCATTTTAACTTATTTTCTTTCATGAAAATGATGTATTATAATGCATGAGACAAGTAGCATTCACATCCAAGGTCCAAACTCTCATCACCGCCTTCCTAGGGAAACAAAGTCACTTAAAGGCGACGTCACCCATCTGCAAATTCTTGTGTTTGAATTTTGCACCTCGTTAACTTTTATGATGTGGTGATTGGTGTACCGTGTCAGATTTTGTGTAATTGCATCACTATGGGTTTCTAGATTTAATTAGTTAGTGTTTTGAAATTCATCAGTAGGTCTATACTATTAATTGTCCTTGGAGTACCCTATACTATTAATTAATGTACCCAACCTCTATATTCTTTCCTTATTGCAGTTATATGGAGTCAAGCGAAGTTAAGAGAAGAATCTGAAATTGAGATCTCTTGTGCAGATTGTTTTGGCATTAGCTTTCTCTGTCCATTGTGTATGTTCTTGGCATATTTGCTTTGGCTGTTTTTTTGGCCCTCGTTTTGGTATTGAGAGTGTTTATTGTATTTGGAAGAAGCAATTGTACATGAGTTCTATGCTGATTTTGTGTACTTTAAGACAATTTTGTAATGAAGTTATAATTTTCATTTCATATTATCTTAAAATACTTGTGCTTACATGATGTTTGTTTTTAATTTTGTTGGTCTATAAAAATAGAAAAAAAGGGGGGGGGGGGGGGGGGCAATAATCATGGAACGCTGCAAAGATTTAACAAGAAAAGAAACAACAACGGGCTAAAAGTATTGCCCAAGTGAACACAAAAGTAAAGACAACGTTCAAAAATCGTTGCTAAATGGTTAAAGGTAACAGTCAATGAACGTTGCGAAAAAGGGAAAGGCAACGGTCTTTGAAAGTTGAGAAAAACTTAACGCAACACTCATTGAACGTTACGAAAAAGGAAAAGGCAACAGTCTTTGAACATTGCTAAAAGGTTAAAGGCAACAGTTAATGAACGTTGCTAAAGGTTAAAGGCAACACTCATTGAACGTTGCTAAAAAGGAAAGGCAACGGTTAAAGACCGTTGCAAAAAACTTTTACTCTACGGCAACATCAAAGTCCACAACATACATCCGAACGCTGCAAAAGCTCTATTGCAACGTTTTTCGACCATTGCAAAAGGCAGTTTTTGTTGTAGTGATTATTTAGATAACATGCAAAAATAGTAACAAAGCAAGAAAAAAGCAAATAATCTGTGAATCATTACAAAGTGAAATCGAAATTAAAACCTTGCACAAATTTACAACCCAAGAAGCTCATGAACTTCAGGCTTGTAAGCTCATGAAGAAAGTTTATTGAAGATTCTTCAACCGAACTATGATTTCTCTTCATTGCGGTCGGTCCAAGACCACTGCAATCACTTTCTTCACCCACGCTCAGAGATCTCCAAAGTTGTCAATGCTGTTAAATGATGGAGTCATGTTGATAACACAGTATTTAATGGTGCGATGAGTGGGTTGGATTGTATTTTGAGTTAGGGCTTGGTTGGTACTGTATATGATTTCATTTCATTCGTTTTCATGTACCACTAAAGCGTTTAGTCACACACTTGAAAGATAGCCCACAAATTCAAGGGAATGATTAGATAATTGGTTTAGATAAATCCAAATTACGGTTAGTTAAAAAAATAATGAATAAATTAATAATTTAGGGTATTAATCAATTATCTTGGTCTTGGGCCCCACGTAGCCTAATTTCCTTAATTGACAAAGATTTTTGCCATTTGTACAGAAATCAAGCCACAGAAATCCACCAAAAAACTCACAAAGGGGTGGGCCCCACTGTGTATTAAAAAAATAAAAAATGCACGGGCCCCACATGGTGTGAGTATTCTGACCCACGTGTAGTGTGTTTGATACAAAAGGGAAAATTAAGCAAACCATGGTTTTTAAGTTTGATTATTATTAATCATGTTGTTAACCCTTTCCTTTTTAAAAAAATATCAGGTTCTAGTTATATTATTAAAATATAAAAATATATTTCAATATTTATAAAATTGTTGTAAATGGTAAGTCTATTAGTGAATGACAATTGTACTTCTCACGCATTTTCTATAACATGAATTATACCGCAAGTGTACGGTGTCAAGTTTTGTAATATAGTATAAAAGTTAGGATGTCGAATCCACAGGAATTGTAATTTAATTTTTACTAAGTACTATAATTGTATAACTTCTACATTATCTAGACAAATGAAAGGTTGAATGATTTTTTAAAACTAATCAAAGGTAATATGCGACGACAAAATTGAAGAATATAAAATTATTAAAATGAGAAAGCCTAGGGATTGATTTCACCTAACTTTCAATTATGATTCAATGAATTCAAATTATTCCAATTGATTTTTCCATATTTAAAAGCAAGATTCCCATTGTATTTTTCTCTCCCCTCTCTTGAGTATCGGCTAGAAATTAATCCTAAAATTCAATCCCAATATCTATATTCCGAATTAAAATCTAGAATTTATCAAGTCCCAATTCTTTTATGAAGTAAACTTCATAGATTTTACACTTTTTCTCGAAACCCAGAAAACTTATGTTGTGTCAATCTTATGATCACGCCTAAATTTCCTTCTCTCGAGTGCCAGAATTGACTAGCATCTATTCATTCAATTATTGATAAGATAATTGAAAGTATTATAATCATAACACAATTAAATATAAGTGAGAAATTTCAAAAGAAATAATTCATGTATTCATCAAACCATAATCTCAATTTGGCTATATCAAACCCTAGCTAAATTGTCTAGCTCATGAAATAGAACATGAAATCCATACAATTTATAATGGAAAACATAAAAGAAAATGTAAGATTGAACTCTTTTGAAGTGCTAATCGAAGTCCCTTTTATGATTTCCACCATCTCTTTACTTGATTTCTTTGATTCATTGTTGTTGTTGTCCTTGGAGATTCAATCTTTTTGTATCTTTCTCTCCTTCTTCCCCCCTCCAAAATTAGGTCTTTATGGTGGTATTTATAGTGTCCACAAGTTGCAAGATGGAATAGGGTTGCATCGGGCCGAAAATCTTTTAAAATTTTCAATTTTCCTCTTTCTCGGGTCGCTGTGCCACGCCTAGGCGCCATCCATTCTACTGAAAATCAAAGTAGTGAGCGCCTAGGCGCCCGAGCTGGCACCTGGGCACCCAATTCGGCGAAACAACAGACTGTACGGCCTTCAGTAATTTTATCATAACTTTTTCTTCCGATATCCCATTGAGATAATTCAAGATGCGTTAGAAACCTAACTCAAAGGCTTCAACTTTACTTTAGACATCATCCTCAATTTGGTCGCTTACTATGTCAAATATGAGTTTCAATATGAGAATAAAAATCCGGAGCAAAACTTTTTTGGTTGGAATTTGATGTGTGGTCACTCTTTGATTATATTTGATCCCTATGATATCTTTTTTCATCCAATTGACCACTAACACTCTCAAATCTTCATTCATGAGGTTTGGCACAACTTTTGAGTATTTGCACTTTAGTCCCCGAACTTTGAATATCTTGCAATTTAGCCATTTTCTCCAAATTTGTCAACTTTAGCTTATTTTCTTCAATTTCATCAACCTCCATCACAACATCAAAACACACATAAAAACAATCTAAAACTCTCTCAAGGATAAAAAAAAAATAACAAATTAAGTGGTATAAATATCGTGGGTGTGGAACACTCATCAAATACCACTAAACTTAATATTTTGCTCGTCCTCGAGCAAATACCAAACTAAAGAAAATTACTAACAAACACACAAACAAATAAATACGAACAAAATCATTTAAAATAAATTGTGCTAGATATCTTGCCTTCATAGCTTAGGATTGAAAACATAACATCAATTTCATGAATCACTTCAAAACTATAATGCATAAGCTAAATTCTCACATATTCAATGCAAAACGGGTGTATATGTGGAGAACCAAGTGCAATACTGTACAATTATAAGTTGATCCAATTCCCAACCTTAAAGTCAAATATTTCCTTACCTCGCTCGTGGGATTCACATACCCCAAAACTTGTTTTCTTTTCTCTTCCCAATGGTGTATTTTAAGTTGAATTCCAATACTGATTTCTTACACCACTCAAATTTGGTTAGGCTTTACTAATTGTAGTTCAACATATCAAAAAATGAGGATTCTCCTTATTTTTGACTGCTTCAACCTTCAAGAATCAACTAAGTTACTAACCTCTTATCAAAAGTCTAATCCTCAAAAATAAGTGTTCGGGGCTTAATCATGATATGTGATGCGTCTTCTGTTTTATGCACATGCTTTTTTAGCTATATATATATATATATATATATATATTTTTTTTTTTATTCACCCTTTGTGCGGACATCTCTCCATTAAGCTTTCTAAATGACCTTTGTAGCGAGTTTTAGGCCAATGACTCCCAAGTCAGATGACTTTAAGTCATCAGGTTTTAACCCTTGCAGGCTTATTCACTCAAGTCATAAAGGCTACGAATAGATGTTTCACAATAAGATTATTATAGTCGTTCACAATTTTTTATATACGCAATGATTAGTGCAATGTCCCTTATTAAACACTTATTCTCGAGAATTGACCTCTAACTTAAAGTTTTCGCCTAATTTTCATCTTATTGGTCTCGGACAGTCCCCACAAATTTTAGCACACATGGAATCCACATCTACATCCATGTCTCCCTACAAAAGTTCGACCATCCTAACATCCTAGATTTAGTTTAGGGATGTGAATCTTGTTTATTGGTTGTCTGGATTTAGCATCTAAGTTCTTTATTTCAACCTATAAACGTGAATCAACCTACTCATGTACAACGTTACAATCAACTCACGCGCATAAATTTTTTCTGTTTCACATGAATAAGCAAAAATATTAACTCAAACACATAACTTATCCACAATTCATAAACCAACACATGTTCTTAATTACATAAACCAATACCGGTAAGGCTATCAACTCATACAAACATGTAAAAACGTGTAATTTTTTTTAATACACACAAATCACACAAAACATAAAAAAAAAATATAAAACCAAGGTAATTAGACTCAATTTATAATACACCCCCAAACTTAAATTACACACTGTCTTCAATGTAAAATTAAAGAAAAATGAGGAGACTTTCCTGAATTGGCTATACTACCAATGACATTATGGTAATGGTGATGTTGGTGAATGTTTCTTCTATCTTTTTCCCCAAACTTGAGATGTATCCCGTTTTCTGCTTGTCAATGTTGGTTTGGATGTTTCGCGACGTCATGTTCATGAAAAATCAAATTTTAGAGATTAATTGCATGGAACAAGTGTTATTTAGTTCAAATATCTAACAATCAACTTAATTACTTAATGACCTAAGGGGAATGTGATATGGCTGAAGAATTCTAACTAAATTATAAAATAAACTAAACTATCCTATAATTCAAAAACAAAATAAATGAAAAAGTAAAAAGGAAGAAATCTTAGGTTGCCTCCCGAGAAGCGCTTCTTTAACGTCATTAGCTTGACTCAACCACAGTACCTATGTTGGATCTTCAGGTGGCACCTCTCTCTTATTTCTAAACTTCACCTTTGGCCTTGTCTTCGTCTTCACTGTAGCATGGTCAATAAAATTAAACGATTTTAACTCTGGTGTGGCCTTCAAAACATCTTTTGATTTGACAATGTTAGGAGGTTTCAAAGGCTTCTCCACATAGTTCTCATTTTTGTCGGGTAGAGACTTTTCATGCTGTAAGACATAGTCCACCATTTCATTGGTCTTTTTTTCATTTTTAAATGTATCAGGCTTTGAATGGTTGAGAGCCATATGTTGTTCTAGAGGGTCATAGAACACTTTATTCTTGCTTTTCTCATCTCTCTCTGCCTTGATGGACTGGATCATGTGGCATGTATTGACTTTTTCTGGTGCTTTATTCTCTTGATAGATGTTGAAGTTCACTTGCTCGTCATTAACCCATAGTGTTAACTTTCCTTCTTGTTCATCAATCAACGCCCTTCCAGTAGCCAGGAAAGGTTGACCAAGAATCAATGGTACTTTCTTATCCTCTTCCATATCCAACACCACAAAGTCCACTGGAAAAATGAACTTATCGACCTTCACCAATACGTCTTCAATGATACCCTTAGGATATGTAAATGATCTGTCCGTGTGGGCTTCACATCTCGAAGACCTAGCTTTTTGGACGTTGATAGAGCCATCAAGTTAATGCTAGCTCTAAGATCACCCAATGCTTTGTCAAATGTGATGCCACCAATATTGCAAGGAATGTTGAAGCTACCTGGATCTTTCAATTTCTGAGGGGGCTTCTTCTGGAGAATGGCACTGCACTTTTCTGTCAGCTTTTCTATCTCAAACTCCTCAACCTTTCTCTTCTTTGACATCACTTCTTTCAAGAACTTAGCATAGTTAGGCATTTGGGCCAAGGCATCTGCAAAAGCAATGTTGATGTAGATTTTCTTGAAGATGTCTAGGAACTTTACAAATTGCTGATCAACTTTCTTCTTCATGAATCTCCACGGGAACGGTAGTTTTGACTTTAAAATAGGTGGATTGTTTGGAAATGAGAAGGAATAAGGCTTATGAGTCTCTTTTGTTGCCTCTGCTTCCATCTTTTGTTCTTCAATCTGCTCTTCTTTTGTAAGTATGGGATCTGGTGTAGGAACCACAATCTCTTTAGACTTGCTTTCTTCAATTGTTTTACCATTTCTTAAGTTGATAGCATTGCAGTGCTCTCATGGATTAACCTTTGTGTGACTGGGAAATTTTCCTTTCTGCTAGGATTGTACTGCAGTTGCTATTTGACCAATCTGAACCTCTAGGTTCTTCATTATGGCCCCCCTGTTGGAAATATAAGTCTCCATGTTATCAAGTCTTACCTCATCTTTATTGAACCTTGATCTAGTCTCTGAAATGAAGGTTCCTAATATATCCTCCAGTGATGGCTTCCCTTCAAATGGCTGAGTATTGTATCCAAGCAGAGGCTACAGCACATTTACATTGTTACCACAAGAGAGGTCCTCATGGTTTCACAGTCCTAGTTGGTACTAATTTATTACGTAGTTTCCTCTCCAATTGAAGTTTCTGCCATTCACATACTGGACTTGCTCCTTTTCTAACTCATAGTATGAAAATGAGGTGGACATGATGGAATTTGCTTTCTTTGGAGTTCCATGTGATGTCAGTGCAGCTAATTGATTAATGAGAGATGGCATCTGAGCTGCAAGGGCTGTAATGGGATCCACGTCATGAAGTCTAGCAACTTTCTTTGTATTTGAACGCTCACTTGGCCATTGATAGTTGTTAGTAGCTATCTCATCCAGCAATGTATAAGCTTCATTTGGTCTCTTGGTCATCAATGCACCCCCTGCTGTAGAATCCACTATCGTTCTTGTTTGACCATTCAACCCGTTGTAGAAGAGTTCAATCTACACCCAACTCTGAAAGCCATGTTGAGGACATCTTCTAAACAAGTCTTTAAATCTTTCCCAAGCTTTATAAAATGGTTTGAAGTTAGATTCTCTGAATTGACCAATTTCACTCCTCAACTAAGCTGCCTTGGAAGGTGGAAAGTATTTTGTGAGAAATTTCTGAGCCAATTCTTCCCAAGTTGTAATAGATCCATATGGCAAAGACTGGAACCATGCTTTGGCCTTATCTCTTAAAGAGAAGGAGAATAGACGAAGTCTGATGGCATCTTCAGTAACACCGTTCATCTTGACCGTATTACAAATCTAGAGAAAAGAACCCAGATGAGCATTTGGGTCTTCTGTTGGAGCTCCACCAAACTGATTCTGCTGCACCATGTGTATTAGTCCTGGCTTCAGTTCGAAATTATTTGCAGCGACAGTTGGATGTGCGATGCTAGAGTAGTTGTCGTGGACAACTGGTTTGATATAATCTCTAATGGCGCGCTGTTGATTGTTTTGATTGGCCATTTGTTCTGTTTGCTCTGCCATTGCTTCACGGTTGTGTCTCTGAATATCCCTTAGAAATCTGAAAGTTCGTTCTGGTTCACGATCAATAGGCAATGGTCTAACGCTTCTCAATCTTCGCATAAACTTGAAACACGAATAAGAAAAATATCAAAAGAAAAGAAATCTAAATTAAAATAAAAGTTACTTGGTAATAATATTAGTAAAAATAAAATTAAGCAATCCTCGGCAACGGTGCCAAAAACTTATCACACGTTTTCTATAGCGTGAATTATACCGCAAGTGTACGGTGTTAAGTTTTGTAATATAGTATGAAAGTCAGGATGTCGACCCGCAAGGATTGTTATTTAATTTTTACCAAGTATTATAATTGTATAACTTCTACTTTATCTAGACAAATGAATGGTTGAATATTTTTTTAAAACTAATCAAAGGTAATATGCGAAGACAAAATTGGAGAATATAAAATTATCAAAATGAGAAAGCCTAAGGAATGATTTCACCTAACTTTCAATTATGATTCAATGAATTCAAAGTATTCCAATTGATTTTCCCATATTTAAAAGTAAGAATCCTATTGTATTTTTCTCTCCCTTATCTCGAGTGCAGGCTAGAAATTAATCCTAAAATTCAATCCCAATATATGTATTCCGAATTCAAATCTAGAATTTATCAAGTCTCGATTCTTTTATGAAGTAAGCTTTATAGATTTTACACTTTCTCTCGAAACCCATAAAACTTACGTTGTGTCAATCTTATGATCACGCCTAAATTCCCTCTCTCGAGTGCCGGGATTGACTAATCTATTCATTCAATTATTGATCAGGTAATTGAAAGCATTATGATCATAACATAATTAAATATAAGCGGGAAATTCCAAAAGAAATAATTCATGTATTCATCAAACCAAAATCTTAAGTTGGCTACATCAAACCCTAGCTAAATTGTCTAGCTCGTGAAATAGAACATGAAATCCATACAATTTATAATGGAAAACATAAAAGAAAAGGTAAGAAAGAACTCTTTTCAAGTGCTAATCGAAGTTCCTTTTATGATTTCCATCATTTCTTCAATTCCTTTTTGTTATTGTCCTTGGAGATTCAATCTTTTTGTTTCTTTCTCTCCTTCTTCCCCCCTCCTAAATTAGGTCTTTATGGTGGTATTTATAGTGTCCACAAATTGTAAGATGGAATAGGGTTGGACCGGGCCGAAAATCTTTTAAAATTTCCAATTTTCCTCTTTCTCGGGTCACGGCGCCTTGTCTAGGCGCCATCCATTCTGCTGAAAATCAGAGTAGTGGGCGCCTAGGCGCCCGACTCGGCGAAATGATAGACTGCACGTCCTTCAGTATTTTATCATAACGTTTTCTTTCGATATCTAATTGAGATGATTCTAGATGATTTAGAAAGCTAACTCAAAGGGCTACAACTTTACTTCCGAAATCATCCTCAAATTCGGTCGTTTACTATGTCAAATATGAGTTATAATATGAGAATAAAAATCCGGAGCAAAACTTTTTCGGTTGGAATTTGATGTGTGGTCACTCTTCGATTATATTTGATCCCTATGATATCTTTCTTCACCTAATTGACCATTAACACTCTCAAATCTTAATTCATGAGGTTCAGTACAACTTTTGAATATTTACATTTTAGTCCTCGAACTTTGAATATCTTTCCATTTCGCCATTTTCTACAAAATTTGTCAACATTTGTTTATTTTTTTCAATTTCATCAACCTACATCATAACATCAAAACAAACATAAAAACAATCTGAAACTCTCTCAAAGGTAACAAAATAACAAATTAAGTGGTATAAATATCGTGAGTGTGGAGCACTCATCAGTACTCCTGGAGTCCTAGAAATTATTACCATTATATCTCTAATCATTCCCTATGAGAGGTTAACTCTTGATAAATATATACAGGTCTATTGATTTCTTCAGTTTTTTCGCTTTTTTACTTTACTTTGTAACACGTTATCACCACGAAAATTTAATTTCTCAAATTCTAGTGAATGTAGCAATTTTTTATAAGCATAATTATCTATTACGTGTACTAAAATTAATTTGGTGACATATAAATTTTTATAAATGAAAATATATGCAATTTAATGTTTCATCATCATTTTTTTTATGTTTATGAATAAAATATCAATAATGAATTGCTTCTTAATTGTTGTTGTTCCCAAAGAAGAACAACTCTATAAATAATACAAGGGTCTTGAAGAGCTGATGTTTCTAAATAATAATTTGTTACTACTCCTAAAGTCTCACAATATGATAATTAATATTCCTGAAAAATATTACTTGCTTCTGAAAAGCGTGAATTATAATTTTCCATATTCCAAAAGAATACTAACATATTGCCCTTACAGAAGCAATAGTAAAATACTACGTGCTCTTGAAGTAGTATATGTTTTGAAGAATATATCATTTGAATTAGCGTTTATCCTTGAAAGAAAACATAGAACTCATGTCATGTTTACATTGACTACCTAATTTATTATTATGTGATTATATAATATTTAATCATATTCTTCAAAACTAATTATATTTTCTTTATTGTGTAGTTAGTCAAATGGCAAACATTACAAAATTTGAGTTTGCTGCATTTGACATATCTGACAAAAACTATCTATCATGGGTTCTCTATGCTGCTATTCATCTTATCTCAAAGGGTCTGCGAGAGACAATAAAAGAAGGAAACAAAGAATCCCTGCACGACCATGAAAAATCACTTATCTTTCTTTGTCATCAACTTCATGATAGATTGAAAATCGAAAACCTCACTGTAAAAGATCTACATGTTATTTGAAAAAAAAAGACTCAGATTTGATCATCAGAGGATTATAATCTTTCCCAAAACTTGCTATAAGTGGATGCACATTCTCTTGCAAGACTTTAAAATTGTTAGTGAGTACAATTCTAAATTGTTTAGAATATGTTCGATATTGATCTTGTGTGAATAAAAAATCATCGATGAAGATATGTTGGAGAAAATATTTTTCACATTTCATGCCTCGAATGTGCTCCTGCATCAGCAATATCATGAGCGTGGTTATAAAAAGTACTCAAAACTCATATCTTGCCTACTTGACCAAAATAATGAAATATTGATGAAAAAGCATGGGTTACGTCCAACATGTTCTATACCATTGCCTGAAGCAAATGATATTGCATTGCACGAAGCAAATGCAAAATCAAGACAAGAACATGGACGTAGACGTGGACGCGGACATGGGAGAAACCATGGATGAAATAATCAATGAAGCTATTAGCAACAAGCAACAATTTCGAAAGGTACAAAGCAAATGAAAGTAATGTATCCATAAAAAGAGCACGAAGAATGTTGCTTTAAATGCGGAACGATAAGGCATTGGGCATGTACCCATCGTACTACAAAACATTTTTTATATCTCTACAAAAAAATCAATCAAGGAAAGGGAAAAAGCGGAAACAAATTTTGCTAATTATGATGGTCCAATTGATGTGATTCATTTGGATGTCTCTGATTTCTTTACTGATCCAAATTGAAATATTGACAGTTTGACTGGGGGTGGTGTGATGGAAGATATAGATTAATTTACTTTTTATGTGTTATAGTATTTCTCTTTGTTTTAAAAATTTAGTTTGAAATATATTTTATTTTCGCAAAATATGAAACTTTATTATGCATCATTAATTACATAATATTGAATACTTCTTTCGAATAGAAATTCAAATTTTTTAGAATATGTTTTGTTATATTTATAGATTTACGATAGATTGCCAAAATACATATTTGATTGATAGTGCAACTACGCATACTATTTTTCAAGACAAATTTTTTTGTTTTTTTTTTTACTTAACATTAGTAGAAAATAATGTTAATACGATATCGGGTGCATCGAATATCGTTGAAAGCTCGAGAAGAGCTTTTATTTTACTAATTAATACAAAATTATATATTGACGATGCACTTTATTCTAACAAATCCTAAAGAAATTTGCTTAGTTTTAACTATATCCGTTGCAACAGATATCACATTGAGACGATACAAGAAAATAATATTGAATATCTTTTCATGACTTCTCTGGTATTTTGACAAAAGCAGATAAAAGAAAAATTTCATACACTCTCGTCTTGCATGTATTATACATTTATAAAAATGGTTGAGTCAAATATTATCACGAACCAAAAGTTCATTGACACAAAAAGTTTTACTTTGACATAATCGACTTTGACATTCAAGAGCTACAAGGATGCATCGAATAATAAACAACTCACATGGACATTATTTAAAGAACCAAAAATTCATGTGTAACTTGTTCGCAAGACTAGTCATTAGACCTTCAACTACAAATGTCAATATTGAATCTCCAACTTTTTTGGAAAGAATTCATGGAGATATATATAGTCCAATACACCCACAATTGGGACCATTTCGTTATTTTATGGTATTAATAGATTTATCTACTAGATGGTCCCATGTCTGCCTACTTTTACTAGGAATGCAACTTTTATTAGACTACTTGCTCAAATTATAAAATTATGAGTTCAATTTTTCGATTACTCAATCAAGATAATTCGTCATGATAATGTTGGTGAATTTAGATCACAAGCATTTGATGATTATTGTACATCAAATGGGATTGTTATTGAGCATTTAGTTACACGTGTCTATACACAAAATTATTTAGCGGAATTGTTTATTAAATGTTTGCAATTTATTGCTAGACCATTACTTATGAAAAGAAAACTCCTTGCTTCTATTTGTGGTCATGTCATATTACATACTGCATCATTAGTTCATGTAAGACCAACTGCTTATTACCAATATTTACCTTTGTAACTTGTACTTTGTCATGAACCCAATATTTCTTACTTACATGTTTTCAGTTGTGTTGTCCAGATCCTATTTCATTCCCACAACATACTAAAGTTGGTTCCTAATGAAGACTTGAGATTTATGTTGATTTTGATTCACCATCTATTATTAGGTATATTGAACATTTAATGAGTGATCTATTTACTACATATTTTGGAGATTGTTATTTTGATAAAACGACTTTTTCAACTTTGGAAGGGACAAAACTACATTCTAAAAGACAAGATAATTTTATTTTTTTTTTGGAATGAAACAACTTTATTTCACTTCGATCCCCGTAGCAATCCATGTAAGCAAAAAGGTTGAAAAAATTATTCATTTGCAAAAAGTTACAAATCAATTACCTGATATATTTGTTGAAACAAAAAAAGGGACAAATTCATATATACCAGCAGAATATATTTCAATGAAAAATTGATGTCCTTTAAGGGCAATTTGCTGTAGCAAATGATCTCAAATACGCTAGAAGCATGGTGACTAGTTGGTTCAAAAGACTTATACCTCAAAAAAGAAAAGTATAAGAGAAAAACAAACCAAAAATTTCGGAAGAAGTAACATTAGAAATTATTGATCTATCAAATATTGAAAATATGGTTCTTGAAGAACGACAAATGTTAAAATAATGAGATTTCAATAAATTATATGTTATCTCATAAATTATGAGAACAAAGTCATATTGTTATAGACAATATTTTCGCCTTTAATGTGGCTCTTGATATTATGCAAAATGATGATCCTAAACCACAATCTGCTAAAGATTGTCAACATAGAAATGATTGGCCTAAATGGAAAGAAATCATATAGGCAGAATTGAATTCCTTAGACAAACAAAAAGTTTTTTGACCTATACTTCGAACACCTGAAAATATAATCTATGTAGGATACAAATGGGTTTTTGTATGAAAAGAAACGAAAATAATGAAATTACAATATACAAAACCCGACTCACAGCTCAAGGTTTCTCACAAAGCTCTGGAATTGATTATGAGGAAACACAATCTCCCATAATGGACACTATTACTTTTAGATTTTTAATTAGTTTGATTGTGTAACAAGGACTCGACATACACATTATGGATGTAGTAACTGCCTATTTGTATGGTTCTCTTGATAGTGACATATACATGAAAGTCCTTGAAGGCATAACGTGCCAGGAATAAATGATAAATGTTCAAGAACTATGCTCTCAATTAAATTGCAAAGATCATTATATGGATTAAAACAATCTGGAAGTATGTGATATAATCGCTGTAGCAAATATTTGATGAAGGGGGTTATAAAAATGACAATGTCTGCCCATATATATTCATTAAAAAAAACAAATATTGGATTTGCAATTTTGATAATTTTTGTTGATTATTTAAATTTAATTGAAACTCCTGAAGACTAGCTCAACAAAACTGTAGATTATTTGAAAAATGAATTTGAGATGAAAGATTTGGGAAAAATCAACTTTTGTCTCGGTTTACAGATTGAACATTTCTCAAAATGATTATTTGTTCGTCAATCTACATATATATAAAAAAGACTTAAAATGTTTTTATATGGATAATGCACATCCATTGATATCACCAATGGTTGTTCGATCAATTGATGTGAAAAAAGATTCATTTCATTAACTTGAACATGGAAAAAATGGTTCTTTACCTTGAAATACCATATCTTAGTGTAATTGGAACATTAACTTATCTTACGAACTGCATTTTATCCGACATAGCCTTTTCTTTAAATCTTCTTTCAAGATATAGCTCTACACCAACTCAAAAATATTGGAGTGGTGTTAAACATATTTTCGTTACCTGAAAGGCACTGTTGATTTGGGATTTTTTATTCTCAAAAGTCGGGATCTGCTTCAGTGGGATACACAAATGCAGGTTATCTCTTTGATCCACATAAAACTAAATCACAAACAGAATATGTGTTTACACGTGGAGAAACAACTATATCATGGAAATCTATAAAGCAAACCTTGACAGCAACATCTTCAAATCATTCTCAAGCAATCCATTAAGCAGACAAAAAATATGTATGGTTGAAAAACATGACCCAACATATCCAAGTATCATGGGGATTAATTTCAATAAAAGATAGTTCAACAATTTTGTATGTAGACAATGTAATTTGTATTGCACAACTCAAATGAAATTATATCAAACGTGACGGGACGAAGCATATTTTTCCAAAATTCTTTCATATACATGAACTTCAGAAAATGGCAATATCGATGTTCAACAAATTCGCTCAAGTGACAATGTTGCTGATTTATTTACAAAAGCACTGCCAACATCTACATTCAAGAAACTGATTCACGTGATTGGAATACTTCGACTCAAAGACTTTCAGTAATCAACATCATGGGGAGCAGGGCCGGTCCTAAAATTTTGGATGCCCTGTGCGATATTTTAAAATGGTGCCCCTTTCATGAAATTAAAAAATATATATTTCAATAATATTATATCATCGCAAAATTATGATATTTAATTACTGTTTATTTTTTTAAATGTCGTGAATAAGAAAAGTACGAATAAAGTTCAAAAATACCTTCCAAATTTCATCAAAATTCATGTCATCAACAAAGAACCATCCAAACCCCTAAACTTTTCGTGTAATTCCATATGAGAAAACCTTTAAATTAGAAACATCAAATAAGTGTAAACTTCAAAATGCAACAAATCATGTAAACATATTTCTTTTCGTATTTCTAGAAGCAAACTAATTAATGGAACTTTCGTTTCTAACAAATATTGTTCAATAGATATCAAAACTAGGCCAATCAATCGTTCTTATAACATGATTGACTGTAAATAAGATTTTAATAATTTCAATTTTGAAAAATTTCTTTTGGCTAATACAACAATAACAATAATTGCCAGTAATACTCTATAAACAATAAATGTATTCGAAAAGCAATCTAATCCTTTCAAATAAGTCAATATATCAAAAGATGTCTTTATTTCTTTTAGTATTTCAAATAAGTTAATATATCAAAAACTGTTTTTGTTGCTTTTGGTAAAAGATTTCACAAAATTTTTAACTCTTAAAGCAAATCTTTGCCATCAAGATTACAAAAATTTACATGTCTTAGAAAAATGTCAAGATGATCACAACATTCTTTCAAATCAGCATCATTCAGTGTGTTTAACTTGTTGAAAGAAAATAGAAATTCAATTTATTTTTTCATATGAATTGAATTGATCGAACCTTCGGTCAAGTAATCCAATTGCTTGATCTACTATATAAAGGAAATAATTAGTTATGAAAGAATATTCAAATGATTGTGCGTTGTTTACAGTGGCATTTTCATCAAAATGTTTCTTCCTACGAATTATACTTTTTCCTCTTTTTTCCTTTTCCTTGACATTATTTAAAGTATGATGTTATTTAAGAAAATTATAACTAGTTCTTAGTTTGAATATCTTATGCAATTGCATATCATATCAAATCAAATGCATACAATTCATAAAGAAATAAAAATCATCATTTGTCTATCTTTTAATTGTGCCCCTTAATATAACATAATAATTAAAATTTTAAAATTCAAAATTAATAAATATTTTAAATATGTAATTATGCATATATATATATATATATATATATATATATATATATATATATATATATATATACACACACACAAATAAAAAAAATTTGGTGCCCCCTACACTGATAAGGCCCTGTGCGGTCGCTCAACTCGCACACCCTTGGGGTCGCCTCTAATGGGGAGTAACTGTAATATTTTTCCTTCGCTTAGGTTTTATCTCATGGGTTTCTAACAAGTTTTAATGATGCACCATTCTTTGATGATCCTCCAAAGGCAGATCCGGAAACTGGCTTCAATAATTCTTGGTGGTAGTGCTGGGACTCGGCTCTTTCCTCTTACCAGCAAGAGAGCTTAACCTGTAGTAAGAAAAGATCTATACATATTTTGCTTCAATAGTTCAGTGTGTGAGCTGTCGATGATGATGAAAATTGGCAACCAACTTCATGTAATGGAGAGTCGTTGTTGTAATTTATATTGTTGTTCTTAGACTAAGGGAAAAAGAAGTGACTGTACTTTTATAACTATGTTATTTTCACAAGAACAATCTTGAGCTTAGAGTACAAAAACTTTATTGAAGATCAAATCACAATTAACTTAAAGGTTAATATTTAAATTGTGTAATCGCATGACTTGTTCTGCAGGTTCAGACTGGGGCTGTTACAGGCTAATTGATGTACCCATGAGTAACTGCATCAGCAGTGGGATACAAAATATTTTCATATAAATTCAACTCAACTCTTTTCCCTTAATTGCCACCTTGCTCGCACGTATAACTTTGGAAATAGTGTGAATTTTGGTGATGGATTTGTGGAGGTAAGATGTAATTGTTGAATAAAAAGTAATGAGGTGTTAATTAGCTAAACCTTCTAGCAGCAAATAGCAAGAAATCTTATTCTTTCTTGGTGAATAATTATTAATGATTGAAGTGCTTTGCTAGAGATAAAAGCTTTGGTTACGTCATTTTTCTCTTTCTTTTACATCCCTATAAATTCTGTATTAGCTTAAAAAGAAAAAAAATGTCCGAAACAGGTTTTAATCGCAACTCAGACACTAGGTGAAGCAGGTAAGAAGTGGTTCCAAGGAACAGTAGATGCTGTGAGGCAATTTTTATGGGTGTTTGAGGTGCATTTGGTGGAAGCCAAATTGGCATAAAAAACTCATTGATCAAAGGTTCAAAGTGCTAATGATGATTCAGAACATATGTATAGGATGGTGAAAATAAAAATGTCAAACACATTCTTGTGTTGTTTGGTGATCATCTGTACCGAATGGACTATATGGACTTTTTTCACGTACTTGGTGACTGATTGAGATTATTTTGCATCCTAGCATGTCATGAATCTCTGTCTATTAACAAAATTGTGCTTCCAGAGACATATTGATAAAAATGCCGACATTACGGTTTCATGTGTACACATGTATGATAGGTATGTGTCTGTCTATTCACATTAATTTTTCGAAACAAAGCTTTAATCATCATTGAAGGAATGTGTCCATTCCTAGCTTTAGAATATGAAGACATGGAGAAAAGGATTTAACAACATAAAGATAGAAGTATATGTAAGGAGTTTTAGTCGATCATGTAGGCTTATATATGAATTATTGTGTATTAAATTAAAGGCTATCAATTTTGGTTAAGCCCGTTTAAAGTGAGCTAATAAGATTTCGGTATTTTGGACTTTGAAGCATCTAATTAAAGCGTGAGCCTTTCTGTGTAGAGATTAGATCCGTTCCTAATTTCATGATGGGCCGAATTAGGTTAACAGGCCATTAGTATATATATACGGTTATGGTCCACGGATCACACGTGATTGTTCATTCTGTTTTGACCCCATCATCAGAGAGAAATAAATGAACAACGCCTTGATCTAGAAGACTAAAACCGTAGGATTCATTCATTGTATTAACCATGTATGATTCATGTACGCTACCGCTTGGGTTTACAAATTCTTGGTGATCTAACATGAAAGATCATTATGACGGTAATGATTTTCCCAACAAGTGGAATCAGAGGCTATTTATGTTAAATAATTGAGAATCAAAATTTTAATTTGGTTCTTGTATAATTTCATTGTTTTCAAATTTATCAATTCCGGATATAATTTTGTTAAATTTGAAAAATTTTCGATTGGTTTACATGATTTCAGTTTTGTTTTAAAAAAAGAAAATTCTCGGTAGACAGCGGCACTACACCAAAGCAACGTCGTCGCCGGCATGCGACACCATGCGCAGGAGCTGCCCACACGCAGCACTGCACTGTACAATGGCGACAAGCACGCAGGCGCCGCTGCATAGCGTGTAGCGTCGCCCCCGGGATTTTTCACCCCCTCATTTTTTTAGGGTTTTAGTTTGGGTGAATTTTTGGGGGCGGGACCTATGATGGAAATTAGATAATTTAAGGTCATTGCTTGTAATTTTAAATTAGGGTTAGAGTTGCAATTTTTAAATGTATTTTAAATAATTCAGCCCCTTAAGTTTAAAACTTTAATAATTCAGCTCCTTAAGGTTAAAATTCATCCAAATTAGGCCTTTAAAGTTCTGGGTTTAATAATTCAATCCTTGAAGTTTGAAAATTAATTAATTTGGGCCATTAAAGTTCTAAATTTTGCAAATAAAACCCTCAAAGTTATAATTTGTTCTAATTGCCCCATAAAGTTTTGGATAATTAATATTTGATCCCTAAAGTTCTGGATTATTAATCCTTAGGCCCCTAAAGTTTCAAAATAAATTAAATATGCAAATTCGGTGATTTTCTTTTTCAAATTTTGGTACAAAGGACTCTTTTAAGAGGTATAATATTCAAAAGTGAATTAATTGAAGCAACATCTCTTGTGGAAATTAATTAACTTAAAATATTAAAAGGTGTTTGTGTGTGTGATATTCATGCAAATATTTGATTGGCCTAAAGGAATGTCAATATTTACCGAATTGCACATGCACATGTGGTGATAAACGTGTGGCGATTATTTGGTTTAACTTGTGATCAATAAATCGGTCTAAAGAAATGTTTATTAATTGACATGTTTCTTTATTGTCAGTGTTTGATCACTATACCAAGAGTACCACTTACAAGTTAATATTTCAGTCCAATGACTAAATATTGCATATTAAGGATATTTATGTGAGCTATTTCGAATTAATTGTTCTCTAATTCAGTTTTAGGTTCTCCTGCTAATATCTCTGCTAGTATCAATTCAATTCCAATGCTTAATGGCACCAACTTCAAGGCATGGCAAGAGAACGTGATGATTGTTCTCGGAGTCATAGATTTGGACCTTGCTTTATGACCTTTCAACATGTTGTACTTACTGATACGAGGGAGATGAAAAAGTGAGAACGATCAAACTGCATAAATTTGATGGTCATAAAGCATGCTAATCCAGAAGCGTTTCGGGGCACTATGTTCGATAAGGTAACTACGGCTAAGGGTTTCTTTCAATACGTTGAGAAGAGGTTTGCCAAGAATGAACAGGCTGAAACTAGTACACTTTTGGCTGAGTATATTATGGAAATGTCTCACATTACTTCAAAATTAAAGGAACTCAAGTTGGATTTATCTGAAGACTTGTTGGTGCACTTGGTTCTGATATCCCTTCCGACACACTTCAGTCAATTCAAGGTAAGCTACAATTGTCAAAATGACTTATGGTCCCTTAATGAGTTCATTTCACACTGTGTCCAAGAAGAGGAAAGATTGAGGCATGACAAGATAGAAAGTGCTCATTTAGCCACCACCTTCAATGACAAAAGGAACAAGAAAAAGAAAATTGATAAGGAAGTTGCGGGTACAGCATCACAAAAGAAACAACATACAGAACAAACTGAGGGTGGTGGTTTCTTCTATGAAGCTGTAGTCATAAGAAGAAGAACTGTACCAATTATCACGAATGACGTGCCAAGAAAGGTATTATTCTTCATTTGGTGTGTTCTGAGGCTAGTTTAACTTTGGTGCAACAACTCACATCACTGTGTCCATGCAGGTTGCCTAAGTTGCTGAAAACCAAGTGATGGTGAAAGATACTTCTATGTTGGCGACGACAAGACAATGGAAGTAGAGGCGATAGAAAAATTTAGATTATTGTTAAAGACTGAAATTTATTTGAATCTTAATGAAACATTTATTGTACTGTTTTTTAGATGGAATTTGATTTTCATTTCAGCTTTGGATAAATCTGGTTATTCTTGTTCATTTGGGAATGAAAAATTTAGTTTGTCTCATGATTCAAAATTGGTTAGTTTCGATTCTTTATCAGGTTATGATAATCTTTGTAATACCCCAAAAATTTTAAAATAATAATTTATTTGTTCTATATATTACATTTTTATTATTTTGAAATTGAGGGATTGAAGTAATATATGTATTAACTTTAAATTTTGGGCTAAATATTTAGATATTGTTAAAGCAACTAAAAGTATATCAATATGAGTCTCGTTGGATAGCTCGTTTTTAATCATGTAAATTGGGCTCAAGAAAAAGTTAATTCGGATAAGCGATGCCCAAGTTATCGAGGTCGAAAGATTTTTGCCTTAAATTGTAATTTAGTTAAATTATTTTATTGAATTGTGAATTTTATGGATAGTTATGTGTGAATTGATAAATATTATTATTTTTTTTATTTATTATTATTATTTTTTTAGAATTCTATTTAAAGTTAAGTTACAACCACCTTTTTATTGTGATAAGTATTCTGTACACATGTCACCTTACAGTTTGTTTACTAGAAATTCAAGTTTTATCAAATATGATAAACACGATTTTCCATTATAATTATACTATGACTCAACTACTATTTTTTTACTATAAATAGTGTACCAATGTCCTACAATTTACTATCACAGAATTTTACACAGCAATTTTTATAAAAAGCAGTTGTAAATTCTAAGTATATTTTTATTATCAAAAGCTCGTTTGATCTATCAAGGTAAGATACTTTTTGTGCAAATTGTTTGTTTCCTTATACTTTTATGTTCAGCAATTTATGCATGAATTGCCGTGGACCTTCGGGAATTCAAAATGAGAAATAATGGGTATCTTGCTTGGTAACCGATATACTCCATAAACAAAAATGTGGTATGAATTATCTATGTTGTTGTTATATAAGTGCGTATGGAAACTGCATGTATCTTACTGGTATTTTTAAAATACTCACTCTTACAAATTTTTACAGGCTATATCGGGTCGATTGGAGCTGTGGCGTGATGGTGCAGCGGGCTGCCAAAGGATTTCGACATACGAAAATAATAAGTTTTAATTCCTTTAAATTTATTAGTTTATTTAGTTCAACAATACTACTATCGAGTTTATTAGTTGAGAATTTTTAAGTTTTTTTCAAAGCCACGATTTATTAATTCAAGTTCAAATTTATGGATGTTCTAATTTTTTTTATTAAAGAATTTTATCGTTCCGCATTTTAAATAAATAAAGGTAAATGAAATTAATTTTTGGTAACACCTCAAGATGCATGAAATTTTAAGGCGTTACAGTATGGTATCAGAGCAAAGGTTTTACTTTCCTACAGACAAAAAAAAAAAGTTTTTTTTTACCAGTCTGAAAATTCACATTTTAAGAGATTTTATGTTCAACTTATTATTATAGTTTTGTTGATTTACGTAATTGCAAAATTAAAAAACTTTGTCAAAAAGACCTAAACTATTTAAGAAGAGTTTAGGATTTAAGTGGTCCGTTGTGACCCCCTCCTCATTTGAAAGTCTTTTGATTACACATTATCTAAATTAACGAGATGAAATACAATATTTCAAGCCTTTCACAATTAATTTTTTTTTTTAACTTCATTTTAGAGAAAATGCTATTTTTGGAGATTACAAAAAATGTAATATTTTCATAAATATTAGGAGTTTACGGACAATGTGAAAGTTAAAGTCTTAAACATATAATGAGATGAAGAATCCTTGGCACGTAGCGCTCAATATTGATCACTCTCCAATTGATCCAATATATGAAATGAAATGTCATTATTTTATCATGATTATGAGTTTTCTTGATTTACGTTATGATCTATTGTAATTATATCAATAATCAAATATTTATAACTTTTCAAATTGTTGATGTAATTTCGAGGATGGAATTGTTTTAAGGAGGGGAGATTGTAATACCCCGAAAATTTTAGATTAAAAATTTATTTGTTCTTTTTATTATATTTTTATTATTTTGAAATTGAGGGACTGAAGTAATATATGTATTAACTTCAAATTTTGGGCTAAATTTTTAGATATTGTTAAAGCGACTAAAAGCATATCTATATGGGTCTCGTTGTATAGATCGTTTTTAATCATGTAAATTGAGCTCAAGAAAAGGTTAATTTGGATAAGCGAGACCCAAGTTATCGAGATCAAAAGATTTTTGCCTTAAATTGTAATTTAGTTAAATTATTTTATTGAATTGTGAATTTTATGGGTAGTTACCTGTGAATTGATTATTATTATTATTATTATTATTATTATTATTATTATTATTATTATTATTATTATTATTATTATTATTATTATTATTCTTCTTCTTCTTCTTCTTCTATTTAAAGTCAAGTTGCAACCACCTTTTTGTTGTGATAAGTATTTTGTACACATGTCACCTTGTGGTTGGTTTACTAGAAATTCAATTTTTATCAAATGTGATAAACACGATTTTTCATCACAATTATACTATGACTCAACTACTATTTTTTTTACTATAAATAGTGTGCCAATGTCCCACAATTCACTACCACAGAATTTTATACAACAGTTTATATATAAAACAGCTATAAATTCTAAGTATATTTTTATTATCAAAAGCTCGTTTGATCAAGGTAAAACACTTTTTGTGCAAGTTGTTTGTTTTCTTATACTTTTATGTTCAATAATTTAAGCATGAGTTGCCAATGGACCTTCAGGTTCGACCTAACGGAATGTGAACTCTTTTTGGTTCTTTATAATGAAATGTGAAATCAATCGGTAATTCAAAATGAGAAATGATGGGTATCTTGCTTGGTCACCGATATACTCCATAAAGAGAAATGTGGTATGAATTGACTATGTTATTGATATATAATTGTGTATGGAAACTGCAAGTATATTACTGCGTTTTTAAAATATTCACACTTACAAATTTTTATAGGCTATATCAGGTCGATTGGAGCTGTGGCGAGATGGTACAGCGGGCTGCCAAGGGATTTCGACATACGAAAATAATAAATTTTAATTCCTTTAAATTCATTAGTTTGTTTTGTTCAATAACGTTACTATCGAGTTTATAGTTGAGAATGTTTAAAGTTTTTTTTTAAAGACACAATTGATTAATTCAAATTCAAATGTATGGACGTTCTAATTTTTTTTATTAAAGAATTTTATCGTTTCGCATTTTAAGTAAATAAAGGTAAATGAAATTAATTTTTGGTAACACCACAAGATGTATGAAATTTTGGGGCGTTACAGTTTGACATCAGAGCAAAGTTTTTACTTTCGTGCTGACTAAAAAAAAAATTTACTAGTCCAAAAATTAACATTTTAAGAGATTTTATGTTCGACTTATTGTTAGAGTTTTGTTAAATTGCGTAATTGCAAAATTGAAAGGCTTTGTCAAAAAAATCTAAACTATCTAAAAAGAGTTTGAGATTTAAGCAGTCCGTTGTGACCCCCTGCTCATCTAGAAGTCTTTTGATTGCACATTATTCAAATTAACGAGATGAAATACAATATTTCAAACCTTTCGAAATATTAATTTTTTTTAAACTTCATTTTTGAGAAAATCCTATTTTTGGAGATTACAAAAAATGCAGTATTTTCATAAATATTAGGAGTTTACGGACTTAATGTCTTAAACATGTAATGAGATGAAGAATGCTTGACACGTAGCGCTAACTATTGATCACTCTCCAATTGATCCAAGATATGACATGAAATGTCGTTCTTTTATCATGATTATGGGTTTTCTTGATTTACGTTATGATCTATTGTAATTATATCAATAATCAAGTATTTATAACTTTTCAAGTTGTTGATGTAATTTCGAGGACGAAACTTTTTTAAGGAGGGGAGATTGTAATACCCCGAAAATTTTAGAATAAAAATTTATTTATTCTATATATTATATTTTTATTATTTTGAAATCGAGGGATTGAAGTAATATATGTATTAACTTGAAATTGTGGGCTAAATTTTTAGATATTGTTAAAGCGACTAAAAGTTTATCAATATGGTTCTCGTTGGATAGCTCGTTTTTAATCATGTAAATTGGGCTTAAGAAAAAATTAATTTGGACAAGCGAGACCCAAGTTATCAATGTCGAAAGATTTTTACCTTAAATTGTAATTTAGTTAAATTATTTTATTGAATTGTGTTTATTATGGGTAGTTACGTGTGAATTGATTATTATTATTATTATTATTATTATTATTATTATTATTATTATTATTATTATTATTATTATTCTATTTAAAGTCAAGTTGCAACCACCTCTTTGTTGTGATAAGTATTTTGTACACATGTCACCTTGTGCTTGGTTTACTAGAAATTCAATTTTTATCAAATGTGATAAACATAATTTTTCTTCACAATTATAATATGACTCAACTACTATTTTTTTTACTGTAAATAGTGTGCCAATGTCCCACAATTCACTACCACAGAATTTTATACAGCAGTTTTTATATAAAGCAGCTGTAAATTCTAAGTATATTTTTATTATCAAAAGCTCGTTTGATCCATCAAGGTAAAATACTTTTTGTGCAAGCTGTTTGTTTCCTTATCTTTTATTTTTAGTAATTTATGCATGAATTGCCAGTGGACCTTCGGGTTCGACCTAACGGAATGTGAACTCTTTTGGGTTCTTTATAATGAAATGTGAAATCATTTGAGAATTCAAAATGAGAAATGATGGGTATCTCGCTTGGTTACAGATATACTCCATAAAGAGAAATGTGGTATGAAATGTTTATATTATTGTTATATAATCGCTTATGGAAATTGTACATATCTTATTGGGTGTTTTTAAAATACTCACTCTTACAAATTTTTACAGGCTAGATCGGGTCATTGGAGTTGTGGCGGGATGGTGCAGCGGATTGTCAAGGGATTTCGATATATGAAAATAATAAGTTTTAATGCCTTTAAATTCATTAGTTTGTTTTGTTCAATAATGTTATTATCGAGTTTATTAGTTGAGAATGTTTAAGTTTTTTTGAAGACACGATTTATTAATTCAAATTCAAATTTATGGATGTTCTAATATTTTTTTTATTAAAGAATTTTATTGTTCTGCATTTTAAGTAAATAATATTTGGTAACACCTCAAGATGTATGAAATTTTGGTGCGTTACAGTCTTTATTTAATTGATACGATTACTTCTTTGAATTAATCCTTGCATGTAAGTACTTGATATGTAAAGCGAAAATTAATCAGTGAGAATTCTGCCTTGTTGTAGCACAAGAGATTAGGTCACATCTCTAAGAGGAGAATTGAGAGACTCCTGTCTAACAGAATTTTCGATCCCCTTGACTTTACATATTATAACATGTGTATTAACTGTACAAGGGAAAACAAACCAATAAAAGAGATTTCAAGCCAACATGACTTTGGACGTTTTAGAACTTATACATATGGACATTTGTGGACCATTCCCTATGGCTTCTTGGAAAGGTCAACAATATTTTATAACGTTTATATATGACTATATATATCTCGTTCATGAAAAATCACAGTCACTGGATGTGTTTAAAAACTATAAAGCTGAATTTGAAAAACAACTCGGTAAAAGGATTAAAACGTCAGATCTGATTGTGGCGGTGAATATTATGGCAAATATGACGATTCTGGTGAACAACGTCCACGACCATTTGCTAAATTCCTATAGAAATGCGATATCGTCTCATAGTACACTATGTCGGGTTTGCCCACTAAGAATGGTGTTACTGAAAGATGGAATAGAACGCTTAAGGACATGGTGATGAGTATGATTACTCATCCTACCTTGCCAGAATCACTCTGGGGTGAAGAATTAAAGACTGCGTATGTACTCAACAGAGATCCAACTATGGCCATTGATAAACCCTTTATAAGCTTTGGATGGGCAATATACCTAGTTTAAAGTACATACATATTTGGGGATATCTAGTTGAGGCAAGGCCTTATAGGCCAAATGAGAAGAAATTGGATGCAAGGACTATTAGTTGCTATTTTATTGGATATTCTGAAATGTCTAGGAGCTACAAGTTTTATGATCACATGACTAAGAAGATTTTTGAGATAGGAAATGCTCGGTTATTTGAGGATGTTGAGTTTGTGGGAGGGGGGGGGGGGGAGGGAGAGGGTTACAGACTTTGTCTTTAAGGAGGAATTCGTTGAAATTCCTCCAATTGGCATCGACAATGATCATGATCAGGTTTCTATCCCTAACATTATTCCATAAGCAACTCTGGGTCAAAACAATGTCAATGTACCTCCCTATGAAGGTCAATAACTTGTTTCAGAAGAACAAACTCCACAATCTCAAGAACCAATGCCATTAAGAAAATTCACTAGAGAGAGGAGAAGTGCGATTTCAGATGATTACATTGTGTTTCTCCAAGAATATGAAGTTGACATCGGAGTGGTAGAAGATGATCCGATCAACTTCCGTCAAGCTATGAAAAGTTCTAACTCTCAAAAGTGGCTTGATGCCATGAATGAAGAGATAAAGTCCATGAAGGACAACGACGTGTAGGACCTTGTTCCATTGCCTGAAGGTACGAAATCCATTGGTTGCAAATTGATATTTAAGAATAAGAGGGATTTGAAGGGTGTTGTAGAGAGGTATTACAAGTTTCATCAAGTGATTATCTCATATGATTTTGAGATGAATTTGGTCGATGATTGTATGTACCACAAGTTCAGTAGGAGTAAGTATATTTTTTTGGTTTTATATGTCGATGACATATTTCTTGCCAGCAATGATATAGGCTTATTGCACAAAATCAAGAGATTTCTAACAACGAATTTTAAGATGAAAGATCTTGGCGATACCTCTTTTGTATTAAGAATTCAGATATATCGGGATCGTTCTCGAGGTATTCTTAGATTATCACAAAAGAGTTATATCGAAAATGTACTTAAAAAAATTTGGCATGCAAGATTGTAAACCAGGTGATACCTTTGTGGTTAAAGGAGACAAGTGCAGTTTAAGTCAATGCCCCAAAAATGACTTGGAAATTAAAGAAATGCAGAAGATTCCTTATTCTACAGCTATAGAAAGTTTGATGTATGCTCAGCTTTGTACGCATGCAGATATAGCATACATTGTTGGGATGCTATGGAGATATTCAAGTAACCCGGGAATGGATCATTGGAAAGAAGCCTAACAATTCATGCGGTATTTATAGAGAACAAAAGACTACATGCTCACATATAGGAGATCAGATTAGTTAGAGATCATCGGTTATTCTGATTCCGATTTCACGGGATGTCAAGATAGTAGAATATCCAGTTCAGGCTATATCTACCTCATTGCTAGAGGTCTATTTCCTGGAAGAGTGCTAAGAAGATACTCATAGCTACTTCCACCATAGTAGCAAAGTTTATAGCATGTTATGAGGAATCAAACAATGGAATATGGCTGCGAAATTTTATCACTGGGCTGCGCATTATGGACAGTATAGAAAGACCACTCAAGTTAGTTTGTGACAATAAATCAACAGTGCTCTATTCCAATAACAACATGAGCTCGATGAAAAACATGTAGAGATCAAGTTCCTGGCTTTTAAAGAAAGGGTTTAGAGTGGACAAATGTCAATAGAGCATATCGGGACAACTCCATGGTTGCGGATCCACTTACTAAGGAATTGATACTCAAGGTCTTTCATGAGCACATTAGTCATACAGGTGTAATATCTCTTGAGGATATCTAGTTTTAGTGGGAGTTTGTATATCTATGTTTTTCATATTAAACACATACACTGTTATTTTGGATATGGTTTATGGTTAAAGTTATTTTTGCTTATAAAGTTTTTGGTTTATTATCTCTAAACATTTTTGAAAATGATCTCACTAAGGTATTACGGTGAACCAGTTGGAAATAGGAATTTTAAGATCACATCACATGTAATTTTCATGCTACAAATCCATGTCATTCAGTTATGTCAATATACGTGACCATTGATGTGTTTAGTTACGATATAAGTAGCGAAAACCGCTTTGATCCTATGTTGATATGATTGATGGTTCGGATTGTTTGGGGATATATTCGGTAATGATAACAAAATTCTGAATATTCATAAGGTTATGTTTAATGCACAATTATAAGGTAACACATATAGTCGAAGTGGGAAATTGTAAGAATTTTTAATCGATCATGTGGGCTTATATGTGAATTATTGTGTATTAAATTAAAGACTATCAATTTTTGTTAAACCCGTCTAAAGTGATCTAATAAGGTTTCGGTATTTTAGGTTTTGAAGCAACTAATTAAAGTGTGGGCCTTTATGTATAGAGACCAGGCCCGTTCTTAATTTCACGATGGACCGAATTAGGTTAACAGGCCGATAGTATATATATATACAGTTATGGTCCCCAGATCACATATGATTGTTCATTCTAATAAGGAACAACGTGTCTGTTAGGTTTTCAATGTTTTGTAATTGGCGATTCTTTAAACAAAAATGACTTAATTATACCGTGTTTAAAAATTCAAGGAATTATGTGCAAATATGTTGAAAATAGGGTTATTAGGTTTAGGGTTCGAGAATGGCAAAAGGAGGAAAACGGCGCGGATTTTCGCTAGACTATCACCAAGGTTTGGCTCGAGCTATTAACACAGAAACATCTTCACTGGACTGTCGCCTCTCCTTCGCTTTGTCGCTCGACTGTTTTTAAGCCCTCGCTCGAGCGACATCTTTATTCGAAAAAATTTTATTTCGCATTTTAAAGGCTTTTTTCCATGGCCCATTCATTTTTCTAACCTACCTATATATACCAAAACACTTCTGAACAAAATTGATAAGGTTGATCATTGAGAGAACTTCATATGAGAGAATATAATCATATTCCTACTTTCAACCTTCATCTTGTAAGATTATTTTGGTGAGAAAAACATCGATTCAATCCAAATACCAAATTGCTTTTCCTCTACATTTGATCAGAGTTCTAAAGATCAAGGAAGTTTGACTAGAGTTCCAATCTGTGAAGAACACGGTGTTCTTCGTGGATCCACATGAGATAAATGATTTCACAAAGTTAAGAGTTGCTGTAGGAGAGTATAATCCAGGACAGCTTTGAAAACTGTAGCTAGGAGTGGTACAGGAGTACAGAATCCAAGAAAGCTGTTGAAATTGCAGTCAGGATATCAGTTAGTACATGTCGTCTCTAGCTGGTAGACTGTAAGTTACATATCGTTTATAATGAATTGTTGACTAGAAAAGTGCCCTGAGTTTTTCCCCAGTTGGGTTTCTATGTGATCATTTTGGTGTTGATTTACTGTTTTCGTTATTTTTTATAGATTGATCATATAAACTGCGATATTCAAATATAGAATTAAACTGACGTGATTATTTAACCATCTAGAGATAACAATTGGTGACTTGTTGCTGATTTGTTATAATATTTTTAATTCTGCATAATATACCTATTCACCCCTCTAGGTGTTATTAGGGTCGAACTACGTAACTTTCGATTAGTATCAGAATCTTAATTCGATTCCTGACCCTTTATTACATCTAGATGAGTCAGTCATTGTCCGTGCCTCCATTTTTCGACGAAAGCAACTATACCTACTGGAAAGTTCGAATGAGAGCCTTCTTTAAATCTTTAGATGAACGTATTTGGATTAGCGTTCAAAATGGGTGAGCTCCACCTTCAACAACTGTTGCTGGTGTAGTCACACCCACTAACATATCTCTGTGTACTAAAACTAACCTAAATGAATGCAACTGGAACAGTAAAGCATGACTTGCTTTGTTCATGGTTATATCTACTAAAGAGTTTAGGCGAGTGTTGATGTGTGAAACTGCTAAAGAAGTTTAGAATATTTTAGAAAACTACACACAAGGGAACTAAAACGATTAATAATTTTAAATTACAGATGTTAACCACTAAGTTTGAAGAGATTAGAATAAAGGACAATGAATCATTCGATGAATTCTATGTGAAGTTGAATGATATAGTTAACTTTAGCTTTAACTTAGGTGAAAGGATCCTTGAGACCAAAATCATTAGAAAAGTCCTTAGATCCCTGCCCGAGAAATTTAGACCTAAGGTAACTGCGATAGAAGATAGCAAGGACTTAGAAGAGGAGTTCGGGTTTAGAGCGTCGTAAAGCTTTAGCTGTGACCATGAGTGATGAGGAGTCAAAAGTCTAGTTTTCAGAACGAGACATTTGGTGGTGAGGACGATCAAAAATTCATGGCCTTTACCTCGATCACTAAAATCGAACTAACCGTAAGATTAAGAAAGTTGAAAGAGAGAATGAGAGTGAAGAGACTGAAGATGAGACCGACATTCATGAGTCTTATAGTGAATTGTTTAAGGAGATTCTCAAAATTAAGAAGGTCAACAAAGCCGTTTTGAAAAAGGTGAACGAGCTTGAGCTTGAACGTGAAAAATTACTAAGTGACCTTCAGGACTCGACTAGAAATTGAGGAGCTGAAGCTGGTAAATGAAAACTTGAAAATTAAAGTTAAATCATTAACCACTGATTGTGATAAATCTAATGCTCAAGTCCAATTTTTTATGAGTGGCTCACAGAAGCTGGACATTCTGCTTGGGATGAACAAGCCTGTTGGAAATAAGCATGGTCTGGGTTATGTTCATAATGGTAATACTACTGCCAGTACATCTAAGACCACGTTTGTTCCAGCCACTAACAAAGCTCGAAAAATTGTTTACCCTGAACCAAAGGGCAAGAATGATGTAGGATTGAGACCTACTAGACAACGTAGGGTAAATCATTCTACTTATCGGTAGCAACCACTGAACAAGGTTGATTCTAGGTTTATTCCCACGTGTCACCATTGTGGTGCACTAGGACATACTAGACCTAGGTGTCGTAAACTCATGACTAGAAGTAAAAGTTAGGATGTCTCGAGCACGATTAACTTCCTTGCCAATCAGGTTAGCCATTTAATAGAGATGATGACTCAATTAACTAAAATTACTTCTACTTCTAAGCAAGCTTGGGTTAAGAAAAGTGATTTGGAAGGTCGTAAGTTTGGTCATGCTCTTAAGGTAAAGCATTCGTGGTTCTTCATGATTTGGTCCTTAGGTGCATGCATATGCAGTCCATTGAGTCCATTCATTTGTACATCATCTCATTTATTTGCGTTTTGTTTTATTATGTGTATTTGTTTCTTTCTTATATTAATTTTTTTATTTATCTAAATTTTTTTTTTTTAGCTCTAAACAGTTTAGGATGATCTTCAACAATGCATGTGTAATCAAGTATGTCATTATCAGACTTACACTGTTATTTCCATCACTTGGTTCAGTTTTCTATTGAGTATTGAGTATATGTTTCACCAGTACCATCTGCACAACATACACTATGATCTTGTGAGTGAGTCTGGACCACTTGTATGAGATTTGGGATGACAGTCACATGTTAGTTGTGTGACCTCGAACATGAATTGACCTATATTTAGATGACCTTGCTCATGATGAGTCACCTCGCATTGTTTGAAAAAATATATATATATACACACGTTTGATTCATCTTATATTTTTGTTCGAAACCTATTTGACTCGAGCAATTAAGCTCAATGGATTTTTCATAACCTGGTGTCTATGGTCATCTGACTTGGGTTAACTGACCTAAAGCTCGTTACATGGGTCAATTCAATCGCTTAACAGATAAGATTCTGTACCTAAGATGTAATTCACGAGAATAGTGACATAAGAATTGCATGCTCATCTTCAGGGGGAAAAAATAAACTTGTCATGTATTTGAGCTCATTTCCGGGTCCTAACATTACATTTGTGTTTGACTTTCGTCTGTAGGGATCATACTTATTAGGCTGTGATGTTTGCATGTCCTTTCTCACAAATTTAAGGTTTAGAGTCATTTTCACGAGAAAATAATGGCACTTTACACGCATGAATCACCTATACATTATATTCCATTGTGAACTTCATTGAGTACGTGGGAAAGTCCTTTTTGATAATGCTCAACTTGTGAATGCATGCATGGTTGTGATCTTCGGTTTGACACGCGCTTCATTTACTTAATTTGATTTATTTTTTTTCAAAAGAAAAAAATATATATTGGTAAATTGGTTCAATTTAAGAACTATTTAACAACAAAAAAAGGGAAAAAAAGTTGGGTGCTATTTTTCTTATTTTTAAAATTTGAAGTGCTATTTCTGTCAATTGGAAATTTTTTGATGCTATGCTTTTTAATTTTAAGTGTTATTTCTATCCATTGACCATTTTTGGTGCTATATTTCTTCATTTTTAAATTTGAAGTTCTATTTTTGTCATTTGTACTTTCGCTAGCTTATCGCTAGAACTCGCTCGAGCGACAGCAGCAAAAGCTGCTTCCCTCGCTTATTGCTCGAGCGACTGTTATTTTGAAATCTAAAGTTATTTTTAGGGTTTTTACACAATTTTTCCCAATTCCTCTCTTGATTTCTCTAAAAATACTTTAGCTCACATCAAATTATTGCTTCATAAGCACTATATTTGTTTAATCCCGCATTTTAGTGGTGCTATTTTATCAAAACATTGTGATTTAAAGGTAAACTTCGAAAAATTTAGTTTTTACTCATTTTTTCAATTTTTTTGGAACTATCTCGTGCATTGATCATTCTTGCTCGAGTTTTGGATAGTACTTCACATAGTTTGATCTTTGGCAAAGCTTATCTTCGATTGATGCATGATTTTTCATCAAAAATCAAATTTTTGGAGCATTGTGTGTGTGATTTTCATGATTTTTTGCATGCTTTACACTTTAGTTCATTCATTGAGCATTGGTATTGTTGATGGCTGCATTGGTTTGCTTGGGTTGTGTTTGTGGTGTTGAAGAAGTGGTGTTTAGAGTTGTGATTGTGGGGATGGTTGTTTTGTAGTAAATTTTGTTTCAGGTTGAGGTTGTTTGTTGGTTGATCGAACTTGGGTATTTGAGTTAGGATATGTGGTCATTTGTTGATATCAGGTTTTTGATTGGGGGAGTGTTTTTGTGTTGGTTGTGCTTGGTTTGGCATCTCACGGTGACGTCACGTCACTCCGTTTAGGCATCCCGTCCCTATGTCATGACGTCCCGTCCCTACGTCTAGACATCAAGGCATGTGCTCGTCTTCACGTCACTTACGTCTGGGCATCATTGTATGTCATCATGCATTCATGTTAGGGCACGTTGCATGATTATCATATTTGCCTCGTTTTACGTGCATTCATGCATCTCACGTATTAGTTTCAATTTTATCGAGGTTTTAATATTGTGTTTCCATTCTTTAAGATGCCACCTAAGAAAGCAAGCACGACCATTTCTACTCCTAGTACCTCCACTGCCTACAGCAGGTCTAGGTTTATCTCGGCTGTGGTCCAAGACACTTTTGGGTTGCAGTTTTCTCTTCGACCCATTCTTTTTGAGTGCGAGGTCATCATGCCTGACATTTTCCCCGACCTCGCTATTTTCACTTCTCGGGGTTGGGAGCCTCTATTAGTTGATCTAGTATCCCCACCGAGCCCTCTTGTTCACAAGTTCTACGCTAACATCCATGATGTTAGTGGTTAATCATTTATGGTGTTAGTGGTTAATCATTTATGGTTTTTCTTTGGGGTAGGACAGTTAGGATCACTCCAAATGTCATTTTGAGTCTTATTCATATTTCTTGAGTCGTCTGCCCCTTATTTCCCTACTTTTCTTGATACTCTTCCGGCGAACTCTTTAGTCCGTTCAATGGTGTTTAATACACCGTTGGAGGGAGGTCTAGGTGCGATTCACACTGGTTCTCTTTCGAGTAACCACTAATTCTATTGCGCATCATGTGCATGAATCTCTGGTCGATTTCTCACACTTCTTCATTGCTATGTAGAAAGCTCGTTTCCTTTATGCCTTGCTGCATGGTGATTCTATCGACTTACCATCTTTCATATGCTAGTAGATTTTGAGGGCTTTCCGCATCACGAGGATGAGGGTGGGGCTACCCTATGCTTGCTTGATCTATAGACTAGTGATAGCTTTAGGAGTTAGTTTCCCTGAGGGGGTACCGATGAGGGTTTCCCGGCCGATTGGCCATACTACCATAGCTCAGAGTAGGTCTCATGCTTCATCTGAGCCAACACAACCCGTTAACCCGACTGTGTCGACTGATCCTATTGATGACCTCATCTCTTTTGACCCCTCGGGTTTTTCCTCGTTTTCTACTGCTCCTCCACCCTTTGACAAATTGTCGACTTCGGCCCTCCTCCTTCATCGTCGATTCCTCTTCCTTTCGAGTCAGTCCCTTCTGCTTCTACTCCTATTGACCATTCGGTTGCTCTCTTGGGATAGATGACCATGCTGATCGAGCATTAGGCTCAAATGATGGTGGAGATCACACAGCTGCGTGCTACCGTTGATAGACACACTACCGAGTTCACTATACTTCGGGTTGATGTTGGCACTTCGATGGATTCATCGTCATTGGGATGATGATGCTGATTCAGAGGAGATGACAGATTTCGATGATGCTATCGGTGCTTCCTAGTTCTAGGCTTAGTCCTTTTCATTTTGTGACAAAAAAGGAGTAGATATTGATGTAGCAGTATCAATTTTTGTTGATAGGGGGAGGGTAGATAGTAGATACTTTTTTTTTATGCTTACATGATGTATCTATTTATCTACTATCTGGATGTAATTCAATTTTTGATATATATACAAAATGATTTTTGACTCAACGACATTTTTATATCTAATTTCAGTTCTGCTAAATTAAGTTTGATGTTTTAGTAGTATCAATCTGTTTTCTTAGTATGTTGGGTTGCATTGATATTATGTGGTTTAGCATGCATATTAAAATTGAACAAGTCTAATTGATTTCTAGATTACCTAAATTATATAAACTGTTTGAACTATTTATTACACCGTTTTCACACATTTTACACTGGGTATTAAGTTATTTGTTTCAAGAAACAGGTGCCGATTAAATTGTAGCATTGTTCAAGTCAGTTAGTTTGTCGTGGGTTTTGAGTCTGTAATTTATTTTTGATTACGGCCTTGACTTAGTTTGTAGTTTTGTCACAGAATGCCAAAGGGGAAATTTGCTTGGTTTTCAATGTTTTGTAAACAAAAAGGACTGAATTGTACCATGTTTAAAAAGTCAAGGAGTGATGTGCAAATGCGTTGAAAATAGGGTTATTAGGTCTAGGGTTCGAGAATGGCAAAAGGAGGAAAACAGCGCGAATTTTCTCTAGACTGTCGGCAAGGTTTGGTTCAAGTTACAAAAACAGAAATATCGTCACTGGACTGTCGCCCCTCCATCGCTCGAGCGACAGTCTGTTGCTCGACTTTCGCTAAGCCCTCGCTCGAGCGACAACTTTTTTCAAAAAATTTTTATTTCGCATTTTAAAGGCTTTTTCCCTGGTCCATTTGTTTTTCTAACCTACCTATATATACCAAAACACTTCTATACGAAATTGATAAGGTTGATCATTGAGAGAATGCAATCATATTCCTACTTTCAACCTTCATCTTGTAAGATTGTTTTGGTGAGAAAAACATCGATTCCATAATCCAAATACCAAACTACTTTTCCTCTACATCTGATTAGAGTTCTGAAGATCGATGAAGTTTGACTAGAGTTCCAGTCTTAGTGGATCCACATGAGATAAACGATTTCACAAAGCTAGGAGTTGCTGCAGGAGAGCAGAATCCAGAAGAGCTATGAAAACTGCAGTTGGGAGTAGTGCAGGAGCATAGAATCTAGGAAAGCTGTTGGAATCACAGTCAGGAGATCAAATAGTACGCGTCGTCGTCTAGGTTGGTAGACTGTAAGTTACATATCGTTTATAGTGGATTGTTGACTGGCAAAGTGCCCTGAGTTTTTTCCAGCTGGGTTTCTCCGTGATCATTCTGGTATTGATTTACTGCTTTCATTATTGTTTATTGATTGATCATATAAACTGCGGTATTCAAACATAGGATTAAATTGATGTGATTGTTTAACCATCTAGAGATAACAATTGGTGACTTGTTGCTAATTTGTTATAATATTTTTAATTCCATATAATATACCTATTCACCCCCTCTAGGTATTGTTAGGGTCAAACTGCGTAACTTTCAGTGTTGATCTGGAAGACTTAAATAACAAGATTCATTTATTGCATTAACATGCATGATTCAGGTACGATTCCGCTTCGATTTACAAATCTTGGTGATCCGATATGAAAGATGATTATGACGGTAATGATTTTCCCAACAGTATAGTGATAACTCTTTATCGTACCTACAATTCTCTTATATCTTTTTTCAATAAATTAAAAAAATGAGTAAATTTTGGTATATAATTACTTGTTAAGTTTCATCAGTCATCTTTTCCTCAGGGTGTATTATTGCACTTGCATGTTATTTCTGGTTTTACTTTGACATGACAGCTTTGAATTCACTTTGAAGACAAATTTAATCCTTATTTTACTTTCGTAAATATAATATGTTAATTAATCCATTTATATTTTTTGGAGCACTAAGATTAAAAAGCATTAGACAAACAAATAGAGTAGGCTAGAAAACACTAGATGCATTAAAGCAAGTAATTGGCTGACCCATACTCAACCAATGAACAAATGCTGCTCCAGTGATATCTGTCCTTAAGGTAGAACTTGAAAAGGCTCGATCCAGATGAATGAACTTTCAGTAAATACAACTTCATTAGGCTTGATTCAAAAAAAACATTTTTATTCTTCAACCATTTTTATTTTCCTTTATTTTCATCTACTTTGACCATGTATTCGATTTCCCATTTTTAGAACAATTTTTTTGGGTACGGGAGTTCAGAATTTCTCCTGATTTTGAGATGTATTAATGCTTACGCGTTCTCTGGGTTTGGCAACAAGAAATGGAGAAAAAATAGAGGAATAAAATGCATTGAAGTTCAGAGAGTGGAGTGAGATAAATATGTTCCTAAAAATCTAGCTATATTGTTTTGAAATGCTGTAAGGATTTATTTCTTGCAATGATTCCCCATCTTCACATAATTAAGTGAAGGAATTGATGATTGACTTATTTATATATCAATTAGTTTTATTTCTGGCTAATTGTGTTGTAGCCCAATGGAAATAATCAAATTGCTTATCTCCAAAGGAGCTTCACTCGCTGATGCACCACCTACAAATCCAGCAACCGAATGTGTTGTTTTTCCATTGGGCTACAACACAATGGTGGTAAGAATTTCAAATTCGAGTATTTGTATTTACATCTTATCAAATCTAAACATTTAAAAGAGGCCATAATAAATGCACTGCAGTGAATTTCATTTTCCAAGCTTTCTTTAACGATCATGCTACTTGTACAAAGTGGCTTGACAAATTGGGTTTACAAAGTGATATGGCAGGAATTTAAAAGACTTAAATGTCCTTCCTCTAGTCTGTAGTTAAATCAATGTTTTATATTCCCAATATAGGATAACTTTGATTTATTTCTCATAATAAATGGAAAAACCAATTATGCTCGTATTTATCTATTTTTATTTTTTTTTATCAAAACAATCTTTTAATGTACTAATTTCATTTTCTAGTTTATTAATTTCTCTATTAATTCTAACTATATTTTCTTTCCAATATAAAGGCACATGTATTTTTTTACTACTTTTAAGAAAATAATCAAACACAGTATAAAATGATTTAATTTCTTCTCTTTCTCTTTCGCAGCCAATTTCTAATCTTCGAGTAAAAGTAACTAAAACTTCAAAAATAGCAAGAGTGAAAATATTAATGCAAGTATGTAACATAAATAAGAAATATCTTACAGTATTGAATCAGAAGGTAAATGCAGAGTAATATCAATGAAATTTCCCTCAAACTTGCACCCATATATTAATGTACTCAGATATAAGTGATCGGTGTTATTTGAATTTAAGAAAGTGGGTTATGGTCCAACACGAATTCCGCACACTTATTGGTTTTCTCTTTTACTCTTTTGCATATCTCACAATGGATCTCACGGAATCACAGTTTTCCTTTGAACTCCTTGTTAAAACATCACCTTGAATGATAGCAGGGTTCTCATGTCTTTCTCTAACAACGCCTAACACATGACAACAAGATACTTGCACTAACCCTCAAGGTTTTCACCGTCGTAGTATGAGTAAGATAAGAGTTTTTGAGAAAATAATAAGGATAAAAAGACAACGTCTTGAAATAACTTGATTTCATAAAAACATCATACTAATATTTCTTACATAAGAGTACACATACATATTTCGGCTACACTCTTGGTACTTTCTCTAAGGAAATTAGAACTCCATAGATATTACCTTATTACAAACTTCACTTCAAAGACAGAAACTGAAAATGTTACAAGATTTGAAATATAAGGTAGAGAGATAAATTTTTGGCTTAAGACTCAAGTGCCTTATTCTAAGAATTAGTCTCTTATTTATAGACTGGAAAAGCTCCACAGGTGTCCTTCATTATTGTTGTGTTACTTTGTAAGATAGTGAGAATATTACTGTGGCCTAAAGTTCTTCGTCTTATTATGGAAAATAATTGAGATAAACCTACTGTTTTTCTTTATCAAAAATGCTTTTGATAAAGTAGTGATAAAGGGGTCCCTTTCTTTTATTTTTCCATATGTGACTCAAACCATTCCTTTGAAAATTCTGATAGATCCAAGGAAATTGGTGAGATGTCACCTTCAGTGCAACAGCAGTCGCACTTATGATTCAGATACCACCAAAATTATTTATACAGCTCATTTTTCATCTTCTGTATACCACACTGGCTTGTCCTTCAAAAATTTGATCGCACCATGTATCAAGATGGTGCCAATCTTTTTGTTTGGTGGGTGCCATAGCTTTACTGTAAATCAAGTGATCCTGTGAATCATACACCCAAATATTTTGTTTTTCTTAAATAATTTTCTGAATATAGTCAAAGTGCTCCTTATATCCTTCAGATCTACAAAAGGCCAGCAAATTATTGATGTCTTCTGGGGTAGTATCATGGACTTCACTCTTTTCAAGCTAAAACTGCTTAGAAGTAGTGGCCATTCTGATAACATGGCTTGCTGGAAGCAGTTTATCTTCATCATAATCTCACTCAAGACTTGTAGAGAAAAGTTTGATTTATATGTTCTTGTGTTTAAGAACTTGACAATATTGTTCGATGGTTTGAATCACATCCTTGGACAGTATAGAAATTTCCTTTAAAGATTCTGATGGATAAATAGATAGTATATTTCCCATTTCATATATAGCACGAACCCAGTATGCTGGAGCTCCTGGATAAATATTAAATTTGTTATAAGTTCCATATGTCAAAGTTTTCATCCATCCTCCAATACTGGTATACCAGCAATAGGCTAGATTGAACAGTAGATATGCAAAAATAAAATCTTTTTTATTTTTGATATCCATAACACCATGGGCGTCATAGACTTTGATGATATTTGAGCGATCAAGCTCTTGTATAGAGATGCTATCATTTGTAAATTTCTTTTCCTGTGAGGGAGACAAAGTGGTATTCTCTTTGACTGATAACTTATGAAGCTTGAATGCTTCTTGTTCGATATTGGCTTTAGAGCCTTCAGATGTACTGGCACTAGGGCCTTCAGATATTATAGCCTCTTTGGCTTTCTCAAATATTGGCTTAGAATCAGCCATTTCCATTAATGTTATCTTGGATTCTATAGCAGCAATCTTTATATACATTTTCAAACTACAATTCCTCTAGTTCCTTCTTTATTTGCTCTATTCCTGGTTAAAAAAATATGGAATAAAATTTTATTTTCCTTTAATATGGACAATATCAAATTTAAATGGTGCAAACCACATTTGCATTCTAATAAGTGTCCTTTTAGCTACACTTGTTCCAAGTTTGTTTGTCAACAATGGTTTTACCTGAGTATTATCTGTTCTAATAATAAATTTCTTAGGTAACAAATAAGGTTCAAATTTAGCTACTCCTTTCTTGACAGCTAAACATTTTTTTTGAGTAATATCATACATCGTTTCAGCATCCTTGAAAGCACCTGAAGTATAAGCAACAAGTTCTTCTGGACATTTACACAAATGATTACAAAGAAATTCTTTATGATTTTCTTTTCTTTTAAGGATTGCTCCGCAATGTAATAAAGATGCATCAATTTCTAAAATATAGAAATCATCATCTTTTGGAATATTCAGTTCTGGTAAATTTTCACATATGTTCTTAATTTTATTTATCATATCTATATATTCTTGTGTCCATTCCCATACAACTCATTTTCTAAGTTTTCTGGTAAAATGAATTTTATATTTTGAGCAATTTTTTATAAATTTTTTATAATAATTTAATAATCCAATAAAGCTTTGTAGCTCTTTCTCTAATTACTTTTGAAAATTCAATAATCTTCTTTCCAATGTGAGGTTGTTGAAGTATTTTTTCTTCTGTAAAAATATATACTAAGAATTCGATTTCAGTTTTAGCTATTTCAGTTTTTCTTTCAGATAGAGCTAATCCATATTTTCTGGCAATATAATAAAATTTTTTAAGATGTTCTATATGTTCTTTTAAATTTTTACTATGAATAAGGGTATCATCTACATAAACAATGCAGAAATCTTTTATGGGTTTGATAATCTTATCCATTCTTTGTTGAAATATAGCTGGTGCATTCATTAATTCGAATGACATAACATTCCATTCAAATTGTCCTAATGGATTAGGGGTAGTAAAACTAGTTAAAGGTTTTGAAACTTCATATAATTTTATTTGCCAATATCCTGATTTACAATCAAATTTAGAATATATTTTGCTTCCCTGTATTTGTTTTATTAACAATTTTTTTATTGGTGATTTATAGCTATTTGGTATAGTTTTAGAGTTTAAGTCTCTATAATCAATTACCATTCTAGCTTTTCCTCTTTTGATTTCACTATGATTGCTTACCATAAATGCTGGATTATTATATGGACTAGTTGATTCTCTTATTACTCCTAATTGTAAAAGTTCTTTAATTTGGATTTCAAACTCTTTTTTATCTTCTTCACTATAAGAGAATTGTTTTCCTGATATTTTAGCATTTAGGCTTTTTAGTTCAATGGTAGCCATAGGTCTATCTTTATCCCATTTAGTTAGGGGATGTTCATGATAACATTCATTTAGTTCTAATTTAACATTTTCTAATTCTTCTTCTAAATATTCAATTCTTAATAGTAGAATTTTTTGTTTTTGATTAATTTCTGTATAACATCCACCACGATCACCTGCAGAACTCTGATATCTAGGTCTATGGTAAATTGGTTGATGTGCAATTCCAATAGCTTTATAGATTTTTGGTGTTTTAATTTTGTGGTTACAAGGTGTAATAAATTCAAGGTACGTAGTATTATTTTATTGCATATAATTGTGTATGGACACTCCATGTATCTTACTGGGTGTTTTCAAAATACTCACTCTTACAATTTTTACAGGCTAGTTCGGGTCGATTGGAGATGTGGCGGGATGGTGCAGTGGACTGCAAAGAGATTTCACCCTACGAGAATATTAAGTTTTACTGCTTTTTAAATTTATTAGTTTGTTTAAGAATGTTTAAATTAATTTCAGACACAATTTATGATTCGAATTTAAATTTATAAATGCTTTGTTTATTTAGAAAATAGAATTTTACAGTTTCGCATTTTAAATACATGAAATTATGTTTGGTAACACCTTAGGATGTATGAAATTTTGGGGCGTTACATGACCTATCTGAATCCGTAAATTATGAGAGATGCGAATTTATCACTTTACGGCCACCACTATTCGTCCTAAAGTCTCCAGCAACTACAGTAACCAACCGAGCGAAAATTGAATTACGAACGTAGGGGCAACATCGTCCATATTTCACTGTATACCCTGCTTACCATCATGTGTAATAATTGTTAAAGTCTCCTCCAACTAATTAAGGGTCGTCCATATCGAGGAAAATGTGGTGAATGCCCTCCCACAAATCCCTCCTAATAGCTACGTCACGTAAAGCATAGACATGCATTAGATAGATGGGGCGTGCTAGTTTGGGATCATCAACTCTAACGTGAAGGACATGTGGATGATCAACAATAACAGTAATAGTAGTCCCCACTTTCCAAAAAATCCAGATCTTGTTTGAGCCAGTGTCTTGAAGAATCTATCACATGTATAGTTTAATAACTTCATGCTTTCTAATATTGTTTTGAGCTACAGTCATAAAAATTTGAAATCTTGAAAATCCTATACCCATATGCATATAGGATGGTTAACAATTGTGATAATTCTCAAAAGCAAAAGTGATGAACTTAGTGTAACACTTTTGTTGAATTAAGTCACTTTATGATCTACCACTTCGTCACATGTTTATTTTATTGGTCAAGCACTAGTCATCATGATTTGTTAGGCTAATTAGTCCTACTACAAGTTGATGTATTTGACTAAGTATCTAGTAGTGGTAGTTGGTAGAAAAATGTATAAAATATTATTTATTTTGCATCATGTAAGGCCTTAAGAAAAGGGAGGCCATGTACTACTGTCTTTTAGAATCAATTCAATTAGATTTCCCTGATCTTTGTCTTCTAAGTTCTAACAGTGGTATAAGATCTTTAAGGATCTTTAAAGGATCGAAAAAGTGCTGAGAAAACTGAAGGAGACGTGTGAGGTGAAGAAAAACTGAAAACAAGGTGATTTGTGCGCATATACGGTGAGCCAGTGTCATAATTCCATACCTAATTGGAGATGCTACTACCAATAAAAATATGATTGATAGTCTCAGTCTCAGAACAATACTGATAGCAAGAAGCCAACGACATTCAATCCTCACCTGAATAACCACATTTACTGGAATGAGGCCTTACCATAGTCTCCAGTAGAAAAATGAGACATTGACGGGCAAAATAGAGCTTCATAGTAACCGGTACGAATCCTAATACTGGCATCCTAAACGTACGAGCTACCATACTGACATGGTAACGAAGCTACCATCAGTATTCCGCTAAAAAATTCGATCTGAGGCATCTGAACGTAAAGGTATAGCCACTATCTGCTCTTCCATAAGAGGAGGGAGAACCTATAATAAACGTCCTATATCCTACCCAGTAAATCATAGAAATCCTGTACCATCGTAGATGTATGCTATTTATGTGGGAATATAGATGCCAATTTGGTTTTACCCATCCAACAATCATGCCAAAAGAAAATCTAACATGCACCAAAGTACCATGCAATGTGTGCCTCTTTCTGGGGCCCAACTAATTTCAGCCTCTTCCAGATAGGAGAAGCTGAGTAGTGAACTGTTGCAAGTAAATAATGTGTCCCTATACAATACTTTTCCTGTAAGAACTGGGCCCAAAGAGATTTCTGAGAACTAACCACTACAGCTTCATGGAGAAGGTTTCCACCATATCCTGTAATTTTCTAAAGCCTAGACCATCCTCATCAGTAGGAAGGTAAATCTCTTTCCAACTCTGCCAATGTAAACGTCATGCCTATTTTTTGGAATCCCACAAGAATTGCGCAAAGATGTTCTTAAGTTTCTTCAAGATAGCCTTGGGGGCTGCATGATCTGAAGAAGTAATGGCATGGAGGAAAGCACTGACCTCAGACGGCCCCCATATGATAAAAGTTGTGAAGCTCAACCTGAGATCATGTCCCTAACCTTCTAGATAAGGTTATCATAAATGAAACTTCTCTTGATCTTCTTAAATGAGGGCACTCCCAGATAAAAGAAAGGCTATTGTTGGTGTCGAAAACCAATTAAAATCTCCAATCGTCTAATCTGAGTAATAGACGCCCGTCTGGATAGTATGAGTCCGCTCTTGTCCCTGTTCACCAACTAACTAGAAACTCCCTCATAATGCTCCACACAATTAAGAATCCTCATGATAGACTGTTTCTGACCGTTGGTAAATATGATCATATCATCAACAAATGAAAAGTGTGAGATAAAAGTACTACCTCCATGTCGATAACACATATTGGGTTACTCCTGAAACCTCTGAGTGAGTATCCGTGAGAAGTAATCTGGAGATATGATGAACAAGGACGGCGAGATAGAATCTCCCTATCTAAGCGCTCGTGAAGAGGGAAAAAATCACATGGGCGGCAATTTAGGAGTACAGAAAAATGACACTCCGAAATGCACTGCCTATCCTATCGATCCAGATTTGATCAAATCCAAAGCCTCTAATACAAAATAAATGAAGTCCCAATCCATAGGATCATATACTTTAGCGGTCTAGCTTCAGCATAGTGTTATCCCTTCACATCTATCATCCAAAGTATGGAGAAACTCCTGAAGCAATAGAACATTGTCCCCAATTAGGCGACCAGGTATGAACCCACTCTGTTGAGGAGAACTAATGTGCGGTAACAATGTACTCAATCTAGTGTTCAAAAGCTTAGTAATAATCTTATTGAATATTGTACATAAAATGATGGGTCTGAAGTCGATCCATCTACAAACATCGTATCTCTTAGGGAACAATACTATAGTAGTAGTAACAAAACCTTGTGGAAGATGGCCGCCATCAAAGAAGTCCAAGACTGCCTTATATACATCGTCCTGAATAATGTCCCAGAAATGCTGGAAGAATAGGGACCAGAATCCATCTGGTCTAGCAGCATTTTCAGTATCTATACTAAACACCGCTTCTCGTATCTCATGAATCAAAGAGATGCGATTTAGTGTCAAATTATCATCATTCGTCAAAAGTTTGGGGATGATATCTAAATGAAAAGGGTCCAACGACTGTGTAGGAGCAAATAGAAGGTCCTGATAGAATGGAATAGTTGATGTCTAAATGTCAGCAGGAATACCTAAGACTTCTCTTGCCTGCCTCTTGATGGACCTAATACACGATTTGATCTGACGTCCCTAAACCATCACATGGAAATAATGAGTACTGTGATCTCCTTCACATACCTAACATGAATCTGCCTTTTGCTTCCAAAAACCATCCTCGATAGATAAGTTCGGTTCAAAACTGCCAGGACATGATGAAATAGGTCAGGATGCTCCCGTGTAGGGTCTTTATCATATACTATCTATGCCTTATCCACCCTATTATTAGCATCTCGTACCCATTGAAAAACTTCTCCAAACACATGCTGATTCCTCCAACGTAGTCCTTGTTTCAGCCTAAAGAACTTCTCCCAAAGAGCAGCCATTTTCGTAAGATGAGTAGGGAGCGACCACTTCTAACCGACAAAGGATGAAAACTCATGATGCTTGGACCAAATATTGAGGAATCAGAAAGGTCTAGGCCCCAATTAATCATTAGAACCCACTGAAGTAATAAAGGAAAATAATCAGATGAAGTCCGATTAAGTGCCTCACTGTAAGCTGTCGACAGAATGCTGCAGCTGTAGAATTAATGAATACCATATCCAATCTCTTTTCGACTCGACCGTTGGTCAAAGTATATCGATTTCCAAAGAAACTAGCTTCTTCCAAACCATAATCTAACATCATATTAGAGAAAGCAGTAGTGCCTTGATCATCTAGGAAAATCAACCTAAAAGTGTTGAAGAGGCTATGATGAATGTTGATTGGAAGACAAATATGGAAGAAGAATTCAATGCTAACAAAAACCAAGACCTGGGATCTTGTGCCTCCTTCACCAACCTACAACATAGTAGGAAATAAATGGATATTCAGACTCAAACATAACACAGATGGATTAGTACCAAGGTTCAAAGCTAGACTGGTATCCAAAGGTTTTCATCAAACCCCTAGCATTGATTTTTATGAAACTTTTAGTCCAGTTATCAAACCGTCAACTCTCAGAATGATTCTCTCACTGGCATTGCAAAAGATTGGACTATTAGATAGATAGTTATTAACAATGCCTTCTTCAATGGTAAACTGGAAGAAATAGTCTATATGAATCAGCCAGAAGGATTTGTGGATAAATCAAAGCCCAATCACATTTGCAAACTAAACAAGGTACTCTATGGTTTGAAACAGGCACTTAGAGCCTGGTATGACAAGCTGAAGACAACATTCTTGAGCTAGAAATTCAAACAATCTATGGCAGACACTTCACTGTTTTACTTCAAAAATGAAAGACATATAATCTTTAGCCTCATCTATGTGAATGATATTGTAATAACTGGCAATGACAATGATCTATTGCAAGGATTCATAGACACTTTAACAAAAAATTCACACTAAAAGATATGGGGAGACTGCATCACTTTCTTGGAGTAGAGGTAGTGTGGCATGGCTCAGGACTTCATCTTACATAAACCAAATATATTGCCAACCTTCTTGAGAAGTTTGAGCTGCAAAACTTGAAATCATGTTCTATACCTATTCTTGTTGCTAAATCAATGTCCAAAACTGATGGAGAAGCACTAAAGGATCCCACAACTTACAGAAGTACAGTAGGAGGACTGTAGTATCTTCAACACACCATACTAGATATCACATTTGATGTCAACAAGTTGAGCTAATTTATGCAAAAACTAACATCTTCACACTAGCAAGCACTAAAGAGAATTTTGAGATACCTCAAAGGGTGGATTCAAAAAAGTGACAGATTAACTTTGAATGGCTACTCGATGTAGATTGGGCCTCTTGTCCAGATGATAGAAGATCAACTACAGGCTACTTTGTTTATTTAGGTAATAACTTAATAGCCTGGTTCTCCAAGAAGCAGCATATAGTGGCACATTCGAACACAAAATTAGAATACATGGCTCTTACTTCAACTGCCTCATAAATCACCTGGATTCAATCGCTGCTTAAAGAACTTGAGCTATCCATGGCAACAATTCCAACCATTTGGTGTGACAACATAAGTGCTGGTGCCTTGGCTGCAAATCCCACGTATCATGCCAGAACAAAACACATAGAATTGGATATACATTTCATCAGAGACAAAGTCATTGAGAAGGAACTAGAAGTGAAATATGTACCATCATCGTACCAAATAGCAGACTTGTTAACCAAGGGCCTGAATCACTCAAGGTTTCTCTTCTTGAAAGACAAGCTTGGTGTTACTTTAGTACCATCCAGCTTGACGGGGGTGTTAAGAATTAAATTATCCACATCAGTACTCTCCACATGAGACATGAATTGGTTGCTACATCAGCTCAAGCAATGCATCAGTAGTCTCTTTCCTTGCTGTCTTAATGCCGTTCAAGTTGTAGCAATAGTACCTATTTTGTTGTACAATATTCCAAGACAAGATCCATGAAATCAGGAACAAACTAACAGGTACATTCTAGATCATTCACCTGAGCATTCACTTGTATTCTATAATTCCAAAGTTGCTGCAATGAACAACATGATTGATTGCATTTCACTTTCCTTTAAACTTTAACTTTGAGTTCATATATTTTTATTTATTTATTTTAATAAAAGGTAAGAAGTATATACGGATTTGTGTCCTTTGTATCTTTGATTTGTTTTTCCTTAGGCTTCATGAGTTTGCGGTTTATGTTCAAGACATTTCTAATATTATTTGATTTTCTTCTCTACTATGTGTTCTTGTTCAGAACTCCCAATGGATCTTTCATGAATTTAGGGACTGTTCTTGTGAATGGGAAGAAATTCTAGTACATTTCTGATTTTATGATTTTATTTATATAGGGTTTGATTGTTATATGTCCTATTTCATTCAATTTTAATTTCATGTATTTTTTGATAGCCTAAGAATAACTAATCAAGAGGGAAGCTGAATTGGTTTTTAATTTTTTTCAAAGATTAATCTAAATTCAAGCAAGTAAAGATTAAATAGATTAATTCAAATAATAAGCACAAATATAAAAGCGATAAGTAAAATGGAGAAATGATGCAAACGATATAATTGTGGATGGTGGATGCTCAAAGCACATGACCGAAAATCACGCATTATTGTCAAGTTTCAAAATAAAGGATGGTGGTCATGATATTTAGAAATAATGCTAAAGAAAAAATCATAGACATTGAAATTATTGATAATTATTCATCTCCCCTTATTGATAATGTTCCCTTAGTAGATAAACTTACTTAGTTTTAGTCAATTGTGTAATGAATGTTATCATATCAAATTTGATTCTTCGAAGTGCCTTATTGAGGATATTTACGTAATAAACACTAAGTTTAAATATGGAGAAAAATATTTATCAAATTGAAAATATAATACTTGGTTATGACATAGAAGATTAGGTCATGTTAGCATAGACCTACTTTCAAAATTTATAGAAATTGTTTTGTTAAAGGTTTGTTGAATTTGAAATCTGAGAAAGACAACATTTGTGATGCATGAAAACAAGTAAAGAGTTCTTTCAAATTAAAGCAACATTCTTTAACTACAAAATCTTTTCAACTCCTCCACGTGAATATTTTTGGACCACCTAGAATCACAAGTTTAAATGGTAAACAAAATGCTTTCGTTATTATTGATGACTTGTCTAGATTTACTCAAGTCCCATTTTTGAACCTAAAAGATGAAGTTTTGAATGTATGTTCAAAATAAAAAGGGGAAATTTTTTATTGTTCCCTATGATTGTCTTTTGATCTTAAATACTATGCATTTTTTCTTACGCCAAAATGGGGAAAATATGAAGTCGGATGATTATGTATGCTTTGATTTGAAAATATAATATGCTTGGAATATATGAAAATGGGGAAAGATGGAAAATCATTTGAAGTGAGATGATTATGCCTACTTTGATTTGAAACTATAATATGCTTGGAATATGAAAGGGGAAAGAGGAAAAATCATTTATATGTTTTGAATATATGGTTATTGATTTGTAAAAGATAGGGGGAATATATAGATGACATGCAAAATTTATAATGTATATTCCTTTATCAATATGATATTAATTGTTCAATCATACCTTGCAAATCATCTTGTTTGTCATAATCAAAAAGGGAAAATTGTTGACCTATGGTTGATTTCACCCTTAATGTTTTGATCATAACTGACAAAATTAATATTTTTTCTAACAATTGATTTTGAGTGATGATAGTTCAATATTAAAATCAATCAAGCATTGCCAAAATCAATATATAAATTGGACTCAAATGAAGATCAAAGTGGAAGTTAAGCATTTAACTCAAATCATTCGAGAAGAGAGCTAAAAAGAAAAACATCAAGAAAAAGCAAGATCAAGAGCATGAGAGATGTTATCAAAGAAAGATTAAGATGAGAAGTCACATTCAAGATCTTAATAGCCAAATTTCGGAGCAAGATCAAATACTTGATCTATTAGCTAAAATGTAAAGGTACTAACACTTCGATATATGGCAATGAATGCTTAAGTTCAAAACCCCTACATGAATTAAAAATAATTTTGTCCAGTAAAAGTCATTCGTCTACAATGATTTGATCAAATGAAAAAATGATTTTTAAAAATGATATTTGAACTTGTAAAACACTTTTTATCTTGAAAAGTTAGTTAAAAATACTCTCCAAAAGTCCATGCTTGTGGAAAATGCCAAATTGCCCGGCGTTGGATCTGAAATTTCCAACTGTCCAAAATTTGACCATTCTGACCTCTAATTTTTCTGTACAAGTGGCTATGTTGATCATCCGGACAAGAGGCGGTCGACCGGACACGGTCATCCGAACTCCCAAATTTTTTTGACTGTTTGAACTCTATAAATACCTCTACTTCTTGCATTCAAATAGAATTTTTGAAAAGCATAAAATTGAGAATTACATGAGCAAAACTCTTTGCACTTTCACAATTATAAGTCAATCAACATAGTGAAAAGGCATTGCACGTACCGGAGAGATTGGTAATGGAGGACGTTGATCATTACTTTGGGTCGAACTTTCACAATTATATCGTTTGCATCATCTTTCTATTTTACTTGTCACTTTTATATTTGTGCTTATTATTTGAACTAATCTATTTTGTCTTTACTTTCTTAAATTTAGATTAATTTTTTGAAAAAATTTTAAAAACCAATTCACCCATCTCGGTTAGTTATTCTTGGGCTATCAATTGGTATCAAAGTAAGGTGCTCATTTCGAAATTAAGATTCTACAATTTTGAGCAATAGCTAACCACATTTTTCAAAATCTTGAGAGGCATTCTAAAAATCGTCCTTCTTTTTTTATGGTACTCATTATAACTATTGGAAGGCTAAAATGACGATATATATATTCAATCAATAGATTATATTTGGGAAGTTATTGAATTTGATCCATATGTACCTAAAAAGGTTATTAAAGAGGATCGTAATTTGGATCAATCAAATAATTTCTAAATTTAGAGAGGAATATAACGAAGAGGATTTTAAAAAAAATTGTCTTTAAATGTTAGAACAAAAATCTACTTTATTGTACTTTAGATAGAAATGAATATAATCGTATTCGTACATGTGATTCCGCTTATGATATTTGGCATGCTTTAGAAACTACTCATGTTGGAACTAGCAAAGTGAAAGAAACTAAGATAAATCTCTTAGTTAAAGATTTTGAAAATTTCTTTATGAAAAAGAACAAATCGATTGTTGACATGATCACTCATTTTACCGATATTGTTAATGGCCTCAAAGGTTTTGATCGAAAATTCACTAACGGTGAACTTGTGAGTAAAATCCTTAGGTAGAATGAATCGATTGTTGACATGATCACTCGTTTTACCGATATTGTTAATGGCCTCAAAGGTTTTGATGGAAAATTCTCTAACAGTGAACTTGTGAGTAAAGTGCTTAGGTTACTCTCGGAAGAATGAAATCCATTGAAAATGTTGATAGAAAACACCAAAGATATCAACATATATCCATTGGAAGAGCTCTGTGGAACATTGATGACATATTGCCAACTCGCACCGAGACAAATGAGAAAACAATAAAAATCAAAGAAGAGGAAAGACACCAAATTGCTTTAAAATCAGTAGTTGATGAAGACACTTCAAACGAAAAATGTTTATCAAGTTTAAAATATGATACTTGGTTATAGTATAGAAGATTATGTCATATTAGTACAGACCCACTTTCAAAATTTCCAAAAAATATTGTGTAAAGATTTGTCAAATTTAAAATTTGAGAAAGATAAAACTTTATGAACCGGACTACCAAACTAGCTATTGTGCGTCATAAATCAGAACGGTTAAAAAAAATGATCGTTGGCGAACCCGACGTCCGCGTTTACTTTGACTTTGATTTTTTCTTTTTTTTTTTTTGGGAAAAATGTAGACTTTTGAAGGAGTAAGTAACATTGTTAAACGTTAAATATCAAATTAAAACACTTACCTTTTTAAAAATAATTTATTTTATGCAAGTGTTTTTATGAAATAATATTTCGTACATAAAACGATTTTTGAGCTTTTATCATTCATTACTAAATATCAAAGTGTTAATACATTTGTATTTGAACTAAGAAGTTTAGTTTTTGATCTTGTTTCGAAGTTTGCCTCTTAGACTTCTCGTCTTGATCTTTCTTTGATGCCTTCTCTCATGCTCTTGATCTTGTTTTTTCTTGACGTTTGTCTTTTAAAATCTCGTCTCGAATGATTTGACTTAAATATTTAACTTCTACTTTGATCTTTATTTCGAGTTCGATTTATAATGTGTTGATTTTGACAAAACTTGATTGATTTTAACATTGAACTATCATCACTCAAAATCAATTTTTAGAAACGATATTAATCTTGTTTGTTATTATCAAAACATTAAGGATGAAATCAACCATAAGTCAACACGTTTATTTATTGATGTGTATGGTTTTATGAAAGTTTTCTGTAACGGTTTTATGAAAGTTTTCTGTAACAGTTTTGATGGTTTTTTTGTCTTTGGATTGATTTTTTTTTTTTTTTTTCAATTGGTCTCTCTCTCTCTCTCTCTCTCTCTCTCTCCGGAATAGTGATGTATCTTCATAGGAGTTAATATTTGAGGTAACTTACTTCTTCTACATGAAGTGTGTAATTTTGATTTTCATGTATTTTGCCTTCCCTTGTTCTAAGGTAAAAACATATTAGCGAGAACTGGTGTAATGTGATTGAATACTGAATCATATAGCTTCACTTACTAGTTATTTGGTTGGGCTTTTCCTTTAATGAAGTTTTCAAAAATTGCAGAATTTGGATGATGTCTTGGGCTTTTGGTAGTCTTCTCTATATTTTGACAATGAATTAAATTATTAATGCATGCGGATGGTGTAATACAATGTACACAGGTGGTCTTTTGTTGCAAACCGTTAGTTACGTAAGGCAGGATGGCTTGCAAGGATTCATTGACTTCTAGCCAAAACCTACGGCAACAGCTTCGAAGATCGTAGGCTGTCATGCAGCATTCGAGGCTGCACTAAAGCTTCGATTACCTAGAAAAGGGTCGACGATTCAATATCTCTTGCTGGAAATTAGCCTATATACAAGGTACTGAGGTTTGCATATCTTCCTTTGTGTCTATATGTGTGAATCTTCAGGAGTAGAATGCATGACTAGGTCGTCATTAAAGTGGATTTTGTAGTGTCAAGACTACATTAGGACTATAGATAACTTTATGTCTACATTGATTTTCATTGCAATATGTACTTTCACTTGCGTATGAGTGACATATTATTTTCATGAACATGAGCTTGCTATCTAACTGCTCTGGGAACACGTGCAATTTGGTACTGGTTAATAGCTGATTTTACGTACCTACTTAGTGGAAGTCCATACACGAAGCAAATCGCGATCGAGTGTCACCACACAGAGACGGAGACGGGGGGGCGACCGCCCCTACCAACATTGGCCGCTGGTCCATTATTCCTAGTTAATTTGTAATGTATTTTTCAGTTTCGCCCCAACAAAAATTTTGACTCGCCCCCGCTGAAATTTTTTTTTTTCCATAATAAATATTGACCCAATAACTTACACTTTAAAATTCAATCATACAAAAATCTTCGACCTAAACAAAAGATCCAATATTTACTTAAATAAATAAATAGCTCAAATCCAATCCAAAAGAAAATGACCCATTTATGAATCAATTACCCAAAAGCATACCCACAGGCCACAGCCCACAAAATGTAATCCCGACTACATACACCCCTCATTACAAAATTGACTTGTTTCTTGCAATAGTTGATTTTCAAGTTCATGAGTTAAGATAGATTTAAGGAAGATGTGATGAAATTGCTTATTCTTAGCTCATCATTAGATCCTAGAGACGGCTACAAGACTTTTGATGTTTAGAATATTTGTAAGCTTGCAGATAAATTTTATCCCGCTAACTTTACAGATCAAGAGAAGCATTTGAAAGATCAATTGGAGCTATATCAAATTGAAATTCAGCGTAACTCTCAATTTAAAAATTTGACAACACTTCCCGATGTGTGCCAACTGTTGGCATTGACAAGAAAATCAATGAGTTATAATCTTGTTGATAGATTGATTCGTCTTGTCTTGACTCTTCCAATTGCAACAACAACTACAAAACATGCATTTTCAGCTATGAGTGTCATTAAGATGAGGACAAGGAGAGACCAATTTCTAATGTCCAAGTCATTTCTAACATCTATTATATAGATAGACAGTTTATTTTTTGTCTTTTTGATGTCCATCTAACGTTCATGTTTTCAATTTGTATAGTGTTAGACACATAGATGGACATATTATTTTTGTATCGACAAACTGATTGTCTTTTTGGTCAGTCAATCTAACTTGCCTATTTTGGTACTCAAAATCATCATTTTCAATCCTCTAAGTTAAAAAATTTCGGGCGGGGCCCGTCCCCCTCCACCCCCGTATTTTCACCCCCGCAAGATTGAAATCCTGGCTACATCCCTATCACCACGTTAATCGAGATCAACACGGTTGCACAAGCAATTCCTCACAATCTTCAAATGGAACGAATACTCATCATACCTACATAATATTTGGTCTAGTGGAGAATTGAATATAGACCAGGAAATTTTGCCTGGAGGAGCCCCATGCCCCGCCACACCCCTCTGCTCGTGTGCTTTACGCGCCTGCCACTCAGCACCTTCTCGACCTGCTGAACACGCTGGTGGTCTTGGTTTTTCAAATGACCACTGGTTTGGCAGGAAAAGTCTATTGCAGGTGTCGCTTTTTGGGGAAAATCTGGACAACTTCTTTTTGCCAATTTTTGCTGCATTTTTGGTCGATTTCTGATCAGACTTTGGAGCCCAATCCACCAACAACTTCAATTTCCTGGGCTCAGTTTCTCCAAAACGACCACCACAATCAACACCAAAACCTCCCAACCTTTCTTCCAAAACCGGTTGCTCCAAGGTGACAACAAAGGGCTGAATATGAATGTTATTGGTAGCCCAAAAACCAACCACAAAGGCTAAGAGAAAGAGAGAAAATGATGGTACAAAGCCAAGGTAAGCACAAAGCCAAAGGAACACTCTTTTCTCTTCTCTACACACGGCTGCCCACAACATTCACACTATCTAACACAAGAAAAACGGGCTGCATGTATAAGCCATAATGAGTGGTCGGGCCATGAGCAACACAAATTAAATTAGGCTACTACCAATTGCCCAAATAGGTTGTAATAATTGTTTGTTTGATTGTGGTGTCGACACTTCACTTCACCAGTCGGCCAAAGGCCTATGAAGTAATCCAAATACAAAACACGGTTTAATATCATCGCCCGAATTTATTGGATATCAAAACCCAACACATGTATTGGTAGAAATGGATTTGAGAAGACAATCCAGGTAGTTTATGCAGAGAAGAAAGTTGATTCTTTTTTCTATTTATTAATTAGGTTGTATGTGAAAGTCTAGCTCCATTTTGGATTCCCCCTCTTTCTATATTTATTTCCTGTGCCTCAGACTTAGCTCGATAAAGAGGATACTTTGAACAATGGGTTATATGAAGCGAACTTAGTCCTTGTTTGGGATCTATTTTAGGGCCTGTTTGGGTCATATCAAAGTCAAACAATCAATATCAACCATATCTTTCATGGGTCCCACATCTTTTCAACCACACATTTCAAAAACTTCAATCACAATCCGCTTAAAATCTGATTTTAATCTACACCAAATACCCTCTTAATGTATTTTCGTAAAAAAATGTATTTTAGAATAGTGATTTTTTTTTTTTAAAAGATATTGTAGTTAAAAAAAATAAGGAAAAAATCTAGATTTATGTGTAATATTATTTTATTAAAATAAGTGTGATTGAAAAGAGGAGAGAGAAAAATATATTAAAATTAAAATGGGCCTCATGCAGGGGCTTAGATATGCTGTTGAAGAAATTCGTACTCTTCAAGTGCTTCGTAGTTGTATTTTATGGGTAAATCAGTTAGGAATTTACCATATCAATCTACCACACATCTCCCTTCAATCCTTATTGATCGACACACTAAGCCTATGTTTGGTTCCCATTTTTTCAAAAACTCATTCTCAACTACATATTCTCCCATAAAATAATTTACACGTAAATTCAAAATTGTTCTTTATTGTTTAACCCTACATTATCCAATAAAATATTATTTTGAAATGCATTTTGTCCCAAAAATGGGCTTAAATAGGGGCTAACATTACTTTAAAAAGATTACGACTAGTATATATATAATTTTTGAAAAGATTCTACAAGTTTGATATTCTTGAGATTAAATTCTTAAAGTATAGTAATTATGAAATTTACAAAATATACCTTTTGTATAGGGTGTATTTACATGTTATATATCGTACTCTCGAAATTTATATTTGCATACTCCATTTTATAATGTGATTAAAAAAATATGTTTGCTAAAAAAATTACAAATTCACCATTAAAAATAGCTAAATAAACCAAAATATAAAATTCGCCATTACATATGTGTTCTTTCCCAATCACAAAATCTCTCTGCTCCTCCTCCTCCGAACATGTATTTCCCCTAGCAATTGCAAGAGGAAAGTTGTATACCATAGACGAATAGCCACATTCATGGTTTATTTAACTATTGTGCTACATGTATATAATATGAAAATATTTGAATGGGTTAGAATTTCTTCTACCCAATAAGAAGAAAACTTCCTCACTCTTTTTGTGAAATTTGATTGGATTAGAATTTCTTCAACCCAATAAAAAAAAATACTTCCCCATTCTCTTTTTGACATCTCATCTGTCTGTAACTTATTATGTAACTCCTTATATACAAGTATCATTACTCTATTCTATATATAAAGCCCATCAATCCCTCTTTTTTGATTAGAAATAATATAAATTCTCCTTTAAAGAAAATTAAAAGATATCAAAGCTGTTCTTAATTTCAATTTTTCTTCTTCAAGGTTTGGTTTTAGGGTTAAGAAGTTCAGTTCTTCGATTCCTGGTAGATTATAGTGCTACATCTACTAGAACAAAATATATAATAAAATGAGACAGTTGTTCGACAGTATAGCGAAGAAATTTGCTTAAGGAGGCGTGGTGAATTCAACAAGTACGGACTAATTGCTGTAAATTTTACTGTGCAAATTATGTAATGTAAGTTCTAAATTACAATTTTTGTTTCTGTAATCTGCACGTGCTAAATTAGAAACGACAAGCTTATTGCAAATTTTGATCTTAACTATTTTGGTTGAACAATTCTAGGTGTACAATCATTAGTGGTTGACAACACTTACAACACACTCACATTAGTGTGGGCCCCACCAATTAATAATTGGTGGGGCCCACATTAATGTGAGTGTGTTGTAAGTGTTGTCAACCACTAATGATTGTACAAATACCTTTTTTGATTTTGGTTTAGTCGTTCAAATCAAATCTATTATCCAAGTCTGCATAATAATTGTGGCAATGTCACGTGAATCTCCAATGTATTCTATACATTACAGTCCACATGACATTTAAGTATACTGATTTGTAGTCTACGAGGCATTGATATCTAATGAACAAATTGGAAGTGTTGTGCCATAAATATAATTGATTTTATACATAAACACTTTAAATATTATTAATGTATTAATATTTATGACATATTTATTATTTAATTAAATTATTGTTCTGATAAATTAAATTAATAGATAGATTGAAGTTTTGGTAACTTGTTAATTGTAAGAAGTTGTGATTGCGAAATACAAATTACATATAATTGAATATTAAATTATCTGTGGTAGTAAGTAATAATGAAATACTAATATCATTACTACGGATAAACCAGCACGTGCGACATTTCTCACGTATGAAGTGAGTAGTTGATCTTATAAGTTAAAATGAAGTGACATTTAAATTGACATGTGTATTTTCTAAAGAGAACAGAACATTGGAATCTCGATGCAAAGATTCACATGGATAATTATCTGGTTAATTTTTAACGTTTGGCAGTATAATTGATCGTTTGACTTGAAGTTGTCATGGTGCTTTATATGAGGCCAATCATATCTTGTGACGTTTGATGTTTGTCCATCGAGAGTCATTAATACAACATTGTTTATATATGTCAAAAATCATATAAAGGTTATGATCAACATGAGATTCGTTACTTTTAGATAGTACATCTCACTTGGTTAAGAGTATGATGAATTTCATATTTTGCAATTGATCGAATTATATTGACGAAGAGATTGCAATTTCACATTAAACGAACAAATTTGATTTTGTCGCACCACGTTATATTTTTCATCACATGCATTGTTCTAACACATTGTTAAATGTCAACTTCAGGCGACGAATGTGAATTAATTAATTAAGATGAATTGATGATAAATTAAAATGGTCGTTTATATTTTGATTAGATCAAAATAATATTTCACGTCATCCAACATCATGATCAAGAACTTAATGAGTCACATAGAAAAGGAAAAATAGAATAGTGATATTATGAACTAATTAATTGACACGTGTTGAACATTTGTAAATTAATTAGATTAGATTAATTAAATATTGGACCGACATATGTTTAATGGGTGAGTCAAGCCCACCAAAACATTTATTAATAAACCATTAGGATTTGAGAAAACATAAACATTTCTTCAATTATCATGATCTTGCTTGCACAAGAAATAGAAATCATAATCTCTCATTTTTGTTCTCCTGTGTGGAATACTATTGGAAGTTGGCCAATTAGACAGCTATAATTTGGACAAATCATCATTCATAAAAGTATTTAAAGATCGTGATTGTTCGTGATTTAGATTCTCAAATGAATTGAAGAATTTGCTAAATGCATAATTATAATCACGATTTCTATTTAAACACAAAGACGATCCCGTATGCTTGTAATGAATTTTTTTATTCAAATTCACACTCTTTGGTAATACAATTGTTGCATTTTTTATATTGCAAGTGTACAATATCGTAATAAGCACTATAGTAAATATTTGAATCTGGATATCGTTCTCACAAAAACTATACTTCAGGATTTAATCATTTTTTTCTAACTTCTATTTGATAAAAGCAAGTAAATAATTATGATGGTTGTGATTATTTTTCCTATTACTTTTAACTAATTGAAAATATAAAAAAATTGCAAACAACAGTTGATTGAATATTCAAACATGTGATGGATATTAGGCATAACAATTTCATTTATTGATCACATTAGTCCTTAATTCAAGATTCATAATCTAATTTAGTGTTTGATCAAATTCTTCTATTGTATTCAATTTACCCATCTCGAATTCTCATTGAGTATATTTGACTAATTAAATTACATATCTTTATGTGAATCAGCTTTAGTTAAACGGAACAATAGCTCTAAAAATTCATATTATGACCGCAATAATTAATATAGGTATCTCTACATGTTATACTAATTTACTGAATTTTACAATATGGTTTAAATCTCAAACTCACCTTTCGATTCGTAAGAGACTCACATAATCATCAAATTAGTGATCAAATAATTCAATGCATTTAACTCATAATAAAATCAACACATAAAAGAAAAAATCTTAATTAGAATAATAAAGGATCACAAGTTGAATACATTGTTTTCCCTAATATGAAGATTAGTTACTTATACTGTAAAAATAAAAAAACGTAAAAGTGGAACAATATCACCAAAAATTGATGAAACGTGAAACTACTCGTGTTTGCGACCATTTTCCTGGGCGTATGCGTCCATTTTCTGTGCGTGTATGCCAACCAATTATGCATATATATATATATATATATATATATATATATATATATATATATATATATATATATATATATATATATATATTTTTTTTTTTTCAAATCTAACAAAAAAGTTTGCTTGATTTATGTAAAGCCCATAAGGTTGTCTAGTCAGCTTAGCCCCTGTTTGGACCTCATTTTAATGAGATTTTGGAAGAAAATATATTTTGGAATAATGATTTTTTAGAAAACGTGGGATTAAAAAATAAGAAAAAATTTTGGTTTTATCCTGTAATATTATTTTATTGAAAAATGCGTTGTTAGATATAATAAAGATAATTTTTTATTTATTTATTTTTTGATAGTAGTACGCAAACAGGGGCTTAGTTGCAATAAGGGTTTTTGTAATTTTAATTGGAAATAAGCTTTTTTGACTTATTAGTAGGTGACAATGACTATTTGCATTTTCGGGAGACTCGTATGCTATAAAGTAAAAGTGTACGATATTAAAATTAGGGGCTACACGATGCGAAAATAGAATGCCTCGCATGTAATTTTCCTCATAAATGCGCGAAATGGTATTTTCTTCTTTATTAATCGATTGATGGTTTTCAAATTCTTCATTTGAATAAAAATTTGTTTTTCCGCATTATCTAATTTTTTTTTTCAAACTCATTTTCAACTATACATTCTTACAATAAAATATTTTGCCCTTGTTCGAATTCCATTATTTGACAAAATTTGATTTTGAAATAGTATTTTTTGGAGAGTGTGCAGTTAAAAAGTAAGGAAAATTTTTGAATTTATGTGTAATATTATTTTATTGAGAGCATGTGTGATTGAAAAAAAGAGAATGAATTAAAATTTAATGGGGGTCAAACATGAATTTTGTAAGTAAAGCCAAAAATTTTCTTATTTTTGAATATTAGAAAATTCATTTTTATCGCCCCTATGATCTAGGGATGGCAATTCGAAATATTAAAATTGAAAATCGTGGTTAACCAAACTGAATGAGGCGAAAAAAATCGAACCAATGGTACAATTGGGTGATTATGGTTTTGATTTTAATGATCCGGTTCGGGTCGGGTCAAGGTGGGGCGGGGCAAAACTGATTACCCGTTAAAAAATTTAATTGGGCAATTGGGTTTTCTATTATACTTTGGGAACAATACATAAATCAGATTTTTAGTAAACACTATTTCAAAATTAAGGAAAGAAGTTTTAAATTTCAAAAATCAGGTTTTCATTAATATTTATTTATGATTTAATTAATTATATATTTAATTAATAAATATATAAATGTCACATATCTATGAAATTTAGTCACAATTCAAAATTTTATAGGTCACGGATCGTTCATCGGTCACAAATTAAAAATTTTAAAGTCACAATTTGTTTATCGATCATAAAATACAAAATTTATAAATCACACAACTTATTTTATGGTCACAAAACATCAAATTATAGGTCACAGATTGCTTTTATTGGTCACAACTCGATTATAACTTAATAAATTGTGAGTCACATTCATTATTTTTAGGTCACGTTATTAATTTGTCAAAAATTAACCAATTATTGGTCACACAATCAACCAAATAATTTGTCACATACACCCACGTCCATCTCATCCCACCCACGACACCGCACACACCCAACCGCGAATTAGTCACATATTAGTTAGGTCGCAATCATCCAAATTCGTCACAAACGACTTCACCATTGCACCCTACCCTATCCCTACTCCCCACTGCTTCCGTCGCGGCCCACCCTAACCCCCATCCACTACAACCACCACTACCACCGCCAATACACCACACCATCACCCCTGCGCCACCGCCTACAACACCAGCGAACTGTAAATGTCACCACCATCACCACGCAACACCACTGTCATTCGCTATTAACCACACATTATCATAAAATAAACACAAATCCCGTAGCTACCTTTGCGCGGAACCACCACCATCAACACCAACGCGGTTCCTCCACCGAAGTTGTAGCATCTACAAATCGGTGATGTGCGATGTATACAGATCCAGATAGGAGTTTCTTGCAGGCTGCGTCGCGCCACGCCATCACCACAGAGAACATCGTGATTTTGTGACGCTACTTCGCTGGATAGTTTCTTCCAGGGGACGTCGCTGACATGGGGGAAGAAATTGGGCAAGGCGGTTGGTTCGGCTTGTGGGTAGAGAGAAAGAGGAAAAGTGAGAAGATAGAGAGAGAATGGGAATAGAAATGAATTATGATTTAATTTATAATATTTAAATTTGACGTCTGTTTTTTTTTTTTTCGATTATATGATTCTTTACTTTGTCAAGTGTTATATGTTATTCCGTGTTTTGTGGGTGTACAGGAGACGTCAAATTTTGTAAAAAATGATTTTGCTATTTATACAGGTGTGATGGCGGTGAATTTGATAGGTTCATCTATTTTGTTAGTTCTGTTGTTACTTCTAACTTGCGTTCTCCTTTTGGTAATATATTTTGAAAACCATTCTGTTGTTAATTTCGCAATCATTTCACTGGCTTTTGAATAAGATACTAATTTACTTTGTTTGGATTTCATAAAAATAAGTTGTAATGGTTTTTGCAGATTTCCTTTTTCCATAAATTCCAAAGCTTTTTGAGATTTTGTTATCCTATTTTATCTGCAAATTTACTATGTTAATTTGTAGACTTCCCACTTTATTGACAAATTTAGAAAAAAATAATTTCATAGCCTGATTGGCCTTGTGACTTGTTCATATAAAATAAAGATTCAAAGGCTATTGAATATAATGGTATTGAATATTTACATTTGATGCAAATATTGGAATGGCATGCATGGAATTCTAGCTGTTGCAACTGTATTAGATTCGAGATACAAGACGAAACTAGTTGAATACCATTTCCCTTTGATCTTTGGAAATGAAGCGCAGGTAAAGGTTGAAAATGTTAAAGCATTTTGTCGTAAATTGCTCAAAGAGTACAAGGGACTACGTCATTCAACAAAAAATACATCTCACTCTTCATTATCTTCGCAATCAGAGTCATATACTATTGTTGGAAAGCATTCTTGCATGATTGGTTTTGATATATTTGTTAGCCATTATATTATCACTGATCATGTAAAAACAAAGTTTGATGTTTCTAGACGAGCCAGTATTGTCAAGGGTGGATGATTTTGATTTAGTGACATGGTGAAAAGCAAATTCAATAAAATATCTGACTTTACTGAAGGTTGCTAGAGATTTATTAGCCATTCCAGTCCAATATCTACTGTGGAATCTGAGTCAGCGTTTAGCACAAGCGATAGATTTGTGAGTCCACATAGAAGTAAACTCCACCCAAAGACTTTAGAAGTTTTAATGTGTGCTTGAGATTGGCTATATTCATGGTAGGATTTATTGTTTTATATTTGTTATTCATGTACTTTCTTTTATTGCTAATTTTTTCTCTATTGTGTGTAGAAAATTTTGCTCCGTCATCATACTCCAGAGCTTGTGCAAGGTTTAGTGAGGAGAAAATTGACGAAGATGTATATTTTTTTTGTTTAAATTTTCAGTTAAGATCATTATTGATTAGGTAGTATGATTATATTATTACTCTAATTATATTTCTTATTTACTATATAGGAATCAATTTTGAATCTTGACTCTTGACCTATACTAGTAAAAATTGTGGGAAAGAATGAAGATTGACCTATGTTAGTAAAAGTCTTGACCTATGTTGATAATATCTTTTATTAAATTCGAATTTTGCATTTGGAAGTTGGGATATTATTTGAATTTTCATTTGAGATATTGTTTGCTAAATTGGATTAGTATTGTGTTTTTTGTTTTTATTGACTTTTTTTCATAATTTTTTTTTTAATTTGACGGTTGGAGTTTGGACTTATAAAAAATAATTTATTTTCGTGGTTATTAATCGAATTGAACCGTGTCAAACTGAACCGACTTACGTGATTATGATATGGCCAAAAATTTGATGGTGCGGTTGTGATTTTAACCGAACTAAATCGTTGTCATCTCTACTATGATCGTATACACTGTCAAAAGCGGTAGGTTTTTCTTTTTTGTTTGGAGCTAATCCTAATTGAACCTTTTAATTATGATCGGTTACTTTTATCTGGAGTCAACATCACATGACCGGGTTTAGAATCAGTGAAGACGCCAACAATATTTTATATGTATTTTACTTCCTTCTCGGCAACACTTATTTTAACTATCGCTTTCGCTCAAAGTTCCTGCGCTCTCTCCCCAGTCCCCACACAATACAATCTTTACAGATACATCATCGGTCCCAACAATTATATCATCTTTCAGAGAGAGAATTAAATTTTAGAGAGAGGGAATAATGGAGAGACAGGCGATAATACTTTGCAGTGTTGTAGGGTTCTTGGGTATTCTATCTGCCGCTAGTGGCTTTGCCGCTGAGGCCAAGAGGGTTAAGGTTTTTGCTTTCTGCCCAATTTTTTCTTAATTAATTTTCTTTATTACACCGTCATATATATATATATATATATATATATATATATATATATATATATATATATATATATATATATATATTAACTGAAACGATGATCTTTTTATATATGGGATAATTGCTCAAGAAAATGTTGTTTCCCGAAGAATCAGGCAAAAAGATCTGATTTTTCTAATTTGATCCTGGAATATTGTATATTAAGATCAGATTTTTTCTAGCTGGTTAAAATGGTGATTTGTGTATTTTCCATTCAGCTGATGAAGGATGTTTGTGTGTAAATTTGAATTTGTAAAGTTGCATTAGTTTTTAATTTCTAGTATTGGTCTCGTGTATATTATATTTCTGTGCCGAGTCATACGAGGTGTTGTTGTAACTGGTAATGACCTTAATTGTATCCCACCGCCACAAAGTTAAACCTTAGTTTGTGGGTATATAACTGGTTGGGCACCCTTGGAGCAGGAGCTTAGATTGTTATGCCATTGATCAGAGCAGCAACTTAAATCTGCTAAACCTGGCGTAATTAGGCAATTACTTCTCATCATTTATCTTGCAAGAGTGATTCATTCTCGGTAAACATAGAGTATCAATAGATTAACTGCTATAAAAATCAAGAGCTCCAAGTTGAATTAGTTTCTTTGCTACAAATAAGCACTTGGACTACTAAAATCCTACCTAGTGGAAAGATGGCTGGAGAGGTTACAAACCTTATCATTTTCCTTGCAAAATCAATAATCTTCCAAATGATGATTTATTTTGTGAAAGAATTTGGGCCAATACAAAGTGAATTTGTGCTTGTTGTAGTAATCATGTAATTTGATATATAATTAAGTGAAGAGAGATAGAATGTTAAGATGGGTTTGCATGAAACAAGAATGGGTAGAATAAGATGATGTTTGGCTAAGCCTAAGCAAAAAGTTAGTTAGTTTTAAGTAAAGAAGCAAGTTTACATATTTAGTAATCAAGTTTCGGTAAATCGTACTGATAGTAAGTTTGAGTTTGGGAAAGGGTTTCTTTTAAGTAAAATAAATTTCGCAAATCACTAAAAAGCCCATAACTCATTTTCTCTCTTTCACAATTGAAGAAGCTGTAGAGTTTGGGTGATTGTTATCTGAAAGATGGGGTGCTGTAAAGAAACATGGGATGATGGGAAGAGAAGAAAGTGGTAGAGACATGCAATTTAAAAGCTGAAACTTTTGCAGCACACTTGTCCTCTGATGGATGATGAAAAAGCAAATAAATGGGAGACTGGATTAGTGGTGGTGGTGAAATGGGGTCTGTGGTGGATGGGGAAGGGGACTGGTTTAGTGGATGGGGTCTATTGTGGTTGCAGGAGGTTTAAGGTGGTGGGACGAGGTCTGTGGTGGTAGTAGGAGATTGAAGATGATGCATTTCTTGAGGGCAATTTTATATTTTCATGGTCAACTCTTGGAATAAGCTGACAGTTTTTTTTTTTTTTGGTAGTAAGGCTGAGGTTGCTTCTTTTTGTGCCAGATTTTTTGCTCTTTTGGGTTAAATAGTGCCACTTATTTTTCAGCCAAGTATGTTTGGTAAAATTAACATGTTCAAGTGCATGTTTGGGAAGTGATTAAATTATAATCTAAGCTAGTCAAACATACTTTTTATTACACATTTCGTAGACTCCACAACTACTCCTCATTCTCTTCAAATTTCGAAGGTCCTACAACTTATAATCACTTCCCAAATATGCACCAAAGGCAAGTTTCACTTTCTTTTAAGCTTAGCCAAAGCAATGAGCTTATTCATGTGTTAGTTAACTTGGTGTTTATTCATGATAAATAATGGAAGAACTGATTAATATGTTTTGGAACATTCTGAGAAGGCTGCTAAATGCACCATTCAAGAGGAATGAAAGTAACATTTATTGTATGAAGGAGGGAATTAAAGAAGGTTTTAGCTTTGGTGATGCAACTCTGGAGATAGCCTTTGAAAGAACTGAGTGAAAGAGGAGGATCCATGCAGCTAGGTGGAGATAAGCACAGGATAAGGCTTTGTTGAGATGACCTATTAATGATCATCCACCAACCAGCCTTTGCTAAAGTTCTCGTCCTCTTTCCCTAACCTCTTATCCAACAGATAGCCCATGCTTTACGGCCATGTTATAGGAAGACAATTCTCTTGCTCTAGTGTTCATCAATCTTGACATCATTAAGCTCCAGGCCAGATGATACGCGTGTAGTTTCTAAAGCTTTCATTGCACGGTCATAATCTATTGACAACAGATATTAAAGGGTCTCCAAAAGTAAATAAATAAGTATTGACTGATCAATATCCTTACTTGCAATCAATGTCATAATAGAAATGCGATTTCATTACTTTTTCGGTATTCCATTGTCAAGGTATTCCTGCACATGCTGGCATGTAGTCGTCAGTTGTAATTATGTGAATGATAGGTTGAGCAGCCACACGTCTGAAAGTCAATAGACGATTGAGAGAAGAATTTTGTCATCATATTGGTTATATGAATTCTTACACAATTGTGGTCAATAGTCATTCACTAACGTCGGACCATGTGTTCCACCTCTGCAAATTCTTCAGTTTATCTGATGATTGACTTTGCTGTAGTGTGTTCATTTTTCCACCTCTGCATGTATAATTCTTAGTTTGTATCTTAATTCTAGCTATCATTTAATTTATTTATTACTCTGCAGGGTTCTCAAGTTCAATTTCCCACTCCCGATGAATGTATATACCCAGCGAGTCCTGCCCTGGGCCTTGGGTTAACTGCAGCTCTAGCTCTCTTGATGGCGCAAATCATCATCAATGCTGCCACTGGGTGTATATGTTGTAGAAAAGGCCTCCGTCGATCAAACTCTAATTGGACGCTAGCACTTATCTGCTTTGTTGTTTCCTGGTAATGTTTTCATGAACATTTGGCCTCTGTTCGGGATTTATGTTCTATTTTATTTTTCTTTTTTTGCTAAAAAGTTGCTTTTTAAGAAATGAGCGTTGGATAAGTGGGTAGTTCTAGTAGGTCTTACAATCGTGTGATTAAAACAAAAGTTTGGCTTTGAAAAGTAACTTTCTAGTTAGAAAAAATGAAACCCAAACAGAGGCTTGTTTCCAATGTAATGTTCCTATACTGACTGACTTGAGACAATAAAGCATGCTTCAGTGATAAATTAGCCTTTCACTGGATGATAATGGGCATTTGACCTTCCAATCGTTAGATGAAAATAATAAGGGATGTTAGACTTTTATTTTCCATTCAAATCCTCCATGCATGCTTCAATTGTCTATCATTCAGCAATTGAAGTCATTGGCTAATCATAGTTTCCGCATCATAGTACTTTCATGTATCTCTGTGGATTACCATTTATCACTTTACGCTAGCAGGTCTACTCTGCACTATAGGTCATGTCCACCATTTCCTGTTGGAAACCTCATCTCGTGTGGCGCATTATAATGACAAATTGTTCATCCCTTGGAACTATCAATGACTAGAAATGTATTTTATAGGTTCAGTTATTATATCTAGGGTCAATATAAGACACAAGTTAACCTTGTTGCTATGAATTGACGCGCAAGTATATAAAGAAAAGATTTTTACAGGTTCATGTTTTATTTATTTTTTATTTTTTGCTTGTTTAGCCCATGTTTGAGCTCCATTTTTTGAAAACTCATGTTTTTCTCAACTTCATTTTCAACCATACATTCTTCTAATAAAATAATTTCACACATTCTCCAAAAAATTACTATTACAAAATCTATTTTTACAAAAAGGGGGCTTAAAACAAGGTTTTAAGGTTACTTCGACGTTTCAAAGATTTGGCATTGTGCGGCTTGGAGAGTGAAAAATGTTGCTGATACCATATTATGCAGGTTCACATTCGTGATAGCATTCCTTCTGTTGCTGACGGGTGCAGCGCTGAATAATCAACATGGTGAAGAGAACTTGTACTTTGGCAACTATTACTGTTATGTTGTAAAGCCTGGTGTTTTTGCTGGAGCTGCTGTCTTGTCCCTTGCAAGTATCATTCTTGGAATCATCTACTATTTAACCTTGACTAGCGAAAAGAACACAGGTGATCATCCACTGAATGGACAAGGTGGCATTGCTATGGCACAACCTCAAATTCCTCCACAAAATGCTCCGAACCCTGTTTTTGTGCATGAAGATACTTATATGAGGCGGCAGCTCGTGTAAACACTTTTCTTTTTGTCCATAAGCTTCTTGTTTTGGTTGGTCAGTAACAAATAGTACTTGGATATGTAATGGCAGACTTTCTCGCTTTGTTAGCTAGATCATTTTGAATTGGTTTTAACTTTAATTTTTTCCCCGCCCCCTCTTCTTTTTGGACATTCTATCCAGGCTCGGGTTCGGATTACATGGTCGTCCTAGTTTGAACCCATTAAAATAGTACGTCACTGTTCTGTTAACTTGTGGGATCATAGTTGTCAGACACTAACCCAGACACTGACTCGGATAATGTAACGGGTCAGTGGTTCGACGACCCACTGACTCGGTGCGTCGAACCACTGACCCGGTGGTTGGACCGGTGTGTCAATTTTTGTTAAATATACTATTATCTATTTATTGAATAATAAAATTTGGCATTTTCTAATACTAACTAATTAACCTTATGTAATTTAGGTAATTAAAGATCAATTTTTATGTCAAAATTCAACAAATTGTAAATCCTCTATAATGAAATATGGATTTGAAGCAATAAACAACCACCAATCAAAGGCAAATTTATATGGCAAAAGTAAACAAGATAGCTTTATATATTATAAGAATATTCTTTTAAAAATAAAATCAACATTTAAAAAATAGCCAACCATAAAGCACGTGTTACAAAGCAAATTATTTGAAATAAATCAACACTTTCTCAATTAATAAGAATTAGAGTGCATCCATGCTGGAGTATCAGACATAAATTCTTCAATTCCTTCACCTTGTACCAATTATGGAGTCTCAGTCATACTAAAATCATTGTTTTCATTGTTTGCATTGAATCTATTTTCATTATCATTGCCATCATCGCCATCGCCATCACCATCAAGATCAAGATCATCAAAATGCAATTCATCTGGAAAAATCATAAAATTTAACATTACATCATATGTAATATAGCCCCTGTTTGTCTACCATTATAGGGAGGAAAATGGTGTAATGAATAATATTTTTTGGAGAATGTGTGGTTGAAATTTAAAGTAACTTTATTGGTTTATGTGAAGAATATTTTATTAGGTAAATATGTGATGGAGATTGTTTACTGTAGAAAACAATTTTTGGGAAAATGGTAGACAAACAGGGGCATAATAAGAAGAAGAAACAATAGTAACAGTTAAACAATTACCATTATTTTTATCGTTCTCCATAGTATATGGACCTAAATCACGGCGAAATGTCTCCAACTCATCATCTACTAGATTCGGTGGCTCCTCCTCTAATACCCAAATGCCATAAATGCCAAACCTTTTAAAGTCAATAGGATCATAATTTCGACTCTTGAAGTGATTCCTAAACAATATTTGTTATTCAAGTGAAATAATCAAATATAATTCTAGTAAAAGAAAATCAAATCTAAAAATCCAATAAATCATAAGAGGATGAGAACTTTTATTTAAATAATATTACCGTTGTTGCAATCTTAAATTATAGTGGACATAAACAAGATCATTAAGTCTTTGATACTCGAGTCTATTTCGCCTTTTTAGAATGGATGTGTTCAAACATACTCCAATTCCTCTCGTAACCTGAAGAACTGCATGTTTGACTTAATACTCGAATTGCAAGTGTTTGTATGTTTGGTGCACTGCTAACATAAGACATCCACCATTCATTTGTAAAAAATAATAACCAATTAAAATATATGTATGTTATATACACTGAAATTTAAACTAAATAATACAACAAAGTACATAATATAATATTTATTTTACCACGAGCCATTCTAAGGCGATCAACTACAACAGATAAACGTCTAAAGTCATCATGTGCTTGCCTAAATAGTCTCATTTTACTAGTCAATTTGCTTCTTAAATCAGGTTGACTAGAAGCATATCTCTCAATTACATCTAAAAGTCCCGAAATAGTTTATTTATGATTTTCCATATCTGGATTATTATATTGAAAAGAAGGGTTTAACCAATATCCAATAGCATGAAGATTCTTACGCAGCTGACTATCCCATCGATTCTGAATAATATGCAGATAAGGAGCAATTCTAGTCTTCCTTCGTTGAAATCTATGTTCCATTTCATTTTTTGCCATATGAATAGCTTCATACAAGTAGCCCATTGAAGGCTTTCCATCACTATCAACAATTCATAAAACACGAACTAGGGGTTCAGTAAGTTGCACAATAGTAGCACACTCTTTCCAAAACACAGAATCGAGTACATTATCAACAAATCTTTTTCCTTTGTTTTCCTTAGCATATGCTGATAATGTCCAATCTCTAGATGTCACCATTGCTCTTAATGAATCTTTTTGGGACAATATGCTTTGTAAAGCTATAAAGTTAGTGGCAAAATGAGTAGGAGCAGGTCGAAGTATTTCTTTTCCTCCAGTAAACTTCCTCATCAAATGCAAATGGTAGCAATGGTTGTATATATATTTTGTGATTTTTGATGCTTGAAATACGACATTACTAACTTCATCCAGTTTTCTATTATCATGAAACATTAGATTTATGCAATGGGTTGCACATAGAGACCAAAATAATGTTTGAAACTCTCGCTCCAATAACCTACCAGCGGCAATGTAATATGCAGCATTGTCTGTCACCATATGAACCACATGTTTTGAACCCCACAGATAATACAATATCTCGAAACAACTTGTATTACATATCAGTAGTTTTTTATTCATCTCGAGCATCTATAGATTTTAAGAAGACTGTTCCTTTCTGACAATAAACTAGAAAATTAATTAGAGTCCTTCTACATTGATCTATCCAACCATCTGCCATAATTGTACAACCAGTCGTCTTCCAAGTTGAACGATAACTATAACATAATTTTCTACCTCCTTGACATTTCTAGCCAACAAATAACCACGAAGACTATGAAAGTTTGGACCTTTATAGCCAGGACCCATACTAGCTATGACATCTATACTTTGCTGATAATACGTTGAATTTACAGCATTGAAAGGAATGCATGAATCAATCATCCATTTCGATATAGTAAGATCACATTTTTCTATAGCTTCTTTACTTTGAAGAACACTTTTAATAGTAGGTTGGTTACCGGGTCTTGCTCTTGGCATGAACTACGAACCAATTCATTTTTGTTCTTTTAAAACTTTAGCTCCCACTCCTTTTCTTTCACTTTTACCCAGAACTATACCCTTTCCTTTAGAAGTAGGGGAGATGATTTCTGGAACATCATCATTATGCAAATCTCTATACATTTGCTCTTCTTGTTCTCTATAATAAGAACTATGTGGATTACACTCTTCAAGAACTTCTTGAGTTTTAAGCTTCTTTGCAGTAAAGTTGTCCAAGTTTTCTTTCAGTTTGAATCTTACATCATGAGGTACTTTACGACACGAATCCACATCACCTCTTAACCTCACTAAGTGTTGTTTGACGTGATTAATACCACCTATAGCAAAAGCCTTTCCACAATACAAGCAAACAAATTTCTTTTTATTTCCATTAGTACCAGCATCAAGAATCTCTTTACAATGACCCCATGCTATATCTATTTTTCCTCTAGCTTGACTTTTTGGTGGAGAAGAATGTGGTGTACTATTATCACCAATGCGCTATACAAAAACAAAAATTATGTTAAATTATATATCATTAGGAAAAAAAACTAGGATTGTATTGATTATTGTGTTGGAGAAAAATTGAAATTTTCACGTAAATAAGGCCATTCTTCCACCAATTAGAATGTGACACGAGGAAGACATTGTTAAGTGCAGTTTCTGGCTGAGGATAAGGCGTATATAAACCACCTTGTAGTGTTTAGTGATTGATTTATTTGGTGCCAGACTTGTGAGTGAAGTGGTGCATATGGCGTTTGCCTGAATTTTGTCTATTCGAGCATTCTACAGGAAATGTATATCTAACAATGCTTCGTTGAGTTTCTCTGGCTTGTACATGTTTTGACCAGCTAATCGAAATACTAACACATCTTAGATTCAACAAATCCATAGTTTTATTCAGCATGAAGTTCCATGCCATTTCACTTCTGATATACCAGTTTAACTGAAGGCTCAATCCCCTCAATCCCCATTTCTCACCGTTTGGTTTTTCTTCTTCTATAAGTGCTCAAGTGGATGCTTATGATTTACACAAAAACCCATATATTTGAGTCATACACAACAACTATTGCTCCATATCTATTACTAGGTTTAAGAATCCTATCACATGAAACTAGTTTTGCGAAAATCTAGAACTGAAATTCACCAAAATAAAAAAAAAAAAAAAGAAATTCACCCATTTTCTTCTTCCATCTGAATTGAAATTCACATAATTAAATGGCAAAAAACTGAATTTTAAAAAAAAATCGTAAATTTTAAACTTACATCTTCTTCTTCCATCTCATACAACTTGAAATTGAAGCTTTGGATTCTTAGGAGTGAAATTGGGAGAGAAGGCAGAGGATCTACTACGGGTTAGGGCATCGCGTACGTGAGTGAGAGAATAGAGATTCAGATAACGGGCTTTTGGGTTTTTAACTATGTGCATATGGATTGGGCTGTTTCTTTTCATTTGGGCCAACGGTTTTTCCATTAGACCGACGGTTCCTTTAGGTTTCATACAGTTTATCTACACAGTGCAAATTTAGTGAGGCTAGAACAGGACCATGGTCTGGTTCGATGGGTTCCAGATCGAACTGGCCGGTCCAGGTTTAATAACCATGTGTGGGATAATGAAGGCTCAAAATGCAGCAAGTCTCAAGTCACTCTCCCTTGAATCTATAATCCTTCATATTGCTAAAAAAATTAACATGTCTTTTATTGCTACATAGAGAACATTGAAATGTGTTATAAAAACTTGAATGCTTTAATACTAGTTTATTGTGAAAATATAAGAGATTGAACCACAATATGAAGTAATTGATCACAATAACACAAGAACAATGTAATTTTGCAAAGAACGAAGATTTTATTATAATATGGAGAGAGAATACAAATATTATATGTTTATTATTCATCTAACTTCTTATAATTTCTAATAAATCACTAAGAACTAAATATATATGGAACAAATAGGGGGCGTCTAAACCCTTATATTAGAGTTGTAGTTGAAGTGGAATGCCAAGAACGGAGAATGACAGAAAAAATTGTGCGAGGATAAAACAGACGAGCAGTGTTGGGCCAAAATTGTCATGGCGTTGCGGCGTTCACTTTCGTGTCCTTTACTCAAAAAATTTTGATTTTCTTCGTTCCAATGTCATCTTCAAGTCCAACATAAATTCCTACTTCCAGTGGGCTTCCAAAATTAGAATTTGTTAAGTAAACTTGAATATGATTCAACAATTGCATTTCAAATAGAATTCTTCTTAGACTCTGTTTGTCATCCTTTAAAATTTTAAATTGTTTGCTAGAGTACCATTCTCCATTACACATTCACGGAACAAAATATTCTACACACAAACTAATTAAATTTCCTTATTTTTTAACCACATATTCTCCATCAATCTACTATTATATAATACATTATAAGAAATTAATGGCTATTAAACAGGGCCTTAATGTGTACTTTAATTAAATTTCTCAATTATCTTCAACGAAGAATTCGGGTCACACTTTAATTCTAACAATCTCCACCTTGATAAGAATTCCTACAATGAACAAAAATTCAAAAGAATTCTCCACCGGAGACAAATTCAACTACAAGGAATAAACTTGAACTTTTCAATGAAAAATACAAACGAACTTCTCTAACAACAATTTCAATTGAAAATATTCCCTGCCTCTGCTACCCCAACTAGGGGCAAAATGGATCTAACGATCACAATACAAGGCTGAAACAAACCATGTAACAGAATCACAACTGAATGCATCAAAAGAAAGATCTTGGCTAGAATCAACATCCTTAACCACATTCAAACCATCAATAAAATCAGCAAAATTGTACCTATGTGGAACCTTATGGCAAAAAGTGGGTCTATTTCTAACAATTGAATATGATGACACCATCGATAATGGTGGCAAGACGGATTTACCAATATTTTCAAAATTCAACTGAGATGTATTTTTAAACGAAGACCCCAAATTAGACTCTAACGGTACAGAAGCCAACTCTAAATCCACCCGAAATATCTTGATTACTTGAAGATTCTATATTACCCTACTAGATAAGATTTTTCTTCAGATCTGAAATGTGTCTCATTGTAGCAAGTTTTTTAACTATCCCATCAAATATCTTTATTCTGAACAGACCAATACCAACTATCCTACAAAGTATGTTATTATTGGTCATCGCAACACATTTTGTAACTTTTTTCATATGTTGAAAATAATTCCCAATTAGGTGACATATGAAAAGTGTATGCTGTATCCAAAATTCAAGTCTTATCAGGTTTGGAACTGTAGTCAGACATAAGTAGAAGCATTCCATCACTGATAGGATTTTTTGCAATACTTGTTTCTCCTAAAGTTCTTATTGTTGATTTGCAGTGGACTTTGATTTATTCTACAACTTATAACAATCGTTTAACAAGTACCATTTTTTCTTGAAATAATTACAAAACTCAAAGTTAGATTTTGACTTGCCCTCGAACGACCACTATGAACAATGAGACTATCTCCATGATCCCCAGATGCTAAACGATGCTTTATCTTCTCCTTTGAATAAAGAGCATCGTAGACTTTTTTCAATGGTAAAAATATCATGACTATATAAAATCGTGCATCTAAAAGACATGTATATGGTGGGTAATGAACATAATAAAATCAATCACAAGTCTTCTTCATCATATTTGACCTCTAAGGTCTTCAAATTAGTGATAATTTCTTTAAAAGCAGCTAGGTGATCATTAAGAGATACACCTTCAACCATACAATGAGAATATAGACATTGCTTCATATGCAATTTTCTAGTGAGATTCTTCATCATGCATAATTACTCCAATTTTAACCATGAAATAACGGCTTCTTCTCCTTCTAACTGTCCTGGAAAATATTATTTGAAAGATGAAGATAAGATAAGGCATTTCGATCCCTCTGTTGTTTCTCCTCTATAGTCCAAGTTGTGGGCATCTTGTCAAATCTCAAAAATGCGTCATCAAAATCCATTTGAGTGACTACTGTTTGCATCTTTACCTACCACAAAGAGAATTCTATATTGCAATCGAATAGAGAAATATCATACTTCATTGTTGCCATCACGAAAAATCTCGATCTTCCCAAGAATTTCAACACCAAAAACTTTGATACCAATTGTTATGAAAATTGGAATGCTTTAATACCAGTTTGTTGTGATAAGATAAGAGGTTAAGACACAATATGAAGTAATTGATCACAGAAACACAAGAACAACGTAATTTTGTAGAGAATTGAGATTTTATCATAATATGAAGAGAGAATACAAAGATTATGTGTCTATGATTTGTCTAATTTCTACTAACTTCTATTAAATCATAATGAAAAGTTAAATATATATAGGGGACAAATTGGGGACGTTCAAACCCTTATAATAGAGTTGTAGTTGAAGTAAAATGTCAAAAATGAAGTCCAAAACAGAGAAGAACAGAAAAAATCATACAGGGACGAAACAGACGAGCGACGCTGCAGCGTCCGGCCAAAATTGTCGTAGCGTCGTGGCTCCTACGTTCGGGTTCTTCACTCCAAAAATCTTGATTTTCTTCATTCCAAATTTTCTTCAAGTCTAACACAAATTCTTACTCCTAATGGGCTTCCAAATAGAATGTCAATTAGAATTTGTCAAGTAAACTTGAATATGATTCAATAATTGCATTCCAAATAGAATTGTTTTTAATATGCACTTTAATTAGAACTCTTAATTATTTTCAACGAAGAATTCGGGTCAAACCCAAATTCTAATAAAATGCATTTTTTTTTTTAATTTCATAGCACATCCAAATGCGATGGTGATTTCCCTTTCATTCTTTAAACTTGTTCAAAGCATAGAATGTGTAGAACAATAGTACAAGGTGATTCGTTTAATATTTTATTAGTATTTGTTTAGTTGGTAGTAGCAATTCAAGAATGGAGAATGAAAAGAAACAGTTAACAAAATAAGTTGAAGCCACAAACGATTTGTAAGGCACAATTTTGCATAGTTTTCATGTACAGTAGTTATCGAAACCTGAAATCAGTATATACAAGTATGTGAACATAATGAGACAACATGAGTACCGGGCAAAGGTTTGTATTGAATACACTCTTGCCTGAGCAATTTCCTTTGCTCCAACTCTTAGTTAAGAGCATGGAAAATTCAGAAAAAGAATTAAATGACCATCATTTGCCTAGAACGTGCAAGGAAATCAATATTCATAAAATTGTTACCCATTGTTATTTGTTAACCACAAAATTATGATCAACAAATACATTTCACTTAGTCAAGATTTTCTCCTCGTATGCTTTCTGATTTTTGCTCAAAATAGGAGCAAGAGGGGGAATGACTATTTGAGAGGGTGATATTTGAATTTGCATGCCTTCCTCATCTCTGGGTGGGAGTATTTATAAATTTTCTCCAAGTTTTTGGGGGGAATTCGGTCATTGTAGAAAATAATTGTGACGGTTATTTAATGGTGGATTTTTAACTGATTCTATTATTCATTTACCTGTTATTCATCATCTTACTTGCCATGTGTTCACTGATTTAGAAGTTATGTTTTAAATACTTAATCATGTGTACTTTTTCTGCCAGCCTGATTTCAAGGGGATGGTTTGCCCCTTTCTTTTGTGAACTATTCTACATTTGTTTATTAGTTTTGCGTATTCTTAGACTTTGCCAAAAGAGGATATGAGCTTGTGGGCTTATTTTAATTCAACAAATAGTCCCATAAGTTCGAGCATAACTATTCATATTTGGACTGCGAACTTGAAGCCTTACAATTTTTCAGTTTTATTTTCATGCTCTTAATGATAAATAATGCTTGGGTAAATGGAACGTTTTCAATCTTTAATGGTAATTAATGTGATGAGTATCATTGAAGGCCAGTTAATAAGGATCATTTATATGTTCCTGATGGACCAATAACAAAATCAAGAGTGAAGAAGATTTAGGAAACCATGTAAGGACTTGTCCAATTGTTTGTGCATATGATTTAGAAGCTGACAGAGAAGGATTCAAGAGCTGGAAAATTTGCCATGTTTTTGCATTTCCACCAAAAAACTTTTGGTTTGTCCATCCTCTAGCCTGAGCGACCCTCGAAGTTAGAAACAACGAATGTGTTGAGTAGATTAGATCGCATGATATATCTTCTAGTTAGGTTAATTTGCAATGTATGCTAGGTTAATTCGCAAATCTATTTGCCTTGTAACATTTCTTTATATATAAATGAGAAGTTTATGTTTTTATTATATTTGAATAGCTGAAGAACACATTAAAAACATAAATAATCATTCCACTTTATTGATTTCATATTTCATTGATGATAATTTCGTAAGTACATGCCTTTCCAAGAGTGTTTAAGAGGTTTGCCATCATCTCCCGCGAGCTTATACTTTCCTAATCCAATAATTTTGATTACTTTGTGTAATCATTCACACTTTGGACTTAGCGAATTGGTTCTCATTTCTTTATTTGCGATAAATACTTTAGTTAGTACCAAGTTCCCTACACTAAAACTTTTCTTATGAACCTAGGAATTAAAATATCTTTCCATCTTTTTCTAATATACGTGGAGCTTAATCTGAGTCTTCTCACTTTTCCTCTATAAGGTCGAAGTTCACGTTTATAGCCTTTTCCGATTCTCCTTGTTGAACTTACCCCAATTTTGATTGACATGGCTTCCATCCCATAGGCTAAGGAGAAATGAGTTTTCCCTGTAGCGGATTTCGTAGTGGTGCGATAAGACCATAAAATTTGTTGCATTTCATCGGCCTATAATCCTTTCACGGTATATAGCTTCCCTTTTAAGATGTTTTTAGCATTTTATTCACTGATTTTACTTGTTCGTTTGCTTGAGGGTAATATGGAGTGTAGAAGTGTCTATGGATCCCCAATTCGTCCCACATTGATTTCAACTTCTTTCCTTGGAATTACGTGCCATTATCAGATATTATAGAGTTATGAATACACAGCTCTTACAATTGTTATCATATCTCCGAATGAACCCGATATCTTTATCATGAAAATTATAATAAAAACCGTAGTTAACCTTTATCTTCATTTTCACTTACATACCCAACTTTTTTGTGGATAATCGTGTCTTCCACCTTCCGAATATTGGCGACATCCATTAAAATGGTTGAATTCCATCAATTTTCTCCATTCACGAGCTCTTTTGACCTTCATGTGCAAATTGTGGAAATGAAAAAGGTTTAATTCACTTTCCACACTTAAATAATGAATAAAAATTTGAAATACAAATTTAAACGTAAAACCAGCAGTGATCAGCCTAACCCCATTATTATCACCGCCGCCACCACTAACAGAAGGATATCCACATATACATTTTTCTACGATTTCTATGTTAATTGTCACGAAAATACACCAAGAACTTTGATTTTGTGCCCAACTCGGGCTCAGTTTCAAACCACAAATTAAACACCACAATGGTTTCTCAACCCAAACAAACACTATGGTTGCCCAGTTGATTTACCCACAAAGAATAAGAATGGTCGTTGCAAGTTATCACAAAGATGAAGAAGAAAGGTAGCAAATAACTCACGTCTTCACCAAGAAATAGGAAGAAATCGGCTGCCTCAATTTTTCTCTTGTAAACACACGGCACTCTCTCAAACAAGAGCCAATATATATAGATTTAGGGCTAAGAAAAGAGATGGGCCAAACACAAAATTTGGCCAAGACATAACACACAAGATAGGCCGAAACCAAGTGACACAAAGTGGGCTAATTACCTAAAGGATCGTCCAACTAATGAATGGACCACGAACAACATAAATTAATAGTTTTTTCCAATGGCCCAATTTATTTTTTGGTAGAGCCAATCAATTGTGATATAGATAAACATTTTAGTCGGCGGCCAAAGCCTACTGAAAATTAATCCAACCGTTTAAACATCATTGCCTGGATTTATTGGGTATCAAAATCCAACATTAAGAAATTAGGTACACCCCAATTATATCTATGCAAACATATATTTATTTATACATGCACATGAATGTAATACAACATTCACCATTTTTATCTTCAATCTTACCATGGAAAGATCTTGAAACCCCTTCCATCAAGAACCTGAACAAAAGTTTTGATTCGGTGCCTATTTTCACATATTGACCTTTATTATGCCCAAGAATCATAGACATGTCACTTGAGCTTATTAACTTAAGGAAATATTGAGGTCCATTGATCTTTCTTGTCCAAGTTTTTTTTCCATGTTGGTTCATCAATTTTGTTGGTAATTTGTAGGAATTCTAAAAAGATTGATTTGTCGCACGTACGGATTTAAGGGTTAATTATATCATTGGTCACTGAACTTTCATTGTGTTACTACTCGGTCACTGAACTTTAAAGTGTTTCGTGATCATCAATTGACTTCCAATCGGATATTAGGGCACAGACCTCAACAAGAATATTGGAACTGAAACTAGGTCATAACATCCAACATAATGACGAGAGGACGTCAACTCATAAAAGTGACCAAAAAGTCCTTTAAATTGTCTATAAATAGTTCATTTAACTACTAAAGGGTTGAAAATTAGAAAAGTGAGAAATCAAAATGTTGAATGTCTAAAAATCCATTCTCTGCTCTTTGAAAAGTAAATTGGATAAAGGCAAAATTTAGGGTAGGCATTCTTGGAAATCTCAGCATTCTCCAATTAAAGTTCATTTTTCTGCAAAAAAAAATGTTGAAAACTTCTCTCTTTCTACAAAAAGCTCATCCTAGAAGGAAAAAACCTTGCCACAATTCAACAAGAAGCTCTACCATTAGCATTAAAAAACAATTTCCTATTTTTGAGGTCAATAGCTTAAGGCTGTCTATGGTAATACTTACAAAAGAAATAATAAAAACACATGTGAGCAACATAAAAAGACAAGAAGAATGGTGGAAGTGGATTAAACAATGATGAAAACGCTTTTATGAGGCAATTCTTGATGCACCAGAGCCATGCATTTCTGCCTCATAGAAAAGATGGGAGAAAAAGGAGAGTCAAGGGCTTGACACAAATTCAGTGTGCATCAGGGTATTCCTGGTACTCCTATAAAATGACTAACCCACCTATTGACTCTTAATATTGGAAGATGAAGCTCAAGTTACAGATAATGAAGGATCACGAAGATGAGCTGGCTTCCTTGTCATCCATTCCAGCTCCTACCTGCTGCCAGTAACGATCATCAGCTGGCAATGCTGATTGAGCAAATAGAAGGTACTAGAAGGCATCAATCTGTTTTGGCTTGCACATGTGATTTGTTGAGAGAATATTCTTTGTAACTAATTTTGTCCTTTTTCCCTTTATGGTGTGTATATATTTGTACCTTGTAGTCCTGTGAATCAATTCGAAATCAATAAAGGAAATTTACAGCAAAGATTGATTGTTCTTAGATTCCAATTTATCTCAAATTCTATATGGTATCAGAGAGTTTTTCTATTTGCTAAGCTTCTGCTATCTAGTAACTATCCAGTATTCCAGCTAAAACATTTATGGAGGAATCAGACAATCAATCTTCAAACTTTCCACCAAATGCAAACCAAAGCCAAAATGATAATTCAACAAATCATGATCCAAGCCATTTCAGCAGACCTTATTACATTGGAAACAATGATGGCACTGGAGCCATTCTAGTCACTCATATCCTTGAGGCAAACAACTACCATTCTTGGGCCAGATCGATGAAAAGAACCCTCAGAATTAAGAACAAACTAGGGTTCATACATGGCAGCATTCATGAGCCTCAGGACACCAATGACCCGCTGATGGAATACTGGCTCAGGTGCAATGATATTGTGATAACCAGGCTTCAAAACACCATGGCTGTTGACATAAAATGTAGCACTATGTATGCTGAGACTGCTCACCAGTTGTGGCAGGAGCTGGAGAAACGTTTTGCTCAGCAGAATGCTCCAAGAATCTTTGAAATCAAGCAGGCCATCAGTACATTGACTCAAAATCAGGAAGCTGTAAGTGTGTACTTCTCTAAGTTCAAGACCCTGCTTGATGAACTACTAAATTATGAGACCATTTCTAGCTACACATGTGGAGGCCTGAAAGTAGTGGTTGAGAACCAAAATCGTGATTGGGTGATGAAGTTCCTAATGGGATTAGATGATTCCTATAAGGCCATTAAAGCTCAAGTTCTGTTAAATAAACCTTTTCCATCCTTGAATGAGGTATATGCCACTATCCAACAAGAGGAGAAAAGAAGGGAGATCTCGAATGACAATTCCCTTAATGAAGCAATGGCATTGCTGACTAAAGGCAATTTCAGAGACAATAGCAGACAGAATTCACAGAGAAGTGAAACATATTATTGTACCTACTGTAAGGTCTCAGGCCATTCACTTGAGAGATATCTCAAGGATCCAAACAAGCCTATTTGTTCTCATTGTAAGATGCCAGAACATACTGCAAACAAATGCTTCAAGCTACATGGCTATCCACCAGGTCACAGGTATGAAGGGAGAAATAGATTCACGCCAACAGCAAATCAGGTTTCCACATGTATGCCTATGATTCAGGAACAGCAGATCAGCAAGTCAAATGTATCTCTAACTCAAGAGGAATACTCTCACTTGATTTCCATTCTCAAATCTTCAGCAAACCAATTTCAAAGCATTGCTGCCACAGATTCAGACAATGCTCTTACCAAAATTTCTGGTATATCACTTTACTCATCCATTTTTAATCCTACAAAAATGCACAAATCTACAGTCCCTTTGATTCTGGACACAGGGGCAACAGATCATAGATCTGCAGCCCATCATCCTTCTCTTCCATTCAATCTCCAATCAATTACTCAATAAGCTTGCCAAATGGAGCTACTATCCCTGTAACTAGTATTGGCACTGCACAGATCACAGAAACTTTAATTCTCCATGAGGTCTTATGTGTGCCTTCCTTTTCTTATAATCTGATATTTGTTAAGAAACTCAGTCAGGCACTTAATAGCTGTGTTGTTTTCCTCTCTGATGCGTGCTTCATACAGGACCTTTCGACTCGGACAACGACTGGAAGGGTGAAGCAAGGTCTGGTCTCTACCATATCCTATCTAAACCAGTCTCTCCTATGGTCCTTGAAGAAAGCTTAAGTCGTTTAACCAGTACATCTCCTCCTTTTGCCTCTATTGTCAGTCACAATAATGAGTTTGATATTTGGCATTATAGAATGGGGCATCCATCTCATTCCGCCCTTGCATTTGAACATTCAATTCCTAAGTTAGTCTCCCAAAATAGGCCTTGTTCAGTATGTCCTTTAGCAAAATTACACAAACTTCCTTTTCCTATTAGTAAGCATAAATCTGAAAGATGTTTTGATCTAATACATTGTGATATATGGGGACCTAGCAATGAAGTTAGTTATGATGGATCACGCTATTTTTTGACTATTGTAGATGATTTTAGCAGAAGCACCTGGGTTTATATGTTGAAATTAAAATCTGAAGCTACCAGTGCTTTGCAAAATTTCTGAAAACTGATAGACACTCAATTTCAGACCAAAATTAAAGTAATTCGAAGTGACAATGTGGGGAAATTTAACATGTAACAATTTTATCTTGATAGAGGTGTGATTCATCAAAAGACTTATGTTGAAACCCCTCAACAAACCGCCATTGTTGAGAGGAAACACCAGCACATTCTCAATGTAGCAAAGGCCCTGAAATTCCAAAGTGGAATACCATTAAAATGTTGGAATGATTGTGTCTTAACTGTCGTTTATCTAATTAACAGAACCCCCTCAGCAATTTTTAAATCACAAGAGTCCATTTGAGATCATTTTTCAAACCAAACCAGCATATTTTCATCTTAAAGTCTTGGGTGCCTTGCATATTCCACAACTCTTACAAGTTGGAGGCACAAATTTGACTCTAGAGCCAAGAAATGCATCTTCTTAGGCTATCCTTTTAACATTAAAGGATACAAACTACTTGATTTAGAAACAAATAAAGTGTTCATATCAAGGAATGTTGTGTTCTATGAAATGATTTTTCCATATAAAGAAGCAAAAGCCACAAAGCCAAATCCTACTGATCTATGTTTCCCTCAAAATCCTGTCATTGCTATTCCTACAAAAGAGGCAGAAAATCATCAACCTTCTGACCCTCCAGCAGACCTAATGACAGAACAAAGTTGCACTGAATTTGATCCAGCCACACAACAACCAAGCCTACCTGAACCTGATCAAACCGTACCTCATCTACCTAGAAGATCCACCAGAACTTGAAATCCACCATCAAAGCTACAAGATTTCATATGTCAGCAGGCCACCTTGCTTTCTCCATTTCAGACATTGCACAAGAAGGATGGTTCTGTACCTTCAGGTAATCCTTACCCTCTAAACTCTTTTGTATCATATGATAAATTGTCTGCACTTCACAAGGCCTTTGTCTCTTCAGTCACCACACAAAATGAGCCATAAACATATCAACAAGCTGTCAAATTCCCTGAATGGCGTGAGGCCATGAAAAGTGAGATTATGGCTCTTGAGTTGAATAATACATGGGCTATAGTTGATTTGCCACCAGACAAGAAGGCAATAAGGTGTAAATGGGTTTACAAAGTTAAGTTTAATGCTAATGGAAGTGTAGAAAGACACAAGGCTAGGCTTGTGGCAAAGGGATACACTCAACGAGAAGGATTGGATTATCACGAAACCTTCTCACCAGTGGCAAAGCTTGTCACTGTTCGAACCTTACTTGCCATTGCAGCCTTGAAAGGTTGGTTCCTATACCAATTGGATATAAACAATACCTTTTTGCACGGAGATTTAGAAGAGGAAGTATATATGGAATTGCCACCAGGTTATGATGGTGAAGGAAGCTCAAAAGTGTGCAGGCTTCATAAAAGTTTATATGGACTTAAACAAGCTTCGAGACAGTGGTATTCGAAGTTATCCGGTTTCATTCTTGAACAAGGCTTTACTCAGTCTAAAGCTGATTATAGCTTATTTGTTAAATTCACCCAAGGCTCCTTTATGGCAGTTTTAATCTATGTTGATGACATAATCGTGGCTGGAGATTGTTTGGAAACCATTGACAGTCTCAAAGCAGCACTTGATGCAAAATTCAAAATTAAAGACTTGGGGAAGCTAAAATATTTTCTAGGAATTGAAGTGGCTAGATCAAAAGAAGGGATACACATTTGCCAAAGAAAGTATGCTCTTGATATTCTAGCAGATTTGGGAACAATAGGGTTAGCCCCTGCTAAGGTACCACTTGATCAGAATATCAAACTATCGAAGGAGGGAGGTGAGTTACTTGCTGATCCATCTATCTACAGACGACTGATAGGGCGTTTACTATATCTGACCATAACTAGGCCAGATATATCTTACTCAGTCCAGTTTCTAAGCCAATACATAGATCAACTAAGGATGCCTCACCTCAATGCAGCTCATAAAATGCTGAGATATCTCAAAAGAGCTCCAGGATTGGGATTATTCTACTCCTCTACTTCTGAGCTATAGTGGCGTGCTGTCGTAGGCACCCAAAAATAGTCCTTAAACCTCTAAAACTAATGTAGTAGTGGAAGTAAGGGTCGATCCCACGAAGAGTGTGTAATTCAATATTTATGCTTCGTACAATGATTGGGGGGTTTTTGTATGCAACAATTGTAAATAACATAATCAATAACAATGAAAATTAAATTAATGAAATCAATCAAATGACTAACCTCGGTCTAAGTCCACATCCACCATCGGAAATCCACAATTGATCATAGATACAAGGATAATTCAATTCATATTTCGAATATTCATCGTTGGAATTGATTCCTATTTCTCCTTAATTTTAGTTAATTAGAAACCAGCGTTCTAATTAACCCTAATTATTAAATAACCCCATTCAATTTAATAACAGCTTTACACAATAGAGAAATCGATGAACTAGATAACACAAACACCAGCGGTTGCATTCAATCTATTTAAACATTCTTCTTAAGATTCAATAAACCTCTATCGCAGAAAATAATCAAATCCTAGTGCTTCACAAGTTAAAGGGATCAAACAATTACGGATTTGATGTTTAACTTAGCGGTAGATTGTTACAATCAATAAACTAGCGGGCCCTCTAGCAATTAAACGCAACAAATCATAGAAATAAATGCAGAAGAACATTCAATACTCAAAATATAAATCAAATAATAAGAAAACTATTTAGATCTCACAATATGTGGTTTCGAGACTTCAATTTCCTTCGACCAAGCGTAGAAGTTTAGTTACACATGATAGATCTAAGAAAAATAGAGAGAAAATAGGTTGGAGGCGTTCTCCCCCGTTCTAGGGTTTTAAAAGATGTATTTATAGTTGTTTCCATAGGTGGTTGACTTAAATTAGGAAACCAGAATTTTCGTATCGGAAATGAACCATGCGGCCGCATGGTTTAGAGGCTTGCAGCTGCAAGGAACAAATGAACTCAGCCTTGAAACTCTCGGTAATGGTCCATGCGGCCGCATGAAATTAAAGGCTTGCGGCCGCATGGTTTTACGAAATTTCCTCCAAACAGCTTTCAGTGTTTTGGTCGTATCTTCTCTTCCCGATATCCGATTGAGGCGATTCAAGATGCGTTGGAAAGATAACTCAAAGGGCTACAACTGTTATTCAGATATGATCTTCAAATTCGATCGTTTTCCATGTCACAAATGGGTCTCAATATGAGACTGAAAATCGGTGTATAACTTTTCGATTGGAAATTGATGTGTGATCATACTTTGACAATATTTCATCCATTTGACGTCTTCTTTCAAGCAATTGACTCTCAAATCTTCATTTTTTTTGGTTTGAAACAACTTTTGTGTATTTGCACGCTAGTCCTTGAACTTTCATTTCCTTTCACTTTGGTCCATTTTCACATATTTCTTCCAAATTACGCTATATCCATCAACTTGCCACCTAAACCAAAATATGAGAATATTAAGTACATTTAGGCATAAAATAGTCATATGAGCGCATTAAATAAAGATGTAAAATGTGTATTTTATATTCCTATCAAATTCCCCCACACTTAGATTTTGCTCGTCCTCGGGCAAAACTTAAATTTAATTCTCCAAAGACACCAAGTCGTAATGCCAAGAATATAGAACCATCAAACTTTTTCAAAACACATAAAATTTCATGAATAAACATTCCATACAACTCATAATCAATTAGCAAGCATTTTCATATAAAGATGGAGTAAACCAAACATGTAGACCCTCACGGATATAAGCACTCAACTCTCATGTGTTTAAAAGGGTAAGTGTTTCGCTCAAATTCATTCCAATGGAGATGTTCTACCATATGCTTGCATATCTTCTCATTCGCCACCACTTAGATCACATGCTTTACAAGAATCATAAGGACTTTTCAAAGGTTGTAACATGGCCTATGGTCAAAGTGGGAAATATTTGGGTATGTGACTCATGAGCCATCGAAACTAGTGGAGTAAAGATAAATAGACTTAGCTCAAACATATACATAAGACATGTAAACCAACCACTCCACATGATAGCTTCATCATTTTTGCATCTATCTCACACAAATCGAACTCTTTCTTGGGATGTATGAAGAGTTATGAATATAGATCTTTTTCACATCAAATTTACTCTCCTTTATCACTCATTTTCTTTTTCTTCTTTTTTTTTTCTTTTTCTTCAATCATTCATTTTTCTTCTTATTTTTCTTGTGTTTTTCTTGCACAATGTAAACTCCAAATTATACACCAATAATAGAACTCCCTGAATCGACATAGAAAATTTGTTCCAATTCACCAATAATAGCACTACCATAAATCTTGATACCCCCACACTTATTTTCTTGCATATTCACACTTCTCATGACATCCAACAATACTCCACTAGTTCTAAAGCTTGGATAAAGATATTGTTTTTCCAGTTTAAAGCTTGTAATGTGAGTTTATACAAAGAAAAGGCAATAAATCTCAAAGGGGCTCAACAATGGAAAATTCAATTATGGGGTCGGCTATTTGGCTAAGGTGGCTAATTTATGTAACAAAGATGGCCTTAATCATGTTCGTGCATGCATGTGTCAATGTGATTTTGAAGAGAATTAAGGCAAGTTCTAGAGAGACAAAACCATGGAAGAATATCACACATGAAAAAAATATAATGAGACTGTTATGGATGTATCAGTCTAAAGGCTCAAAAATCTCACTGGCTTTTGTCCACATAATTTAATTACTACCATCCTCAAAGAAAATAACTGACTAATCAACTCTAAGTTGGAAGATTATTCATTCAATCATGTTATGAGTTCTTTAAAAGCCTAATTAATTCAGCAAATAGCATACACAACCCAAAACAATCATTTAACTCTCAATTCATTTTCTTGAAAAATCATGCAAAAAATTTTTAAAATTTTTGAAATTTAAACTCAATCTAAATCTAAACTTAATCTAAATCACCTCCCCCACACTTAAAACTTACATTGTCCCCAATGTAAGGTGAAATGCAAAGAAAAGACAAAGATAACTAAAATATGAATGCGAAAAACAAAAAAAAATAAAAAGATAAAGGAACGAACTCCCCTTGGGTTGCCTCCCAAGCAGCGCCTTTGTTTATTGTCTTTGGCTCGACTCATTGCTTTCTTGTTTAGCCCGGGTCTATCATGGTTGGCTTCGATCTTCTTTGCAGTGCACCAAGTCCATTGGGAATGATAATTGGTAGTGTCCCTCCACCTCCATGGAATGTATACTTGTAGTGACTGGGGTGAAGTTTCAAATCCAGAATGAAAAATCGCAAAAACAAAGGATAAAGGTTTCTCATTAGAAACCTGCAAGACAAAACAAGAATTATTACCTCGACTTTGAAAGATCATTTAATGCCGCCACGCTTCTTTGTAACTCGGTGTTTAAGGTCAACTCCTCTTTTTCCTTCCCAAGATGCTCATTAATGACAGATTCCCATTCATTTTTACCAAACAAATTTGAAAACATCCTGTGCTAATTGATCAATTACATCAATAAAATGAACATGATTATTAATACACGAATGTTTCATGGAGTCATAGATATTAAGCTTAATGATCTTATCATCAAATTCCATTGTCAATGTACCATTATTAAAATCCATTTTAGTTTTAGATATCCGTAAGAATGGTCTCCCTAACAAGATAGGAGTAGTATGATTACTATTGCCCATGTCAAGGACATAAAAATCAGCAGGGAAAATCAAACCATCAATTTTCACAAGAACATCCTCAACTACCCCCTTAGGATATGCATTAGATTTATCAGATAGTTGAATTATTATACCAGTTTTATTTAAAGGTCCAAGTTTCAAGGAAGTGTATACAGAGTATGGCATGACATTAATAGATGCTCCCCGAATCTAGCATGGCCTTTTCAAACTTAGTGTCGCCTATCATGCAAGGGATAGTGAACATACCGGGATCCGTGCACTTTATTGAAGTTTCTCTTGAATAATTGCGTGACACTGCTCTCCAACTTTTACCCTTTCAATCCCCTTCAATTTCTCGTTTCCTCTTACTTGTGCACAATTGTTTCAAAAATTTAGCATAACGAGGTACTTGTTTAATAATATCTAAAAGTGAAATATTTACCTCGCATTTACTAAAAATTTCATGCAACTCATCATGATCTCGTTCATATTTTCTACATCCTACTAGAGCTTGAGGAAAAGGAGGTACAGGTTTACAATCGGGAAAAGAGGTGGAAACTTACGCTCGCTACCTCATTATCGTTGGGAGTAGTCTTGTTTGCAACGACGTTTTCTTCCTCTTTTTGCTCAGACGATGTAGGGGATGTCTTTACTGGAACTTCAACCTTCATGTCACTCCTCAACGTGATTGCACTTACATTTTTCCTTGGATTTACTACCGTTTGAGAGGGTAGTTTTCCCGCATTCTGTGACTCCAACCGACTGACCGCGTTAGCCATTTGACCTATCTGATTCTCCAAACATTGAATGCTAGCCCTTCTCTCCTGTTGAAATCGTAAAGTGTTAGTGGCTATAGATTTAACCATATCTTCTAAAGACATACCAGAGTTAGAAGTTTGGTCCTGTTGTTGTCTAGGAGGGTATGGCTGATTATATTGCTGAAAATTCTGCCAATTTTGATTCATAGGTTGATTCACTTGTCGATTCCCATAGCTAAGATTTGGATGATCCCTCCATCCTTGGTTGTACGTGTTTGAATATGGATCATAATTCTTCTGTGGTTGTCCAAGAAAGCTACCGGTTGCATTTACGTGTTCAATGAATTCTTCTTGAAGTGTTGGGCACATATTAGTTGGATGGCCTACCAATGAACAAATTCCACATGCATTCGCTGTTTGCACATTACCTGCAACCATTCGACAAATAAGAGTAGTTAGACTCGCAAGTTGTTGTTCAATGGATGAGACATTTACCTCATTAACATATTTCGATGGCATGTCGAGTCTAGTGCCGAATTGTTGAGAATTGTCGGCCATAGTTGCAATCAAGTTCCTCAAACTATCAAGGAAACTAAAAAAAAATGACAAACAAGTTAAAAAATAAATAAAAAAAACTAGAATAAGAAAAACAAATAAAATTCTATGCTAAAATTCCTAAAAACAATAAATTGCTTAAAAACCTAGAAAATTATGATTTTTTTTTTTCAAAAATAAATAAAATAACTAAAGAAGCACAAAAATTTGGCGTGCTGTCGTAGGCACCCAAAAATAGTCCTTAAACCTCTAAAACTAATGTAGTAGTGGAAGTAAGGGTCGATCCCACGAAGAGTGTGTAATTCAATATTTATGCTTCGTACAATGATTGGGGGGTTTTTGTATGCAACAATTGTAAATAACATAATCAATAACAATGAAAATTAAATTAATGAAATCAATCAAATGACTAACCTCGGTCTAAGTCCACATCCACCATCGGAAATCCACAATTGATCATAGATACAAGGATAATTCAATTCATATTTCGAATATTCATCGTTGGAATTGATTCCTATTTCTCCTTAATTTTAGTTAATTAGAAACCAGCGTTCTAATTAACCCTAATTATTAAATAACCCCAAACCAGCGCTCAAGATTCAATTTAATAACAGCTTTACACAATAGAGAAATCGATGAACTAGATAACACAAACACCAGCGGTTGCATTCAATCTATTTAAACATTCTTCTTCAGATTCAATAACATCTATCGCAGAAAATAATCAAATCCTAGTGCTTCACAAGTTAAAGGGATCAAACAATTACGGATTTGATGTTTAACTTAGCGGTAGATTGTTACAATCAATAAACTAGCGGGCCCTCTAGCAATTAAACGCAACAAATCATAGAAATAAATGCAGAAGAACATTCAATACTCAAAATATAAATCAAACAATAAGAAAAACTATTTAGATCTCACAATATGTGGTTCCGAGGCTTCAATTTCCTTCGACCAAGCGTAGAAGTTTAGTTACACATGATAGATCTAAGAAAAATAGAGAGAAAATAGGTTGGAGGCGTTCTCCCCCGTTCTAGGGTTTTAAAAGATGTATTTATAGTTGTTTCCATAGGTGGTTGACTTTAATTAGGAAACCAGAATTTTCGTATCGGAAATGAACCATGCGGCCGCATGGTTTAGAGGCTTGCGGCTGCAAGGAACAAATGAACTCAGCCTTGAAACTCTCGGTAATGGTCTATGCGGCCGCATGAAATTAAAGGCTTGCGGCCGCATGGTTTTACGAAATTTCCTCCGAACAGCTTTCAGTGTTTTGGTCGTATCTTCTCTTCCCGATATCCGATTGAGGCGATTCAAGATGCGTTGGAAAGATAACTCAAAGGGCTACAACTGTTATTCAGATATGATCTTCAAATTCGATCGTTTTCCATGTCACAAATGGGTCTCAATATGAGACTGAAAATCGGTGTATAACTTTTCGATTGGAAATTGATGTGTGATCATACTTTGACAATATTTCATCCATTTGACGTCTTCTTTCAAGCAATTGACTCTCAAATCTTCATTTTTTTTGGTTTGAAACAACTTTTGTGTATTTGCACGCTAGTCCTTGAACTTTCATTTCCTTTCACTTTGGTCCATTTTCACATATTTCTTCCAAATTACGCTATATCCATCAACTTGCCACCTAAACCAAAATATGAGAATATTAAGTACATTTAGGCATAAAATAGTCATATGAGCGCATTAAATAAAGATGTAAAATGTGTATTTTATATTCCTATCATGTAGCTAAAGGAATATTCAGATTCGGACTAGGGAAGCTGTCCAGATACTAGGAAGTCAGTAACAGGCTATTGTGTGTTTATTGGATCATCTCTGGTCTCTTGGAAATCAAAGAAGCAGAGCGTGATATCGCGATCATCTTCGGAAGCGGAATATAGAGCAATGTCGAGTGTTTGTTGTGAATTGACTTGGCGAGGTACCTGTTTAAGGACTTATAGATTGAACACAGTCAAGCAGCCAGCCTACATTGTGACAATAAATCAGTGATCTATAATGCCATGAATACAATCTTCCACGAGAGAACTAAACACATTGAGATAGATTGCCATCTCATTCGAGACAACATACAGGCTAGTGAAATTGTGACTGAATACGTACATAACAGCTCACAGGTTGCAGACATCCTAACTAAAGCATTGAGTTCTACAAGCTTTTATTTTCACATGGTCAAGATGGGAGTATCAAACATCCACTCTCCATCTTGTGGACGGCTAATGGAAGATGAAGCTCGAGTTACAGATAATGAAAGATCAAGAAGATGAGCTGGCTTCCTTGTCATCCATTCCAGCTCCTACCTGCTGCCAGCAACGATCATCAGCTGGCAATGCTGATTGAGCAAATAGAAGATGCTAGAAGGCATCAATCTGTTTTGGCTTGCACAAGTGATTTGTTGAGAGAATATTCTTTGTAACTAATTTTGTCCTTTTTCCCTTTGTGGTGTGTATATATTTGTACCTTCTAGTCTTGTGAATCAATTCGAAATCAATGAAGAAAATTTATAGCAAAGATTGATTGTTCTTAGATTCCAAGTTATCTCAAACTCTATACTTAACATAGGGAAAATCAATTATACCATCGTGGGTGAGGGCTGGTGCAAGAATCTGTAGGAGTTTTTAATAGGTTAAGAAAGCATTGAAATCTTGACTCCAAGAGGATAGAGATGAAAACAGGAAGTGGAGGATGAACAATAAAAATATGGACGGACATCAAACAAGGAAGCTCTGATGGCAAAGCGGATGATTGTAAGGGCTCCCCAACCACGACATCACAATTACGCGACCAAAGACTAAGAGGTTTTCCTAAGGGAATTGCAGGTGGGTTGAAGTGAGAGCATTATCTTCGAACACATATTATAGATGTTGTAGACAAAAAAAAAAATACCGGATAACTCCGGTACCAATTTGTTATGATAATAGGTGTGAAAATAATATGACACTCTATGAAGTAATCGATTTCAAACTCGAGAATAAAATAATGGCAGAGAAATAGAAATTTCACAATAATATGGAGAAGGAATACAATGATTTTGTATTTATGATTTGTCTAACTTAATCTATAATACAATGAAGTGTGACAAATGTGTTTTTACTCACGAGTTTTATACAATTTTAAATTGATTGTGGGTTAAATCTTATGAGTATATAAAGCTTTTGATGTGTTTGTTAGTGTTGTTTTAAATGCATGGTGAGGTGGAGTAAAAAGGGTGCTAAAGTGAACAAAAGAGTCAAATTCAAGGAAAATAAGTAGCAAAATGGCGCTTAGGCGCCATACTCGAAGCACCCACGAGCCAGGAATGATTTTTTTTATAAATCTTTTTTAACAGCAAGTCATCACCCAGGCACTGGAACCCAAGTGCCCAGGTGCTGTAAGGAACCAACAGAAACAGGTTGTGAACAAAGATACAGTGGTCATAGCGCCTAGGTGCTACCAGAGTTGCAACGTGACGCCTAGGCGAAAAGCCAGAAAGACTCTAAATTTGGGAAAATGTACAAAGGAGTATAAATAGAAGAACTGAGACACTTTTATTGAGTTCCACATTGAGAAAAAATAAATAAAACTAGAAATTGAAGAGCATAATTGAAGCGAGAAAAAATAAAAAAATTCAAGTTCTGAAACATTGATTGGAAGAGGAAGAAGATCTTGGTGCAAGATTAATTTCTTTTTCTACATCATTATTTTAAATCCGGTGATGTATTCAATAACAATTTCTTGTTTTTCTTCTTCCATCATTTTGAATAGCTAAATTTTATATTAAAGCGAACAATGTAATCCATTTGAAACCCTTTATTTCTTTTATTGAAGATTCTTGTTATTTTATCGTACATGTGTTGATTTTACTATGAGTTTAATGCGTTAAATTACTTGATCATTAATTTGATGATTTTGTAAGTCTTTTACAAATCAAAAGGCGAGTTTGAGAATTAGGCCATATTGTGAAATTTGGTATATTAGTAGAACGTATAGAGATACCTATACTAAATATTGCGATCATTATATGAATTCCTAATATTGAATTTAACTAAGGTAGATTCACATAGATGTATGTGATTTAATTAGTTAAAATAGGCTCAATAAGAACTCGAGAGGGGTAAATTGAATACAATAGAAGAATTTGATCGAACACTATATTAAACTTTTGAATCTTAAATTAAGACTTAAAGGTGATCAATAGGTGAAATTGTTCAGCCCTAATATCTGTTCATTATTTAAATTTTTAATTAATCTTTGTGTGCATTTTAATTAAATTCAAGTGTTTAAACCAAAAATTCACAACAACATATAATTCTTTGTTTGCTTTCATCAAATAGGAGTTAGAAAAATCTAATTAAGTTTCAAAATATAATCCTCGGGGGAACGATAATCTGAAATCAAAGGTTTACTATATTACTTGTTACGATATCATAACTTGCGATAGAAAAAATATAAGGAGTTTTTGGCGCCGTTATCGGGAACTATTTACTTTTAGTGATGTGATCCAGGATACGATGGCAAGTTCGGGCAATGATCCATTGATCATTGAGGAAGGGCCTATGAAGAGGTTGCGAGCGAAGCAGGTCAAAGAAGCAATGCGACTACTTGTTTAAACCATGGTGGACGAAACATTGATCACAACAAGGAACATGGCAAATTTCATGTTGAGCATGAGAGTTGAAACGAAGTGGAGCAACTTGATTCAAGTAATGGACGGAGAGATTGGAAGGAACAACTATGTAGCTGCATAGTTATTCAGGTTGCATGCCCCTTTATCGAACCTAAAGAGGAGGATCAGAAATGGTCTATTCGACCGCATAGAATTACATTATGCGGCCGCATAGTATATTTTCGTCCGTGAATTTTTCAAATTTTACGCAATCTTCTATTTTAGTTAAAACTCTTGTACGGTATATTTTTGATATCTTTTAAGACTTAATTCTGTTTATAAGTAGGTTTTATAGGTTCCATATAAATAGGATTTATTCCATTCACTGTAAAGACATACAATTATTGAGAGATTAATCGCAATGAATTATTGCTCTTTTTCTTCTTCATCCAGTTAATTCTGAACTTATTAAAATTATTTCTTGTGGCGTTCAGACAAATCGAGTGAGATTCTTGAGTCTTATAGTCATGGGGTCAACATATTTTCGGCGATTTGGTTCAATATTTTTGAATCAAGTTTAAACATTAATTCTTGACTTTCTTGGGTTTGAATCTATCTTGTGTGGGTTTCGTAGTTACTATTATTATGTAGGTTCGCATCATTTAGTCTTAATTTAATTTAATTTTAATTATTATATGATTTTTTTATTTTCTTTTATTAATAGATAAGAGGTGTTCGGTGTATACTTCGTACCCAAGGTGACGATCTTGAACAGTTTACTTCGAAAATAGAACGTACTTTCAGACGAAGACGCAAAGAACACAAACAAAAAGAATAACTACATCAAATGGTTGACGATCAAAATATCCATATTCCTATACAGCTAATTGGACAACTTGTTGAGAGAGTAGTGGCTCCATTGGATTAGCAACATGAGTGAGTGGAAATAAATGAAGGGAACTTGCCAATTTCATAGTTCTTGACGCCCATATCAGCACTCGTGTGTTCCAGTATAGTATATCCAGATTTTGGGGTGAACAACTTTCAGATAAGGGCATGTTGGATTAACTTGACCGGTAACACTCTCCAATTTTATGGTCTAGCACATGAAAACCTGAACACATATATATCCAAGTTCCTCAGAAATTGTCAGAATTTTCATGCGACAAGGGTTAATAAAGATGCTATCAAGTTGAGGTTATTTTCCTATACATTGCAAGATACTGCATTGGAATGGTTAAATGCTGAACCTCATGAAAGTATTACTACATGTGAGGAACTAATTAGGAAATTCTACGACAAATTTTTCCATTGACAAAAGTAGCAAAACTCAAATTGAAAATTCAAATTTTCCAACAAAAAGAAGGGGATAGCTACCATGAGACACGAAACTAATTCAGTAAGTTAATGAGAAAGTGTCCAAATCATGGGATCACCATAGGTAGTCAAGTGCAATACTTCTATACCGAACTATCACAGTGAGAAAATCTTAGGTGGACTCCTATGCTGGTGGATCGATTGGAAAATTCGCACAATAATGCATAGATTTGTTTGAGCTAATTGCCATAACACATTTAATGTTTTCATAAAAAAGAGTGGTACCATAGAAAGTGACTGAAATTTATGAATTGGACAACATAACATCTACCAATGCACAGATAATAACTTTGACAAAACAGGTAGAGTTATTGGTGAAAGCACAAACACAAGGAGCACATGCAGTGATAACCAGTCCAGTATGTGAAAATTGTTGAGCCAATCATCCCATAGAAAATTTGTTGTCTATGGGTTTTCTTGAATAACAAGTAAATTTCATTCAAAATGGTTCCCGTAATTTCAATCCATATGGACAAATATATAACCCAGGTTGGAGACAACGCCGAACTTTAGATGGTCAAATAAACAGCAAAGGAATGGTTCAAATAATACCCAGCAAGAGAAAAAACCATGTTTGGAGGAGATGTTTAATCAATATATGCAAAAGACAGACAAGGTATTTCAGCAAATTGATACAACTTTTAGAATCAACAGGCATCTATCAAGAAGCTGAAGAAACAAATTGGTCAGATAGTCCAATAGCTCGTAGAATCCCCACAAAGGACATTACCAAGCGATACGATGATAAATCCAAAGGAGTAAGTGCAAACTATTACAACTAAAAGTGGAGTACAATTGCCAAAAATACATGTGAAGCGGCCACACAGAAAAGAAAATGAGATAGAAGTTGAAGAAGCTGATAAAGAAGAAAAAATTGCACCAATCGCAAAAGAAGAGGAAGAGAGACAAGAAACATCCACAGTTAGAGCACCAAATCCCATCAAGGCTATGTACTACCAATTTTCTTTCCTCAACAATTGCAGAAAAAGAAGTTAGACAAGTAGTTTGCCAAGTTAGTGGAGATTTTCAAGAAATTACACATAAATATCCCTTTCCCAGATACAATTACACAAATGCCCAGCTATGCAGATTTTTTGAAGGAAATTCTTTTCAACAAGAGAAAACTTGAAGAACATGAAACAGTTTGCCTGAACGAGGAATGTAGTGCAATTTTTCTGACGAAACTACCTTATAAGCTAAAGGACATAGGGAGTTTTACTATCCCTTATACCATTGGTTCGAATTAATTTGAGCATTCATTATGCGATTTAGGTGCTAGTGTTAATTTAATGCCATTCTTAGGTCTCTTAAATTAAGAGATGTAAAATCTACAACAATCTATTTGCAGCTGGTTGACAGGTCCATCAAAGACCAAAGAGAATTATAGAAGACTAATCAAGGTTGATAAATTCATCTTCCCGACAGATTTCATCATCTTGGACATAGAAGATGATTCAAATATCTCTCTAATTTTGGGAAGACCTTTCTTATCCATAGAAAAAGTACACATCAGATGGACAATGAGCATGTTATATTCAATGTGTTCAAGGCGATGAAACACCCATTGACTTTAGATACCTGTTGCCAAGTAGATGTTCTTGAGGAACTTGTAACTAATATATTTGATGCCGAACATCTAGCAATTCTACGTGAAACAGATATTGCACAATCAGATTCAGTAGATGCAGAAAGAACTGAATGTCTTGTACAGTTGACCGAACAACTTATGTGAATGAGACATTGGCAATATGAGTCTCTTAGTTCCAATCCATCACCACTGGTACCATCAGTAGAGAATGCCCCAACTTTTGAGATAAAGTCTTTGACATTACATCTACATTATGCGTATTTGGGAGACTCCATTACACTTCCAATAATCATTGCTAATGATATGACAGAAGAGGAGGAGAAAAAGTTATTGGAAATACTAAAGATGCACAAAATTGCAATTGGATGGACCATAGCTAACATTAGAGGAATCACTCCCACTTTTTGCAGGCATAAAATTTTAATGGAGGACGAGTCAAAAATCTTAGTGGATGGTTAGCGCTAATTAAATCCAACTTTGAAGGAAGTAGAGAGAAAAAAAGTGTTGAAATAGCTAAATACAAGGATTATATATCCCATATCAAATAATTATTGGGTGAGTCCAGTACATGTGGTGCCTAAGAAAGGTGGAATTACATTGGAGAAGAACGAGAACAATGTGTTGACACCAACACGGTTAGTAACGGGGTGGATAGTGTGTATAGATTACATGAAGCTGAATAATGCCACAAGAAAAGATCACTTCCCATTACCCTCATTGATTAGATGTTGGAAATGATAGCAGGTTACTCTCATCACTGCTTTTTGGATGGATATTCAAGATACAATCAAATAGCCATTGCTCTAAAAGATCAAGAGAAAACAACCTTTACATGCCCCTGTGGAACTTTTGCCTTTAGGAGAATGCATTTTGGCCTATGCAACACACCTGCAATGTTTCAGCGATGCATGATGGCTATACAAAGGTGTGAAGAAAAGAATCTGATGCTTAATTAGGAGAATGTCATTTTATGGTAAAGGAAGGAATAATGTCGTGGCATAGGATCTCTTCACATGGTATTGAAGTTGAAAAAGCCAAGGTACAAGTGATCGAAAAATTGCTGTAGCCTACATCAGTTAGAGGAATCAGAAGCTTTTTAGGACATGCTAGATTTTATAGAAGATTCATTCAAGACTTTTCAAAGATAACAAAACCACTATGTAATCTACTGGAGAAGGATGCGCCTTTTAACTTTTCTGATGAGTGTTTAGGTACTTTTAACACTTTGAAAGAAAAGTTAACATCTGCACTTGTTATAGTGGCTCTAGATTGGGAACTATCCTTCAGACTCATGTGTGATGCCAATGATTTCATAGTGGGAGCAATGTTAGGTCAATGCAAGGGAAAGATATTACAAGTCATCTAATATGCCTACAAAACTTTAACAGATACCCAGATCAACTACGCAACAACTGAGAAGGAAATGCTAGCAGTAGTATTTGTTTTCGTTAAATTTTGTTATTATCTGATTGGTTCAAATATAATAGTCTAATAGACCATGAAGCGTTGAAATATTTGTTCAAGAAGAAGGACGCTAAACCCAGGCCGATTAGATAGGTTCTGTTACTGAAAGAGTTTGATATTGAAATTCGTGATAAAAAGGGAACAAAAAACTAGGTAGTGGATCACTTATAAAGGCTAGAACAGTCAAATGATTTAGATGAGGTGGATACCAATGAGATATTTCCTGATGAACAGTTATTATAGGTGAAAAAGGCTCTTTGGCACGTAGACATTGTCAATTACTTAGCGAGTGAGTATGTGAATTTAGACTTCACCTATCAGTAGAAGAAAAAGCTTCTCCACAAACGAAATTCTATTATTGGGATGATCCCAATTTATACAGAAAAGTAGCACACCAAATAATCAGATAATGTATGCCAGAGGATGACATGAAGCTCATCCTATCACAAATTCATCTTTCAACTTATGGATGTTACTTTAGCCCTACTAAAACAGAAACAAAAGTACTTCAATGTAGGTTCTTTTGGCCAACATTGTTTAAGGATTGCCACATTTTTTGTAGATCATGTGATAAGTGTCAAATGATGGGTAACCCATCATGAAATGCCACTAAATAATATTCTGGAGGTGGAAATATTTGATATATGAGGAGTTGATTTTATCAGACCTTTTCCGTCGTCATATAATAATCGATATATCCTAGTGGCAGTGGACTATGTCTCCAAATGGTGGAAGCCAAGCCATTGCCCATCACTGATGCAAGTGTGGTGATAGATTCTATAAGGAAACATATTTTCAACCACTATGGATCACCAAAAGCCATATAAGTGATGGTGGGACTTACTTTCGCAATCGGTTATTCTAGGCGGTGCTTCATAAGTATGGGGTACAACATCGCATCGCTAAGCCTTATCACCCTCAAACGAGTGAACATGTTGAAACTTCTAATATACAACTAAAAAGAATTTTGAAACTCACATCGAATGCATCTCAAAAGGATTGGTCAAAAAATTAGACGATGCCTTGTGGGCTTATTGCACTGCATACAAAATGCCGATTGGGATGTCCCCATACTGAAAAGTGTATGGAAAATCCTGTCACTTATCGATTGAGTTTGACCACAAAGCATACTAGGCATTGAAGCAATTGAACATGGATTTAGAAAAGGCAAGGAAAACATGAATGTATTGGAATAATTCAGACGGGAAGACTATGACAATGTATCCACCTACAAAGAAAGGAAAAAGCAATAGCATGACAAGAACATTAGAAAAAGAATTTTCAGGGTGGGAGATCAAGTGTTATTGTACAAGGTCAGACTTAAACTATTTTTAGGAAAATTGAAATTGAGATTGTCCAGACCTTTTATGGTATCCCAAGTGTTTACTTATAGTACAGATGAGTTACACCACCCAACCAAGGGAAATCTCAAGATTAATGGACATCATATTAAAAACTACGTAAAGGACTTTTTCACTGCTAACGAAAGCTTTGAATAGCTGTTCCAGAATAATTGAAGCATAAAGACCATCTAATGACTGTAAAGAAACGCTTCTTGGAAGACAACCCAAGCCATATCATTCTCTTATTATATATATAATTTTTTTTATTTTTCTTTTTAGGAAGGTATATTTTATGCTCTGTAACAATCTCGTTGTGTTTTGTAGGAAAAATCTCAAGTTTGGGACAAATACGAGCTTGAACGGGATAGTCGAATTCAAATCATCAAGTTGGGGGATGATGAATACATTCTAGAATGGAGAACAAAATTTACACGCCGCCTAAAAAGAGATCAAAGGTTGCAGCCTCCTCTTTCAGCCCCTTTGATAGGAGCAAATTCATTAGTACCCAAGTCATCAAACGATAATAATAACTTAGTGGCACACAAGACCTATATACCTGAAAGAGACTTTGACAATTACATGATGGAGTAGATTGAACAATGAAAATGGGAAGTGTTTGCCAAACAGCTAAGACCTGTACTAATTTTGGTTGTTAGGGAATTTATGCCAATGCGAGGAAACACAGACTTTCGAGTGTTCGTGCGGGGAAAATTGATCCCTTTTTATAGAACCTCAATCAATCAGTTCTATAATTTGCCGGATATTGAGGATGATGAGTATTCTAGGCTTTGTGAAGAGAGAGTTGATCCCAACGAAATTATTCGAATGTTAGCCCAACATAGAACTTCTTGGAAATGGTCGGAGGGAGATGTGATTAACTTTCCTGCCTCTTGTATGACTTCGTGGTGTAATGCCTGGCATAATTTCATTTCTACCAAATTCTTACCTAGCAGCAAGTTAAGCGAGGTCACCAGAAGCGTGCAACTCTCAATTATGCTATTCAAAGCCGCATGTCAATTGATGTTAGAAAAGTTATCCACAACAACATTCTACATACTTTGAGAGGGCCGACTATAGGTGGTTTGAGGTACTTGTCATTGATCTTTGAGCTTTGTCTAAGAGGTGTGGTTGTAACACAACCATCTGAAGAGGTTGTGCATCTTAAGCCGATAATTACATGGAAGAAGACTTGGAAATTCATTAGCCGGTCGGGCTCCACTAGTGCACTACCCTCTATATCGGAAGAACGGTCATCCCGATCACGTCGACCAACCCCAACAGTGACCCTAATACTGACCTTGCTACTCAGCTTCATGTCATACAACTGTAGATGAATCTAATGCAAAATACAATGTACGAGCAGTTCCATTATCAAAATGAGTTCAAGGCGGTCTTAGCTTTGATATATGCTGAGGTCATTCCATCAACCTCATCTACTACTTGGTGACACTGCAAATTCAGACCTACCTCGACAAAACACCGACGATGACGAAGATAATTAACGTCTTCTATCAGGTGAGTCTTCCTCCTTTTTCTTTAAATTTCACATTGGTGACAATGTTTAGTTTAAGTTTTGGGGGATGCTATTACTTGCCTTATCCTTTAGTCACTTAAATGTTTGTGTGATTTAGGTGTTTTGTGTATTTTATAAAATAATAAATAAATAAGAATATATATATTATAGTAATAATATTGCTTGTTTGTGTGAGTTAGATAGCCTTGTCAGATAGGATGAATAAATTTGAGAGGTTGTATTAGTTTGTGGATGGTGGGTGAATCATGTGCTCGAGTTTAATTTCTTACTTATTCATGAAAACGTGACAATGATTATGCACGATAAATGAGTATAGTGTCATATAGAAACAAAAAGATTCATATGTATATGCTAAATAGATTACTTAGGTGCTTAATCTTTTAACCCATAGTTCACAACATCATTTAACTGTATACATAATAATTTGGAGCGTTCTAACCGGTGAAAGAAATGATTTAAGATTGTGGTAATTCCATGCATGTGAAAAAGATTTGTGTGGAGTGTCTTTGGCTGTCTAATATAAGTTAGGTGATGACCAAATGCTAGGGATCTAACCCCTGTAAATTTTGCTTTTTTTATATAGAAAATAAGGATTGTACATATTGAGCTTATGCCTCACGACGTCACATTTTTTACTCAAGTTAGTAAGTTCATAGGAGTATCTTGAAACTTGGTACCCTTTGGTATTCAAAAGCTAGGGAGATACCGACTAAAAGCTTGGTATATGGGCCAAGAAGAGAAAAATGGGCGAGGTCAATCTTGTTTTGCATTGGATAAGTGGAAGTTGGGCTCTTGAATTGTGATTTTGAAGCTGGTCATAAAGGTGATATAATGTTTTCAATAATGAGCCAAATTGCAAGCTATTTGACTAAGTTTTTGTTTGTGTGTTCTTCTCTTATTGATTTTCTCTTTCTTTGTGTTTGCTCAAATTACAATTTTATATTGATTGTGGGTTAAATCTTATGAGTATAGAACGATTTTGATAAGTTTGTTAGTTTTGTTTTAAAGGTATGGTGAGGTAGAGTAAAAATGGTACTAAAGTGAACAAAAGAGCCAAATTCAAGAAAAAGAAATAGCAAAATGGCGCCTAGGCGCCATACTCGGAGCGCCCAAGCACTAGGAATGAAATGTTTTATTTTTTTTACACTAAGTCAACGCCCAGGTGCTATGAGAAACCAGTAGAAACTAGTTGTGAACAGAGATGCAGCGCCATAGCTCCTAGGCACTACCCAGAGTTTCATTGCGGTGCCTAGGCGCTTATGTGCTGCGCCTTTTTTTAGGGTTACACTGTTTTAGCCCGCGAAAAGCCCATGAAAGATTCCAAATTTGGGAAAAACATGTAAGGGAGTATAAATAACGAAAAGAAGGCACTTTTATGGAGTTCTATATATTGAGAAAAAAATAAATACAACTAGAGATTAAAGAGCATAACTGAAGGGAGAAAAAATCAAGAAATTCAAGTTTTGAAGCATTGACAAAAGGAAGAAGATCTTGGTGCAAGATTAATTTCTTTTTCTACGTCTTTATTCTAATTTCGGTGATGTATTCAATAATAACTTCTTGTTTTTCTTCTTCCATCATTATGAGTAGCTAAATTTTATGTTAGGGAGAACAATGTAATCTACTTGAAACCCTTTATTTTTTTATTCAAAATTCTTGTTATATTATCATACGTGTGCTGATTTTGCTATAAGTTTAATGTGTTAAATTACTTGATCACTAATTAGATAATTTTTTGAATTTTTCACAAATCAAGAGGTGAGTTTGTTAATTAGACCATATAGTAAAATCTGGTTTATTAGTATAATGTGTAGAGATATCTATACTAAATATTGCGATCATTATATGAATTCTTAAAACTAATATTTAGTTTAACTAAAGAAGATTCGCATAGAAATATGGGATCAAATTAGTTAAATATGCTCAATGAGAACTCGAGTGGGGTAAATTGAATACAATAAAAGAATCCGATGGAACACTACATTAGACTTTTGAATCTTGAATTAAAACTTAAAAATCATCAATAGGTGAAATTTTTCGGCTCTAATATCCATCCATTATTTGAATTCTCAATTAATATTTGTGTGCATTTTAATTAATTTCAAGTGTTTAAATCAAAATTCACAACAATATATAATTATTTGTTTGCTTTCATCAAATAAGAGTTAGAAAAATCTAATTAAGTTCTAAAGTATAGTTCTCGTGGGAACGATAATATGTACTTAAAGGTCCACTATATTACTTGTTACGATATCGTACACTTGCGATAGAAAAAAAGGGTTGAATATATTTAGAGGATGTTTTTAGCCTTAAAACTGAAGTTATTGATAGAGATGAATGGTCAAAACGTGAAAACAAACTCGGGCTGGATGAATATGGCGCTCGTACATTCAACTAGCGCCAGCTGGTGCTAGCTTCACTGTTTTGGAAGCTCGAGCTCCAGTCAAGAGCCGACGAGCATAATTGCGCCGAAAAGTCCTCCATTGTCCATATCTTGATCTTTTCAAGTCCAACACAAATTTCAACTTCTAATTGGGCTTTCAAATATAATTTTCAACTAGAATTTACCAAATAGACTTCGAATAGGATTCAAAAAACATTGACATTAATTAAAATTCTCAATCATTTTTAAAATAGAATTCGGGTCATAACCTAATCCTAACAAACTTCACCTTGACACGAATTTCACTATAATGAGTAAACTTCAAATATTCTCCACTTGGAGACAAAGCTCCACTACAAGGAATGAATTTCAACTCTTCAACAAAAACCAGAAACGAACTTCTCCTTCAAAATCTCCAACTTGAAAATATTCTCCACTCTACCACAAAACTTAAATGGGTTCAAACAAAAAAACAAAAAATACTGAGTAATCAAAATTCCAAGAACATCCTTGGGCACAAAAGTTGTTCGAATAATGAGCAACAAAATCAAATATGATTAATAATCACCAAACAATACTGAAATGAGCCCTATAACATAATTACCACGAAATGCTTCGACTGAAGGATCTTTGCTAGAATTGTCACCTTCAACCACGGAGGAAGCAAAATTAGCTAATTCAGCATTTTTGTACTTATGTGGAGGAATATTCTAAAAAATGTGTCTTTTTCTAGAAATTGAATACAATGGCACCGCATGTAATGGTAGCAAGGTGGAATTATCCATAACTTTCGAACTTGACTTAAATGTATTCATCAAAGTAGACCCCAAACAAAACTTCGGTGGTACTGAACTACACTCACAATCTACTTGAGTCCTTAAACTATGTTGATCCATCAAGGATTCTATAGAACCTTGCATGATATATAATTGAGATTTTTTTCATCCATGCAACACAATATGAGCACATCTACAAACCTTTAGGACTCCACATTCACCAATGAATGAGTAGTTTTTCAAGTCAATAGTACTTAAGGAAATAATATTTTTCTTCAAATCAGGAACATGACGCATTTCATCAAGTGTTGAGATACTTCCATCAATCAACTCGATTTGGACGTTTCCTATACCAGCTATTCAATAAGATATATTATTACTGGTCACAATGACACATTTGAAAACTTCTTCATATGTTGTAAACGAATCCTAATTGGGACACATATGAAAAGTGAAAGCGAATCGAACCCTCTTCAGGTTTGGAATTGCTGTCAGAAATCACCAAAGATCTCCATCATTGTGAAACATTTCTCCAACATTGGCTTCACCCGGCATATCTAATTGCTTTCCCTTCTGATTAACAGCAGTCAAATTTTTTTTCCAGTTTGCAACTTATAGCAATCCTTAACCAAGTGCCCATTCTTCTTGCAATAATTACAAATTCTATTGGTGAAGTTAAATATTAATTTTTCCCTTGCAGAACCACCATCAACAATAAGGTCATCTCTATGAGCCTCAATTCGAACGATACGCTTATGAAGCGGACAACGAACACAATAAAATTGAACCCAAATTTCTTTACATATTTAACCTCCAAGGATTTAAGATCAATGACAATTTTCTTAAACATAGCTAGTGATCTTCAAAAGATATACTCTCTGTCTTATGATGAGAATAAATGAGCAGTTTTACGTGCAATTTGCTAGTAAGACTCTTCATCATGTACCATTGTTCCAATTTTAACCATAACACAATGGCAGACTTCTTTTTCAAAACGTCCTGAAGAATGATATTCGAAAGATGAAGATAAATTTGTGATAGGGTCTTTCGATCCATACGTTATTTCTCCTACTCATTCCAAGCTGTGGACATCTTGTCAAGTCCCAACAACATATCGTCCAAGTCCATCTGAGCGAATCAATGATTAAATTGAGTGAACTCCTATTTACAATTGTGTATTTACGACTTTCGTAGGTAAAAATACCCATGGAATGAGAACATGGCAAAAGGAAGTGAAAATAGACCAAAAGCGTACAAAATTATGAAGTTGGGAACCAAAGTGCGCAAGTCAAAAAGTTGAAGGACCATGGGCTACAATTTATGAAGGCTTCAGAGAAAAAAATTTGAGGACAAAAATGTACAAGATCATAGTTGATGGGGCCTGATGTCAAACTGTTAGAAAACTTGTGTGCAAAAAAAAAAAAAAGAAAGAAAGAAAAACAAAACAAAACAAAAAAGAAGGAATGAAACATGGGCAGAAAGGTGGCGCCTTAATTAAAAAAAAGACCTAGGGTCCCTTTTGTTCACTTTTTGAAACTTTGGGGACTTGGTTGCAAAATTTTGAGGGTTTTAATATTAAAACACGGTAGCAGCAACATGTGAGGGAGTGTCTTCCTTGTTTAGTTTTTTTCTTTCTTTTCCTTCCATTTTTTTCTTTACTTTTTCTCCCCATTTTCTTGGAATTTTGGGGATACAATCTAGTGAACAAGGAGAATAAATCAAGGAGTTGGAGAACTTTGCGGGAAAATCAAGAACAAAAGGATTTATCATATTTGAAAAAGGGTTCTATCTCTTCTCTTGCATTTAATCCACATTTTCTCCAAATTTGTAATGAATGTTATGAATACTGTCTTATGTTATGATACATGTGAAATGTACTAAATTATTTATATTTGGATTTATGGCAGTAGCTTGATCTTGCTTTAATTGATTTCAATGTTTGCTCTTTGATATTAATTTACTTATGTTCATGTGTTTTTACTATTGTTATTATTGCATTTTCATTTATATAGCCAATTGATAATTGTGTTTAGTGATTTGTACATCATTCGAAAGAAGATTGTGCATTTTAGACCAAATAGTAGAAGCCCTAGATTCTTGTAGGGAATAGAGATATATCTCTAATCCTGGGTGACCCAATGAGCTATTTTTACAAAGATTTAATATGGTTGTTTGGTTTTGATCAACATAGAGATATAGTAGGTTAAACCAATCAATTAGGGTTAATTTGGTTCGATAGAGGTAATTAGGTAAACTTGAAAAATCGGGTCTAATATCATAAATGAGTAATTTGTTAATTAGTTTGTAGAGAAATTAATTAGGCGATGGTTAACGGAAACCAGAATCCCAACCACGTTTTTCCTCCAAAATTCCCAAGTGTTATGTTTTCTTATTTTGTAGAGTTTTAGTTATTTCTTCTTATTTTCACATCAAAAGCTTAATTTGTGTGTTTTCCATTGTTAGAATTAAATTGACTAGAGTAGTGTAATCGAAAGTAAACAATCAAGGGATCGACAACTCGGACTCAAAATGTCCATTTTATTACTTGAACACGACATGTGAACTTGTGGTTTTCACTTCATAGCGAACAAGTTTTTGGTGCCATTTTTGGGAAATATTTTTATTTTGATTGCCACTTTTAGATAAATTTTAGTTTTAACAATTTATTTTTTATTGTTATTATTTGTCTTTTTAATCTTTTTGTATCTTTTGGCTAACTCCCACATTTTCTATTTCTCTTGTATTTGGTATTCTTCCCATATACTTTCCCGTTATATATGCATGATTCCAACGATGATAAAGTAACAAAATTTTTGCAATGAGTAATGATAAATGGGTTTTTACACACTTATTTTACTATCAAAACATGAAAAATTATTGATTAATATGTTGAAATATAACTTAATTCTATGCAATTATGTTTTGCAGGACAACATAATGAATGTAGCGAAAATAAGAAGAAACAAGTGAAAAATGGACCAAATTGAAGGAAATGAAAGTTCAGGGTCCAAATTGCAAATATTCAAAAGATGGCTCGGAAGGCAAAACGAAGATATGAAGATGACGAGATCAAATTGGGCTAAGTAATTAAACATGGGAAGAAGAAGAAATGGAGAAATAAGTTACAAAACGATGAACGGAGTTCGAGGATCAAAACACAACAATTGTGAAATGGGATAAGCTATACGGTCGCATAGCCTATCTCCTATGCAGTCGCATGTGGCCCTTCAGAGAAATTCAGCGCCTAGTTTTGTACTTCTATGCGACCGTAGCTCCTACTACTATGCGGTCGCATAGTAGTAATTTTTGACGCGAATCTCAATTTCCTAATTTACTTCACTCTTATGGAAACTAACTTCTTTCACAATATTTCACCCTAGAACGTACTAGAACAAACAGAGATGCTTCCATACATATTTTTCTCTGATTTTTGCTTAAGAATCTCCACGAAGAACTAAAAATCTTGGTGAAATTAGGAAGGAACTCAATCAGAATTGGTGATTTTGCTTCTTTTATCCATGTAATTTGATTTTTCATTGTCGAATAATTCTAGGATTTAGATTTTCTTTTAATGAATATTTTAGAATTAGCTTAACCTTTACTAGATTTTTCATGGGCTCAGTCATGCTTGTTCCATCGAAGAATTAAACTATTTGCTAAGTTAATTTCAATTTTACTTTATTGGTGGATTGATTACTGCCTTATGCTTGATGTGTCTGTCGATTCTTGATCTTATTACAATAAAAAGAGTGCGAATGTGTTATAAGAAGTTTAGATTGTAGGATTACAATTGAATTAAATTGATTTGTAACGTCATATCTTCCTATTAGAGAGTTGGGATAAAGGCCTCTAATTGAGTTATAAGAATGAATAATTCATGAGATGGATCCAATCCAATTGAGAGAATTTCGATGCTTTGCTACCCCGAACATTGATTTTAATTTCATTATTTCAAATATTTAATCCTTAATTTTATTCGAACAATAAATTCTACTTCACAAACAAGAGACCATCCATCCTTTTTTTATCCTTTGAGCTTTTTTTCCATCTCCTTGTGGAACCGATACCCCAAAACTGTGCTACAACTACCATGTTATTCTTTGGACGTAATCAAGTAATATGTACATGGATGGATATATGCTTGGAGGAGATCCAATATGTGAAACTTGTTACGTGATACATTATATTGGACAATGTTTGTATTAATGCACTAAAGTATTCTAGTCGAAATTTCTTTGGTTTAGATAATACTTAAAGTGTTGAAAAGAAGCACTTGATAATTCTTATGAAAGTTACATGCTTGCAGGAGATTATGCACCTGGCGATTGGGATCAGGACATCAAGCTTATGGGAGATGGTCATCTCCTATTGAATGAGAAGGTACTTGCAAAATATTATCATGAACTTGCCAAGTTGGATGAAAATGACATGCTTATGGGAGATTTCATGTATTGGGATGAATTTCAAAAGTGGGGGTACAATCCACTTGAATGATCTTATAGGAAAGACTTGCCAATGCTCGTAGAGTTCGATTGTGGACTGTTATTCAATTCGAGGGGATATCAACTATTGAGGAAGAGCTCAAGGAAAATGATAATTTAATCACAAATGAATCGAATGAAAATGTGGCAATTAATGAGGATGAAGCTCCTAACTTCATTGATTGCTTGAAAATCGATTTTGTGATTAAGTCCGATGAGGAGGTAGAAATCTACATAGTTGAAGTTGAATTAGGTAGAATAGGCAATTCATCTTATATTGAAAGGGGCAATGTTGAGTTTTGGAGAACAAATGAAGAGTAGAGTAAAGCCAAAAGAAGAAAGATGTGCAAGGCATTTAAAGCTTTTTTTAGATGCTCTTGATTCAATTGTCAAAATTGAGCTAAAGACTATTTTGTTGGGAGGCAACCCAATTTTTTAAATTTTTAATCCTTCTATTTACTTTTACATGTTCTTGTTTTTATATACCATTGTTTTTGTAGGTAATTTTTGAAGTGTCATTTATCCATGGTTCCAATCCAAGGTTGGAGGTAAATTGATATACAAGAAGGTCACTTGCCCGAGTTTATAAAGAGCATCACAAGTCCAAATCAAGCATTGGAACCCTTTCACAAATAAATGTCTAACTGAGGAAGTTTCGTCATCCCCTCTTCACTTTTATCTCTTTTTTTTTACACATTGAGGACAACGTGTGATTTAAGTTTGTGGGTGATTGTGCTTAGATTGTCATGATTTTGCTTTAACAAGTTAGATAAGCCTTGCCGGCATAGGATTGTTTAATGTTTAAAATTGCAATTGATTCATGAGCTATGCATAATCAAATATGCAATTTGTGCCTAATCTTTTTCAAGAATTTGCTTGTCCATGTGAGATTCCAAATCACTTTTAGCACTATAGTCATCATTAATTGTTATCCTGTGAATTTTTGATTGATGGAGAAAGTTTTGAATTGGTAGAATTAGGTTGTGAGTAGTTTGAAAATTTATATCAACCTACATGTTTAATCACTTAACCACATTGCAAGATAAGTTTGGGGGTGGTCGAGCCAGTGAAGGATATTTTCTAGAAGTGTGTTGATTCCATGCATGTTGAAAAACAAAATTTGTGTGGAATGTCAAGTATAAGCTAGGTAATGACCATATGTTAATGATCTAAGCCCCATGTGTTATGTTGTGCTTAAAAAAGGACATTGCAGTTGTTTGATTTTAGGCCTCACTCCATAGCTTTTTTTACTTGAGTTATTAAATTTTAGGGGTATCTCAAAACCCGATACCTTTTGGTCTGAAATATGAGGAGTTATTGACTTAAGGCTCGTTGCATAGGTTAAGAAGAAAGCTCAAGGGTGTGAGGTCAATCACTAGCTTTAGTTGAAAAAATTGATGAAAATTATGCAATTGTATTTGATGTTTGGGCTGAGATAACTAATGGGTTTAAATTACCTAGGATAAGCTTAAATATAGAAGCTCTCATTAGTGGAGAATCATCACATGAATTTTCCGGTTATGCCCAACAAAATTAGAGCGGAAAAAGAAAAGAATGAATTAAGAGCAACCTTTAGATTTAAACCTGAGGAAAGAAAATGAATATCTATTTTTTTTAGCTAAAGGATGGTGGTATTTTCGAGATTTTATTAATATGCCCTCATTTGTGACGGAGGAATACCGTGGTTACATGAAAATAATGATAGCAGTAAATGAGGAAGTACTACTTCCCTTAAACGAAAGTAAATGGCTAAGAATAAAGCAGTAAACAAGGAAGTATTACTTCCTTTACAATAAAAACTAATGTAAAAAAAAAGGACAAAAATGAGGATTGAAAGTTAAAATAAAATTCAAACTCTGATACTGGGCAATCTATGTCTATCAACTTGTACTAGTGCCCTAATATGTCGTGGTAGGTCAAGTGGTCCATATACCTGATATCGTCGATGATCCTGACCCTCAGCAGCAAGAGTATCTGCAACCTGGTTTTCTTCTCTATAAATGTGGGAAACTGTATCTCTGTCTAAGGATATGATATCTGTGATACATCTAAGTATGCCCTGAATAGCCCATGGTCTTTATTCTCTAGTGATGAATGAATATCTATTTGAGAAGTATAAATCTCATGAGTGAGAAATGAAATATTTGATCACGAAGGGTTGGGTTGGAACTAATTTGAAAAAAAAATTGCCTTGATAATTGTTTTCTAATTTAGATGATGATTGAAACAGACTATACACCCATACACTGATCGAACATTAGATAAGCTTAAATTATTTTTGATAATATTATTTGAAGCATATTTGTGAATTGATTATACAATACTACACTCATTGGTATTTTTGGCAAGCTATCTAATTTCTTGGTCTGTATCTCATTTTGCGTGATTGTGATAGTTGATAATCTTGCTCAGACGAGCAATAGCTTAAGTTTTGGGGTTGTTTATAAATGCATTTTTGCACACTTATTTAATACCCAAATAAGCTAATCAATGATTAAGTTGAGCGAATTCATATTCACAATTGTGTATTTATGGCTTTTCTGAGCAAAAATCACCCATGAAATGAGAACATGGCACAAGGAAGTCAAAAAGGGACCAAAAGCGTACAAAATTGTGAAGTTGGGGACCAAATTGCACAAGTCAAAAAGATGAAAGACCTTGGGCTGCAATTTATGAAGGGTTATATCGAAAGAAAAATAAAAATTCGAGGACCAAAATGTACAAGATCATAGATGAAGGACATGATGTGCAAATTGCTAGATGACTTGTGTGTAAAAAAAGAGTGAATGAAATATGGGCAGGCGCCACTTTAATAAAAAAAAGACTTGAGTCCATTTCGTTCACTTTTCAAAACTCTGGGGACTTGGCTCTAAATTTTTTAGGGTTTTAATATTAAAACAGGGCAGCAGCAACATGATAGGGACCTTCTTCCTTGTTTTTTTTTCTTTATTTTCTTTTCTTTTGCTCTCCATATTTTTTTGGAATTTTGGGGATACAATCTAGAGTACAAGGAGAATCAACGAAAGAGTCGGAGAAACATTGGGGAAAAATCAAGAACAATTTTTTTTTATCATCTTCAAAAATCAACCAAAAGAGGTTGATGTGGTCCAAGATACGAGGACAAGTCCGAGCAATGATCCATTCATTGTTGAGGAAGGGCGTATAACTAGGTCGGGAGCGAAGCGGGTTAAAGAAGTAATGGAACTACTTGCTCAAGTTACGTTGGACAAAGATCGATAACAACAAGCAAATGAACAAGTTTTATGCTGGGCTTGGAAGAAGAAACACGATGAATCAACTTGGTCCAAGCAACGGACGAGAAAGCTTAAGAGAGACCGCATAGTTACCATAGGCATAAGATCGCATGCCTTTATACTAAGACTCATAGGAGGTTTTTTTTTTTTTCTTTTTTGGGAACTATGCTACCCCATGTTCCAACACAATGCTATAGGTTTTATGGTAATTCTTCATATTTTGAATATTAATTCCATTTTTAAGTAGGTTTTATGGGTTACTTATAAATATGACTCATTTTATTCATTGTAAAAACACACAATTTATTGAGAGATTAATTGAAAGGCAGATTGCTTTCTTCTTGTTTTTCATCGAACTAATTCTGAACTTATCAAGAATTAAGTTATTGTGGCGTTAATCAAATTTAGTAAGGTTCATAACTTTTATGATCACATGGTCAACATATTATTGGCGATTATGTTGGTTGTTTGATTCAATAATTTATTGAGTCGAGTTTTCAAACGTTGATTCTTAGCTATTTTGGGTTGAATCAATTTTGTGTGGGTTTCGTAACTTCAATTGCTACGTGGTTCACATCAGTTGGCATCAAAACTAGACTCCAAAAATCAAGGTTATATCCTATGTTTTTTTCTTTTGTTTGAGTCTTTTTTTTATTCTTCGTGTTCTTCGTTTTTTTTGTACCCAAATTCATAAAATATCAGAAAAAATTTCAAAACTTGTTTGTGTACTAATCTAGCATCCAAATCAGTTTTTTTTTCTTTTATTGGTATCTACTTGAATTTCTGAGCTAAAAAAAAATTTCGAAAAATTGTCAGCAGCATACAATTTCATTTTTTAGCCAAAAAAAAACTTCCAAATTCAAAAGTATCAAATTTGAATTCAAGAAATACTTTCTTGAATTTATCCTTAGCGTTTCATTCAAAGTTCAAATTTCTACATCCTTGAATCATTCTAGATCATTTCCGTACTCAATTCTTTGTCTGGACTCTACAAGGGTTAAATTTTATTGAAATCGAATTAATTCTTTGAAACATTTGCAAGAAAGCATTCAGTGGAAAAGGTAGAGTGGTGAGATTAATAGCGGGAAAAAGCCAATTTGAGTGATACACGAGCGTATACACGTGAGGCAACTATTAAATAGGATTTAGAATGTCGGATAGATATGAATATGCTTCAGGCAAGAATAATAATCAAATCAACATATCAGATGAGGTAATATGATGGTTTGAAAGGTTATTTGAGGATGTCAGAGAAAAATTAGATAGGCAAGACATATTGCTTACTAATTTACATAGGGAAACCTAGAGAAATTCTTAAAGCAAGAGGCAGATTATAGAACAGATTTTGCTGGTGAATTTGAAATGGATAGTGATATTAATGAGGAAGCATTGGTAGATGTTGAATTGCGCAAAATGAGAGATAGAGGAGTTAAGCATGAAATAAGGGATATAGAGCTTGTTGGAGATGGTGTTGATAGAAGTATGTGCAATATCAAAATGACAATTTCGCCATTCAAAGGAATAAGTGATTCAGAGGCATACTTGGAGTGGGAAAAGAGAGTAGAGTTGATACTTAATTGCCACAACTATTTGGAGGAAAAGAAGGTAAAGATTGCAGTACTTGAATTTACCAATTATGCTATCATTTGGTGGGATCAAATAGTAACATCTAGGAGGAGAAACCGTGAGAGGCCTATTAATACATGGAGAATTAAAGGCTATCATGTGGAAATGGTTCATGTCTAATCATTATCATAGGCAGCTTCATAAAAAATTGCAAACCCTCGACCAAGGTTCTCGGAGTGTGGAAGAGTATCACAAGGAGATGGAGATTGCTATGATTATAGCGAATGTTGAGGAGGATAGGGTGGTCACCATGGCACGATTTTTAAATGGTTTGAATAGACAGATAGCTAATGTGGTAAAGTTGCAACATTATGTGAAGTTGGAAGACATGCTATATGTAGCTATGAATGTGAAAAGGCAATTGAGGATGAAAGGGACAACTAGATATTCATCGGATTCTAACTCGTAAATTACATAGAATTAAACTATATTCCAACATATTAATCAATAATTTTTCATATTTTGACAGTAAAATAAGTGTGTAAAAACTCACTTATCAACTACACCCAAGCCGGAATCATAACCCTATTGGAATCGGGATATCAAGTACTTTAGGTGCTTGGGATCAAGACACATTGTTTCTCAATGTTCAAACAAAAGGGAGATGATCTTGCGTGACAATAGAGAAGTGATGAGTGATAGTGAAGGTGAATATGATGACACGACGGAATTGGAAGTTGCTAGTGATGGTGAGAAAGTAGAATATGTAGTAAGGGAGCTATTGGTTACACGGCAAGCTCTTAATACTCAAATCAAAGTGGACGACTTGGAACAGTAAAGGAAGAACATATTTCATACGAGGTTAAGGTGAATAAGCGAGTGTTGTGAGTTTCTCAATTGGGAGGTATCATGATGAAGTGATGTAGTTCTTATACATGCTGGGTATATTTTGTTGGAGAGCCATGGCAATATAATAGGAAAGTGATTCCTGACGGTACAAAAATAGGTACATCTTTACAAAGAGGTGAAATCTATTACTCTTGCACAATTGGCACCACAACAAGTGTATGAAGATCAAATCAAATTGAAAAGTGATGAAGAAAAAAGATTGAAAGAAAAGGAGAGTGAGATTGATCTTTTACAACAAGAGACAAGAAAGAAAATAGTGGGGTGACTGCAAGTGAGAAAAAAAGAGTAGGGCCATAAGAGAAGAAAGAAAAAGAGTCATATAAGAGGAGAGAATAGTCGAGGGTGAATTCTTTTTAAAGGGAAGTGAGTCGAAGAGGGCAGCAGTTGAGAACCAATATATGATCTTATTATTTTATAAGGAGTCGCTCCTGAATCTTAAGAAATCTAATACACCATTCTCTAGTTTGGCTACTTCTTTATTGTAGGAATTTGAATACATGTTCCCTGAGGACATGCCTAGTGGGCTACTACCGATTCGAGGCATTGCACATCAAATTGATTTCATACTTGGAGTTGTCATTCCAAACAGGTCGACTTATCGGAGTAATCCCGAAGAAACTAAGGAACTTCAAAGGCAAGTGGAATAATTGATGAGCAAAGGTATGTGAGGAGGAGTATGAGTCCATGTGCCGTGTCAGTACTATTTGTGCCAAAGAAAGATGGAACCTGGAGGATGTGTGTCGACTGCAGGGTCATCAACAATATAACAGTAAAGTATCGTCATCATATTCTTAGGTTAGATGATATGTTAGATGAATTATATGGATCATGCATATTTAGTAAAATTGATCTTAAAAGTGGTTATCATCATATTAGGATGAAGGAAGGAGGTGAATGGAAAATCGCTTTTAAAACTACATACGGGTTGCATAAGTGGTTAGTCATGCCATTTGGATTTACTGATGTACCTAGCATATTTATGATATTAATGAATCATGTTCTATGTGCATTCATAGGTAAATTCGTAGCAGTTTACTTTGATGACATATTGGTATATAGTAAGGATATAAATGAACATATAGGGCATTTAAGATGTGTGTTTGTGGTCTTAAGGCAAGAACAACTTTATGCTAACTTTAAAAAGTGCAATTTTGCATGGAAAAGTTGTTTTTTTTGGTTATGTTGTTAGTGCAAAAGGTATTGAAGTAAATGAAGAGAAAATCAAAGCTATTAAGGGGTGGCCAACACCTAAAAGTATAACTAAAATAAAAAGCTTCCATTGGTTAGCTAGTTTTTATAGGCGTTTTGTTAAAAATTTTAGCACACTTGCCACACCACTCACGGAAATTATAAGGAAAAGTGTAGGATTTCATTGGGGGCGTTGAACAAGAACATGCCTTTAATATTATTAAAGATAGCTTGTGCACCGCACCGGTTTTATCATTACCTAACTTTAACAATACTTTTGAGAATGAATGTGATGCCTCAAGGATAGGTATTAGAGCTATCTTAATGCAGGAATGAAGTCCAATAGCTTACTTTAGTGAAAAGTTAAGTGGAGTAGCTCTTAACTATCCTACATATGACAAGGAGTTGTATGCACATGTTCAAACTTTGGAGACATGGCATCACTACCTATAGCCAAAGTCATTTTTGATTCACATCGACCATGAGTCCTTAAAGCAATTAAGGGGTCAAAGTAAGTTAAACAAAAGATATGCAAGGTGGATAGAGTTCATCGAGATATTTCCATATGTTATCTAGTATAAATAAGGTAAAGAAAATTGGGTGGCAGATGCTTTATCAAGGATGTACATTCTTCTAACTTATTTAGGTGCCAAATTGTTAGGTTTTGAATATGTTAAAGACATGTATGCTAATGATCCAAATTTTTCTAATAAATACGAATCGTGTGATAAATGTGCTATGGATAGATTTTTTTTGCACGATAATGGGTATCTATTTCGGAAAAATGAGTTAAGTGTTCCTAAACGTTCGATGAGAGAATTATTAGTACGTGAAACACATAGTGGAGGTCTAATGGGTCATTTTGGGGTTAAGAAGACCTTAGAAATAATAGGTGAACATTTTTTTGTTCTAAGATGAAAGTTGATGTCGATCGGGTTTGTAGTAGATGTATCACTTGTAAAAATGTTAAATCTAAGGTTTTACCTCAGGGTTTATATACGTCATTACCTGTTCATAGTGAACATTAGGTTAATGTGTCTATGGATTTTGTGTTGAGTTTACCTAGGACTAAGAAAGGAAAAGATTCTATATTTGTGGTGGTAGATAGATTTAGTAAGATAGTACATTTTATTCCATGTCATAAAACTGATGATGCCACCAATATTTGGACTTATTTTTTAAGGAAGTAGTACGCTTACATGGGATTCCTATTGTATCGGATAAGGATGTTAAATTCCTTAGTAACGTTTGAAAGATTTCATAGAATAAGTTAGGGACCAAGCTATTGTTTTCTACTACTTGGCACCCATAAACATATGGGCAAACTGAGGTAGTTCATAGGACTATGATACAATTGTTACGCGCTATAGTTAATAAGAATTTGAAGAGTTGGGAGGAGTGTTTACCATTTATAGAATTTGCCTATAACAGAGCCACGCATTCTACTACTTCTTACTCACATTTTGAAATTGTATATGATTTTAATCCACTAACACCATTGGATTTAATTCATTTACCTGTGAATGAAAGGGGTAGCTTATATGGAAAAAAGAAGACCGATTTGGTAAAATCACTCCATGAAAAAGTAAGGTCACAAATTGAGAAGAAAAATGAGCACTATGCTTATCAAGTAAATAAGGGACGAAAGCGCGTTACATTTGAATCGGGAGATTAGGTTTGGGGTACACCTGAGTAAATAACGTTTCCATATCAAAGGAAGTCAAAGTTGCAATCAAGAGCAATTGACCATTCCAAATCCTTGAAAAGATAAATGACAATGCCTACAAATTAGATCTTCCTGGTGAGTATAATGTTTCAGCTTCTTTTAATATCTCTAATCTTTCTCTCTTTGATGCAGGTACAGATTTGAGGTCGAATCATTTCGAATAGAGAGGGGATGATATGATCTAGGATACGAGATAAGTCCGGGCAATGATCCATTGATCGTTAAAGAAGGGCCTATGACTAGGTTGCGAACGAAGCGGGTTTCACCCTGGGCTTGGAAGAAGAAACACGACGAATAAACTTGGTCTAAGCAGTGGACGAAAAAGCTGAAGAGATTAACTATGCAACCACATAGTTACCCTAGGCATGCGACCACATGCCTCTATACCGAGACTCAAATGAGGTTTTTTTTAAACTATGCGACTGCATGTTCCACACTACACGGCCACATAGTACAAGTTCGGTGGCAAATTTTTCAATTTTTGGAAATAATCTTATTTTATTTAAAACTCTAATTTTATGGTAATTTTTGATATTTTGAATATTAATTCTGTTTTTAAGTAGATTTTGTGAGTTCCTTATAAATAGGCACATTCCATTCATTGTAAAGACACACAATTTATTGAGAGATTAATTGAAAGACATATTGCTTTTTTCTTGTTTTTCATCGAATTAATTCTGAACTTATCAAGAATTAAGTTCTTGTGGCATTCATCAAATTAAGTAAGGTTTATTAGTTTTGTGTTCACGGGGAAAATATGTTGTCGGTGATTGTGTTGGTTCTTTGATTCAATAATTTATTGGGTCGAGTTTTAAAACATTGATCTCGACTTGTTTGGGTTGAATCAATCTTGTGTGGGTTCAATTGCTATGTGGGTTCACATCATGGGTTCTATCTCTTCTCTTGTATTTAATCCACTTTTCTCCAAATTTGTAATGAATATTTTGAATACTCTCCTTTGTTATTATATATATAAAATGGGCTAAATTATTTGTTATCCCCAAATTATTTTTCTTTTATTTAGTTTTACATATGTTAACTTGCTATTTTATTACAATTGTTAGGTATTTGTAATATTACATTCAATAAACTTCAAAATTTTACCATAACTGATCAATTTTGAGTGTACAACTTAGAGTGTGTTTGATGCACATTTTTAGGATAGAATACATTTTTTTGTGATGTGATGGTGAATATATGGTTGAAAAAGAAGAAAAAGTTATTGATATGATAAAAATATTATTTTATTGAAGAATGTGTGGTTGAAAATGAGTAGAAGAATGAGAATGTGGTTTAAACAGGGGCTTAGTAATTAATGAAAATATGCTTTGGTTGTGTTATTTTTAGCTTTACCAGGGCATAGTTAGATGTGGCCAAAGCTTCAATTAAGGTAGACACCTTACTTGGTCATCAAGTGTCTCATGGAATGAGTATCAATGTTGGTAACGTTTAGGTTTATTAAGTTAGCATTGTTAAGTGTTGTACAGAAATGGGTACAAATATTACAGGTCGAAAAATACTTGAGATAAACTATAGGGAGCTTCAACCACGTGAAGGACTTCGCCATCCTAATCCATCATCCCTAAAGTGCTCGAACATACCATCACAGTTCGAAGTTTAATGGAAGTTCCCCATATACTTGGCCACGACCTTAATCTCAACATCTTCGACTTCAACTTTGACCCTATTGCACTACTTACATTTTTCATAGCTTGCCTCTAGATTGGTCCTATGCGCAGAAGCAAGATTTTGTCTTCCTTGCCCCCCAGTTGCTACTATACCTTTTACCTCCACTATTGAGACCATATGACCTTCTCCAAGGTGATGCTATACCTTTCTGAGTGTTCTTCGAGTTTGGCCTCCTTGTGGTGAAGCTTCCCCCTAGATCCCCCATATGGATGTGGTTGTAAGTGTTATGCCTTAGTCCAATCAACTTTGGACATAAATATTTTTAATAAATAATTGATGCATACTTATGGCAAGATCTATTACTTAATTGAATTAATGTTTTAATAAATTAAATAATAGAATCCGTAGATTCAAATATTTGTAATTTGTTAATTACAAGGAGTTGTGATTGTGAGATACGAATTACATATGACTGAATCTTATATCATCCATGGTTGTAAGTAATAACAAGATACGGATATCGTTATTACTGATAGACCGCCACGTGTGGCATTTCTTACTTATGTACTAAGTAGTTGATCTCACAAGTTAAAGTGTGGTGACACTTAAATGAACATGTGGATGTTTTGTTATAGAATAAAATATTGGAGACCAGTTGGGAAAATTCCACATGGATAACTATCTGAGTATAAGTGGTTAATCTCTAACGTTTGGTAATGGAATTGGACATTTGACTTGAGGTCATCATAGTGCCTTATATGAGGACAGTCACAATTTGGTGATGTTGGATATTTCTCCGCCAAGGGTCGTTAATACTGCATCATTCGAATATTTCAAGAATCATATGAAGGTTGTGGATGACCAATAGATGATTCGTCATTCTTATATACTAAGAGATTATGATCTACATTTTATTCAGCTAAGTTAATAACGAAATCATTGGCCAATGTGCATTCATAAGTCAAAAAATAGTTTTTGACTTATATTGAATTAATAGTGGGATGAAATATATGATCGATAATTGAAATTGACACATATCGATATCTCATAATTGATTAGATCATATTGCCGAAAGGATTATAATTTCACGGTAAACGAATAAGTTTAGTTTTATCATATCATATGATATTTTCCATCACACGTATTGTCCTGACACATTGTTAGATGTTAATTTGAGTTGACAAATGTGAATTGATGATAAATTAAAAGGGGTATTTTAATATATCGATTTTGATTAGATCAAAATAATAATTTACGTCGTTAGACATCATGATCGGGAACATGATGGGTCACACACAAAAAGGGAATCAGAATAATGAGATTCACAAATTAATTAATTAACAAGTGTTGGAGAATTAATTAATCGAGTTATTTATTAGTATGCCAGAATTAATTAATTGGATTTATTAATTCATGAACCAAATTTAATTAATTTGATTAATTAAATATTGGATCGGGCTAAGTTTAAGAGACGAGTCAGCCCACTTGGACTTATATTAATAAGCCATTAGTGTTTCAGAAAAGAACATAACATAATTCATTATTTTGCTAGCACAAGAAAAGAAAAATCATAATTCTCTCATTCTTGTTCCCTCTGTGAATTTTCATTGGAGGTTGGACAATTGAACAGTTGTTGGTTGCAACTTGTGATTGTTCCTGTTCCAAGATCAACAAAGGAGTTTGTAGGATTTACAAAAGATATAATTTCTATCACAATTTCTTTCTAAACACAAAGAAGATCCTTGGTGGGAATTGAAATTTGTTTATTTTCCGCTATGCATGTTAAGTAAATTCCCAATAGTGGCAACCACGATAATTTGAGGGCTCATTCAACCCGCCTCCAAACTTAGAGCCCTGGCTCTTTCTTCAGGGCCTCAACTTCATCTTTAAGAGCATAGATAGAAGAAACCAGATCCTTGACATCTCAGGGCCCGTACCTGTGTTTCGTGGGACCTGAGGCAAATTTCAAAATTTGGGATTTTAAATCGTAGCAAGCAATCAATTTTTTTCATTTCTAAAAGTTTTACGGAACTAAATTTGTAAACTCCGTGATCATCAAAATTTAAAGAAAAACAATTTTCTTAATTTAAATCTTCATGTTAAACATTATCTTCATCATTCTGCTTTGAGTCATTCACATTGGTAGGTTTTATTATTTCCTCGTTCTCTTTTCATTCATGCACATTATCATTATCATTGTCATTCTGATTCTGTTATTCCACAATCACTAGATTTTTTCGGTATTCTTTCATTATCTTTTCTTTTCTTGCCATTAAAGTCCTTATTTATATCTTCAACCTGGCTTCTAATTAATGCCTTTACTATTTCTCTCTTCTTTTTGAGCTTTAGATGCATATTTAGGAGCCATGTTGTAACGCCCCGAGTTCCGTGAACCCGGAGTGGCACGTCATCCTCATTTGTCTTGAATTAACTAAAAAGATTCGTTAAAAATAACTAAATTTTAAACTTCCCATTTATAATTGTAAAACTTTGTCGGCAACAAAACTCATTGATTAATTTAAGAAAATTGATTAAACCTTAAATCTCATGTTTTTGAAATAACTAAAATGACAAGTACGTTAATAACGTTCAAATACGTAAATTTCAAAGGTAAATAACTCCATCCATTAAATTGTTTCCACCACTGCCCATCAAATTCAACCGTCTCCAAAATCTACAAATGTCGTTAAAATAACGGAATGAGTATTTCGAAGAAATACTCAGTAGACTTATCACCAATAATAAATTTACAGAATAATTGAACACATAATCATGCAATTTATACCGTGACATCATCATCATCATAAGCTCATTCTCTTTAAAAAAATCATAGGCTCTTTAAAATCGTAAGGTGTGGGTAGTCTCATCTCATGTATTTAAGCACATAAGTTATGTATAACATTCTCACCTTATCTCATAAGAGATACTCGTTTTTTCTCATGCATTAAAGCGTATAAGTTACGACAAGCATAACAACATCATACTTCTCATAAGAAATATTCTCATCTTATGCATTAAAGCATAGAAATCACGTAAATTCACATAATACATGTAATTATAATTTAAACTAATTAATGGATGTGAGTTTACCTCAAATTATCTCGAGTCACGTAAAAAGTGGAGTGGGGAATAATCTCAATCTCCTAATCGTTCGTACGTTTCGTCTAGCCAAAATAGATAATAAGTTTTGCTTCTGGTAACAATGGGATGCTCAATGTTCTGCCTGCTCAATTCAGTTCCACCTTGAATTCGCCACATTTTTGCTTCATCCTACTCTTCTTCAGCAGTAGCATTTTCATTTTGAATTTCCAATTGAGTATGATCTTATCTTATTCTTTCATTTTCATTTTCCCTTTTCACTTCACTTACATTCCTCTCCAGTAATTCATTTTTAGATGTTTCCAACTCCTCAGTACTCGAAGGTCTATTTGTTGGGGCAGCATTAGGAGGGACTATATCAATTGAATAGGTAAAATAAAGATTTTGAAGGTTATTAAAAGGCAGATACTGAATGATAGTATCCTCAATTTGGCAATTGCTTCTATTATCAAGGAATCCAGACATGAAGGGAAATTCATTTTCATTGAAGATAACATATATCTGGAGATATAGATTTTACCAGTGGGGACTGAGACACTTGTGACCTTTATGTGAATTAGTGAAGCCTAGAAATACACACTTGGTGGAATGAAAACTGAACTTATGATTTTGGTAAGGCCTTAGGGGCGTAAAACAGGCATATCTAAATGCATTAAGGGATTTGTAGTCAACTTGCTGGTGATTTAGAACTTCATAAGGTGACTTTTTATTGAGGATTGGGGTAGGCAGTCTGTTGATGAGGTATGTAGCGGTGTGAAAAGCTTCCCACCAGTAATGCAAATGTATATTAGAGTGAGCAAGGAGAGTGAGACATGTTTCTGTAATATGCCTATGTTTTCTCTCAGTTATACCATTTCGGGCCGAAGTATGAGGGCAGGAGATTTTCATTTCAATACCAGATTGAAAGGCCTTCATTTTCTTTTCAAACTTATTTTCAACAAGGTTTTTAAATTGGATGAATTGAGTTAAGGCTTCTAATTTGCTTTTCATAGGGTAGATCCTAAGTGTATCTTGTATGATCATCAATGAAGATTATATAATATCTAAAACCTGAAGTGGATTGGATTGGTGTAAGTCCCTACACATTTGTGTAGATTAGATCAAGAGGAGCTGAAGCACGAGAGTTGGAAAGTTTAGAAGGCAATGAATGAGATTTGCCAAGCTGGTAAGCATCACATAAATGACTAATTTCATTGATAGTGAGCTTTTCATTACATGAATTAAGAACCTGTGACATTACAGGACCTGATGGATGTCCAAGTCTTAGGTGCCATTGTTTAAACTTTGATTCATTTCGAGTAATAGCTTCAGATGTTCTAGACTTAGCAATAAAGACAAAGGGTATAATTTATTTGAGGCAACTGAGTCTTGGTAGTAAGGCTTTTCATCTTGATTTTGAAATTCAAATTGATATAGTCCGTCTTTAAGCTTCCCTTCCAGCGGCACCTTCTTCGATAGTTTGTCCATAACAACACAAAAACCAGCATGAAATTCCATGAAGATAGCATTATCAGCAGTTAATTGTGAAACACTTATCAAGTTTTTCTTGATTGAAGGTAATAACAGAACATTTTTTAGAGCTAATGACCTGATGTCTAATGTGCTTAAGTGATTTGTGCCAATGCGAGAAATATGAAGTTTATTACCATTTCCAACAGTGAGTCTCTCCTTACCACCATATTCTTATGGGTCCATCAGATTTTCTTTTCCACCAGTAATATGATGGCTTGCCCTAGAGTCTGCAAACCAAGCAGGGTCTGTAATAGTGTTTGATGAAGCCACAAATGCTGCTGGTACTGATGAGTTAGTCTGATAGTACATCTCAGGTTTAGCCCCCATGTATCTTTCATCGTAACGATTGAAACATTTGTCAGCTAGATGATTGTTCATTCCACAAATTTGATAAGGTCCCTTGCTACCAGTCGATCGTATTATTTTTCTCCCTCTGTTTTTACCACCTCTATTACTATAGCCTCTACCACTGGTATTGAACCTTCCTCCTCTATTTGATCTGTGAACAAAATTTGCAGATGACTGGCTCAAGTTGATAGAAGCAAAGCTATTTTTCACAGCATTAAGGTGTTCAATCCTGCTTTCATAAGTCATCAGGACTGATTGTAACTCATGCCAAGAGATGGAATCTATACTATTGATTTGAACTACAATAGGAGTGTACTCCTCATCCAAACTACCCAATATTTGTGTAACTAAAGCACCGTGAGGTACTATCTTACTAGCAATCTCCAGATTGTCTGCCAATTGCTTCGTGGTGTTGAGATACTGATCAATTATCATTGATCCTTTCCTGGTCCTTTGGAGCTCACTCACAAGGAAAATTATCCTTGATTTGTTCAAGACTCCGAAGCTTTCCTGGACTGCATTCCAGAGTTCACAAGAGCTCGATGTTCCCATTACTCTCATAGCTATTTTCGGTGTCATTGAGGAGTATAACCATCCCATTAATAGCTAGTCGTAGACATCCACTTTATGTACTCAGCGTTATGAACCATTTCTATAGTTGTACCAGCAGATCCGGTGGTTTGAGTAGCTATGAACTCAGGTGGACAGGCCATTGCTCCCGTGATAAAGCACTCAAAGTTATGTCCTCTGATAATTGGCATGACCATATTTTTCCAGAGAAGAAAGTTGTTTCTATCGAGTTTTACTTGAACAGCTTGAGAGAGATTTATCCCAAGTGATGGTTGCTGAGTACCTCCCACCATTGAAGGCATCAGTGTACTTGACATGGGCTGAGCTGATTGAGTGTTCTGAATTGATTCGGTATTAGCCATAGCTCTGATACCAAGTTAAAAAAGATGATAAAGAGAAGTGAAGATGATGACTATGAATAATTGTATTGATTCACTTAATCTCAATTGTACATGATACAGATATTTATAATATAACTTGGAGTGATGAGCAAGCTAAATATTAACAAACCATGTGATACAAAAAGGAATAAAAGAATCTGTTGCAACAGAATAAATGTGGTCCCAGTAGGTGCACGTTGATGAGCTTAATGACTACCCAATGTACTGCAATGATATGTATTTTAACAAGGAAAGATAAGCTAAGAATCCATCATGGACTTACTCTTTAACTTGTATGAAAAAACTATCTAGGGGATGGAGAAAGTATTTTCTAGAAAAAGAAAATTCCATGGGAAATAAGCTAATAATCCATCATGAATTTACTCCTTTAACCTATATGAACAAATTATTTTGGGGTTGAAAAAGCATCTCCTAAATAGTAAGCAACACATTGAAAGAATATCCATGGTGAAATTCCTTGGATTAAAATCACTTACAAATGTCCTTGGATTGAAAGAATATATAGAGTGGATTTTTAGCCAAAATATGAGGGGTTGAAAATATGTATGTGGTCAAAAGGACAAATTATATAGGGGTTATTATATGTGGTTCACTTTGATGTTTGGGTCCCTGCTCCCACTTCTACTATGGGAGATCACGTTATTTTTTTATTTTATTAATGATTACTCTCGCTACACATAGCTTTTTCTTACAAAAAATCAATTTGAACTTCTGCTAATTTATATTGAATTTCAAAAAATGATTTAGACTTAGTTTTCTCGTTCAGTTAAAAAATTTCGATCCGATAATACCATGGAGTATAAAGAATCATCTTTCTTGCCACTTTAAACAAAATGGCACAATTCTCCATTGCTTTTGTCTTGGCACCTCTCAATAGAATAGGCGTGCTGAGCGTAAGCACCATCCTATCTTAGATACTTCTGGACCTTTCTTTTTTCTACTTCTGTTCTCGAATTTTTTTGGGTTGAAGCTTATCTCTTTGTGATTTACACTATTAATTATAGTCTTTCACCTATCGCACACCATAAGTTGCCCTATAGGAAAGTTTCTGATTATCATTCGCTTAAAGTGTTTGGGAGTGTGTTTTTTGTTCTTCTTCAACCTTATGAAGATACAAACTTACAACCTATTTTTCGTTTGTGCTATTTTTTGGGATATGGTATAAAACATAAAGTTTGTCGTTGCTATAATCGTATTGACCAACATCTTTGAGTTTTGCATCATGCTACCTTTTGGGAGCATAAGTTGTTCTCCAGTATGTGCTTGTTTTCTCTTTACCTTCGTTGCCATGTCCCTTAGTGAAGAAATGGTAAGTTCAACAGTAGTTAACCGATTGTCACCACTATTAACTCTAGTCTTCATACAGGTCCTTCTACTACTTTACCTAAGTTGTCCCATTACGAGCTTGATTCTTTCACCATTCGTTGCTTTACTAGGATAAAAGAACTTTCTACTCACCTTCGCGAATCATTGTTATGGTGTTCGTGCTTTCTTACATGAACCTTGCACATATCGTGAGGTTTCCTCTAACCTACTCTGGCAGCAAGCTAGCTTGATGTACTTCATAAAACCTACACTTGAAATTTGGTGGATTTTCCTATTAGGAAGACTACAGTTGGGCGCAAATGGGTCTACAAGATCAAAACCAACTATGATGATTCTGAAGTGTAGCATAAAGCACGTCTTGTGGCATATGGCTTTACTCAGGAGTATGGAATTGACCATGAGGAAACTTTTGTTCTTGTTGTTCATCTTACTTTTGTCAGCTCTCTTTTCGCTATAGCCTCTGTACGTCAGTGACCTCTCTTCCAGATGGATGTGAAGAATGCCTTCTTGCATGGTCATTTAGTTGAGGAGGTATACATGCGACCTTTTCTATGGTATCAATATCCAGCTGGTATGGTGTACCATCTTCGACGGGAATTAAATGGGCTTAAACAAGTTCTACGAGTTTGGTTTGCTAAATTTAGCTCCACCATTGCCTAGCTTAGGCTTGTTTCTAGCTCTTATGACTCTACTCTTTTTACTCGTCATACCACTACTGGTATTACTATTATGCTCCTTTATATTGATGACATGATTATTACTGATAAGAATCTCTCTGGTATTGATGAGCTCAAGTAGTTTTTTAGTCAGTATTTCGAAATGAAGGATCTTCGTTCTCTTAGTTACTTTCTGGGATTAGGGGTTATCTTTCCTCTGATGGTTATTTTCTCACCCAGGCTAAGTATGCTTCTAATTTACTCTCATATGGCAGGCTTATTGATTACAAAACTGCTAATAGACCTCTCGAGTCTAACCTCAAGCTTCGTGCTACTGACAAAGAGCCCCTTTAAGACGCTACCTTTTATCGACAACTTGTTAGGAACTTTATTTATCTTACTGTTACATTGTCGGATCTTCCTTATGTTGTCCATCTTGTTTGCCAGTTTATGTTCATTATGCAACAGTTCTTAAGACTCTACATTATGTGAAGGGTACTTTGCTCTTCTCATGCCTCACTAATATCATAGGCTTATTCTGATACTGATTGGGCATGTGATCCTACTAATCGACGGTCTACCATTAAATTTATTTTTTCGTTGGGTGATTCTCTTAGTTGAGCAAAAAGCATACAACAGTTGCTCATTCTAGTACTGAGGCTCAGTATCGGGCACTTGTTGACACCATTTCTGAGCTTTCATCACTCCGTTGACTTTTGCAAGATATGGATGTTTCTCTATAGTCTAGTACCCCTATTTATTGTGACAATTATAGTGCCTTTCAGATTGCTCACAATTATGTTTTCCATGAGCGTACCAAATACATTGAAATTGATTGTCATTTTGTGCGTCATCAATTACAGGATGACACTTTCCGTCTTTGCTCAGTTCCTTCAACTAATTAGCTTGCTGATACTTTCACGAAGAAGTATCCTCCAGCACATTCAAAACTCTTATTTCTAAACTTAATGTGGTGTCCACTCACCACATTGAGTTTGAGGGGGATGTTAGAATATATTCCAAGATATCCTGATTTATTTTGCATATTCTTGATTTACTTTAATTTATTGTAATTAGGAATTAATTAATTCTTTATTTATTATATTACTTATTTTAGCCAATCTATCTCTACTACATAAAGGATGCTCCTGTAAATTGTAGAAGAAAGACAAAAATACAGTTTTTCCTTATACAATTTCTTTCTTTTCTCTTGTTTTCTTTATTTCAACAAAAAAGAGTAGGATGATAAATTGACTTGATAGGGTGGCTGCTGTAAAAAGGTCCATCAATCAATTATAAAAGATTTTGTATGGATGGTGTGTGCTGCGCAGGCACCCAAAAATAATACATTAACCTCTAAAACTAATGTAATAGCAGAAGTAAGGGTTGATCCCACGAAAAGTGTGTAATTCAATATTTTATGCTTCGTACAATGATTAGAGGTTTTTTGTATGCAAACAATTGTAAATAACGTAATCAATAACAATGAAAATTAAATTAACAAAAATAATCAAAAGACTAACCTTGATCTAAATCCACATCCACTGTCGAAAATCCACGATTGATCATAGATGCAATGACAATTCAATTCATATTTTGAATATTTATCGTTGGAATTGATTCATATTTCTCCTTAATTTTAGTTAGTTAGAAACCAACGTTCTAATTAACCCTAATTATTAGATAACCCCAGACCAGCACTCAAGATTCAATTTAATAACAATTTTACACAATAGAGAAATCAATGAACTAGATAAACACAAACACCAGCGGTTGCATTCAATATATTTAAATATTTTTCTTAAAATTCAATAATATCTATCGCAGAAAATCATCAAATCCTAGTACTTCACAAGTTAAAGGGATTAAACAATTATGGATTTGATATTTGACTTAGCGGTATATTATAACGAATATCAAACTAGTAGGACTCCTAGTAATTAAACATAACAATCATGAAAACAAGTGCAGAAGAATATTCAATACTCAAAATAAGAATTAAATAATAAGAAAAATTATTTAGATCTCACAATATGTGGTTATGAGGATTCCTTTTCCTTCGACCAAGTGTAAAAGTTTAGTTACAATTCATGAATCTAAGAAATAATGAAGAATGGAGTTTGGAGGCGTTCTGTACGTTTTTCCCCTGTTCTAGGGTTTTAAAATATGTATTTATAGTTATTTACATAGGTAGTTGACTTAAATTCAAAAATTGGAGATTCATCTGTGAAAAGTGTCTATGCGCACGCATCGTATATTTCCTTGCACGTGCGCCGTTCATTGGTTTCAGGCTCGGTAAGTAAAATTCATGTCCGTACGCGCGAGAGAATTTGTCTGCGCGCGCATGTTTGTCTCTAAATAGCGTTCGATATTTTGGTCATAACTTTATTCACAGGTAACTGATTGAGCTGATTCAAAATATATTGGAAAACTAACTCAAAGGGTTACAACTTTTCTTCAAATACAATCTTCCAATTCGATCGTTTACTATGTCAAAAATGGGTCTCAAACTGAGACTGAAAATTCGATGTATAACTTTTCGATTGGAAATTGATGTGTGATCCTACATTGATGATATTTCTCACCCATTTTGACTTATTTCTTCATTCAATTGACTTATAATACTCTCAAATCTTCATCATTTGGTTCGACACAACTTTTGTGTATTTTCACGTTAGTCCTTGAACTTTCATTTCCTTTCACTTTGGTCATTTTTCACATATTTCTTCCAAATTATATCATCTCCATTGAATTGCCACCTAAATCAAAATATGTACGTAATGAGTACATTTTGACATTGATTAATCATACGAGCATATAAACTAAAGAGGGAAAATATGCATTTTACATTTCTATCAAATTCTCCCACACTTAGCTTTTGCTCGTTCTCGGGTAAAACTCAAATTTAATTCCTAAAACATATCCATGACGTAATGCCATGAACATAAAACCATCAAAACTTTTCAAAACACATAAAATATCATGAATAAATATTCCCACACAACTCATAATCAATTAGCAAATATCTTCATATGAAGATGGAGTAAACTAAATATATAGACCCTCATGGATATAAGCACTCAACTCTCATGTGTTTAAAAGGTAAGTGTTTTGCTCAAATTCATTCTAATGGAGATGCTCTACCATATGCTTGCATATCTTCTCATTTGCCACCACTTATGTCACATGCTTAACAAGAATCATATGGACTTTTCAAGGGTTGTAACGTGACTTAGGGCCAAGGTGGGAAATATTTGGGTATGTAACTCAAGAGCCATCGAAATTAGTGGAATAAAGATGAATAGACTTAGCTCAAATACATACATAAGACATGTAGAACCAACCACTCCACAAGATAGCTTCTTCACTCTGCATCTATCTCACACAAACCGAACTCTTTCTTGAAATGTAGGAAGAGTTATGAATATAGATATTTTGTAACATTAAAATCACTCTCCTTCATCACTTAGTTTCTTTTTTTTTCTTCTATCATTCATTTTTTTCTTTTTTTTTTCAATATATAAACTCCAAATGTTACACTGACAATGGAACTCCATGAATTGATATAGAATATTTGTTCCAATTCACCAATTATAGCACTACAAAAAATTTTGATACCCCCACACTTATTTCCTTGCACACCCATACATATCATGATATTGAATAATACTCAACAAGCTCTAAGCCTTGAGTAAAGACGCTGTTTTTCCTGTTTAAAGCTTGTAACGTGGGTTTACAAAAAGAAAAGGCAATAAGGCTCAAAGGGGTTCACCAAATAAAAATTCAATTACATAATAGGCTATTTGACTAATGTAACTAATTTATGTACCAAAGATGACCTTAATCATGTTCATGCATGGACGTGTCAATGTGATCTTGAAAAGAATCAATGCAGACTCTAGAGAAATAAAACTACGGAAGAATACCACACATGAAAAAAAATAATAAGACTGTTATGGATGTGTCAGTCTAAATGCTCAAAATCTCACTGACTTTTTGTCTACAAAATTTAGTTACTACCATCATCAAAGAAAATAACTCAACTAATTAACTCTAAGTTTGAGGATTATTCATTCAATCATGTTATGAGTTCTTCAAAATCTAATTCTTGCAAATAGCATACACAACCAAAAAATCATTTAACATCAACTCCTCTTCTTGAAAAATCATGCAAAAATTTTCAAATTTTTTGAAATTTAAACTCAATTTAAATCTCCTCCCCCACACTTAAGGCTTACATTGTCCCCAATGTAAGGTGTCCCTAATGTAAGGTGAAATGCAAAGAAAAAGACAAAAATAACTAAAATATGAATGCGAAAAATAACAATAAAAAGATAAAGGAACGAATCTCCTTGGGTTGCCTCCCAAGTAGCGCCTTTGTTTATTATTTCTGGCTAGCTCGGGTCTATCATGGTTGGCTTCAATCTTCCTTGCGGTGCACCAAGTCCATTGGAAATGATAACTGGTAGTGTGCCTCCACTTCCATGAAATGTATACTTGTAGTGATTGAGGTGGGGCTTCAAATCCGGAATGAAAGTTTGCAAAACAAAAAGTAGAGGCCTCTCATTACAGATTGGTAATATAAAATAAGAACTATTACCTGACTTTAGAAGAGCATTTAATGCTGCCACAGTTCTTTGTAACTCGGTGTTTAAGGCCAGCTCCTTTTTTTCGTTCCCAATATGCTCATAATTGACAGTTTTTCATTCCTTTTTAGTATCAAATTCAAAAACACCATGTGCTAATTGATCAATCACATCAATAAAATGAACATGATTATTATTACACGGATATTTCATGGAATCATGGATATTAAGTTTAATGATCTTATCATCAAATTCCATGGTCAATGTGCCATTATTAAAATCCATTTTAGTTTTGGATGTCTTTAAGAACAGTCTTCCTAACAAGATAGGGGTAGTGTAATTACTATTACCCATGTCAAGCACATAAAAATCAGCAGGAAAAACCAACTCATTAACTTTCACGAGAACATCTTCAACTACCCCCTTAGGATAGGCATTAGATTTATCAGCTAGTTGAATTATCACACCAATTTTATTTAAAGGTCCAAGTTTCAAGGAAGTGTATACAGAATATGACATGACATTAATAGATACTCTTGAATCTAGCATGGCCTTTTCAAATTTAGTGTCGCCTATCATACAAGGGATATTGAACATACCTGGATCCGTGCACTTTGCTGGAAGTTTCTCTTGAATAATTGGAGATACCTGTTCTCTAGCTTTTACCCTTTTAATCCCCTTCAATTTCTGTTTCCTCTTACTTGTGCACAATTGTTTCAAAAATTTAGCATAACGAGGCACTTGTTTAATAATATCTAAAAGTGGAATATTGACCTCCCATTTACTGAAAATTTCATGTAACTCATCATGATCTTGTTCATATTTCCTAGATCCTACTAAAGTTTGAGGAAAAGAGGGTATTGGTTTATAATCAAAGAAAGGTAAAAATTTATGCTCAGTCACCTCAGTATCATTGGTGGTGCTCTTTTCTGCTGTGATATATGCCTCATTTTCTTCCTTTTATGATGTAGGGGCCACCTTTCTTGGGGCTTCAACCTCCGTGCCACTCCTTAACATGATTGCACTCATATTTTCTTTTGGATTCACCACTGTTTGAGATGGCAATTTTCTCGAATTTTGTGACTCCAGTCGACCAACCGCATTAGCCACTTAACCCATTTGATTCTCCAAACATTGAATGCTAGCCCTGGTCTCCTGTTGAAATTGCAAAGTGCTAGTGACAAGGGATTTAACAATATCTTCTAAAGACATACCAGAGTTAGAAGTTTGGCCCTATTGTTGTCTAGAAGGGTTGGCTGATTATATTGCTTGAAATTCTGTCGATTTTGATTCATATGTTGATTTACTTGTTGATTTCGATAGCTAAGATTTGGATGATCCCTCCATCCTTGGTTGTACGTGTTTGAATAGGGATCATAATTCCTCTGTGGTTGTCCAGGAAAACTACCAGCTGCATTTACGTGTTCAATAGATTCTTCTTGAAGTGTTGGGCAAATATCAGTTGGATGGCCTACAAATGAACAAATTCCACATGCCTTCGCTTTTTGCATAGTATCTATAGCCATTTGACGAACAAGAGTCGTTAGACTTGCCATTTGTTGTTCAATGGATGACACATTTACCTCGTTAACATGTTTAGACGGTGTGTCGAGTTTAGTGCCAAATTGCTGAGAGTTAGCTGCCATATTTGCAATCAAGTTCTTTGCAGCCTCTGGAGTTTTATCTACCAACGCTCCTTCACTTGCAGCATCAATCATACTCCTATATGTGGGTAAAAGGCTTTCATAAAAGTATTGAATAAGGAGCTGCTCACTGATTTGGTGATAGGGGCAACTTGCGTACAATTTCTTGAACCGTTCCCAGTATTCATGCAATGACTCTCTGTTCTGCCTTATGCCACAGATTTCCTTTCAGATGTTAGCTGCCTTTGAAGCTGAGAAATATTTTTCCAAAAATATTATTCTCATCCTATCCCATGTAGCAATGCTTCCCGATGGTAGATAATAGAGCTAATCATTTGCCAAATTTTTCAAAGAGAATAGGAAGGCTCTCAATTTGATTTGTTCTTATGTGACTCCCGTAGGTTTCATGCTTGTGCAAACGACATGGAACTCATTCAAATGTTTATGAGGATCTATACCTACAAGATCATGAAAAGTGGGCAAAAGATGAATTAGCCGAGATTTTAATTCGAAAGTAGCAGCAACATCTAAATTAAGAAAAGTAATGCATAGAAGTTGTTGATTCAAGTTAGGGGCTACAAGCTCCTTAAAAGTTCGATTGTTATCAGTCATGACTTCCTCTTCCTTTGATTCAAAATCACCAGGGAATAAGGTCTCGGGATTAAAATTGTTCACTTTGAAATTCCACCGATTGCCACTCTTTAACCTGCGTAAAGTTCTTTCTAGTTTCGGATCGTACTACAATTCACCTTGATTAGAAGATCGAGTCGCGGGTATAAACAAATAGAACAAATGAAAACAAATTAAAAAGAACCTAGAGTAAGAAAAACAAATATAATTCAAGTCTAAAATTCCTAAAAACAATAATTGCCTAAAAATTTAAAAAATTATGATTTTTTTAAAAAAATAAAATAAATAACTAAAGAATCACAAAAATAAATTAGCATAACTCCCCGGTAACGGCGCCAAAATTTGGTGTGTGTTGTCGCAAGCACCTAAAAGTAACACTTTAACCTCTAAAACTAATGTAGTAGTAAAATAATGGTCGATCCCACGAAGAGTGTGCAATTCAATATTTTATGCTTTGTATAGTGATTGAGGGTTTTGTATACAAACAATTGTAAATAATGCAATCAATAACAATGAAAATTAAATGAACGAAAACAATCAAAAGACTAACATTGGTCTAAGTCCACATCCACCGTCGGAAATCCACGATTGATTATAGATACAGTGATAATTCAATTCATATTTTGAATATTCATCGTTGAAATTGATTTCTATTTCTCCTTAATTTTAGTTAGTTAGAAACCAGCGTTCTAGTTAACTCTAATTATTAAATAACCACAGACCAGTACTCAAAATTCAATTTAATAACAATTTTACACAATAGAGAAATCAATAAACTAGATAACACAAGTACCAACGGTTGCATTCAATTTATTTAAACATTCTTTGTAAGATTCAATAATCTCTATTGTAGAAAATCATCAAATTCTAGTGCTTCACAAGTTAAAGGGATCAAACAATTACGGATTTGATATTTAACTTAGCAGTAGATTGTAAGAATAACAAACTAGTGGCCTCCTAGCAATTAAACATAACAATCATGAAAATAAGTGTAAAAGAATATTCAATACGCAAAATAAGAATTAAATAATAAGAAAAACTATTTAGATCTCACAATATGTGGTTCCGAGGCTTCCGTTTCTTTCGACCAAGTGTAAAAATTTAGTTACAATTCATGAATCTAAAAAAGAAATAATGAAGAATGGAGTTTGGAGGCATTCTGTACGTTCTTCCCCCGTTCTAGGGTTTTAAAATATGTATTTATAGTTGTTTCCATAGGTAGTTGACTTAAATTCGGAAACTGGAGATTCGTCAATGAAAAATGCCTACGCGCCCCATATATTTCCTTGCACGTGCGCCGTTCATTGGTTTTAGGTTTGGTAAGTAAAATTCATGCCTGTGCGCACGCGAGAGAATTTGCCCCGAGCTCGCAGGTTTGTTTTTTAACAGCATTCGGTATTTTGTTCATAACTTTCTTTACAGGTATCCGATTGTGCTGATTCAAAATGCGTTGGAAAGCTAACTTAAATGGCTACAACTCGATCATTTGCTTCAGATACCATCTTTCAATTCGATTGTTTGTCATGTCAAAAATGGGTCTCAAATTGAGACTGAAAATCCGATACATAACTTTTCGATTGGAAATTGATGTGTGATCCTACATTGATGATATTTCTCACCCATTTTGACTTATTTCTTCATTCAATTGACTTATAAGACTCTCAAATCTTCATCATTTGGTTCGACACAACTTTTGTGTATTTTCACGTTAGTCCTTGAACTTTCATTTCCTTTCACTTTGGTCATTTTTCACATATTTCTTCCAAATTATGTCATCTCTATTGAATTACCACCTAAATCAAAATATGTACATAATGAGTACATTTTGACATTGATTAATCATACGAGCACATAAAATAAGGAGGGAAAAACATGCATTTTGCATTCCTATCAATGGAGGATCTTCTAGGGAAGTGACTCAAACGCCTAGAGGCTATTAACCTCAGATTGGTGCTGTAGCGCATCGCAACGCATTGCCTCACCTCGTGTATGGAGGCTCGACCTCTATTTGGGAGTTCGACGGAGTGCATCAATTTGACTACTGAAGGGTCTCGAATAGGTCATGTAGGATATTGATGTACACAATCATGCTTGAAGTCTCGTTAGATGAAGTGTAACACAAATGTGTTCGGCTTATAGTTTCCAATGCCTCATCCTCTTTTCATTTTCCTTGATTTTGGATTTATATGTACTTTTTAAAACGTTATGGGACCCTCCCTACAATTTTCCTCACTTTTTGTTTTTTTGTAACTTTGTTTTATTTTTGTTTATTTAAATAGGACACATTCCTTCAAAATGGACGAAAAAAAAAAAGAGTTTTACTGTATAATTGAATTTGAATTGTATTATATTAAAAAAAGAAAAAATCAATGGTGGAATAATAATATATTGTAAAGGTTGAAGAGAAAAAGTACCAAATTTTCATTTTAAAATGTTGAAGATATAATTGTTCAAAAATCAAGTTTGATATCAAAGTCCAAACAATGACCATCTCGCAGGCCGTTTACACCCACTTTGAATAAATGGATGATTTCGGTAGGCATGACATAGATAAAGATAGAAACCGGCTTACACGAGAAGTATATAAATCATTTTCAATGATTCAATCCATTGATTTATCTATCTATTGAATTAGTAGCTCAAGTCGTTTCTTATGCTTTCAATTTTATTTTATTTTTTTGTGTTTTAAACCAACTTTTTGGAGTCCCCAGGCCACGAAAAAGGTTTGAAACTTCGTTGATATTAACCCTTTATTTTTAGGCCGAACTTCCAAATAATTTTCATCTTCCATCCAATTTCACCCCATTCCCGTAGAGCTCCCCTTCTCCATTTCTCTAGCACTCTTTATCTCCAGGGGAATTTCAATCTCCATCACACTAATTTATCTCTTGATCCTTTGTTATCTGGTATGATCCCCCTCTTTTGATTCTATTACTGTTTAGCTACCATTTTAGGGTTTCTAATTTCTACTGTTTATACCTCATAAATGATTATTTTCTGAATTTCTATATTGGAATCAACTACTGATTTTCATTGATTTTCCACTTGCTGTTGTCTGATTATTGGTTCATGAATAACTGCTCTGTAGCAAAAACTTCGTGTATGGAGACAACTGCGAAGGATGATTCGGAAAGCTCGCCTACTTTAGCGAATGCTGTCGTGGAGCAGAACCACGACAATTTAGTCTCTGACTTATCGAATCATGGGTAAACTTTTCCTTTTCACACTGCAATTTACTATTTTTTTCTCAAGAAAATAGTTCTGCATTCGGGAGTAACATGGGGTTAAAGGAATGATTTTCGATTATTGATGAAGTTACATAAAATGGTTAATGAATAAAACCTCAACAAAGTGACAAATTCAGTACTCCAACTAAATGGGAAGTCTGATGGATCCCACAATTCTTCAAATGTATAGTCTTTATTGAGCCTGTATATTGAACTATCGATGTAATCTTTTTTTATGCTGCGCTCTTCTTAGCTATTATACTGCAGTATTTTTCTGTACTTAAGAGTGCAATGATTTTTTAGGGGAGTGAGGGTTTGGTTCCTCACCTGTCCTATATGACCAATTGTCTTTCATACAGTGATGAGGCTATTTCACAATGACTGTGGCATCATTTTGCACCCCATGGGATAAAGGAATAGAAAAGAATTTATTTATTTATTTATTTTTCACACTTAACTTAACTGATTTTTTTTCTTGCAAAAATGTTTCCTCCTTGAAGCCATACAGAATCACAGATTAATATTAGGGTGGACAGCATTGGTTTTACACATTTGCTTCTTCACATTGATAAAGAATAGTTTGTAGGGGTGGGGGTGGGAGGGGAATTCAATTCTTTCATTGTGCATTGTCTTATCGTGTAATTATTATTTAATTAAATCTAATGTCTATGAGATTTCAGTGGCCTGGAATCTAAACACGATTTTGCAGAAGAAGAAATAAGAGGTACATTGGAAATAAGTGCATCCACTGGGAAGTTTTGGTACGCTTTTATGTTGATAAAACTTCCTTTATATATGTGCATATTATATTCCAGTCTCTAAATTATTTGGCTTTGAAAAATTAAGTTTTTAGATGGACAAGCGAAATTGATGTGTAAGTTGACATATGCATATGATTCTAGTTTGTTACATCTATCATTGGATGGGTGGAGATGAGATGACTATTTTTGCTCATTCATTTATCCCCGTGTCATTTATGCAAGAATTTTACAGTTCCACCACCTGATTTTATCTCCATGTTTTCTTGTTAGCAATTTAGGTAAAGGAGAATTATATTTCCCATTTTAGCTGATTCTTGTTCTCTTGCAAGGCAGGATTCCAGTTTCTGCGCATAATTTGGAAATTATCTGTACAACATCTCTTTCTAACTTGCGATATATTTGGCTATAATTGTATTTGACTTGAAATTAGTAAGATAGTTTGGAATTTTTAAAAGCTTCAGCAACTGGGTATCCTGTATCCCTCTTCATTCTTTTGTACAAATCCTTCTTTTCTATAAACCTACGTGAATGAATGCTTCTAAGAATTTGAAAACACAACAGGAAATGAGAAGTTCCGCGGAGCACACTCTTGGTTGTTGACTTATCCTTAAAACACAATTTAGCATCATATTGTTCAAATCTGTCTTCATATATGAAGAAAAAGGTCAAGAGAAAAGCACTGAAAAATCCCATGGCCTCTTATAATGTATGTTAGCTGTTCCACCTGAAGAAAAAGGTGTTTAAAGGCGTGTTTTTCAACTATGACCATATAATTATCCTTCCTCGGTCATAATGTCTGCTAACCTCTTGACCTATGTATGAAGTTGTTAACCTTCATTAGGTAACAATAAGAGAGTTTTTGAAAATTCTGTATTCTGTAGTGCCAGGTCAGGCAATATTGATTTTATCACTTGGTGGTTTCACTTTCTATTCATTATTGAGTTTTCCTGTGGTCGACGAAGATTTTAGGACTATTCTGGTAAAGCCTTCTGGTAGAAATAGGGCTATTTTAGGTAGGCATAGTTGATTCCCTGAATTACTTAGCCTATGTTTGCCCATGTTTATAAATATTCAAACCACTTTTTATACACACATTTTGAGAGAACCACAAATGGTATCCACTTATCCTCCACTCATTTCTCTCAATTTATAATTCAAACCGTTTATGAACACTTCTCAAATATGCTTATTAGAGATTTGATCAGAAGATTTGTCACTGTGTGCCTTCTCAAACGTTGTCTCCTTTCTCTCATTCATTGATGATTTATTTGGTGTGTTATGGTACCTCCTTTTCTTATTTATGATATGAAGTGCACAAAAGGTAACGAGTTCTCTGTCCTTTATTTTTATGTCGGCTGTACTTAAGTAAATTCAGTTGGCAGTGATACTATATTATTTTGTAATTTACAAACAAAGAGCTGTTATGACATGGTATCCATATAATGCAATAGTTGGGAGTGGTGTTGTATCTGTTGACATCACTGATACATCAGTGATTACTACCAGTTAATACTTCCATTGTTTGAGTTCCCAATCTAGAGAGTTTGCATATACTTATTGCAAATATTTTAGGTTATAAATTCTAATGAATTTTGTGATGAATAGATTTCTACAGAGCCCTTGTTTGGGCTCCATTTTTCCAAGAAAATGCATTTTTGAATAGTAAAAATTTGGATAATGTGTGGTTAAAAAATTAAGCAAAAGTTTTCAGTTTACGGGTAAAATTATTTTATAAGAGAACGTGTGATTGAAAATGAGTGTTGAATATAAAAATGGAGCCCAAACATGGGCAGAATCCATAAGAATCTCATTAAAAATCATGAAATTTAACAAGAGTTTGTTGTGTGTATTTTAAGCATCAAATTAATCCAAATTTTTTGAAATCCCTTTATTAATGAAATCCTTGTAATTCTACGAGTTATTGGGTATACCTAGATTTTGAGAAAACTCATTAAAATTTCAATTTGGGACACCTGAACTTCAAAGAACTTTCAAAATCCATTAAAATCCTAGTTGAGGACACTCCCTTAATCTTGTTTCAAGGCTACACAAGTTTTTGTAACTTGGAAATTTTTCATTCAAGGAGGTGACCCAAAGATTAAGACCCTATTATGTTAAAAATTTAGAATGTTTATTTGGACAAGGAAAATGTCACATCATGCCCTTGCTCAGATTATGTTTCTATTTGAGCAAATTTGATCAACCTTTTATATACTTCTCAAGTATGGCAATTGTGTTATTTATTGCTAATTGTAGACGACGACTTTCCATTAATGATCGCTTCTTACTATTTGAAGACTCCTTTTAGTTCGATCCTCTTATCTTGATTTCTCATTCTGAGGAATCCATGAATGGATTCCTAATGTATATAGATACAAATTGTCCTTCGGGAGCAAGAATATCCAAGAAAGTTTCGGTTTCCTTTCTCGTCCACAGTCTAATCAATTGTTGGTTTGATGTTTCATTTTAGGCAAGACTGGGAAAAATTAAGGAGTATGTTATCCTTCTATCTTAAGCAGGTATGAGGAGGTATGCCAGGTTGTCTGGTCATCTCTTGTTTACCCTGATAATGATTTATTCTTCAACTGTAGTCTTGAGCAACATGTATTTTGCTATATAATATTGTCTATCTTGAAGGTCCTGTCTGAATATCCAGAGTCGAAAATGACCACCGAGCAGCAGATTTCTTTATTAGGAGAGACCTTCTTGGAGTTGGTGAAAAGGTTGGATGATGGTACTTCCTATTCATCCACCTTTCTTTTATTTTTTATTTTTTACTTTGTTTGTCCCAGTTATTTGGCTGCACTAGAATTGCCAAACACATTTTACTCTGTGCAACAAGGTTTTACACATGTACACCAAATAACTCCTGTTTCTTGTTTCTTTTTCCTCTCCTTGGTGGGCGGTGGCTTTGTGAGACAAAATTTAACAGTTGTCATGTCTGAAGTAGACTGATGATCTACTTTTTTGTAAGAGCTCTTTGATCTCGTAATTAATGAAGATTATTCTATAATCTTGTGCTGCTAGAATGAGAGAAACTGGATAAGACTTGCTATTTCAAAAGATTATATTTATTCATTCATATGAATACATAACGCTAACTAACTTGGTGACCTAACCCTAACTCCTGAAACTTGTTGATCATGTTTGGCTAAGCTTAAATAAATTTTGTAGAAACATGTTTGGATAAATTACTTTATTCTTCATTATCTACGGAAAATTTGCAGTAGAGGTCCCAAACCTTTCAAAAATGTGCAGCTAGGCCTCAAACCTTCTAATCTTAACACCTATATCCCAAACTTTTTAATATATGTGTGCCAGAAGAACCTTTAATGGTTTCCATCCAAAAATGTGTCAGTTGACCAAAAGTGAAATGTCTTGCATTAATTGACCAATAGTTAAAGCAATTACAAAAATATAAACAAAAGCAAAAATTAAAAAACATTCATCTTCCCCCATCCCCTGACCTACTCTTAACTCCATCCAACCACTGAAGTGAATTCTTTAACATTCCTATTCCCATTCCCATTCCCATTCCCATTCCATCAGAGGATTCAGATTTCACCTTTCTCAGTTTCAGAATTCCCTCCAATTTTACTCTTAAGTCAATGTCTCGTTGCTATCTGATTTCACTTTCCTTAATTGACTTAGAATTCTTCTCAATCGCATCACCAGGTTGCTCAACAGTCCCCTTTAGATGATAATGCAGATCTTGTTTTCTTAATCCGAATTGGGCTTTTCTCAATCCAATTCCCATCAACAGAAACACTCAATTCTTTACAATACTCATCCGAATTCTTCCCCATTTTAGGTATTTGGCAATCTGAAGTGGGCTCCCTTCAAAAGTCTTGAATTTCCTAGGTTTTCTATTCCCACTCACCCCCCACACAGGACTCCTTTTCAGCTTCATATTCACTCCTACATCATTGTGAACCTCAGTATTATTAACTCTACTGGCACTACTGAATTTGTTTTCACCAGAATTTTCCTGAATGCCATCAAACTGCTTCTCTGCTGAGAAGGCTGTCTTTGTACTGAGCCTTAAGCGGGGTCATTAGTTGATACAACATTTTGAAAATTCCCTAGGAAGAATGAGGATTTGAGAATGGTGGTTGGAATTCCCAGGTGGTGGCCGCTTCGGTGGCTGGGTGGGGTTAGGGTATGTTGGGGTTGGGTGGATAGGGGGAGATGAACTTTTTAAAATTTTTTTTGTTTCTATTTTTAAATTATTTAATTAATTAAATGTTAAAAGACCACTTTACCCTACATTAAATTGCTCAAGTTAAGGTCAATTGTTTGACTTTTTGTCGATTGACATATTTTTGGATGGAAACCTTAGAGGTCCTTCTGGCGCACATTTATTAAAATGTTTGGGATGCAGGTGCTAAGATTAGAAGATTTTGGGACCTGGCTGCATACCTATATTGCAAAATTCCTATTTACCTTTTTAAAATTAATTATTATCTATTTGTCAAATAAGTAACTTGCTTATTTTCAATTTTTATTGTACAGTAATTATTTTAAAACTTATTTTACTTATAAGTGAACTTTTAAGCTTAGCTAAACATGCTCCTTTGGTCCATTTTCTCTCTCTATGAATCTAAAACTTTGTTGTCTGAGCAGTTGACACCGGATTGTTGGAATAGATTTTTTTTTTTGAGTTGAGCTTGGTTAATTTCTATAGGACGTACTACATACTGTATATCCCACTGTTTTGCAGCTGTTCTTAGCTTCGATGAAGGTCCTCCATTTACATTGCAAAGGCTTTGTGAGGTGATCACGTTATATCCTTTTCTTGTTGACTTCAGCTTTATCTTGATGCTATGCCCAGTACTTAAGACCTTTTCTTTTTGGATGCTTAAGCTAATCTTTTATCCTATGAGATTTCCCTTCTGTTTTCTGCTTTGGAAATTTACCATCTTGCCAATGTTCCTTTGAAATGTTTATTTGTCTAATATATATATATATATATATATATATATATATATATATATATATATATATATATATATATATAATGTCGTATACTGGTATTAGCGTTTGTATCTCCAGCCATCTGTGTTTCTCCACTCTTCAATTTGGATTCCTGAATTTAGTTTTCAATATGTTATAACTGTGTATTACGTGTTGAACAGATTCTATTGTCTACAAGAAACATTTACCCCAAGCTTTCAAAGCTCGCTTTGGCTCTAGAAAAGGTATTTTGCTTTCTTGTCTAACATCAGCCCTCCCTCTCCCAAAATTTGGATCCATTCGAGCATCTGACCTTATGTTGGGGCTTTTTTGACAATCTTGTTTGCACTTGAGAGTTCTGCAGAAATGTACCCATTTCTTAGAACTCATTTTTTTTTTCAAACTTATTTTCAACCATACATTTGATGGGACCCACAACTTTTATCAACTTTTCAACCACACATTTCACCAACTTCTATCAAAATCTACTAAAAATCTAATTTTTATCGAAACCAAAGTGGGGCTAAATATCGGCGGCCCCATTTTTTAATTGTAGTGGAAAAATTGTCCTTTTAAGTGGAAAATATGCATACATCATGTTCATATATAATTTCACATGGACACTTGGATGTGTTTCCATGCATCTTTATGCTTGGAAGACAAGAATGCCAAGCATTTCTTCTTCTTGGAACTTGATCGTCTAGTCGGGGAGGGATGAATTTGGTCGAACTATAGATGAGCTTAGTTGACCTGTGAGTCACTTGGGCCTAATAAGGACCCTTTTCTGAGTGAGGCTGAAAGTTCTCGCTATATATATCCTGGCAAGGGAAGCTGCTTATGGGTTCTTGGGAGTTGGGACAAAGAGTATGGGCATGGAGTGTTCAAAATGTATACTGTCTAAATTTTTGGTGGTAGTGTATCTGTTTTTCACTCCATCTTGGATGCATCATGTCTTCATGATTTGATTGTGCTGATCCATTTGTTTGATATGATTTATTTCCAGCCATTATTCAAGCACGAGAAAGAAAATATCTTAGATATTTATTCCATCAAGACTTAGGAATAGATAAAATTGGAGCACTACATATTGTACGGCCATGTTTTTTTGTTGCTAATTTGCATAAACATTGGTTCTGGTATATTTGATGATTTTATTCCCTGCAGAATCTGCTGGTTACATCTACATTGACTGTCTCAAATGATTCATATCCTCCAGCAACCATACAAAAATCTAACGGAGCTTATGAAAAGCCCAAGAATCCCCACCATCAGGCCATTTCAGTAGAAAATGGGGTTGAGCCTGCTGTAGGGGATGGGGATGAAATAATGGCTGAGGCAGAGGAAACTGAGGTTGATGAAGGTATGACAATAGACATGGAAACTATTGAAGAAATAGCCAGATCATCAGAAGCAAATTCAACACCGACTGTTGAGTCATAGCATTGCATCAAGAGTTTTACAGCATCACTGAGTACCCATAGAACTCGTAATATATGGTCTTTTAGCAAGGGCGAGAAAGCTGGAGGCTGAATACTGCATAAAAGGCAATATTGAGTCAGCCCCTTTGTATTATTATCATTTAAAAACCTGCTCTTTCAGGTATAACATATAATAATGTGCTGAAACTTCATGCATATTTTAACAACTTATGCCTGGAAGATAAGAATGGTTTGGTATGTGTTTTCACTTGATTATCAAATTTGGCATGATTGTATTTGATAATTGTACTCTTCATTGGTAAATTTATTTTTAAGGATCTTTTGAGGGGTTTCTGCATAAGCATTAGACTTGGGTTTAATTTGTTGTCGTGACCTAAAAAGTGATTGGCATTAGGTATTGCATGCTACAAGGATTGGTAACTAGACTAAATAAATTAAAGGTGTCATCTCTAGTTTCTGAGTAGAGTGAGTTTGGCTTAAATTTGAATCTTGGTATCGATTTCCTGCAAGTGTATTGATTGGGACAAGTAATAAAATAGTCGTTAGTCCAAGTATCGATTTCACAAAGAATAAGTTCATGCTTGGTTTAGCTAACACTATTTTTATTAATTTTTGGTAAAAGTTGGAAAAATTTGTGCATTACATGTCGTGATTAAAAATGAGATTGAGGAAAATGCGTGGGGACTAAACAGTGGCTTAAGTATCTATAGCCTAATAATTAATTAGGTGAGATGGTGATGATATTAGTAAACTAGATCTGTAATTGATCTAATCAAACCTAACTAATTAGTACTAAGAATTATAATAGTACAATAACACCAATTAAAATAAGTACATCACCACCTGAAAGTAAAAGAATGTGGAAGCAAGACAGAAATAGTCTAGAACGAAAGAAGTTTGACCCATAATTCCCTAGTAAATTACAATTTATTTTTCTTCTCACTTTTATTAATTACACATTCTCTAATAAAATAATGTTACACGTAAATTCAAAAGCATTTCCTTCTTTTTTAACCACACATTCTTTAAAAAATTACATTTTCTTTCATTATAATGTGGAATAATGGGAGTTTCCTCGACAAGGGCTCTTTTAATTATATGGGATATGTGTTTATGAGCCTCCTAGCTTCCTTTCCTGACATTGTAGATGAAAGAACATATTTATAGGAAATAATTAGGTAAAAAATTGTGTGCCAATTGGTTTTCATTAAGTAATTTACATTTTGTTTGAGCTCCATTATTTGAAAAAAAATTGAAATTTTGAAATAGTGTTTTTTTGGAGAATGTGTGGTTAAAAGGAGAATTTTTGGGTTTACTTATAATATTATTTTATTAAAAGAATCTCTGACTGATAAGAAGAGATGAAAAAATGAATTAAAATTTAATGAGGACCAAACATGAACTTATTAAAATAAGGAAATAGGTTTTCCCGGGCGAAATGGGAGTTGCAATGCGATCGTATCTAAGGACCTACTTGGTCACTACTTTTTCCTCAATTGGCATTGGCTTTGCAACGCGCCATGAGCTTTTTCCCTCTTACAATTTGGTCCTCAAATTTCTTTCTTCATTCATTTTGAGTCATTTCTTTTTTGTATCTTTAGTCTTTCATCTTTATATCTTCATAATTTAACCATACTCATTTCCCATTTATCTGTAATTGATTCGATGTAAGTTCTCAAAGTTTACAATTTAGTCCTCAAACTTTTTATACCTTGAATATAGCTCTTCAAACTTGTGAATCACCTCCAATTTTCCTCATTGGTATTCCAATTGACCAATTGCAATTCGATTGATAATCAATTGCTCAGAATCATCACTAATTTAGCTGAAAATGTCTATTAAATGCCAATTACGTCCAAGTGCACTCAAATAGGGGTTTTACCTACAACTAACGTATTTACATACAAATTGTGTAGATATCCGTTTAATTAAATATAAATAAGCAAGAAATCATGGATAAGTGCACTTATCAAACACCCAAAACGTGAACTCTTGTTCATCCCCGAACAAAACTATCTACTAAATATATAAGCAAACAAACATAAATAATAACTTTTTCAAACTCGCATCAAGTATTGAAATTATTGAGAATTCACAAAGAGTTCATAAATAATACAATTGGAATCAATTTTCACTTACTCATGCTGTATCGATGTGAAGGCATATAGTTTGATGCGAGTTTTTTGTTGGGTTTCACCAATGAAAGTGACTAATTGACAAGTAATGATTCTCTTTAAATTTGAATGCCTCAACCTTCAAACTTTACCTAGAATAATATCCTTATTAGAAATTTAAATCCATGACTAAATATCCAAGGTTTAGCCGGAATCAAATAATTCTTATACTTGTCCACTTCCTCAATATGCTTCGTTGTGTTTTTTAATTCTTTTTTTTTTTTCTTTTTGTTTTCATTGTCCCTTTTTTTGGATCTTATATTTGGTTTTTTAATGCAATTTTTATTCTACATTGTAGGTAACTTTCTTTCTCGATAGACCGTATCTTACATATTGGTTATGAATAGGTTATGATTACTCGAGACTAACTCTACACTAAAATATATGTAACTTTTTTCTAAGCATCACGATTATTGTAATGCCTTTTATTTGTTTATTTTTAAGATAAATAATTGACATGAAAACTTCCAGTATATGATTACTACTATGTTCCACCTATTAGTAAAAACAATTTTTTCATGCGTACAGAAGGATTTTCACCAGAATTCCACCAGATGAGATATAAAGAGTGGGTCCCACCGAGTATTTAGATATTGCAAAAAATGGCAGGCCCCACAGTATTGTGTGTTTTCTGTTGTGTTTCTGTGGCGTAATTTTCTTTACACTCAGAATGGTTCTAGTGAAAAAACACTACATACAATTTTAAACAAACACAAAATCAACATCTATTTAAATAGAGTAATGTTATTTAGCATCACAGTTTAGATGACGTTAATATTGCATTAAATGATACGTAGAATTAATAAGTCATTTAATTCTATATTTCATTTAGTCTATCATTTAGCGTCATCTAGATTGAGGTTGCAAGCCCAGTAGGACTACATAGCAATACTCATTTAAATATGTTCCAACACCGGATCAATCATCCCTAAACTTAGTTTTTGCAATATGTTAAGTGGTTACGTTTTTACAATTTGATCTTGGTTCCTCATCGTAAGTTCAAAATTAATTCAACCTGATCTACAATTGTAAACAATCCAAAAATACATAATAATCTTCATGATTATTGTGTTTAATATTATACAATCTCTCTCTCTCTCTCTCTCTCTCTCTCTCTTATATTTGAATTTTTTAATTAGCCAGCAAGGCTTACCAAAATTTTTAAATTCGAATTTTATGCTAAATCACACAAACAAGCAAATATACAAACAACAAAGTTATTCCACTCCCAACGTTGTCCTCAATGTGTTCATGAAATAGGTTTAAAAAAGGTTAGCAATACTCGCCGTGTATATGAGGACGTGATCCTTATTAGTTAGTCTTTTATCTTCCTTCTCTTTCCTTTGTTTGCATTGTAACATGTTTCAATCATACCTGAAAAGAGAGAGAAAAATTAAGTACCATTATACGATAGTCAAGACTAATCCTATCTGAATTAGGATTGTGATGCTAGGATACTACCCTATAATTGAAATACTAGAAAATCAATAATTAAATATTGTGCCATAGTACTAATACAATTGTAGCTGACTATATGCAATGCAATTACGAAAAGCATGCTAAATAAAAGGTCAAAAGAATTGAGTTGCCTCCCTAAAGGCGCTCGTTTATAGTCTTAATCTGACTTTTGCAATGATGTTTCATGAAATTTGAAGTAAACTTTTGATACATTGCTTAGTTTGCTTCAGTTGATTTTGCTCCACTCTGCATTACTTCTTCAAACTTTTATCTTGCCCCTATTAAAATAATAAGAATTGCCTATTCCCCCAATTCAAATTTAACTAAAGTAGACTTCTACCACATCGTCAACTTTAACTACAAAATCATTGTTGAGCAATCAATGAAGTCTCTTCATTAATTTCTACCTTTTCATTTGGTTCCTTTATGATTAAATTTTCATGCTCTTCACGCTCTTCTTTGTTAGTAATTATCTCCTCGGGTTGAACAGACGGTCCACAATCCAAATTCTTGAACAATTTAAAGTATTCATCATCATTGTTGTTTATATCATGTTCAGGGAAGTTCGATAGATTGGATTGTCATATTAAATCCAATGGCAAATCATCCTCATCAAAGTTTGCAACTGCATCATGTGTAATCGTTTAAATTTTTTGTAGGGCAAAGAAGTCTCCCACAAGCATGTCTTCCTTATTAGCGACTAGCGTATTATGTCCCGTCATAGCAAAGACATCTCTCTAAGTATATCTACATTAACATTTTGTAAGCATATCGAAAACACTGAGATCAATCATTGCAATGTATGTTGCTACTTCTTTGCTTCTCTCCGTTCTCTATCAATGAAACCAAGTAAAGCAAGTAATGTAGCTAACAAGAAAAAGAAAAAATTAATTAAAGCGATAATTAGGGCTGTCCGTTGGTCGGTTTGGTTCGGTTCTGAAAAAACCCGAACCGACCCAAAACTTTCGGGTATTTAATAAATGGACCCGTCGGGTCCAAATATAATTATGGAACCGTTCGGATTCGGTTCCGTTCGGTTCGGTTCGGGTCGGTTCGGTTCCGTTCGGTTCCGCACCATAATTAAATTTTTAAATATTTTCAGCAACACTACATAACTACAACTAATGACATTTCATTCGTAACTTTTACAAATTAACGTAGCCCAATTCAAAAACATATACATAACTAGCCGTCCAATAAGATTAATTCAATGCATACAAATACCAAAAAGTAGATATTAATAGAATTATTCTAGTTGTGTATCAAGAATTGTACATAAGGGTTTACACCCCCCTCACATGAGGGGTGGGACCCATTGAAATAATATTTTTTTATTCGAGCGGGTCCCACCCCCCATGTGAGAGGGGTGTAGACCCTTATGTATGGAGTGATGTACCCCTAGCAATGCTCATATTAATATTATAGCAAAACTATATAAAGTATATTCACTTGCTTCAAATTAAAATTGGCTAATGGATTTTAAAAATGATTTGAGATTTAAAATTAAAATTATGAAATAATCTAATTTATTTAATTAATTTGCTAATTTGTATTTAAAAAAATAAAATAATTTAATTAATTCAATATAAAAAATAAAAAATTTATTTAGTTTCGGTTCTTATTCGGTTCTTCGGTTCTTGGTCTAGACCCAAGACCCGACCCAAACCCATCGGTTCTCGATTCGGGTACCCGTTCGGGTATTTAATTTATGAAGAACCGCTCGGTTCGGTTCGGGTTCGGTTCGGTCCGGTTCGGTTCGGGACTTTTGGACACCCCTAGCGATAATTAACTAAAAACTAACTAAATCAAATTCCACAATAACAGCGCAAAAAAACTTACAGATTTTTATTATTCCACTAGTGTACGAATCGTAACAAGTAATAAAGTTTACCTGATTTCAAGTATCGATCCCACGAGGAATAAGTTCGAGCCTAGCTTCAATTAACCTTAATATAATCGAATGTAAACAAACAATTAATTAAGTGATATGATGATGATATTAACTATCTAAATCTATAATCGATCTAATCTAACTATTCTAACATAACTAAGTGGTAGGAAGCATTTATGAATCTTAATTACATTAGAACCCGTATCCAAAACATTGATTCATCTTAACATCAGTTTTACAATTAGACAATAATATTTCATACGAAGATCATTCTTCTCAATTTATCTAATAATTGTTGTAATATTTTAGTGGATATACTACTAGGCCGAAATACAAGTTTCTTTATATGTTAACTGCAAGGAAAACAACTTACGACAACAACAAGGAAACCAACTCGTTAACTGCAGTAAAATATCAAAATAAGAAATTGAAATTGCAACAAGAAATAAATTCCCAAACCGAGGCCTGTGTGAACACAGTTTCCTTAAAACAGATTCGCTCCCTCACCGTTCGTGGTTGAGGTATAGTTTGAGCATCTGCTTCCCAGTATATAATGGTCAACCAGTAAAATCTGAACACAACAGTCTTTACTCTGGCGAACTGAGTTAGTGCTCGAACAATATCACCATCAGAAAATCGAAACAAGGTTTGGAAGGAAAACAATATGCAAGACAAACAGAAGCAGAATGCAGAACTGGAGTTCGACAGTATGCAGAACATGAGGAAATTTCATGTGTTTGAACTGGAGGAAAAATGTTCTCTTAAATAGACTTTTCACACTCAAAGTCTTCATAACTCACTTGTAATAACTAAGGGAGTTTAAGATGTTTTGGAGTTTCAAAAGCCCAAAAGTCAGTTCTAGAAAGCAAAAACAAATTCCAAAACATAGGCCCGCCTGAGGGGCCAATTTTTGGTCAATCCGATCCAACATTCGTGTGCGCAGGTCGCGCTCGCATACGAGTTCAAGGTCCGAAGCCCATTTCGGTCCGTTATGTTGGGTTTCCTTTATATTGACTTATCCATTCAAGGGCTTAAGTCCCATGCCTTTCGATGATTTCCCAACTAACTTTCTATTTAACCCTTTGGTTAGCGGATCCGCAATGTTATCTTTTGACTTTACGTAGTCAATAGTGATAACTCCAGTTGAGAGTAATTGCCTTATAGTATTGTGTATTCGATGTATACGTCTAGACTTACCATTGTATATGTTACTCTATGCCCTTCCAAATGCTGATTGACTATCACAATATATGCAAATTGCTGACACAAATTTTGACCATCTTGGAATATCCTCTAAGAAGTTGCGTAACCACTCAGCATCTTCACCACATTTATCTAGAGCTATAAACTCAGATTCCATTGTAGATCTAGCTATAACACTTTGATTAGAAGATTTCCAGGATAAGGCTGTATCTCTCAATGTGAATACAAATCCACTAGTGGACTTTGAATCTTTTATATCAGATATCCAATTAGCATCACTATATCCTTTAATGACCGCTGGATATCTGTCATAGTGCAGTCCAAAATTACGAGTAAATCTCAAGTACCTCAGTACTTTTACTATTCCTTTCTAGTGATCATCTCCTGGATTACTCGTATATCTACTTAGTTTACTGGCTGTGTAGGCTATGTCTGGTCATGTATAACTCATCAAGTATATCAGACTTCCAATAATTCTCGAGTATTCTACTTGAGAAACACTTTTACCTTTATTCTTGGATAGATATTGACTTGTACGTATCGGTGTTCTAGCCATGCCGTATCATACTTACTGAACTTTTCTATAATTTTGTCCACATAATGTGACTGGCTTAGAACGACCCTATCTAACGTTCTTGAAATTTTTATTCCAAGTATAACATCAGCTAAACCCATATTTTTCATGTCAAATCTCGAATTTAACATGTTTTTAGTAGATTTAATCATCTTATCATTGCTACCAACAATAAGCATGTCGTCAACGTAAAGACATAAAATGACATAACCATTTTCAGTGTCTTTGACGTAGACACATTTGTCACATCGTTGATTTTAAATCTATATTACATCATGACATTATCAAATTTTTTATGTCATTGTTTTGGTGCTTGTTTCAAACCATATAATGACTTCACCAATTTACAGACTTTCTTTTCTTGCACTGGAGATGAAAACCCCTCGGGTTGTTCCATATAGATTTTTTCCTCTAAATCTCCATTTAAAAATACAGTCTTAACATTCATTTGATGTACTTCAAGATTTCGTAGAGCAGCAATAGCAAGTATCATCCTAATAGATGTTATTCTCGTTATTGGAGAATATCTATCAAAGTAATCAAGGACTTCCCATTGTCTGTAACCTTTTATTACTAATCTGGCCTTGTACTTTTCGATAGTTCCATCTGCTTTCATTTTCTGTTTGAAAATCCATCTGTAGCCTAGTGGTTTACTTCCTGGAGGAAGATCTACTAGCTCCTATGTATGATTTTGCAAAATGGAATCCATTTCACTTTTAATAGCCTCTTTCCATTGAGTTCACAGCATCTTGATAGCTTTGAGGTTCACTTTCTAGCATATAGGTCAGAAAATCTGGACCATAAGATTTTTTCGCCATTTCCCTTTTGCTATGTCTTGGTTGAACCTCAACCTCCTCTTCTTGTTCTTGGTCCTGACTATTTTTAGTCATAGCCTCATATGTCCGTTTAGAAGAGCTTGTTTCTTCTTTGGACTTGTATGGAAATACATGTTCAAATAACGAAACATTTCTCGATTCCGTTATCGTGTTTTTGTGTATATCTGAAATTTTAGATTCATACACAAGAAATCGATTAGCACTACTATTTTGTGCATATCCAATGAAGATGCAATCTATAGTTTTCGGGTCTATCTTCACCTTTTTTGGTGTTGGGACAACCACTTTAACAAGACTACTCCACACTTGTAAGTATTTATAGGAAGAATTTCTTCATTTCCACAACTCATAAGGAGTATTTTCCATTTTCTTTCGGGGCATCTTATTTAAAAGGTAATTTGCTGACAACACAGCTTATCCCCACATGTTTTGAGGTAATCCAGAATTTATTAGCATTGCATTCATCATTTCTTTTAAGATGCGATTTTTCCTTTTAGCAACACCATTTTGTTGCGGTGAATAAGGTGCTGTGGTTTCATATATGATTCCGTGTTGTACACAGAATCTAGCAAACAGGGCTTCATACTCACCACCTTTATCACTTCTCAACACCTTAATTTTCTTGTTAAGTTGATTTTCAACTTCATTCTTATAGAGAATAAATTTCTCTATCGCTTCATCCTTACTTTTTAGCAAATACACATAACAGTATTTTGTGCTATTGTCTACAAAAGTCATGAAGTACTTGTTGCCACCTCTTGTTTGTACAAATTTTAAATCACATAGATCACTGTGAATTAAATCAAGTGATTCTGTATTCCGTTCAATTGACTTAAAGGATGACCTTGTCAATTTTGCCTCAACACAAGTTTCACACTTATGTTTGGAATCAATATGAAATGCGGGTATGCAATTCAAGTTAACTAGTTTACGTAAAGTATCATAGTTAACATGTCCTAGTCTACCATGCCACACATTGGAAGACTCAAGCAAGTAAGAAGAAGAGTTTACTTTATTCATTTTTGGCTTAACAACCATTATATTGAGTTTAAACATACCATTGGAAACATAACATTTTCCAACAAACATTCCACTTTTTGACAAAATAACTTGGTCAAACTCAAATACAATACGAAAACCATGCTTATTCAAAAACAACCCAGACACTGGGTTCTTACGGATTTCCAGCACATACAGCATATTGTTAAGAGTTAGCTCTTTTCCCAAAGTCATCTTCAGAACCACCTTGCCTTGTCCCTTGATTTCAGAAGTTACTGGATTTCCCATGAACAACTTCTCTCTATTTTCAATTGCTTTGAAGGCAACAAATAGCTCTTTATCAGGCACACATGCCTCGTAGCTCCGGTGTAAATCCACCACTCTTTTGGGTTTGAACCCACCATATTCACTTCAGAAATGACGGCTGCGAGATTCATCTCCGCCACATCATGTGCCATGTAGTCAACCCATTTACTTCTTTTTTCTTCTTTGGCAATCTGCACTCCGAATACTTGTGATCCACTTTGTCACAATTGAAGCATTTCCCTTGAAACTTTCTTTTAGAAATTTCACATTTAGATCCTAGTTTGGTCCCTTTACCACTGGATGACCCGCCTTATTTTTGTAGGCCTCACTGCTTTGACCATGCTCCACAACGTTGACTTTAGCAACAATAGGATTGAAAAACTTATTTTCAGAACTTTTGTTGTCTTCTTCAATTCGAAGTCTAACAATAAGTTTTTCAGCGTTCATTTCCTTTCGTTTGTGTTTCAAATAACTCTTGAAATCTTTCCACGCGGGGGCAATTTTTCAATAATTGCAGCCACTTGGAAAGTTTCACTCAAAATCATCCCTTCGGCATGAATTTCATGAAGAATCACTTGGAGTTCTTGCACTTGACTGATTACTGTTTTGGAGTCCACCATCTTATAATCTAAGAATCTGCTGACAATGAACTTTTTAGCACTAGCATCCTCAGTTTTATATTTTCGGTCCAAAGACTCCCACAGCTCTTTAACAATTTTTATAGTACTATACACGTTGTATAGCAAGTATGCTGAGTTGTTCATAATATAGTTTCGCACAGAAAATCCGAATGGTTCCAAGCATCAAGTGCACTGATCGCTTGAACATCTCCATCACTCTCATTCAATTTTGGAGCACTTTCAGTCAAGAATCTCGTAAGATTCAAAGTGGTCAGATAAAATAGCATTTTCTGCTGCCACCTTTTGAAATTCAAGCCATTGGATTTCTCCAATTTTTCACCATGATTAATCGGAATAGTAGCCACGAGTTGGTTCACAACATGACTTGGCACTTTAGCCACACTCTGAGCAACAGTTTGAGTATCCAAAGCTTGGGACACATCCATTTTGGTAGAATCGGTTGCCATTTTTGAAAAGGCAAAAAAAAAAAAAAAAACAGAAAAAATAAGTTTTTGTTTTAAAGCGTTCAATATAAGGAAAAAAAAATTTCTCAAATCCGTTTTAAGTTTGTTGTAATATTTTAGTGGATAAACTACTAGGACGAAATACAAATTTCTTTATATGTTAACTGCAAGGAAAACAACTTACGAAAACAACAAGGAAAACAACTCGTGAACTGTAGTAAAATAAAAAAATAAGAAATCAAAATTGAAACAAGAAATAAATTCCCAAACCGAGTCCCGTGCAAACACAGTTTCCTTAAAACAGATTTGCCCCCTCACCGTTTGTAGTTGAGGTATAGTTTGAGCGTCTGCTTCCCAATATACAACGGTCAACCAGTAAAATCTGAACATAACAGTTTTTACTCCGGCAAACAGAGTTAGTGCTCGAATAATATCACCACTAGAAAATCGAAACAAGGTTTGGAAGGAAAACAGTATGCAAGACAAACAGAAGCAAAATGCAGAACTGGAGTTCGACAATATACAGAACGGGATGAAATTTCGTGTGTTTCAACTGGAGGAAAAATATTCTCTTATATAGACTTTTAACACTCAAAGTCTTCATACCTCACTTGTAATAACTAAGGGAGTTTTAGATGTTATGGAGTTTCAAAAGTCCAAAAGTTAGTTCTAGAAAGCAAAAACAAATCCCAAAACATAGGCCCGCCTGAGGGGCTAATTTTTTGTCAATCCGATCCGACATTCGTGTGCCCAGGTCGTGCTCGCATACGAGTTCAAGGTCCGAAACCCATTTCGGTTCGTGATTTGCACTCTCCCTGCGCGCGCACGTGGAGAGAGCCTCTATGCTACACATGATTACACCCTTCTCAAGTGCAATCCTATATAAAGTGGTTTTTACTTTCCTTATTTTCTTATGTGGGACAAGTATACTTTTAGTTTTCTTACCCACATAAACTCCTTTGACATGGCATACTTTGAACACCAATTTCTCATTCACTCGAGCATCATATTTGGCAAGTAAATACATGATTTCGATATACTCACAGAGGAGAACACAAATCAACTTCCATATTCCAAAATGAACAACCGGGTCCCACTAAAATTTGGCTCCAAAGTCAGCTACCCAACCATTTTCCAACAATAATATCTTACGAATAGATTTAGATATATCCTCACATATGATATTATCTCGAATGCGAACATGTGACGATGTATTAATTCATAAGAACGGCGTTTGGATTATGCAAAGTGTAGGCAATTATCCTTAACGTCTATAGGATCTTACAGCAAATGATATCACATGTTATCTTTCCTATTTCTTCTCCCAACTTCAATAAGAATTACACATGAATTCATTTAGTGGCCAATTAATTAAAATCATTAATATTATATTAAACATTCAAATTAAACAGTTGTCTAATGTCAAATTCATATAACTAATGTAGAAACTTCATAAAATAGGGTTTGACGTTATCTTAATATCTATACAACTAGTCAATAATCATAATTATACAATAATAAGTATGTCACCCGAAAGTAAAGAATTTGGAAGAAAGACGGAAGTAGTCTTGGATCTTGAATTCATTTAATGGTTCTTCTTCTTCAATCCCAAGGAATAATTGCAAGAAAAGATGTGGATACTTGTTGACCTCTATAAAGCTTGAATAAATCTCTAAATTTCCCTCCAATGGCTTTATTGATTATATGGAATATGTGTATACGAGCCTCCTAGATTCCTTCCCTTGTATTGTAGATGAAGAACATATTTGTAGGGAATAATTATGTAAAACTCTGTGTCCCAATTGATTTCCATGAAGTGATTGATTAAAATAAGGAAAGTATGTTTTCTTGGCCAGAATAGGAATTGCAATCACAAAGTATGAATTGAAAATCCAAAATAAGAGTTACAAAACTCGTGAATCACCAACTATTGCCCTCACAAGTCTTGATCAATTGCGATCTGATTCATCACCAATTACTCCGAATCATCTCCAATTTAGCTTCAAAAATGTCTTTTTCATGCTACTGCATAGTGCACTCAAATTGGGGTTTTACCAAGCGTATTTGCACCCAAATTAGGCAAACATCTATTCAACTAATCATAAATAAGAAAATAAAAGAACTCCAAATAACTGTATAATATGTTCTTATCAACTGGCATTAGGAATGTTTTTCTTGTGTGGTCAACACCTGCTTGAATCCCGGCTATGCTTAAATTGTATGCTAGAGGGTTTACCCTATATTTGTGCACTTTCACATTACATGCAATGTTAAGTGTTGACCTCATTTTTTGTGCCATTGACGTGGACAACAGATACCAGGTCCACTCATGTCCACACAAGCTTATTTCAACACGTATGGACATATTATTAATCGACGATATTTCGAATTTGAATGTGGGATAGACTTTATAACAGGAGACAAATATGTTCGAGAACTACCAAGATATATAAGCTGATTTGCATGATAAGGAATGACCAACAAATAACCAAACTTAAAACCAAGATCAAACATCTAACTTTGGCAACAAAAGAATTAACTCAAGAGGATAGAATATATAGCTTACAGTAGATGTATTTGCATTACCACAGAACGCATGAGGTTGAGTAGGATAAGGCTGGTGCTCAAAAAGTGGGTGATGAGGCGGTAAAGGATTACATCGCCAACTTCCACTTGATGGATGAGTACCAACGCTTCGGTGCCTATTGGAAGAGGTTTGCATACATTGAAGTGGTAGATAAGGTAGGGGAGATTTACTCAGAACTTAATGCGGTTGAACTGAAAGCAGAGTTCTTGATAAGGTACCTCAAACCCCCGCTAGTGATACGATAGAAGTTGGAGGTACATAAGTTAACAAAGAGCGTGCTCTTAAGGATGAAGCTTCAGGCCAAGAAGCACCAACTGCTGAAGCGTCTACTACTGAGGCGTCAAACTCCTTGCCACCTCCAGCATAATATAGGGTTTTTATTATATTTTTTATGTAATGGATGAGGTCCTTCTTTGTACAGTGATTTATTTATTAATGAAGTGCATGTTTTTCTATTTTCATGTTTCCAATAATTGAACTATGATGAATGAAGTACTGGGACCTCAATAATGTGCATGACATAAACATAATTGAAGTTGTAAGTAAAATTGAAGTAAATATGATGACCTTCAAAGATAAACGATCCTTCAAACATTTAAAACATGATTAAACTTGAGAACACATGGAACCTCAAAGACGTTTTCAACTTTGTTTCTATTCCTCCTATGACATTCAACTTCGTCATGGAAGACATGTTGTATGCCTCGGAGAACCAATGAGGTAATCCATTTTGAGGCATCCATGCTTCCATACATGATGGATGTTCATCCATGTAGGGGTTTCTCCCATGACGTTCAGCGAACTAATGAGGTAATCCTTGCAGGGATTTGATCCTCTTCTCCAAAGAGCCCACTTTTCCAAACATTGTGGAAGGTTTATCCATGTAGAGGCTTTTTCCATGACTTCAGCTTCATCATGGGAGGCATGTGTTGTACGCCTCGGAGAACTAATGAGTTAATCTCTTTAGATAACTGATTCTCTTCTCTGAGGCGTCCACGTTTTCATACATGGTGGATGATTAATATCCATGTAGGATTTCTCTCATACCATTCAACTTCGTTATGGGAAGCATGTGTTGTCCGCCTCGAAGAACCAATGATAAAATCCCTTTAGGATTCTTCAAGGCGCTTATGTTTTCATACATGGTGGATGGTTCATCCATGTAGGATCTTTTCCCATGAATTTCAACTTCTTCATGGGAGGCGCGTGTTGTACGCTTCGGAGAACCAATGAGGTAATCCCTTTTGGGATCTGTTCCTCTTCTCCGATGCTTCCACACTTCCATACATAGTGAATGATTTCTCTATATAGGGGCTTCTCCCATGACTTCAGCTTTATCGTGGGAGACATGTGTTATATACCTCGGAGAACCAATCAGGTAATCCCTTTAGGGATTTGATCATCTTCTTCGTGGCACCCACACTTTCGTACATGGTAGATAATTATCACAGGGACAAATTCTTGGTAAAATACTTAGCCAAATTTTCGCCTTTGAATAAAATATTTGTTTTATAAATTTTATTTTATGATTTTTTGAAAGTTGATGGACTAATAAAGTATCTTTTAAATTCTTATGTTTCAATAGGCCAAATTTTTAAATTTTTATAAAGTGATCAAAAGTATATCAACATTGGGCTCATTTTGTAGCTCGTATTAAATAATGTAGATTGGGCTCGAGAAAATATGAAATCAGATAAGTTAAGCCCAAGTTATTTCAGTTCAAAAAAAAGTATGATTTATATGTATTATTTTATTACTTAATAATGGTCCTTTTAGGATAATTAGCAAAATGTTATAATAATTAAGTAGATAATCACTTATTTTCAAATGAATTAACCATTCCTTAGTCTTTTCAATTGCACGTGTATATATATATATTTTTTGGAAGATAATATTATGTTATATTAGCCATGTTTATCTTTAATGTATATTGACCTATCAAAATTCTAGTTCTAACCAACCATTATAACAAACTCTTATCTATTAGAATAAATATGATTTTTATCAGAGTTATATTATGACTCAACTACTGTACTTTTCCCCTATAAATAGTGTGCCCATATCTCACAATTCATCACACAGAATTTTACACAGCAGTTTTCATATAGAGGACAGCTGTAAATTCTAAGTATATTTTTATATCAAAAGCTCGTTTCATTAATCGAGGTAAGATACTTTTGTGCAAGTTGTTTTGTTTCCTTATGTTTTTATGTTCAGTAATTTATGCATGTATTGCCAATGGACCTTCGGGTCGACCTAACGAAATGAGAAATGTGAAGAGATGGGTATCTCGATTGGCCACCGATATACTCCATAAATGAGAAATGTGAAGAATGGTATGAATTGTCTAGGTTATTGTTATGTAACTGCATATGGAAACTGCACGTATCTTACTGAGTGTTTTCAAAATACCGACTCTTACAATTTTTACAGGCTAGTTCGGTTCGATTGGATCTGTGGCGGGATGGTGCAGCGGACTGCCAAAGGATTTCCACCTACGAGAATAATATTAAGTTTTGCTTCTTTCCTTTTAAAGTTCATTATTAGTTTGATTTGTCCAATAACATTATTTAGCAAATTTATTAATGTTTTTCGAAGACACGATTTTATGATTCGTATTTAAAATTATGAATGTTTGGTTTATTAGAAAGAAATGAATTTTACAGTTCCGCATTTAAGTACATGAAATTTATTTTGGTAACACCTCAAGATGCTTGAAATTTTGGGGCGTTACACTTTGGTATCAGAGCAAAGGTTTAATTTCTTGTAGACCCATGTGCATTTTTGCGTTTTGAAAAAAAAAAAAGTGAACAGTAACACTGTTCACGTGTACAGTGACGAAAAAAAATTTTTTTTTTTTTATTTTTTTTTTTCGATTTATTGTTGAAGTTTTATTAATTTGCGTAATTACAAAATTGAAATGCTTTGTCAAAAAGACCTAAACTGTCTAAGAAGAGTTTGGGATTTAAGCGGTCCGTTGTGATCCCCCTCCTCATCTGGAAGCCTTTTGATTGCGCGTTATTCAAGTTGATAAGATGAAACACAATATTTCAAACCTTAAATACGGTATTTTTTTTTTTTAAAAAAAGATATTCTTTTTGGAAATTTCTATTGTGAGAAAATCATATTTTTAGATATTACAAAAATGCACCATTTTCATAAATATTAGGAGTTTACGGACAATGTGAGAGTTAAAATCTTAAACATGTAATGAGATGAAAAATCCTTGGCATGTAGCGCTCACTACTCGATCACTCTCCAATTGATCCAAGGTATGGAAAGAAATGTTATTCCATTAGCATGCTTGTGAGTCATTTTGCTCCATATTATGAGATATATAATCACGTTTACTTCGTATATTTTAGTAGTTGTTTAAATTTTCACAAATGATATATGCATTATTGATGCAAACAGAATGAAATGATATGGTCATTGAAGGATGAAGCATAATTGAAGTTATATGTGTCACATGATTAGGAGTTGGAAAGTAACTAGGATGACTGGAAATAGCCCAACATACTTACAACGTGCTCAAATTGCTATCGAGAGCTACGTGGATTATGAAGTAAGATGGGAGCGAACATTTGTTGAACATGTTGAAGACTTCCTTCTTAAGTGGGAGCATGCAAGATCGTACGGATATAATAAGGGGACAATTCTCTCAATATATCATCTTATAACCACCATGCGTCCTCAATGAAGAAACGTGGCCTATTTCGTGAGAGATATGGATTATGGTCTGTATTTGGAAGAAGACTGGGACATGATTGATTTTAAGGGATACTGTGAGGACATCATAATCTTGTGGAACCACAGACAACAAGAGCTATCACTAGAACCCGAGCCTGAGCCAGAACCTGAAGAAGACCCAAAGGAAGACCCTGAAGAAGACCCGGAAGAAGACCCGGAAGAAGACCCAGAAGAGGAAGTGGAGCCGGAGGACCCTATCATCGATTTAGTTACAGATTCTGAGCCCGAGTCATGCATTACTTCAGACGACGATACCCCATAAAACGAAGATTTTTAGGACTCATAGAGATTAGCGATAGTTAGTTTTATTCATTTAGCAAAAGTTTATTCAGTTATCTATTGGATTTTATTTTTAAAGCAAATATTATATTAAAAAAAAATTTTTAAATGTTTTTACCATTAATATTATGATTAATTTCTGCGTTATCAGACTTTTCCTAAATTAGAATTTTATGTGTTAAGAAAATGCCGAGACAACAACAGAACCAAGCAACGGTCATCAGAAATTTAGCAACCTTGGATGGAGTTGGCCACTCCATGATAGCCTTTACCTTTTTTCCATCCATTTTGATTTTTCCTTGACCAACCCAATGTCCCAAAAACATCAAATCTGAATGGCAAAATTCACATTTCTCTTCTTGACATATAATTGATGTTTTCTAAGACAAGATAAAAAATCTTAAGTGGGCGACATGATCACCCAGTGATCTAATATATATCACAATATCATCCAAGTATACCACCACAAAATTATCCAAAAACTCGTACAATACATCATTCATCAAATTGAAAAAAGTAGCAGGTGCGTTCGTAAGACCGAAGGGCATATCCAGAAATTCAAAAGAACCATACCTAGTCACGCATACAGTTTTTGATTCAACCCCTTCAGCTATTCTTACTTGCCAATAGCCTGATCGCAAATCCAGCTTGGTAAAGAATGAAGCATTCGCCAATCGATCAAACAAATCAACAACATTAGGCAATGGATATTTGTTCTTCACTGTCACCTTATTCAATGCAAGATAATCCACACACATCCTCATAGAATTGTTACGCTTTTTCTGAAATAAATTGGGGCAATGTAGGTAGCTTTTGAGGCTGAATGAAACTCATATCAAGTAAATCATCAAGCTGCCTCCTCAACTCTGTCAACTCAGATGGAACCATTCGATATGGGGCATGTGCAGGAGCCTTCGTACCTGGTTTGAGTTCAATTTTGTGATCAACAACACGACGAGGTGGGAAAGTTCTTGGAAGTTCTGGGGGCATCACATCAACGAGTGCATCCAAGACAATTGCAACCTAATCAGGTACCTCCACAACTTGATCCTCTTTAATTTCTACAAAGACTGCAACAAAAGTCATCCCCCATTTCCTTAGACCTGCCTTAAGCTGTTTCGCAGATTGTATATCGTCCTGAATCTGCTTTCTCTTATTCTTGTCAAGATATCTCACTAGCACAAAACAATGATTCCCTTCATCCGCAATGTATAACCCGTTCAGATGTGGTACCACTGACGCCTTTGCCTTGACAAAGATTTTGATTCCAAGGATCAAATCAAAATCATCCAAGGAAACAATCATCAGATTGCACTTTTCGGCCCATTCGCCCACAGGAAGGGTGATTCCAGCTTATCCCTTCATAGACTGTGCTGCAGAATTCACAACTTTAATTTTCATAGTTACTTGAGTCATGCTTAAACCCATCTTTTCAACTATCCTCAAACTTACAAAATTTTTAGTAGCACCCGTTTCCATCATTGCCAACACCTCCTTACCATCAACAGTAATCCGAATGTACATCAAGCCACGCTGCAGTGTAGTGATCGCATTCACGAGTTGTAACAAATTAACTCTAGATGGGACGTCCTCTGAGTTATCATCATTTCCTTCCAACCTTAAGGCATTCAATTTATCCATCTTCGAACAATACTTTACACGATGGTGACCATTGCAAATGAAGCAACCACTGAAACTCTTTGACTTGAGTTGGGACTGATCTTTTGATTTATGAGCCTAAAATTTTTTCTTCTTATCCCCTTTCTTCCAATCTTTTGATGTGCCAGCCTTCTTCTCATTGCTCTTTCTTTGAATAGAAGAGTTACTACCCATCTTGTAGTCAATAAGATAATCCGCTGTAGCCATTGTCGAAGGAAGATCCTTTACTCATTGCCTCCACAATTCTGCCATGCCCAATTTTGTATTCCCGACATAAAGTTAAAAAGCTTATCCTCCTCCGGCATATTTTGGATATTCAGCATGAGACTACTGAATTCCTTCATGTATTCTCGAATACTACCCGACTGCCTTAAATTTTTTTAGAGATTCTCTTGCAACCCAAACGTTATTGCAAAGCAGGAACTGATCCTTCAATTCCTTCTACAACATTTCCTAAATAACAACCTATAAACGATCGTCATCCTCACCCGAGTTTGCTAGCATAACTTTGCATTGCCTGAAAGATACATTGAAGTGATATTTACCCTCTCATCCTCTGGAATACGAGTAGCTTTGAAGTACTGCTCCATATCGCACATGAAGTTTTCCAACGCTTTGGCATTATGAGCACTGTTGAATTACATTTGTCCAGGGACAAAAACTTTTAAAGCACCCACTGCATCCCCGCACATTAGTACTACTTAGGGCAAATTTCAACAAGGAAATTTTACTCTCAAGGGCATCAAATCGAGCCTTTGTGTTATCAGCAAGATCCAACAGATCTTTCATGAACGATAATTATCTTTCGTCTACCCTGTCAGCATATTCTTTGAACTGAGCCCTCAATTCTGTGTATACATCAGTATGTGCATGGATTTGTACAGCCAAACTGACTATATTGTCGATCATAGGAGCACCGACAAAATCCTCCAACGTAGCAACCCGATCCTTAAGATTCTGACTTGCAGCCATGCCTGGAAATGAAACCTAGTAACCGTAACATAGGTGCTTTGATACCAATTATCATAGGGACAAACTTTTGGTAAAATACTTAGCCAAATTTTTGCCTATGATGGCACTGAGGTTCTACTCAGTCAGCCCACGAATTTGCACAATGCATACAAAGAACGATAAATGCAGCAATGTAAAGGAACACGAAATTTATGGGTAAACATCCAACTTGTTTATTACTCCACAATAATACAAGAACAGGAAGGAATACTGAAGGAATACTACAACTCTCTGTCTCTCATTGGTCCAAACCTTCAAATATATAAAACCAAAATTCATGTGCAGTTAACACCCTTAACTACCAAAGGGATAAACCAACTCACTATGACCAAAACTGCCAGAAAACTGCCTCCCACATTATTTCCCAACAGCTATCCATACTTTCCACCTGTATGGACCACGAAAAACTGCCCAACACGTGTCAAACATGTGCTTGATTTGGACACCCTAATTTGTGGACTAGAGCACACTAACAGCAAGTTGGATGGTTCATCCATGAAAGTGGCTTCTCCCATGATGTTCAGCTTCGCCATGAGAAGTATGTGTTGTATGCCAAAGAAACAATGAGGTAATTTCTTTAGGGATGTGACCTCTTCTATGAGGCACCCACACTTCCATACATGGTTGATGGTTCATCTATATAGGAGCTTCTCACATGATATTCAGTTTCATTATCGGAATCATGTGCTGTACACCCTATAGCATCAATGAGGTTATCCAGTTAGAGATCCGATCCTCTTTTTCAAGGCGCCCACACTTCTGTACATGGTGGATGATTTATCCATGTAGGGACTTCTCCTATGAAGTTCAACTTCGTCATGAGGCGTGTTATCCACTTCGAAAAACCAATAAGGTAATCCCTTTAGGGAGTTGATCCACTTTTTCGTAGCACCCACACTTTTATACATGGTGGATGGTTCATCCATAAAGGGGTTTCTCCCGTGACGTTGAGCTTTATTATGAGACTCATATGTTGTACACATCGGAGAGGTAATCCCTTTAGGGATTTGATAATCTCCTTTGAAGTGCCCACGCTTCAATACATGGTGGACGGTTCATCCATGTAGAGGCTTCTCCCATGTCATTTAGCTTCGTCATGGGAGGCATCTGTTGTATGCCTCAGAGAACCAACAAGATAATTTCTTTATGGATTTGATCATCTTCTCCGAAGCCCCACATTTACGTACATAGTGGATGGTTCATCCATGTATGGGCTTTTTCCATGACGTTTAGCTTCGTAATGGAAGGTATGTGTTGTATGCATCAGAGAACTAATGAGGTAATCCCTTTAGGGATCTGATCCTCTTGTTTGAAGTGTCCAAACTTCCATTCATGGTAGACGGTTCATCCAATGGAGACATCTCCCATAATGTTCAGCTTCGTCATGGGAGGAATATGTTGTACGCCTCGAAGAACCAATAAGGTAACCCCTATAGGGATTAGATCATTTTCTCTAAGACTAACACGCTTACATACATGGTGGATGGTTCATCCAAGTAGAGGCTTCTCCCATGATGTTCAGTTTTGATAAGTGTATTTTATACACTTATTCGGAATCTAAAATTACGATATTTGATAGTTCTTTTGATAAAATATAATCTAAATTGTTATATTTTCCATGAATGAAAAAAGAATTGAAGGAAAAAAAGTAAAAGGTGGCGAAAAGAAGCAAAATCTAAAGTGTGGGGACTAAATTGGCTATTGGATGCAAAGTTTGGAGATCAAATTTCGTATTTTAGAAAGTGAAGGATTAAATTGCATTATTTGTGAAAGATGACTTGGAGAAATACATTAAATGGGCCTCAATTGGACTTTTATTGGATGAATTAAAATAGGGCTACTTATTGTTGAAGAGAATATATATATATATATATATATATATATATATATATATATATATATATATATATATATATATATATATATATATATATAGAAAAAATAAGGGGAGAGAGTTTCGGCTCTTTGAGAAAATAAAATGGCAAAAGGGCGTCTGCTGAAGGAAGGAGCGGGAGAAAATAAAAAAAAGTGGCAGTTGAAAAAGATATATTTATATATGCACAAACTGCTGCAGCCAGGGAGAGAGAATATATACACACATGGGTGGCTGCTTTGGAAAATATATATAAATTTAAACACACAGCTGACAAAGAACACGATAGAGCAGTTGGATATATATATATGTATATATATATATATATGTATATATATATATATATATATGATCTAATGAGCACCGGTGCTCATTTTATTCTAAGCACCGATGAGTTGGCATATTAATTCATTGGTGGATTGGAACTCACAAAATCTTTATTCACCAATGAATTAATGTGCCAATTCATCGGTGCTTAGGATAAGATGAGCACCGGTGCTCATTAGATCATTTCTGTATATATATATAAATTAATACATGGACTGAGGAAAAAAATAGAGGCTTGGAATTGAAGAAAAAGGCAGATTGAATTAATTCCAGATTTGTTCACATTTGATCAATTTTTGTTGATGTCGTTCCACTTTTGCGTGTTTAATTTCAATATAATACTAGGCTAAATTTTTACATTGCTAAGATATATATGAACCCTTGTTTTGAAATTTTTAGGATTAATTTATTATTTTGACGTTAATTTGTTTGAATGCGTGGATGTTTATTATGGTTTAGAATGCTTTTCGATTAATCGGCCATTAATTTAATTGTTTGTGAATTTTATTAGCATCGAGAGAGATAATAGGATCGTTAGCACGTAGTAATAAGCATTGTGAGGTTTGATAGAGGATAAAGATATACCTCTATACTTCGTATGTTTTTTTGATGTTCTAGCTCGTTTAATACTTTCTTATATGTTGGTATCTTTTATAGAGATATAGAAATGTCACATATAGGATTAGATTTAATTGCTATCGAGAGAAGCTTTTAAATAAATTTGGAATTTCGACCAACTCGCATGATAACAAATAGTCATTTTAATTGTTGTACTAAAAATGGATTAACAATGGGGATTCTACATCTTAGCAATGCATCTCAAAAATTTGATAAACTTTTACTTTAATTTCTAGTACGTGATAAATTAAACATAGATTTATTACAAATTATTATTGCTATTCGATTAAGGGTATTATTAACTTTAACTCGATAAAATACGTAGTCCTCGTGGGTTCGACACTTTACACACTATTATATTACTTGATCACGATCCCGTTCACTTGCGGGTTTTCAGACAGCCAAGTTTCGTCACGGGAGGCATATGTTGTACACCTAGTAGAACCAAAAGGTAATCCCTTTAGGGATCTGATCATCTTCTTCGAAGTGCCCACACTTCCATACATGTTGGATGATTCATCCGTGTAGGGGCTTCTTCCATGATATTCAATTTCATCATGGAAGGCTGGTGTTGTATGCCTCAGAGAACCAATGAGATAATCCCTTTATGAATTTGATCTTCTTTTCCAAGGAGCTTTTCTTCCACACATGGTGGATGGTTAATCCGTGTAGGGACTTCTTCCATGACGTTCAGCTTCAAAGGAGGCGTGTATTATACGCCTCAGAAAACTAATGAAGTCATCTTCTTAGGGATTTGATCATCTTCTTCGTGGTGTCTACGCTTCCTTACATGTTGGATGGTTCATCCATGTAGGGATTTCTTCTGTGACGTTTAACTTTGTCAAATGAGGTATGTGTTGTATGCCTCGGAAAGAAAATGAGGTAATCCCCTTAGGGATTTGATCCTCTTCTTCAAGGTGCCCACTTCCTTTACATAGAGAGCAGTTCATCCATATCAGGGCTTATCCTATGACGTTCAGCTTCGTCATGGGAGGCATATGTTGTACGCATCGTAGAACCAATGAGGTAATTCCTTTAGAGATGTGATCTATTTCTTTAAGTTACTCACGCTTCCATACATGGAGGATGATTCATCCACGTTGGGGCTTCTCCCATGAATTTTAGTTTCGTCATTGGAGGCATGTGTTGTACATATCGGAGAACCAATGAAGTAATCCCTTTAGGAATCTGATCCTCTTTTTTTAGGTTCCCACGCTTCCATACATGGTAAATCATTCATCCATGTAGGGGATTCTCCAATGACGTTATGCATCGCTATGGGCAGACATTCATTGTACGCCTCGGAGAATCAATGAGGTAATCCATATAGAGATTTGATCCTTTTCTCTGAGGCTCCCACGCTTACATACATGTTGGATGGTTCGTCCATGTAAGGCCTTCCCCTATGATGTTCAGTTTCGTCATGGGAGACATATGTTATACGCCTCGTAAAACCAATGAGGTAATCTCCTTAGGGATCTAATCATCTTCTCAGAGATGCTCATATTTCCATACATGGTGGATAATTCATCCATGTAGGGGCTTCTCCCATAACATTCAACTTTGTCATAGGAGGCGTGTCCTACGCTTCGGAGAACCAATGAGGTAGTCCTTTTAGGAATCAGATTTCCTTCTCTGAGTCGTCCATCCTTCCATACATGGTGAATGGTTTATCGATGTAGGTGCTTCTCCCATGAAGTTCAGTTTCGTCATGGGAGGCATGTGTCGTAGACCTCGGAGAACCAATGAGGTAATCCCTTTAAGGATTTGATCCTCATCTTCGAGGCGCCCACGCTTCCAAACATGGTGGATGGTTCATCCATGTAGGAGTTTCTCCCATGACGTTTAGCTTCATCATGGAAGACTTGTGTTGTACGCACCAAATAACTAATGAGGTAATCTCTTTAGGGTTCTAATCCTTTTCTTTGTGCGCTCAAGCTTCCATACATGGTAGATGGTTAATCCATGTAGGGGATTCTCCAATGATATTCAATTTCATCATGAGAGTCATGTGTTGTACGCCCCGTATCCTTCAATTTCGTCATGGAAGGCATGTGTTGTGGGCCTCGGAGAACAAATAAGATAATCCCTTTAGTGATTTGATCTTCTTCTCTGAGGTGCCTAGACTTCTAAACATGGTGAACGGTTCATCCATGCAGAGGCTTTTCTCATGACATTCAACTTCATCATGAGAGGCATGTGTTGTATGCCTCCGAGAATAAATAAGGTAATACCTTTTTTTGGATTTGATCATCTTTTTCGAGGTGTCCATACTTCCGCACATGGTGGATGATTCAGCCATGTAGGTGCATCTCCCATGACATTCAACTTCATCATGGGAGGCATGTGTTGTATGCCTCAAAGAACCAATGAGGTCATTTCCTTAGGGATCTGATCATCTTCTCTGTGGCGCTCATGCTTCCATACATGGTGGATGTTTCATGCATGTAGGGGTTTCTCCCGTGACATTCGGCTTCATCATGGGAATAATTTATTGTACGTATCGGAGAACCAATGAGGTAGTCTCTTTAGGGATATGATCCTCTTCTTTGAGGTACTTAGGCTTCTACACATGGTGGACGGTTATCCATGTAGGGGCTTCTACCATGACATTCAACTTTAGGGATTTGTACGCCTCGGAGAACCAATGAGGTACTCTCTTTAAGGATTTGATTTTCTTTTTCGAAGCGTCCACACTTCCATACATGAGTATGGTTGATCCATGTACGGGTTTCTCCCATGACATTTATCTTTATCATGGAAAGCATTTATTGTACGCATCGAGAAACCAATGAAGTAATCCCTTTAGGGATTTGATCCTCTTCTTCGAAGTGCCCACACATCCATGCATGGTGGATATTTCATTCATGTCTTCTCCCATAATATTCAATTTCATCACCATGTATGGAAGTATGGGTCATCCATGTAGGGACTTCTCCCATGATTGAACTAACCACCATGTATGGAAGTATGGGTCATCCGTGGCGTGTACACTTCCATATATGGTGGATGGTTAATTCATATAGGGATTTCTTCCATGACGTTCAACTTCGTCATGGAAGGCATATGATGTACACATTGGAGAACCAATGAGATAATCCTTTTATAGATTTGATCTTCTCCTCCGAAGCGTCCTCACTTTCATAGATGGTGGATGATTAATCCATGTAGGGACTTCTCCCATGACGTTTAACTTCACACGATGAGGCATTTGTTACACTCATCGAATAACCAATGGGGTAATCCCTTTTAGGGATCCGATCCTCTTCTTCGAGACGCCCACACTTCCATACATGGTGGTTAGTTCAATCTTGTAGGGGCTTCTTCCATGATTTTCAACTTCATCATGAGATGAATGTGTTATACGTCTCAGAGAACCAGTAAAAATCCCTATAGGGATCTGATCCTCTTCTTTGAGGGTCCCACACATCCATAAATGGTGGATGGTTCATCCATGTAGGGACTTCTCCCATGATATTCAATTTCATCAGAAGGCATATATTGTATGCCTCAGAGAACCAATGAGGTTATCCCTTTAGAGATCTGATCATCATCTCCAAGGCACTTACACTTCCATATATAATGGATGGTTTATTCATGTAGGGGCTTTTCCCTTGACGTTCAGCTTCATCGTGGGAGGCATGTGTTGTACACCTTGGAGAACCAATAAGGTAATCCCTTTAATGATCAGATCCTCTTCTTTGAGGCGCCCACGCTTGTGACATGGTGGATGATTCATTCATGTAGTGGATTCTCCATTGACTTCTATTTTTTCATGGGAGGCATGTGTTGTACGCCTCTAAGAACAAATAAAATAATCCCTTTAGGGATCCGATCCTCTTCCACTAGGCGCCCACGCTTCCATACATGGTAAATGGTTCATCCATGTATGGGCTTCTCCCAGGATGTTCAACTTCGTCGTAGGAGGCATGTGTTGTACGCCTTGAAAAACCAATGAGGTAATCTTCTAAGGGATTTGATTCTCTTCTCTGAGGTGCCCAAGCTTCCGAAGATGGTGGATGGTTCATCCTTGTAGGGTCTTCTTCCATAACATTCAACTTCCTCATGGGAGGCATGTGTTGTACACCTCGCAAAACCAATAAGGTAATCCTTTGGGGATCTGTTCCGCTTCTCTGAGGTGTCCTGCTTTCACACATAGTAGATGTTTCATCCATGTAGAGGCTTCTTCCATGACATTCAGCTCCATCATGATAGGCATGTATTGTATGCCTCGAAGAACTAATGAGGTAATGTCTTTAGGTGTCTAATCCTCTTCTTCAAGGCGTTCACGCTTCCATACATAGTGGATGGTTCATCCATGTAGGGGATTTTCCCTTGACATTTAGTTTTATCGTGTGAGGCATGTGTTGTACGACTCGGAGAACCAATGATGTAATCTCTTTGTGATCTGATCCTTTTCTCAGAGGCGTCCATGCTTCCATACATGGTGGATGGTTCATCAATGTAGTGGATTCTCCCTTAACGCCCTATTTTGTCATGGAAGGCATTTGTTGTATGCATCTGAAAACCAGTAAGGAAATCCCTTCAGGGATTCGATCCTTCAACGAGGCGCCCACGCTTCAATACGTGGTGGATGGTTTATCTATTTAGAGGTTTTTTCCTTGATGTCCAGCTTCGTCATTTGAGGCATGTGTTGTATGTATTGGAGAACTAATGAGGTAATTTCTTTAGGGATTTGATCCTTTTCTCTAGGGCACCGACCCTTCCATACATGGTGGATGGTTCATCCATGTTGGGATTTATCCCATGATGTTCAGCTTCATCATGGAAGGCATTTGTTGTACGCATCTGAAAACCAATGAGGTAATCCCTTTAGGAATCTAATCATTTTCTTCGAGGCGCCCATGCTTCCATATATGGTGGATGGTTCATCTGTGTAGGATCTTCTCCCTTGATGCTCTGTTTCATCATGGGAGGCATGTGTCGTACGCCTCGGAGAATCAATGAGGTAATCCTTTTAGGGATCTAATCCTCTTCTCTGAGGCACCTTCACTTCCATACATGGTGGATGGTTCATCCATGTTGAGATTTATCCTATGAATTTAAGCTTCGTCATGGTGGCTTGTGTTGAACGCCTTGGAGAGCTAATATGGTAATCTCTTTAGGGACCCGATCCTCTTCTCCGAGGCGCCCACGCTTCCATACACCATGATGGTTCATTCATGCAGAGGCTTCTCTCATGACATTCAAATTCGTGATGTAAGGCATGTGTTGTACGTCTCGGAGAACAAATGGAGTTATCCCTTTAGGGATCTGATCCTCTTCTCCAAGGCGTCCACGCTTCTATACATGGTGGATGGTTCATCATTGTAGGGGCTTCTCCTATGATATTCAGCTTCGTCATGGGAGGCATGTACTTTAACTCTTTTAAACAAAACATAATTTTATTGAATCACTTCGAGATATTTACATGGGCTGGGAAATATCTTCCATCCATAAAGTCCATTAACTAGTATTATGTCCTAAGATCTTTATGTTCCATGGGCGAGGTTGCATTTTCCCATCGAGGTCTTCTATCCTGTAGGTGCGAGGTTGTAGTTCTTCTTTGATGCAGTACGAACTTTTCCATGTTGGACCTAGCGTACCTACCCCCTGGTTCTTTTGAGGATAGGAAAATCCTTCGAAGTGCTTGGTCATTTATTCGGAAGGACCTTTTCTTAGTTTCGCATTGTAGTAATGGGTCATCTTCCTTTGATATGTGGCTAGTTTCACTTGAGATTCTTCACTCTTTTCATCGAGAAAATCGAGTTTGCATTTCTCAACTCATCGTTGAATATTTCATTGAATTGCAATCGACATGGAGAGGATAATCCGACTTCCACTGGGTTGATTGCTTCAGCACCGTAGACCATTGACAAAAGGGTTTCTCTAATTAGGGTTCGGTTTGTAGTATGGATTGCCTACAATACTTGTGGCAGTTCATCGACCCATGCTCATTTGGAGGCGTCAAGTATTATTTTCAAGGTATACTTGACGATCTAGTTTACGACCTCTACTTGCCCATTTGCTTGGGGTGATGAGGTGTTGAAAAATACTTCTTGATTTTCGTACCTCATACAGGTCCCTGACCTTTTTGTTATCAAACTGCTGCCCATTATCTAAAACAATTGAATGTGAAATTTTGAACCTGCATATAATATTCTTCCACAAGAACTTAAAAGTGTTGGCTTCTGTAATTTTGGCCAAATGTTCGGCTTCAACCCATTTTGTGAAATAATCAATGACAATGACAGCAAAACTTGTACTGCCTCTGCCTTTAGGCAAATAGCCTATAAAGTCAATTCTCCATTTGACAAATGACCATAGACTAGAAACTGATGTTAGTTCTTGGAAAGGTTTTCTCTAGATAGGAAAGAAACATTGGCACTTATCGCACTTTCGTACAAATTGGATCGTATCTTTTTTCAACGTGGGTGAATAGTACCCTTACCGTAGTGCTTTTTGTGCCAAAGTGAGTCATCCAATGTGGTTGTCGTAAACTCCCTCATGGATTTTTCAGAGGATGTAGGTGGCATCGAAGGAGAAGTAAGGAAAAACCTCTTTTGTAGAGGACATCTACCATTCTCCTAAGTTTGTAGCCTTCTTCTTTGTTATCGAGAAAGACCTCGTCTTTGAGGAAAACTACTATGAGTTGTATCCATGTAGGAATTCTTTCTACATACATTGTCTATTTTTCCTTAGCAATGGAAGGCTATGTGAGGTGTTCAATCAAGATAAACATTACTAGTTCTGAGTCCTTACTACTAGCCAGATTAGACAAGTCATCGGCATGGGCATTTTCTATATATGGGATTTGGGCTAACTCGAATTTTTCGAAAGGTGGGAGTAGATCCATTACCAATTTGAGGTATGCAGCCATGCCCTTGTCCCTTTCTATGAAGTTACCATTAACCTGACTGACTATTAGCTATGAGTTACTATTAATGATCTAACCTTAGGCCGACTAGTATTGCCTCATTCAACTATGTTGTTTATATCCTTAAACCCAAATCTCACTGTGTAGTTCAACTTACGTCCCTCGGGGCTAACTAGGACCACACCCGTTCCTAAGCATTTTTTCCAGATGAAACATCCACAAACAAGTTCTACGAGAGAGGTTCTGCGGGCTCCTTATTTCCTCCATCCTTGGGACGTTGGCAAATTTTGCCATGAAGTCCACGAGGGCCAGGCTTTGGATAAAAGTTCTTATTTTAAAAGTGATATCAAACTCGCTGAGCTCAACTACCCCGAGAAGTCAGGTTTCTGAACTACTTGTTCTAGTGGGAAGTTGGTTAACACAAGTATTGTATGGGCTTGGAAGTATGACCTCAATTTTTTGGAAGCGATGATCAAGGCTAGAGCTAACTTCTCTATATCGAGATAGCGAGTTTCTGTCGCCAAAAGTGTCTTACTTACTAATGGCTTCATTGGAGATGAACAAATAGAATTGCAAGGCCTCTCTAGACTTGAGCTTTGAGAGGAAGGGGTCTGCCCTATAAGTTTTTTCAGCTCCTAGAAGGCCTCTTCACACTCCTTCATCCATTGGAACTTTTTGTCCCTTTTTAAGATTTTAAAGAAAGGAGGCATTTGTTGATGGCCTTGGAGATGAAACGACTTAGAACCACCACATGTCCTGTTATGCTCTGCACCTTCTTTGATTTTTGTTGGGACTTCATATCGACCAAGGCTCGAATTTTTTCAAGATTAACCTCTATACTGCTCTGGTTGACCATGTATCCTAGGAATTTACCGAAGGCAACACTAAACGCGCACTTAAAGAGGTTCAACCTCATCTCGTACCTCCGTAAAATTTGGAAGTTTCATCCAAGTGCATTACATGGTCATTTGCCTTTAAGCTCTTCACAGACATGTCATCCACATAGACCTCCATTGTTTTAATAATGACATTGGCAAACATTTTTGTTAACAAGTATCTAGTAGGTGGCCCCAACATTTTTCAACTAGAAGGGCATCATCTTGTAATAATAAAGGGCCCTATCAGTGATGAAATATGTGTTTCCCTCATTTACTAGGTGCATGGAGATTTGATTATAGCCTAAGTAGGCATCCATGAAGCTAAAAAATTCGTGCCCAACGGTGGAGTCCACAAGTTAGACTATCTTTTGAAGAGGAAAACTATCCCTAGGACGAGCTTGGTTGTGTTTGGAAAAATTGATTGTAGACCCTCTGGGTTTGAGACCCATTTTGGGTAATGGCCTCCCTGATGAAGCCATTATTTATTAGCTTTTGTACTTCTTCATTTAGGGTTTCATATCTTTTTGGGTTGAGGGCCTTTTTTGTCTATACAGAGCAACTATATGATCAATTTTCAAGTAGTGACAACTGACCTTGGGGTCAATGCTTACAGTGTCATCGTGCCTTTGTGCAAAGACATCATCATTTTTGCACAAAAAGTCCTTGAGTCTTTCTTTGGCATTCGGTAGCAAGTCTTTTCCCTCCTGCAATGCCTTGGTGTGGTCTTGAAGGTCTACTGGGAAACTTTCTATTTCCTCTACTGGGGCTGTTTGGGATTCGGACTCGATGACACATGGGTCCAGTTCATCAAGGCCTCATGCTCGAGGACATCTTTCATCTCGGCATCTTCTTGTCCAAAATTGTCCTCTTAGGGCATCTACCATATTAACATCCATTAGCACCACTTCGCCCTTTCTTATCGAGTTCAGGTAGCACTCCCACGCTCCTCTTTCGTCATCCCTAACTGTGGTGATCCCACGTTCATTGGAAAATTTTATGCATGGGTGGTGAATGAAAATGAAGTCCCAAAAATATTTTAGGGCGGGATTGCCTAGCACCCCAAGGTAAGCTGGCCTATTATCCACTACCAAAAATTCCATGAAATTTAGAACTATCTGGGTGGTTCTCCCATTTCCACTGCAAGAGTTAATTTCTTCCATGGGATGATGCTATCCCTTGTTAAGCCGTACAAGGGGGTGGTGATGGAAGTTAATTCATGATCGACTATCATCTTGTCAAAAGTGGCTCCAAAGAAGATGTTGATGGAGCTACCATTATCTACTAGCATCCGCTTCAGCCCATTACGAGCCACAACGGCCCTTACCACGAGGGCGTCACAGTGAGGGAAATGTACACCCCGGCATCCTCCTAAGTGAAAGCGATAGATGGTAGTTGCATTCTTTGGGAACTATTATCTACTACGTAGCTTGTCATTGGGGGGTCATTGGCCTCTCTAGCATAATTCCTTTGAAAATTCCTTGTATTGCCCACAAAGTAGGGTCCTACAAAAATCGTATCAATTTCGTAGATATGAGCGTCTTCCATATTAACCGGGGTCCCTACATGTAACGACCCGACCTCGCGCCGGAGCCATGATCATATAGTACGTACTGTCCACTTTGGGAAAGCTAGACCAATCTTACCCTTCACAGCTTTCTGACAAGTCCCCCGAGATTCGAACCCAAGACCTCCATCATATGAGAGACTTACGTTGAATCCTCGTACCAATTGGGCAGGCCCTCCCAAAGTGGATAGTACGTACCAATTAGTATCAGGATTCAACTTAAGTCTCCCATATAATGGAGGTCTTGGGTTCGAATCCTGGGTGACACGTTAGAAAGTTGTGAGGGGTAAGATGGGCCTAGGCTCTCCTGAAGCGGGCAGTACGTACGATATGATAACGGCTCCGCCGTGAGGTCGGGTTGTTACACTGCATCGTCGTTGTCCTTCCCTATATCTTTCTCTATCGCGCTCCCTCTTCCGCCATGGGGACGGCTCCTGATGTGGGGGTCTAGCCTCCTCGTTCTTAGATCTTTGGTCCTGCCTAGGCTGGGGCATGTTCCTAAGAGGGTGATCATTTCTTTGGTCTTTCCAATGATTGAACTACCTATGGTGTTAGGCTATATCTCTATAGTCTACTGTGTTATGACTGTAGGAATGATGATAGGTACAATATTGACGGGTGTTCATCCTATTTCTAGGTTTCGAACCCCACCATCAACCTCTTTCTCTTTAGGGCCCATTGTCCGAACCAAATTTATCACATGTTGGTTTCAGGAGTTACATCCTTGTAAGCCACCATGGGACTGCATTTAATGTGGCTATGACAAGTGCTTGCCCAGAGTTGGGAATGACTTCATGACCGGCTTTGTTCCATTAGTGGTCCATTAAATGAGAGGTGGTTCTTCTCCCACATTGTCTCTGAGGGGATAAAAGACCACTACTAGCGCTATTTCGGTGATCAATCAACTCATCATCGATAATCTCACCCATCATTTCCAGCAGAGCATTGTAGCTGGTGGGGGGGTTTGTACATCCTTCCAGAAGAAGGTGTTCATGTTTAGCCTGCCCTGTAGTGTGGAAAATGTCTCTCGGTCAGTGACTTGCCCACAATATGTCATCTCATCAGTAAAGCCGGCTAAAAAACTCTTCAACGTCTCCCCTAGGTACTGCATCATGTCCTAAAGGTGTTGGATAGGATTCTCTCCTTCTTTACTTTCAGTGAATTATTTTAGAAACATACTTTTAAATTCTGGCGAGCTCCCAATAATCCTCGAAGGGTAATATACTGTACGAAATTTTTTCCACCATGCTTAAAGTCATATGGAAGGCCCTGCATTTAACGGTAGGAGTGGCACCTCTTAGGCTGATGTGTGTTTTGTAATTGTTCAAGTGCTTAGCAGGGTCGCCTCTTCCATCATACTTCACTATCTTTGGCAGTGCATAGTGACTTGGGACACAAGAATTTCTAAGTTCTTGTGAAAAAGGCAAATTTTCATCGTCGTCATTGAGGACACAAATTCTTTGGGGTTCATCCGAGTACTCCTCTTCATCAGCCTAATATCTGGGCGGGGGATGAGATGGGCGTACCTGATCCCTTACTATTTCTTCCCTTTTGTGGCTCCTATTTTTAGGCATAACAACTCGGGGGAACATGTCTTTGCCTCTCCTCTGGTTGCCTTTCTGCGGGTGGTGGTGGTTGTGGACTTTTTTTTAGGAACGGGAGGTGGCTGGGATGAACGCACTAACAGAACTTTGCGACATAAGTTCTAGCTCGTATTTTGGGGAAAAATTATCGTCGATGTCAACATGGGCCTCGATAGGTCGACAAGTATAGTTTGAGTAAATATCAACTCCCACTTCTCTTTCAAGGAGGCTAACTTCTCTAGCCTACCGAGGGGATAGGGCTATCTCTAGCTTTGAACTTCATCCTCACGCGGATGGTATCATTGTGGTGTGAAATGGGGAATTGGTGGACCTCTCTGACCTTGCATTTTCATGAGTTCTTGCATAGCCATATTTTGGTGGGTAATATTTCTCATATTGGCTGCCATGGTTGCTATCTCCCTGGTGAGTTAAGAAACTACCTTCATTCCAAAGTATCTATAATGTGGAGGGGTCGGCGTCGACCCACTTGGGACGCTGCTCGGGGAATCTCTTCATCAGGGTCTTCTCTTACCTTCCTATCCTAGAGGGGACATCACGATCTAAACTCATTTTTTCCTTGACTGAATTCTCAGATTTTTCCTAACTTGTGGGGCCACATTTTCTTTTTCAAGAACACATCATTTATCAAGGGGAATGCCCAATTATTTTTCGGCAAACTTTTTCTACGAGATTGTTCATGGTTATAGTGGCATTTCCCACAGACGACATCAATCTGTTGACCTCGTTTTTTTGTCTAATTGATGTAGACAACAAATACCAGGCCCACAAGTGTCTACGCAAGCTAATTCCAACATGTATGGACAAATTACTAATCAACGATATTTTGGATTTCAATATGTGAGATGTTTTATAACACGAGACAAATATGTTCGGGTACCGGCAAGATATATGAGCAGATTTGCACGATAAGGAACAATCAAAAAATAACCAAACTTAAAACTAAAATCAAACATCTAACTTTGACAACAAAACATTTAACTCAAGAGAATATAATATATAGCTTATAGTAGATGTATTTGCATTACCCCTAAATGACATAAAGGGGTGGAATATTTATAGTGTTACATGTGAGATGGTGTCCGTTGGATGAGGGGACCTAATCTACATAATCGAAGCACCTTATTGGCGCAATAAATGCTGTCAAAATGGGGCAGTCATCCTATAACCTATGCTGACAAGACTTTGACATATTCTCATTACAGGAGACAAATCAATCATTCTAACAAGATTTCATGAATTCAGGATCTTTAAATGTAGGCCGTTACTCCTCGTGGTAGAACTTTGGATTTGACTTTGTTGAGTCACCATTTTGGCAGAGGGGTTTCGACAGGTCCATTCCATGGAACCGGTTTGATGAAAGTGGTCTTTGGTGCTCCAGATTTAGTGGACTTCGATAAGTCCTATGCACTCCGCGCGGAAGGCCAATGGCTTCAACAAAGGGGCTTCAATGAGTTGGCAACGTGGGACGCCAGGTGGCGAAGTGTAACAATAAGAGTTCTAAGCCCCGTGTTATTAATGAGTACATGATTATTGTAGTATGAGTACAATATACAAATGTAAGAAAAAAAAAATTAGCACCTGACCCGTATAGAATATATTAAATTTATATTAAGTCTCTATTTGATAGAGATTTTATTAAATTTATTTTTTTCTCAAACTCATTTTCAATCATACGTTCTTCAAATAAAATAATTTTGTACATAAACTCATAACTTTTCCTTACTTTTTTACCAGAATACCCTAAAAATCATTTTTCACAAAATCTATTCTCAAAAAATCTACATTAAATACTCTAATCTGGATTATTTAGAAATGCACGTCATACCCATGCCTTTTGATAGCTGATATGTTTTGGTCAACACCGTTAGCCACCGATATTACCGTCCAGTATCCAAACATCATAGAAGACTAATGCACAGCTCTTGGAGATTCAATGGAGAAACATTTTATTTTGTTTATCGAAGATAAATGTCCACAAAATAAGCACACATAGTAGGAGGAAGAAAGCAGGGGAATGCTAGCGATATAACTCAAGCAGTTTCTATTTTCAAAGTAGCAATGGGGCTTTCTAAACATGAATCCCCCAAGTGTAAAAATATCACCGCAGTTGGGCTATTGTTTCATGATTCAACCAAGTTATCAATCAAAATGCCAATCAAGAATTTGAGAAAGTATGAATACACTTCATAAGCTTCAGGAACACAACCCAAAGAGGGGAAATATCAGAGTTGATGGCTTTCTAATTTACAGACACCTCAGTTCTTTTATCAGTAACAAATTGATGAAACTACGTGCCTGCTGATTTCTTGAGAGTTCGGTGAGTGAAACTCCTTTAGAATGTTGAAGTGCCCACTGAAGAAAATCCAGCAGCCTTATGCTCTTTCAAAGTGCTTGATAACCAGTCCAAGCCCTCATATAAGCCATCTCCTTTGAGAGCACAAGCCCCTTGTATGTGCCATTTTCTGTTTTTAAGATCGTAGAGACCCAGGCCTTCACAAACTTCCATGGGGGTCATTGCTCCTTTCTGAATGTAACCGACAAATCTATTATTCAACAAAGGACTATAACCACAATCCAAAGACATAAATGCTTAATGTGTAATGATATTCAAACAGTAGTACTAGTGGTGAGGGTAGACATTATATCACTGTAACCAGGAAAATGAAAAGCATACATCCTCAATGTACTTGGTCCAGATATACTTCTTTGACTTTATTGATGGGTAAACTAATAGTAGGTATCAAGCCACTTACCATGTCTTGCTTGTTTGCAAACACCAATATAACAGCATTGAGCATGAAAGGATCTTTGATGATTGCCTGTGCAAAGAATAAAATGAAAACTATACCACAACCGGAGAACTTGAGTCTAAATTATCAAACATTCATAAAAACCACCTGAAACTCTGCCTTTGCCTTTCCAATTCTCTCGCGATCCAGAGAGTCCACAACATAGATCTGTATAAGAAAGAGCCATATAGGGAATGAGTTAAAAAGCATTTTGGGAACTAGGTTCACTTTGATCCACAAATTGTAGATAGCATACTGAATCAAACCACCATAAACAAGCTAAAACTGCATTGCAAATTAGAAGTCTTCATTACCATCCCAAAAAGTGTTCACTAGCTAAAATTAGACGATCGTTCGCATGTTTCACCAAGTATCCTTCACTTGATTAATTTAGACAAGTATGTATTCCGCCTTACAGAAAAAAATGTTCATTTCTCGCAAACCATCAGAGCAACCTCGCCTCCACTTCTCTCTCTTCCAACAGAGATATTCCCTCATACCAATGATCATGTTTTTCTCTCACAACGTGCTGATTAGTTGAGTACATCATAATGATAGTTGCTTCAGATACAGCATCACCCATTAGATTTGAGGAGGTATTATCACCCCTCAGAAGGAAGAACATGGATGGTGGTGTTGATGCAGCAGTAAAGAACAGTGAATAAGGGTGCAATGGCAGCCTTGAGTGGCAGTAATGTTGATTTGAGGGTTAATACGATGGCGATGGTTGTTCTGTGGAAGCTCTGTTAATGGTGAAAACTATGCTTTGGGGTTAAGATGGCAATAGTTGTAGTGCTTACTTGAGGGGTGACAGCAGAGAGTATCTTGATGGGATTTTGTTGTGGTTATGGTGTTTTTTCATGGGTTGGTGGCAGCCATAACAGTAGTTTGGATGACAAATGGTGACATCATTGTGTTCTATTAAGAACATTCTGGAGGTTTTGACTATTATGGAGTTTCTTTGTTCTTTAGAAAGGTGAGTAAAGTGGATTGGCAGCAGAAGCAATTTTCACAGAGGTAATATTAAGGAGATAGTCATGTAAGCAGCAGAGGTGGTTATCTGGTAGATAGGTGGCAATTTTAGTGGTCATGCTTAGAGGTAAGTGGGAAAGAAGGGATATGTAAGGTGAGTTGACAACTAAACATGGGTCAATTGTGGAGAGATAAAAATCAGAAGCAATGGAAAAATTGTGAAATTACTGAAGCCAAAGCTTTGTTGTGAAACTCGCATAAAATAAAGCCATCAAATGCAATTTCAGGTGTAAGAGTTATAAAGCATATAAATAATATCTTACCAGCCCGTCAGTATTATTAAAGTAATGCCTCCATAAGGGCCTTAATTTTTCTTGTCCTCCCACATCCCACACTGTGAAAATGACATTTTTATACTGAACCTTCTCCACATTGAAACCTGCATGAAAGAAATAAATATGATCATTTTCTAGCGGTCTTAAAGATGTAGATACACCCATGCATACACATTGATATATATTGAACTCCGATAACATGTCTTCTTTTTTTTTTAAAGGTAATCAAATATTTTATTAATCAAACGATAATACACAGGAAGTGTATTATTAATTTAAACCAGAAAGGAACAACATGAAATTGGGTAGCAGCAACATTAAACCAAGTATACAATGTCAAATAAAACCCATCTATGCACAAGTTAAGATCTAACAAGCAGCAAAAGACAAGACTCACTGGATCCGCTGGGAGCATGCTATGCTCAACTCCTAAACTCCTATGAAATACCATCAAGGCTTTCAGTGATTCTCATATTAATTCTCATGAGAGGTCAAACATGACAATAAAGATTTTCGTAGGAAATCAGCAATAACTGAGATATCCTTAATCAATCCTTCCAAGATTTACGACATTATTCAATTTCTCATGTGCAAGCAACAGAAGAAACTCAATAATAGAATCATGCCGAACGCACACCAGGTACAATTATACAAGTCAAGTATGAATGGAATTCTCCAGTTTTACAATTCTGGTTTAAGAACTAGTCTCGGGTTAAATGGATCTCCAAGCAAGAAAATATCATGATCATACATGGTTAAGCACTGTCATGGGTGTACTAAATGTTTGTTCAAAACGTTTCCCAGGTATTAATGCATTCCTACATCTGTAACAGCCACAAATGCACAGGAAGAAATTACAATACCATCTAGAGGTTTCGACCTCTGACACTCTGACATCATATGCTTTGAGATTATTATAATACAACTTTTACAGCTTTCAAACAGTGTAACTATTACACAAGTCCAATACCAAGACTAATTTCAGAAGCATTCCGAGGGTTGTGCCATTTGCAGAAAGGGAGGTATATTGAAGTTTACTGTGTATATAAAACTATTGTGACTCTGCATAATTAACACCATCATAAATCTATAGTACACAGCAAACCTCCTCAATGATTTTAAACGCTTTGATTCAAAGATATGCAACAGATCATTAGAACCCTTTGTTAAACTAGAAGAAATCATATTGTTCAAGATTATGAAACGTTTACAAAAGAAACTATTTATAAACTGTAAAACCTAGAATGTAACCCTAACAAAAGAGAAGACTAAACTACCCTTCATAAAGAACCTAGATTACAATTATAGCTAACACCTCACGTCAAACTCAAGATCCAAGCATAAGAGAGTTTTGTCAAGAAGAAAACGAAACGACTCCACGTATGCTTCATCCGATCTGCAAACTCACCAAACAATGTAAGGTTTGGTTTCTCTTGTTTGAATTAAACTTCCCTTGTACGTCTGGGCCAAAGAACTTGGTACTCCCCCTCCACGCAGGATTGAGACATGTTACAAGTCCATGGGCTTAACTCTGAATTATCAAACCAGCATAACAAGACGAGGACTACCAAAACCAAATCCATATTCTCTGCTCATAAGTATTCAACTTCATTGCAAAAGCCAAAACACCAACAAAGAATATCCAAATAAACAAACCAAACGAATACAAATTCCTATTTCCAGATAAACTGGATGCATATTCCAAATTTCATCTTCCAGATTTGACTGGACCAAAAATACCAAATTCCTTATTCCAGATTAACCGAACCAAAAATTCAAAATTTGGAAACAAAACCAATTTCATATCATCAACTAGACACAAAACCAAATAAATTCCATAACAATTGGAACCGAAACCAAACAAATTTCAAATTCCAAACCATTTGCACATAACTTACCCATATCTTTCAAAACTAACCATAAAGATCTCAAAGGCTCAAACAAACAAACCGGTTCAAATAGTCTAATCGGTCAAGACTTGATTTTTGTTTATAACATACTCGAAAACAAATGCACTAAAGGAGGAAAAAAAAAAAAAAACCAATGCATGACATACTCAAAAAAATGCCAACAAAGGAAAACCGAAAGCAGGAAGCTTGGAAGAAAGAGAGCAGAACTTCAAGAAATTGCCAAAACAGCCCACAACATTAACCAAAAAGTCCAAGAGAAAGACATTTCCACAGGCCCCAAAGGAGGAAATCACAATATTCGGCACAAAAATGATAACAAGCTCAGCAAGTCATCAATTGCAAGGCCCAAGAAAATAACTTAGTGCAGTGATTGTCCAAGTAACAGACCACATGATTAATTACCCAAGAGAACCTGCAACTTCAGCAGCAAGGTAAAGTGACCAGGCCAAATAGCAGCTCACATGGTGGTGACGTACAGAGGGCAGGAGACTTACAATCACACCAATCCACAAATCTAATTTAACCATGGAGAACAAAATCACAAAAAGATAATCTCCATAATTCAGGTCCAATATATTTCAAACTAAACCTTTACACCCAGCCAGGCAATCTTTGGGGTCTCAAATCTCTTTCCCTCAATCGGGCCCATCCAATTTCATAAGTCGAGAATGCTGTCCAAATTGTTATTTTCATGGAACCTGTATTACTGCTCCCAATCTGTCCATATCGACAGAGTTTCTACCAAGGTTCACATAAACTGCTGCACCGTCCAAACAAACAAATTGATGAAAAGATGACCAGCAAGATTTCCTATCAAAATCAACTCTTGAACATGTCAAATCAAACAATGATGCTTTATTGTTGCCAGAAGAAGTGATCTACACCACATCTAATAGAGATAAGACGGAGGCACAACAACCATCATCAACAGCACACACACCAGACTCTAAGGGAGAAGAGCCACGATTTAGCTTTCACGATATGTGTAGCCAGATTCAAGAAGGGGGCTAGCAAGAAATAGGGAAGCAAATAGAGGAAGGCAGACAAAGAAATATGGCAAAAGGTGAACAAGTAACAAAATTGCTAACCTGGCCAAGCTCTAGGTCACATCAAGACATAAACCAAAAATAAAAAATCAGCAACAAAGACATCAACTTCCATAACAACTTAAGGAAAAAGGCTAGTGGTGGCATCAAGACATAAACCAGAAATTAAAAAAAATAAGCAACAAAGGACATCAACCACCAGTCCACCACAATAACTGAAGGAAAAAGGCTTGTGCTGCCACCACTACCACCAGACTGGACTGAGCCACCAACAGAAAAAGACAGCTGCTCACCAGTAGAAACAAAAAGAAGAAAGGTAACAAATCGAAAAGTCCAGATCAGCAATTTCAATGACTGATAAACTGTGTAAAAAATAAACCTACAAACAAACAAGAAGACTCTGAATAAAAACGAATGTTAATCAGACGAGTCGAAACAGGCCGCTCATCGCAGAACGGAAGAGATTCTAATGTAACCAAGATTGGATTAAACCTGCTCCAATACCACGTTAAATTAGAAGATATACAATATTATGAAATGTTTAGAAAAGAGACCATTTATAAACTATAAAACACTAGAATGTGACCCTAACAAAAGGAAAGACAAAACTAGCCTTCATAAAGAACCTAAATTTAATTTAAATCTATCACCATTTGAGTCTAAAGACAATCATACCCAACAGTTGCAACATGATATCAAATTATTAGCATTAAAAGCCAGAAGAGAAAATTTATTTCCTAATAAAATTAAAATAGGTATCCTAAATTATGAACTAGTTAATTGAGCCCAAGAAATGAAGACATTCAGATTCCTAAATCAATCGAACACTTTGCTTTATTCATTAGAAATTATGTACAACTAATCCACCCATCCAAGATATTATGCCACAATGTTAACAGTTGGCTGCATAACATTAACCTCTATCATTAGGGGAATTCTATCAATTAAACCATTTAACTATCATATCTTAATTCCATTATCTAATTCCAAGCTTAAAATATATTCAGACATTTCATGATAGAGGACTAACAAATAAGGATACAGTAAGAAAGTAAGTAGTTGCACGTAAGTACGATAGCAGCATTTGTCATGGAAACTCATAATTAATTGCAAGTGGGGGCAAAGAAATATGATGACAATATAAAAAGAAAAGGATTCTTCTCTGTCACTAATTATAATTATTTCTTCAGGTTTCAATAAAATATGATCTCAATGGAGAATGGCCAACCGATGGTAGGAACTGTAGATAAAACCTCTCCAATGTGAAGCTTATAAAGTATAGTTGTTTTTCCAGCAGCATCCAGCCCAAGCATCACAACCTACACCAATTCAAACAAGAATCACAACCATGACACCAACAGTGCATGATAATAATTTAGAGGTTCACAGCACTTACAAACATTATGATCAAATATCTTTTTAAATAATACGAAATTATCAGAAAAAATCTTTTATTAATGATAACAGTAGTGTTGATGAAGAAGTATATATTTCTGCGCATTAGCAGTCTATATTTCTCTGTGTAAAACCTTTCACTGACTGTAAGCCAGTAATCTTTTTCCATTATGATTGATAATATATTAGTGTATCTTGTTCATCATTCGGAAGAGTTATTCCATTAGAAGAATATATTTTCTTGTCCTGCATCGTTGTAGGCAGCAAGCTAATCATCCCTGTGAGCAGGCGTGGGGATGCATACATGTGTGTGCTTGTCTTCGCATTATTTTGATGATTATAGAGACTCTGGCTCAGGCTCTTGGATTTTAACTTTCTTATCGTTGGAGTTGCCTTCTTCGAACCTGCCACCACCTTCTTGCTGGAGGCTGCTTACTTTGAAAGAAGCAACCTTCTTTCTTTTAATACTTAATAGTTTCCTGAGCAGCAATTCTGTGCTCGTGAGCGAGAGCTGGCTTCTTCTTAGCCAGAGCAACGCGAGAAACCTGGAACCTAGTGAACAAGCCAGTGTGAGTAGTCTTTGGTCTAATGGTTCTCTCATCATTGGCTAAGCTAGTACATCTCCATCTCACACTGGGTATCATTGGCCAGAAATGAATCATCTTCCTACGGTCTAGTATAGCCCTTCTCTAAGGAGTTACGAGCCTTGTTTCATTCAGTTCTCATCCACAAGGCCAGGACTATCGTTTAGTTTCCAAACTCCAATTGTACTCCGTTGCACCATTTTGAGTTTTAGTATGTTAACATATAGTGTATCTTTACCCCACATGGAAATTTGAATAATTGTTAACAGTCCCAATAGTATACATTTCCTTCCTCAGCATTAAACATGGACAGTATTGTACTCATCTCAATTGGTACATAAGTAGGACTCTTTGTATTATTTCATTCATAAATAAAAATTATCCCACATGCAATTAAACGCAAAACTTAGCAGCCTGAAGGCGGCTCTAGAATTCTTCAGTCAAATGGCACTAACAAAAAGCATTGGAATCAAAGTGGAAAACTATAATCAGAAGTAAACTACCCACAATTAGATACAATAATTTCCCAAACTAATATTCCATATAACTAGTTTAATCTGGACAATCATAACGCGAAGCAGCAATTATTTGTCAAGCTAGGCTAGGAGCTGCAAACCTGAGCTCGTAAATTTAATTTTAAAAAATGTCACAAATACGCAACATAAAAAAAATTAGCAGTGTTCGGAAATCAAAAAATTCAGCGTACCCGCATCTCAGAATTGCCGAAGAAAGTGTCAAAGAGCTTGCGAAAGGCTTGACCCATTCCAGGTTTCTCTATTATAATCCCTTTTCTGTGACTAAAAACCTGAAATCCGAGAGAATTCAAGGATCGGAGAAAGAAAAAATTTTCCCTATTCGGAGTAAATTTGATGATCAGAGAATAGTATGGTACGCGTGATCGAATGGAATTTATCACAGAGGTGTGCGATATTCGTTGATGAATATGTGTAGCGTTTGTTTTGTTAGACTTTTGAAACCTTATTACTTCTTTATGCTGGGCCCTCAAATTTTTCAAAAGAGGAAATTACAGCCACCCCTACTTTTAGATTACCATTTTCATAAATCAGCCAAGAAGTTTAATTTTTCAAAATTCAGGTTATAATTAAAAGAATTTAATATTAATAATTATTTTCAAATTCAATTTAATCATTTTCCTTCATTTATCACCGTCTCTCTCTCTCTACACTGAATCCCTCTCCCTCACCGTTTTCGCTCTCTCTCTCTGCCCTAAGCGTGTGCATCTCCTCCGTCACTTTCTACCTTTTCATCGCCGGCGACTGGGCGCTCGAAGCGGCGGACGGTGGCGCTGAAGATCCAGCCAGGTATTTCCCTAGGGTTTCTCAGATCCGCCGTACTTTTCGCTGCCACTACAGAGATCTCGCCGCACCGCTGCTATCGTTTTCCGCCGGCAACTTCACCGATCCAACCATGTCACCGAAGCCATTAACCTTTCCACCGCCAACCATGTTCTGTTGTCCAATCGATCCGCCGTCTCTGCCTCCCTCGCAGATCCAACCGTCCGTCCGTCCGTCCATCCTTTTTTTGTGTGCCTATTTTGCACACAAAAAAATAGGCATATTTTGCTATTGTGTGCCTATTTTTCTTTTATAATTTTACTGTTATTTTCCCAGTTCCTGAGGTTTATGTTGTGATGAATATTTTCTCGTTTTTATCTGGCTGAATCTGTTTGTAATCAGCGTTGACAGTGAAGAAAAACTGCTGAAAAGTGGTTCTCCTGTGCTATGAGTGGTGGTGGGTGTGTGTGTTGTGGGTGCGTAGGTGGTGGCGGCATTACCGGTGTGCATTGGTGTTTGGTGGGTAGATAATGGTGGTGGCGATTGCCGGTGGTGCAGGTAGAAATGTTGGTGGTGGTGGCGGCAGCGATTGGTCATGGGCTGTGTGCAGTCGTGGTGGTTGGTCATGTTGGCGGTGGTGGTTTTGGAGGTGGTGGTCGTGGCGAAGTGGTGGTTACAAATGATTCGGGGGCGGTCACAAATGATTATATTGTTTGTGACCAAAAATGTGGTAGTTTGTGACCAATGAATTAGATAAACGGTGGTGGTTTTGGAGGTGGTGGTCGTGGCGAAGTGGTGGTTACAAATGATTCGGGGGCGGTCACAAATGATTATATTGTTTGTGACCAAAAATGTGGTAGTTTGTGACCAATGAAACCAATGAATTAGATAAACGGTGGTGGTTTTGGAGGTGGTGGTCGTGGCGAGGTGGTGGTCACAAATGATTGGGTTGTTTGTGACCAAAAATTTGGTTAGTTTGTGACCAATGAATTAGATACAGTGACCAATAAATGCTTTGTGACCTATAAATTATTAATTTGTGACCAATAATTTGATAAATTGTGACCTAAAATATAATATATGTTCAATTAATGGGATGTTTGTGACCGTAAATAAGTTTGTGACTTACAAATTTTGTAATTTGTGACCGATGAAAAAATTGTGACTTTTAAATTTTTAAGTTGTGACCGATGAACAAATTGTGACCTATGAAAATTTTGAATTGTGACCTAAAAAATTTTGAATTGTGATCAAATTGTATAGATTTGTGACCTTAACATATTCGCCGGAATCGGAAAAGTCGTCGGAACGGTCGCCGGAGAAGAGTGGTGATCGGAAAGGTCACCGGAATATCCCCGGAGTTGTAGGGGTGATGGAGGTGGGGGTGGGTTAATTATTTTATAGTAGAATTAAGTATTAATAATAAATTAATTAAATAATTATTATTTCATAATTAAAATTTTGAATAAACCTGATTTTTGAAATTTGAAAAATGTTTTGGTATTTTTGAAATGGGTAAAAGTAAAAGCATGATTTATGTATTCTTCCCTTTTTCAAAATGTGATATCCTCGTCATCAATTCACACTATTTATTTGAACGCTGAGTCGATTTAAATCAGATTTTTATTAATTTTAATAAAAGTTGATGAAATGTGTGGGTAAAATATTGTGGATTCCATAAAATATGTTGTTAAAATTAATTGTTAATTTTGATTTAAATTAAAATTACTATGAAATAAGGGCTAAATGTGTCAACAAAACACTCACATAATATTAGACTAAAATTATTCAAAAAAAAATTAATTATTTATTTCAAAACAATTGAAACTATAACTTCCACTTTAAGGCTACGATATGCATGACATATCTCATTGCTTTAACCTATTTTCGACATTACATGAATGCCAGGTGATCATTTAACGTTGAAATAGACATTTTCCATTAGATGAGGAAATGTGTGTTGCGTGTGATTTTGAAGTTTATATTGACGATTTTGGTCACGTGAAAACTCTAATTTACAAATTTAAATAACATGATGACCTAGTACCTCGCCTTAGAAGATTGAAATTTAAAACCTCGCCTTGTAAAACTCCAAATTTTCGCTATTTATTTATTTTCCATTTTTAAATTTATAATTAATATTTTTTTTTTTGAAAAAATAAATTAAAATATATTTTTCTATGAAGTTTCAACCCTTGAAAAATGACCATTGAGAATCTTTTGAATATTTTTGTTCCACTTCACAACACAAGCTCACGCTTCTGAAAATATTTTGTGATGAAACAAAAATATCTAAAATAAATAGTCGGTTTGGTCCATCAACAATTTTTTTCCAAAACCATATAAGTAACGTAGTTGAAACAAAAACGCATTTGAAACAGTCATTTACATATTCTAATTGAGGAAATTGGCGTGACTTTTCTTTTTATTAATTGTGCGTTTGATTGCAAGTATGAAATTTGTATGAAAAAATTTTTAATTCTAGACAATTCAATTGCGTAGAACTTATTTGTATGGAAAATATTAATTAAATGTGTCTGATTGATTTAGTTTTCAACCGAAAAAATTGATAACCCAAGACTAGCTAACCAAGAGGGAGATGAATTGATTATTAAAACTTTTTCGAAAAGTTAACTTAGAATCAAGCACGTAATAACTATAAAGAGTAATTTAAATAGCAAACACGAATATGAAGACAATAAGTAAAGAAGGATAGAGAGTGGAAACAATATAATTATGGAGGTTCGATCCAACGCAATGATCTACGTCCCCCGTTACCAAACTCTTCAGCACGAGCAATGCCAATTTCACTATGTGATTGACTTGTGGTGCAATCCAACTATTTACAAAGCTTCCAGTGACTTACAATCAAGGAGCATCGATTCTTTTACAATGTTGAGCTTTTCGGGACTTCAACACAACCCACAATTCTAGTAAGTTTACAAATGAAATCTTCACTTCTTAATAAATGATGATTCCAAAGTTGAGCACAAGAAGAGTAGTAAGCTAACACTTTAATAAATAGCAATGAATGAAACTCAAGTGTTATGTGTGAAAATCTTTGATGTATGGAATGATTTTCAAGAATTGATTTGATCAAAGGTTTTTCAATAGCAGAATGATTTGATAATGAGTAATATGAGAAATCAATACAATGTTAGCTCGAAGGAATATCAAATGAATGCTCAAAAGTGGTCACTATAAATGGTAGGTGAGTTGGTATTATAGCAGTTGAAAAAGCCAATTTTTCTGCCAAATCCGACGACCCATCCGAACGTCCGATTTAGAACCTGACGATCCCATAAAAATAGTCGTTTGAAACTTGTTAGAAGGGTCGAAAATTCGACTGTTGAGGCGAACCGGACGTCCAGTTCGCCATCCGGACGTTCGGATGACCAGAAATTTTTGGGTCAAAACTTTGTTTTGTTTGCAGCCAGTAAATATTATGCGTGACATTTTTACTAGATATTTCAAGGTATGTGAGGTTTAATAATATTCAAAATTAGGTTGAAAATCTTACATTTGAAAAATAATTTTTGTACAAACGTAAATTTTTATCGTGCATAAGAAATTTATCACTTCAGCTTTCGATGTGTCATTGCTAAGAATTAAAGTGATTGACCTTTACAAACGAGCTAAAAATATTTAGTTCTAATATCTTCGATTAAATCGGCACGAATGGTCGATTCGTTGCTTGATTTTGAAACGACGCAAAGTTTTTCTTCATGAGTGCTCGATCGATTTTCATCTTGAGCTTTCTTGATCGACAACTTTTCATCCAATAGTTTTGTCTCCAATTTGATTAAGTCGGCAATATGTAACATTTTGAAGATTCGAATTAGAGATAAACATAGTTTGTTTGTTATAATCAAAATATATGATTTGACCATAGGTCGACAAAAATATTATACTTGTCCATATTTTATTGATCAGTAGATAAGAGAAATATGATATATGAGAGAGAGAGAGAGAGAGAGAGAGAGAGAGAGAGTGAGTGAGAGAGAGGGAGAGGGAGTAAATTACCTGGAAAATAAAAAGCACTCCTCACTAAAGAAAATGTTTTCTTTATCTTTGAGGAAAATATGATCACATGAACAAAAGTTGAAATCATAAAAAAATTTGTTAATTAAATATCCCAAAAGTAGGAATTTTTGTGAAAAATGACATTTTTCATGAAAAATAAATATAGTCAGATACATTGTAATTGAAATTGAAAATTTCTAACATTCATAATCTAAAGAAAAATATCAAATATGTCCACGGTATCCCTGACGTGTCTCCCATTAAAAAGGACTAGAAAGACAATAATGCCTCAATGACACCGTCACCATCCATATAAACCCTATTTTTCACTATTCAGTAGATAGTCAAGGAACCGCATGCCAAACTTTCCACTGCTGCACAAAAAAGTATCTTTGTCCTGATTTCTTCGACTATAAATCACCTATTACCGGAATTTGACATCATATTTCATCTTTTGTTCTTGCTGATTTTTATCAACCGAAAGATGTAATGTTTTCGGTTGCTAATAATGCGATTATCATTATCGTTTCTATATATCTTGCACTACCCCTAGCTATGGAAACCATATAATTGTCGTTGGTGCTCAAAAACCCATTTTCATCCTAATTCTTTGACTACATTGTTGACCACTGGAGTTTTGACCTTATGTTGCATCTTTTGCTCCTTTCAATTTCTAGCCACCATAATAGTTACTTTTTTTTCATAATTATTATTGTGGTTATCATGCCTCCGTAATATTAGACACCTTGTTTGGTACCAATTAAAATTAAAATTTTAATTTAAGTCAAAGTTAACAATTAATGTCAACTACATATTATGGTTCTCACAACTTGTCAATCATATATTTCATCAACTTCTATCAAAATTTATTAAAAATCTAATGTTAATCCCCACCAAATAGGTGTAAGTGTTATGCCCTAGGTCCAATCAACTTTGGACATAAACACTTTGAATATATATAATCAATGTATATATATGGCAATATCTATTATTTAATTGAATTAATATTCTAATAAATTAAATAATAGAATCCGTAAATTCAAGTCTTGGTGATTTGTTAATCACAAGGAGTTGTGATTGTGAGATACAAATTACATATGACTGAATCTTAAATCGTCCGTGGTCGAGGTAATAACGAGATACGGATATCGTTATTACGGATAGACTATCGCGTGTGGCATTCTTACTTGTGAAGTAAGTAGCTGATCTCACAAACTAAAGTGTGGTGACACTTGAATGAACACGTGGATGTTTTGTTATAGAACAAAACATTGGAGACCCCTGAGAGATTCCACATGGATAACTATCTAAGTGTTAGTGGTTAATCTCTAACGTTCGGTAGTGGAATTGGTCCTTTGACTTGAGGTCATCATAGTACCTTATATGAAGGCAGACATACTTTGGTGGTGTTGGATGTTGCTCTGTCAAGGGTCGCTAATACAGCATTGTTCGGGTATGTCAAGAATCATATGAAGGTTGTGAATGATCAATAGAGGATTCGTCACTCTTAGATAGTAAGAGATTATGATCTGCATTTTATCCAATTAAGTTGATAATGAAATCCTTGGCCAAGGTGAACTCATAAGTCGGAAAAGAGTTTTCGACGTACATTGACTTAACAGTGGGATAAAAGATATGATCGATAATTGAGATTGATACATATCCATATCTCATAATTGATCGGATCATATTGACGAAAGGATTATAGTTTCACGGTAAACGAACAAGTTTGGTTTTGTCATGCTACGTGATATTTCCCGTCACATGTATTGCCCTGATACATTGCTAGATGTCAATTTGGGACAACGAAAATGAATTAGTGATAAATTAAAAGGGGCGTTTTAATTTATCGATTTTGATTAGATCAAAATAATAATTCACGTCGTTCGGCATCGTGATCGGGAACCTAATGGGTCACACACAAAAGAGAATCAGAAGAATGAGATTTACCAATTAATTAATTGACAAGTGTTGGATAATTAATTAATTGGGTTGTTTATTAATAGGCTCGAATTAATTAATTGGATTAATTAATTCATGGACCAAATTTAATTAATTTGATTAATTAAATCTTGGACCGGGTTAAGTTTAATAGATGGGCCGAGCCCATCTGAACTTATATTAATAGACTATTAGGGTTTGAAAAAATGTTGAGAATTTTATTATTCTTGCTAGCACGAGAAAAGAAAACCCTAGCCGTCATTCTTGTTCTCTGTGTGGATCACCATTGGAGGCTGGACAATTGGACAGCTTGGATTGCAGATCGTGATCATTGGAGTTCAAGAAAAAGCAAAAGAGTTTGTGGAATTCATCAAAGGTATCATTCTCATCACAGTTTCTATCTAAACACATTGCAGATCATCGTTTGGGAATTGAAAATTGTTTAATTTCCGCTGTGCATGTTAAGTAAATTCCCAACAGTGGTATCAGAGCCTACTTTGTGTTTGTTAGAAATTGTTTTGCATCATATAACAATCAAAAGTTGATTGTTATTATTTTTCTTGTTTCTAGCTTTTAAAGAAAATTGATTTCTGATTCTAAATTTGATTTGGAAACGAAAATTAATTTTGATTTAAAAAAAAAAAAAAAGGCAAAACGGAACAGTGGAGGGCAGTGGGACGCCGCCGGCAAAGACGGAGTCGCCAATGACGCTGGGACGGCAGCCGCTCCGAACGTCAAGGCAAGGGGCGCCGCGCGTGTTTCTTTGCGCGGCGCCGTTTTCTTTTTACTGCTGTAGCTCCACGCTGCTGATTAGCAGCCGCTGGCCGCAAGCCCGCCGCCGCTCGAGGCGCGTTGACGCCTCTGCAGCGCCTTGTTTGCGATGGGCCTTATGGCTCATCGCATCGGACAGATGCGGCGCCGTTGCCGGCGCCACTAGCTAATAAAAAAAAAAAAAAAATAGGGGGCGTTTTCATTAGGGTTTACAGAGGGGGTGGGAGATTTGGGGACGGGGGCCTGTCATGCAATTTGTGAAATTGCGAGCCCCTGTCTCCAATTATGATTAGGGGTCAATTTGCAATTTTCAAAATAGTTTTGAACTTAAATATTAAAATGGTTTTTAAGTTGATTTTCAAATGGTTTGACCTAAAATTTTAATATTGACCCGTTTTAAAATTTTATTTAAAAATTGACGACTTTTATATTTTCGTTAAAATTGGATTTTAACTTAAATATTAAACTTTGACCCTAAATTGAATTTTATTTTATTTAGGAGTTTTATTCTAAATTAAAATGTTAATTCAATTTTAAATTAGAGTTGAACTTTAATTTAATATTTAATTAAAATTTGATTTTAATTAAATTATCCACCCTAGTATATTGTTGAAATTAGAGTTGGACTCTAATTTGACATTTAATTGAAATTTGATTTTAATTAAATTGTCTCGCCCTAAATGTTTCTTAAAATTAGAGTTGGGCTCTAATTTAGTATTTAATTAAGATTTGATTTTAATTAAATATATTCGCCCTAATATTTTGGAATTAGAGTTTGACTCTTATTTTGTATTTAATTAAAATTTGATTTTAATTAAATTCAACCGTATTAATTTGATTATAATTAAAGTTGAACTTTAATTTAACGTTTAATTAAAATTTGATTTTAATTAAATTGTTTTGTCCTAAAATTTTATTGGAATTATAGTTGGACTCTAATTTGGTATTTAATTAAAATTTGATTTTAATTAAATAGTCCCGCCTTATATTTGTAGAATTAGAGTTGGACTCTAATTTGATATTTAATTGAAATTTGATTTTAATTAAATAAGTTCGCTAATTAAATTAATTAATTAATTTGATTAATTAATTATTTAATTGTTCCGATCCATTTGTCTAAATTAGTTTAGACGACTTTAATTGCTAGAAACTTGAAACATATTTGCATATAATATTAGATATTATAGGAATGCATTTATATGATGAATGTTTTATTAGTGGATGATTATGGACTCGACCATGTGGATGTGTTGAATGGTTAGTTTTATTCTTGTTGTTTTATGGGCCTGCGAGCTCTTATTTATTTTGGACCTGCGAGTCCGTTATTATTATTATGGGCCTGCGTGTCCAATATTATTTAGGCCTGCGTGCCAACTAGTATAGGATACAAGTTGCAGCTGGACTAATTGAAGATACAAGAAGAGGAGGAGACCATAGAGATGGAGCATTGTATGAATCAATGCTATACCCCCTAGGAACTGACCGACTAGTCTTCCTTATGGCTCGGGAAGACTAGATAGTATAAGTCCATAATCGTCCACACTATTATATATATGTTTATTTGCATGTTAGATGTATAATAAAATATATATAATTATTACGATGAGACCTTTTGCATGCAAAACCCCTCGTTAAAAATATTAAGTCAATTTTTTATTTGCCTTCCATCATTATAGTGAAAAACAAGAGTCCTAAATCGATCTTAGCTTGTTGAGTACACTCAAGGCTGGTCCATTAGGGATATGTTTGACACTGTGAAATATTAGATATTTCTGAATGATGGGTTTGACTAAACTAATATTTATCTTTTGTTGAGTACACTCAAGAAGATAAATTTTAGAGGCATGTTAAAATATTAAGTCATATTTATTTTCGCCTTCCTTCATTATAGTGAAAAACGAGAGTCCTAAATCGATCTTAGCTTGTTGAGTACACTCAAGGCTGATCTATTAGGGATATGTTTGACACTATGAAATATTAGATATTTCTGAATGATGGGTTTGACTTAACTAATATTTATTTCTTGTTGAGTACACTCAAGGAGATAAATCTTAGAGGCATATTAAGCTGACACATAAGATGTGTGAAGACAAAGAGTTGTCAGCTTAATGATCTGGGAGTTGTATGGAGATACAATTGATAATAGTATCTACCAAAATGTTTTATTAGGGCTTGTTGAGTACACTCAAGGTTTTAATATAACAAATGGGATTCCAGCCCACTGGGAATCAAGTATGGATTCCATAAATTTATGTGAGAGGGTCATAAATTTGAGTTAAACAGTGGGAGCGAAATTAATTTAATAAAGGCTATGTTAAATTAATTCATGCATTATATATATTATTTCTTTACTTTTCGTCGTTTACATTTATTGAATCATGAGTAACCACATAAATTTGAGAGGCATATTGTATGCCAACAACCAAAGCAAATTTTCTTGATTGACGCCGCAATCTGAGAATTGTTCTCAGGCATGAAAAATTGGTTGTGTCCTTGAGTAGCCCTTTCTAGAGACACATGTTGATGACTCGATAAAAGAAGAGGTGGCTGCTATAATAAACACAGTGATGACGATAGTACTACAACATATGTGATGTTTGTGACTATGTCACCTGAGTTACAAAGCAACATAAGAGTATAGATATTGACACATGATTTTTCATCTCAATATGTTGAATGATGAACAATCATACGAGGAAATATATGATATTTCCCAGCAACTATACCGGTGCATAATGGCAGAAGAATCTTCAGTCGGTGCTCGTGTGCTGAAGATGCAGACTACTTTGAGAAGTTGTCTTAATTGCGTTCAGTCATGAACAATGAACTAAGTATAGACTTGGTTCTGCAATCTCTGTCAGAGAGTTATTCATAACTAATTATGAATTTAACATGAATAAACTCGAAACACACTCATTGAGTTGCTGAACATGCTTAAAACTGTTAAGTCCAACATCTGTGTTTGTAGTAGACAAATCTTAGTCATAGATTCCTCTAAGGAAGTCTAAAGGATGCTTTAGGAAAGCAACCAAAATGACTTAGACAGTTAAAGCGAATAAGGACAATACCAAATCTGATGATCCTTATTATCATTTTGGAATGATGGGTCATTAGAAATGAAATTGCAAGGCTTAAATCTACTTCATTAGTTTCATGGGTATTAGATACTAGATATAGATCTCATATTTGTATAAATATGCAGAAACTAAATAAAAGTATATCGCTGTAGAAGAGAGAAGTTGACCTACACGTTGAAAATGAGCAAAAGTTACTGCATTGCCTGTAGAAGCATATTTCTCGCCATTGCCTTTAGACTCGATATTAGAATTAGAGAAATGTTAATTTTGTTCTCACCATTACCAAGAGCATTAAATAAATTTCATATTTTGACATGAATTATTTTAATGTTAAGGACAATTGTTGTTCCTTTTTATCTTGATAAGATCTTAATGGTTATGGTAAATTACAAAATGATATTTATATTCTAAATGTTGAGTGTTCTATAATAAGTATAGAAATTGAAAGGCATAAAAATGATAATCTGAATAACGCCTACATCTGGCATTGTAGATTTGGTCACATAAATGAGAATGCAATTCCAAACTTACATGGAGATGTATATTTGGGTCAAATAATTTTGAATCATTTGACAAATGCGAATCATGTCTGTAAGACACAGTAACCAAATATCCTTTTACTTGAAAAGGAAAATGATGCACAATTATTAGGTCTAATACATAGTGATGTATGTAGATCCATATCAATTAATGTCAGGTGAAATTTATCTTATCTCATCACATTTACTAATGATCATTTCAGAAATGATCATATATATTTGATGAAATTCAAGCATGAATCTCTTGAAATGTTCAAAGGATTCAAACTAAAAGTTGATAAACAAATAGGTAAATATATTCTTACACTAAGACTTGTTCAAGGTAAAGAATATCTAAAATGGAGAATTTTAGATTATCTAAAAGAGAATTAGATTCTCATGCAGTGGATTCCTCCACATACATTGCAACATAATGATGCATCTGAAATGAGGAATAGTACACTATTAGATATAGTGCAATTGAGAACAAGCCATGCAAGCATTCGAAAATCGTTTTGAGATCATGCACTGATTGCCACGTGCTGCACACTAAATCGTGCCCCATCTAAATCGGTTGACAAAAACTCCATACGAGTTATGGAATGGCCCAACATATCTCATATGAACGTTTGGGCTATGACGCTTATGTGAAGCGCACTTAATCGGATAAGTTTGAGACTAAATCCGATAATTATATATTTGTGGATATCCAAGAGAGAATTGGATATCAATTCTATAATCTCGTTGAAAAGAAGATGTTCATCTCAAGATATGTCATACTCTTAGAGAAAGTGTTTACTCTAAGAGAGACAGTGGGAGTAGAATAAATCTTGAAAGAGTTCAAGAGTCCACGGATATAATTAACCGAATAGATGAACCTGAGTCTTATCCCACACCAGTTGAGGGACATACTCTTGATCAGGAAGTGGAGACTTCTGAGGACACGTTAGCTCGATGCAAATCTTATAGGATCATTTGACCTCCTAGAAGGTACGAATCCATGATTACTAATCAAGGATAATGAACCTACTAATTACATAGAAATAAAGTCAAGTGTTGACTTAAAGAGATGGACTTGTTGTAACCGAGGTTTGACCTTGGTTGTCTTGCCTAATGGATTAGAACCCATAGGTTGTAAATGAGTTTACAAGAAAAAATGTCAATATGGATTGAAACAAGCCTCTTGGAGCTGGAATCTTCGATTTGACACAAAAAGTCAAAATGTTTGATTTTGTCAAAAATGAAGACGAAATGTGTGTTTACAAGAAGATAGTGGGAGCATTGTCGCATTCCTGATATTATATGTATGAGACATATTATAGGAAACGACGTCTCTATATTTCAATTGTTGAAATTTGTCAAATAATTTCTCTGTAATGGATGTGGGAGAAGCAAGTTGATCTATAGAGATAGTTCTAGAAGATTGCTTAACTCATCCCAATCTATACAAATAAAATCTCGAGAAGATTTTATATGGAGAAAATGAATTGAGAGTTCATGGATAGAATGATGCTAACTTCTAGTCAGACTGGAATAATAGCACATCTCAAATAGAATATTGGTTTACTCTTAAGCGGTGTGTTGGAAATGTTCCAAATAACCGTTGATTCAATAATGGAAGCCTTATACATCATTGCTTTACAAAGCAACAAAAGTTGTGGTCTGGATCAGGGAGTTCATTACTGAACTTAGAGTAGTTCCTAACATTGTTGATCACACGCTTATGCATTGTGATACAATGGAGCCATCGTGCAAGCGAAGGAACTAAGGTCTCATCAATGATCTAAACATATGTTAAGGCAGTGTTATCTCATTAGAAAGATAATACAATGAAATGACGTAAATAAAGAACGAATTCCCACAAGTTATTAAATTGCAGATCCACTGACAAAGAGTTGTCGCAGCATAAACATGATCGTCATGTAGACTCTTATGATATAAGATACATAAGTGATTGGATCTAGTGCAAGTGGGAGTTTGTAAGTGTTATGCCCTAGGTCCAATCAACTTTGGACATAAACACTTTGAATATATATAATCAATGTATATATATATGGCAATATCTATTATTTAATTGAATTAATATTCTAATAAATTAAATAATAGAATCCGTAGATTCAAGTCTTGGTGATTTGTTAATCACAAGGAGTTGTGATTGTGAGATACAAATTACATATGACTGAATCTTAAATCGTCCGTGGTTGAGGTAATAACGAGATACGGATATCGTTATTACGGATAGATTATCGCATGTGGCATTCTTACTTGTGAAGTAAGTAGCTGATCTCACAAGCTAAAGTGTGGTGACACTTGAATGAACACGTGGATGTTTTGTTATAGAACAAAACATTGGAGACCCCTGAGAGATTCCACATGGATAACTATCTAAGTGTTAGTGGTTAATCTCTAACGTTCGGTAGTGGAATTGGTCCTTTGACTTGAGGTCATCATAGTACCTTATATGAAGGCAGACATACTTTGGTGGTGTTGGATGTTGCTCTGTCAAGGGTCGCTAATACAGCATTGTTCGGGTATGTCAAGAATCATATGAAGGTTGTGAATGATCAATAGAGGATTCGTCACTCTTAGATAGTAAGAGATTATGATCTGCATTTTATCCAATTAAGTTGATAATGAAATCCATGGCCAAGGTGAACTCATAAGTCGGAAAAGAGTTTTCAACGTACATTGACTTAACAGTGGGATAAAAGATATGATCGATAATTGAGATTGACACATATCCATATCTCATAATTGATCGGATCATATTGACGAAAGGATTATAGTTTCACGGTAAACGAACAAGTTTGGTTTTGTCATGCTACGTGATATTTCCCGTCACATGTATTGCCCTGATACATTGCTAGATGTCAATTTGGGACAACGAAAATGAATTAGTGATAAATTAAAAGGGGCGTTTTAATTTATCGATTTTGATTAGATCAAAATAATAATTCACGTCGTTCGGCATCGTGATCGGGAACCTAATGGGTCACACACAAAAGAGAATCAGAAGAATGAGATTTACCAATTAATTAATTGACAAGTGTTGGATAATTAATTAATTGGGTTGTTTATTAATAGGCTCGAATTAATTAATTGGATTAATTAATTCATGGACCAGATTTAATTAATTTGATTAATTAAATCTTGGACCGGGTTAAGTTTAATAGATGGGCCGAGCCCATCTGAACTTATATTAATAGACTATTAGGGTTTGAAAAACTGTTGAGAATTTTATTATTCTTGCTAGCACTAGAAAAGAAAACCCTAGCCGTCATTCTTGTTCTCTGTGTGGATCACCATTGGAGGCTGGACAATTGGACAGCTTGGATTGCAGATCGTGATCATTGGAGTTCAAGAAAAAGCAAAAGAGTTTGTGGAATTCATCAAAGGTATCATTCTCATCACAGTTTCTATCTAAACACATTGCAGATCCTCGTTTGGGAATTGAAAATTGTTTAATTTCCGCTGTGCATGTTAAGTAAATTCCCAACAATAGGAACGTAATTTTAGCATACGTATGAAAATACATTTTGGATGACACTGTATTCAAAATTTATATTCTTTGCTATGCATGATGGTGAATAAAATTAATCATTACGTGATTACTCTCAAACTGCCTATATTATTAGTAAGGCCTTGGTTATTTGATATGGGAATTTATGATTTCGAATGTAAGAGGCAATTAAATTTTGAGAATGTGAGAGGATTCGAGTAAGGATTCATAAGAAAATTGTCCAGATAAATTTTACTGTCCATTTTCGAAGTCCATTTTTTTTTATGGTTGTGATAGGAATGCAAAATGTATATTTTTTCCTCCTTATTTTATGTGCTCGTATGATCAATTAGTGCCAAAATGTACTCATTACATTCATATTTTGATTTATGTGGCAATTTAATGGAGATGGCGTAATTTGGAAGAAATAGGTGAAAATTGACCAAAGTGAAAGGAAATGAAAGTTCAAGGACTAACGTGGAAATATACAAAAGTTGTGTCGAACCAAACGATGAAGATTTGAGAGTTTTAGAAGTCAATTGAATGAAGAAAGAAGTCAAAGGGATGAAATATCGTCAAAGTAGGATCGCACATCAATTTCCAATTGAAAAGTTATGCATCGGATTTTCAGTCTCAATTTGAGACCCATTTTTGACATGGCAAATGATCGAATTGGAAGATAATATCTGAAGGAAAGTTGTATCCCTTTGAGTTAGCTTTCTAACGCATCTTGAATCGCCTCAATCAGATATCGGAAGAGAAAGATATGACCAAAATATTGAAAGCCGCCCAGCAAAGTTGGTGGGGCGCCCGCCCGACCATAGACTTCATTTACAGAAGCCAATATTTTGGCCTGGCGGCCGCCCCATTTTCTGCTTGGCGCCTGCCTAGGCCAAATCGTGGAAAATTTTTTGGTTTCCGAATTTAAGTCAAGCACCTATGGAAAAAACTATAAATACATATTTTAAAACCCTAGAACACACGAAAAACATACCAAAACGCCTCCAATCTATTTTCTCTATATTTTTCTTAGATCTATCATGTGTAACTAACTCTTGGTGCTTGATTGAAGGATACCGAAGTCTTGGAAAACATTATAACTGTGAGATCCACCTATTTTCATTGTTTAATTTACATTTTCAGTATTAAATATTCTTCTATGCATAATTTTATGATTTCCATGTTTGATTGCTAAGACATCTATTAGTTTTTCATATATTGCATTCTATAGCTAAGTTAAATATCAAATCTATAATTGTTTGAATCATTTAACTTGTGAAACACTAGGATTTTATAATTTTCTGCAATAGATGTTATTGAATTTTAAGAAAATGTTTAAATATATTGAATACAACCGCTGGTGTTCGTATTATATAGTTCATCGATTTCTCTATTATTTAAAACTGTTATTAAATTGAATCTTTAACGCTGGTCTGAGATTATTTGATAATTAGGGTTAATTAGAACGTTGGTTTCTGATTAATTAAAATTAAGTAGAAATGGGAATTTATTCCAACGATGAATATTGTGAATGTGGATTGATTATTTTTTGTGGATTGATGAATGGTTATAAATCTTCAATGGTCGAAGTTGACTTTGATCAATACTCGTTTCATTAATTTAATACAACTCGTTAATTTACATTGTTATTTGTTATAAGATTGATTTCATTAGAAAGAAAAAACCCTCACAATCGTTATACAAAGCATAAATTGTTGAATTGCACACTCTTCGTGGGATCGACCCTTATTTCCATTACTATATTAGTTTTAGAGGTTTTGATAAGTACGGATTTTGCACTGTAGCAGCGCTTGGGCGCCACTGTAGCAAGCATGGGAACCATTTTTTTGTCATTTCAATTGTTGAGGGCTTGGGGTGCAATTTACCTATTAGGTTTGAATTAAAACACAAGGCAGCCCTGTTTTTCACGTCCAGCAGCTGCGTCTCTTCAATTCTTTGCCTTTTTAATTTTTTTACTTTCTTTATTTTTTTTCCTTTGATTTCCATTGGAGATTTGTGGACAACGCTTGGTGCTTGACAATGGTGAAATAACTTGGAGAGAAGGCCCATTGATATTCTCTTTATCAATAAGTATTTCTTTTCCCTAAATTATTTTCCATTAATGAGTTGTAAGAATTTGTTGGTTATTTTTGAGTATTTAATGAGTAACTAAATATATTTGTGATTTGGGGTAATTCTAAACCCGAGTTATGATTTTCAATTAATTTTTGATTTATAGTTTTCTTGGTTAACGAGTTTAATCCATTGATTTAATGTTTATTTTGTTCTTCTTGATTGTTTGGGTGTACAACTAAATGATTGAATTGTTGCAATGAATACTATTTTAGGATTTATAGTACGTAATCGCTATTTATTCTAAAACCTTGTGGCAATTACATTTCAGTGGATTATGAGGAATTTTCAATTGATTGTATGTGGATTAACACTTAAGTAAGTAAACCGAGCTTGTGAGTTTGCCCTTAATTCAATTCATCTCTTTTGTCATAATGCTTTTGTTAAATTGAATCTAGAGAGCTTATTCTGGGTTGTTTAATGAATAGGATTGAGTAAAGAGCTTGTTTTATTCAACTAACATGTAAGAAGAGATCGAGATAATTCAGCTTGTTATTATTCTCGAATTGTTGTTAATCTAGAGAACGAAAATCTATTGTGTAATTGATATGAAAATCATTCTCGTGGTAACGAACCATCCCCCCAATCACATCGTCACATCTTTGATTTAAAAACTAATTTTTTTATTTCCAAATTCAAGTCTTTTCTATTTTAAATTTATTGCTTTCTTTAGTTCAACGAGCCAACCCCCCCTCCCCCTCCCCCCCTTCCCAATTTAATTACTTTAGTATATAACTATTAATTTTACTTTCTAGTATGCAATTGATTAAATTGAAACAATCATTTGTGGGAAATGACCCTTACTTTCCATATTACTATTTAAGACGACACGTTTAGAGCTAAGTAAGGAAAATTAGTCGGTACTCGTTTTGGCGTTATCAATTTTGGCGTCATGTCGTCGCGGATTGTTCTATCAATTTGTTAATTGCAATATTTTCTTTTTGTTACTATTTTCCTTATTTTTGTCATTTTCTTGTTATTTAGGTTGTGAATGAGCAAAAACCCTACACCACACTACAACCTAAGATCAAGAAAAGAGGTCAACACATCAAAAAGTGGAGAAGACATTTCTCCAACTGAACTTAACATTGAATCCTCAAGTGAGTCCGAACGCATAGAATCCAAAATGGCGGATGCAAATCGAACATTAAAGAAACTTGCAGCTCCAACTTTTGTTCAACAACCGCTATGCATTCAATATCCTCAACTAGAGGTGGGATTTGAACTAAAGTCCGGAATGATTCATCTACTCCCACATTTCATGGATTTGCCGGAGAGGACCCCAACAAACATTTGAAAGAATTTCATGTAGTTTGCTCAAGCATGAAACCGATGGGTGTATCGAAAGAGCAAGTGATATTGCGGGCATTCCCTTTCTCTCTTGCAGATACTGCTAAGGAGTGGCTTTATTATTTGCCTTCCGATCTTATTGCCACGTGGAATGACATGCAAAAACACTTTTTGGAGATGTATTTTTCAGCTTTAAAGGCTACATGTAGCATTCGACAATTTCAAGGGGAAAATCTCTATGAATTTTGGGAGAGATTTAAAAGACTTTGTGCTAGTTGCCCAAATCACCAAATCAGTGAGCAATTACTTCTATAATACTTCTATGAAGGATTATTCCCGATGGAGAGAAGTATGATCGATGCAGCTAGTGGAAGAGCTCTAATGGATAAAACACCAGCAGTTGCTAGAGACTTGATAGCCAACATGGCCGCCAACTCACAACAATTTGGTAGTAGAGAAGAGGCACCGGTTAAACAAGTAAGTAAGATAGGAGCAACCTCTCAAATTGAATGACAATTGGCCGGTCTCACTTCTCTTGTACAACAAATGGCACTTGGGACAATTCAACAAACAAAAGTGTGCGGGATTTGTTCTCTAGTGGAACATCCTACTGTTGCATGCCCGACACTACAAGAAGGAGCCTCAGAGCAAGCGAATGCCATTGGAGGATTTCCAATGCAACAGAGAAATAGATATGATCCATATTCTAACACATATAATCCTGGATTGAGAGATCATCCTAATCTCAGTTATGGAGGAATCATTTCATAGCCCCACAACCACAGTTTAATCATCCATCGGGTTTTAATCAACAAATGCAACCACAATACTCTCAACCTCATCAACAAACTCCGCCTCCAAGTTCAAATATATCTCTTGACGATATGGTTAAATCCTTAGCTTCTAGCACACTGCAATTTCAACAAGAGATAAAGACCTCAATCAAGAATTTGGAGACACAAATGAGTCAATTGGCCAACACGGTGGGCAAAATGAAGGCTCAAGGATCGGAAAAACTCCCTTCTCAAACAATTAACCCGAGAGAAAATGCTAGTGCCGTGACATTGAGAAGTGGGAAGATTTTAGAAGAGGCACCAAAGAAGATGAAAGATCACGTTGAGGAGTCAACGCAAGAGAAGAACTTAGCAGCTGAGAAAGATGAAACTACGACTCCAACCTCGGGATCTAAGGTAAATTCTAAAAGTTCTATTCCTACTAATGTTCCCTCCCCACCATTTCCTAGCAGGTTTGCAAAGTCTAAAAGGGATGAACATGAGAAGGAAATATTGGAGACCTTTCGCAAAGTTCAAGTGAACATACCACTTTTGGATGCCAGTTATCAAGTACCCCGTTATGCAAAGTTCCTCAAGGAATTATGCACTAACAAGCGTGAATTAAAAGGTAATGAAGTGGTAAACGTTGGGGAAAATGTCTCGGCGATTTTGCAAAGGAAACTTCCACCAAAATGTAAGGATCTAGGAAGTTTTCCTATTCCTTGCATTATTGGTAACACTATGATTGAAAGAGCAATGCTAGATTTAGGAGCATCTATTAATGTCATGCCATATTCTATTTATGCTTCCTTAAATTTAGGATCACTTAAAGAAACCGATGTTATTATTCAACTTGCTGATAGATCTAATGCATTTCCTAAGGGTGTGTTGGAGGATGTTTTGGTGCAGGTAAATCAATTGATATTTCCAGCAGATTTCTATGTTCTTGACATGCAAGATGAATCAACATCTTTGTCGCCACCATTGCTCTTGGGAAGACCATTTATGAGGACGGCGCGTACAAAAGATGTACATGATGGTACTTTGACATTGGAGTTTGATGGTGAGATTATTTGTTTCAATATTTTTGAAGCAATGAGGTGTCCTAGTGATGTACATTCCTATTTTTCAATTGATAAAATGGATTCATTAGTACAAAAAACTTTTGAACTATCAAATGAAGATGCATTGGATACCACTTTGATAAAAAGCATGATGTTAACAATCTTACCGGTTTGAACAAGAATCTACAATTATGTGAGAATATTGTAGAAACCGTGGCATCACTTGAGTCACTACCGAGTATTCTACCTGGTATAATCTCTCCTATATTACTCTTTCAATATTTAAAGAGAAACTTTTACCTTCGGTGATGCAGGCCCTCACTTTAGAGCTTAAACCTTTTCCCGAGGATTTGAAGTATGTATATTTGGGAGAGGGTGAAACACTACCGGTGATCATTGCAAAGAATCTCACAACACTTCAAGAAGATAGGCTTATCCGTGTGCTCAAGGAGCACAAAATAGCTATTGGTTGGACAATAGCCGATACCAAGGGGATAAGCCCTTCCATGTTCATGCATCGGATATTACTCGAAGATGGAGCAAAGACATCAAGAGAACCACAACGTTGCTTGAATCCTCCAATGATGGAGGTTGTGAAAAAAGAAATTTTGAAATTGTTAGACGTTGATGTTATCTTTCCCATCTCAGGTAGCAAGTGGGTAAGCCCAGTCCAAGTTGTTCCAAAAAAGTCTGGAGTTACAGTGGTGACAAATGAAGAGAATGAGCTTGTACCAACTCGAGGTCCAAACAGGTTGGACGGTGTGTATTGATTATAGAAAACTTAATTGTACAACCCGAAAAGATTACTTTCCTTTACCTTTCATTGATCAAATGTTAGAAAGATTGGCAGGTCATTCTCACTATTATTTTATTGATGGTTATTCAGGTTATAACCAAATTGTGATTGCTCCAGAGGACCAAGAAAATACAATATTCACTTGCCCATTTAGCACATTTGCTTACCGTCGCATGCTATTCGGTCTTTGCAATGCTCTCGCAACCTTTCAAAGATGCATGATAAGTATATTCTTCGATTATATTGAAAGCATCATAGAGGTATTCATGGATGATTTTAGTGTTTATGGTAATACTTTTGATAGTTGCTTGAAAAATCTCACACTTGTGCTTAAGAGATGTATGGATGCTAACCTAGTACTTAATTGGGAAAAATGTCATTTTATAGTTGATCAAGGCATAGTGCTAGGCCATGTCATTTCATCTAAGGGGATAGAGGTTGATAAATCTAAAATTGATTTAATTCGCTCTTTACTCCCTCCAACAAGTGTTAGGGAGATTCGTTATTTTCTTGGACATGCAGGATTCTATTGAAGATTTATCAAGGAATTTTCAAAGAATGCAAGACCATTATGTAGGCTATTGGAAAAGGAGGTTCCATTTCATTTTGATGAAGATTGTAAAAAGGCATTTGAAAGTTTAAAGGAACTCTTAACATCGGTACCCATCATTCAACCACCGGATTGGAGTAGGCCATTCGAGTTGATGTGTGATGCCAGTAACTTTGCATTAGGAGCAGTTTTAGGGCAACGAGTTGGAAAGACACCACATGTGATTTATTATGCATCAAGAACTTTGAATGATGCCCAACTCAATTACTCTACTACGGAGAAAGAGCTTTTAATAGTTATTTTTGTCTTAGAGAAATTTCGTACATATCTTATTGGCACTAAAGTAATTATCTTTTCTGATCATGCAGCTCTTAGGTATTTGCTTGCCAAGAAAGAGGCAAAACCAAGGCTCATTAGATGGATACTCATCTTACAAGAGTTTGACCTTGAGATTAAAGACAAAAAGGGGAGTGAAAATTCTATAGCCGACCACCTCAGCTATCTTATCCACGAGAGAGAAAATCTCCCATTGCAAGAGAGTTTTCCCGACGAACAATTGCTTTATGTCACTGACACATCTCCTTGGTTTGCAGATATAGTGAACTATTTAGTCACTAAGAGAATTCCAAGTAACTTGTCCACTGCTCAAAGGTAAAAACTCAAGACAATGGCCAAGTATTTTGTGTGGGATGAGCCATACTTGTGGAAACATTATCCGGATCAATTGATAAGAAAGTGCGTACTTGAAAATGAATTTCATTCAATACTAACGTTTTGTCATTCCTATGCATGTGGTGGACATTTTGGAGCAAAGAGAATAGCTCTCAAGGTGCTTGAGAGTGGATTCTATTGGCCCACTTTATTCAAAGATGCATTCCTCTTTTGTAAATCTTGTTATAGATGTCAAAGAGTTGGTACGTTGGGAGCCCAAAATCAAATGCCACAAACACCTATACTTTTTGTTGAAATTTTTTATGTTTGGAGCATTGATTTCATGGGACCTTTCCCTTCATCTTATGGTAATCTTTACATCATACTTGCTGTTGATTATGTGTCAAAATGGGTCGAAGCAAGGGCCACTCGAACTAATGATTCTAAAGTGGTTGTAGATTTTGTTAAGTCTAATATTTTTGCAAGGTTTGGAACACTGAGAGCTATTATTAGTGATGGGGGACTTCATTTTTGCAACCGCTCTCTTTGGGCCCTATTGAAGAGATACAACATTACCCACAAAGTGTCTACACCTTACCATCCGCAAACTTGTGGGCAAGTTGAAGTGTCAAATCGAGAGGTCAAATCCATCCTCGAAAAAATTGTGAATCCCAATAGAAAGGATTGGATTCTCCGCCTCAATGATACACTTTGGGCTTATAGGACAACATACAAAACACCAATTGGCATGTCTCCTTATCGGCTAGTTTATGGTAAGCCTTGTCACCTCCCGGTTGAACTTGAACACAGGGCATTTTGGGCAGTCAAGCAATGCAACATGGACCTTGGTATGGCGGGTGATCAAAGAAAGCTTCAACTCAATGAATTTGAGGAAATTCGAAATGATGCCTATACAAGTTCAAGAATTTACAAGGAAAAGACAATGGCGTACCATGATAAAATGATTTCAAGGAAAACTTTTGTTGTTGGACAAAAAGTTCTTCTTTTCCACTCACGCCTTAAGTTATTTCCAGGTAAATTACGTTCTCGATGGATTGGGCCTTTTATTGTTACTAATGTTTTTCCTCTTGGTGTAGTAGAAATCAAAAGTCTACAAATTGAAAAAGAGTTTAAGGTGAATGGGCATCGATTAAAGTCATATTTTGAACCCTTTGTACCTCAAAACATGGAAGAAATGCGATTAGAGGATCTAATTAAAGAAGCATAATAGAGGACAAAGTCTAACTATAGACTATAAAGTAGCGCTGGATGGGAGGCAACCCATTATTCTTTATCTACTTTTTTCTTTAACACTTTTCTTTATTTTTGAATTTTTTTGTTGTCCCCATATGGTAGATTCTCGAGCGTCACAACAAAACATTGAGCATTAATAGTCGACAATGGTCCCCAACCATCCTCATAGCCATCACTATAAAAAACCAACTTAGGGGAGTACTTGAACCTCTTGCTCTTTATATTTTTTGCTTTTACATTGAGGACAATGTGCAATTTAAGTTTGGGAGTGTGGTATGTCTATATTTGTACTCGCTAAATTTTGTGTGAAAATTTAAATTTCGGGTTAAATATTTGTTTTTGTGCTTGTTTGTGTAGTTTGATAGCTTTGCCAGTTGTGTTTTGAGTTGTTCCATTGCATTGATTTATGAATTGTGGACATGAATGCTAAGTGTTGTTTATTTTCATCCACTTATTCCATGATTGACTCTTTATTGGGCACTTTGGTCATGAGATTCATTGCACGCACTTGTTGGCTGCACTTGCAGTTTTGTTAAGGGAACTTAAATTACCATGCCGTTAACAATTCTTCAATCACTCTACCAATGAAAGGATAAGTTTGGGGGTGGTCGAGCCGATGAAGGATATTATCTAGAAGTGTGTTGATTCCATGCATATTGAAAAAAAATTGTGTGGAGTGTTTTTTTTTTTGCCAAGTATAAGCTGGGTAATGACCACATGTTAGGGATCTAAGCCCCATTTTGTTTTGTTGTGCTCAAAAGAATAATTTTGCACTTGTTGAATCTTGGTCCTCACTTCGTAGTCTTTTTTACTAGAGTTATTAAGTTTGTTGGGGTATCTTGAAACCTGGTACTCTTTGGTCTAAACAACCGGGGAGGTATCGACCTAAAGCTTGCTACAAGGGTCAAAAAGAAAACTTAAGGGAGTGAGGTAAAACATGAGATTTAAAAAAAAAAAATTTGATTTTGTGCAATTGTATTTGGTGATTGGGTTTAGATAACTAGTGGGTTTGAATTACATGGTATAAGCTTGAATGTCGAAGCACTCATCTAGTGGAGAATCATCACATGACTAAATGTTGAGATTGTAGGTTAGACCCAACCGAACATGAGCGAAAAAAATGAGTGATTTGAGGGCAACCTTAAGTTTTTGACACCTTGGGCTAGAGTGAAAATATCAAGTTTAGGGGAGTGTGCATCCTACGAGTGAGAAAGGAAAATTTTGACCAGGAAGGGTCGGGAAAATCACCAACTTGTGTATTGCAATGAATTGGAATGACTACACACACACATGAGTCAAGCATGGTGTAAGTTAAAAAGTGTTTGTTGTAGCATTTTTTTTGAAACATTTCATAAGTTATTAGCATAATGTAAGAACTGAAGTAAGTGGCAAACTATCTAACTTTTGGAGTGTTTGTTGATATAGTATTATCGTTTTGTTTTAATTTGTGTGTTTACATGCTTGTTTGTATAGCTTTGTTCGAGGACAAACAAAGATTTAAGTTTGGGGGTGTGATAAGTGTGGATTTTTGCACTTATTCGGACCATTAAATTTAGATATTTGTGAGTTTTCATTAGTAATTTATTACTTAATTTAGTTTTTTTTTATTGTGTAGGTGAAAACCAGAGTTTGAATGATGCTTAGAAGGAATTTACGCGAGAAATGAACAAAAAGAACCAAAGACGCAAAAATTTCAAATTTCGGGGACCAAAATTATCACATTTTTGATAGTTGGAGGACCTAACGTGCAATTTCTGGAAAATATGCTACATAATTTACATAGAGTCCAATTTTTTACAGCAAGTTGGCGCTTAGGCGCCACTGTAGTAAGCATGGGGACCATTTTTTTGTCATTTCAATTGTTGAGGGCTTGGGGTGCAATTTACCCATTATGTTTGAATCAAAACACAAGGCAGCCCCTATTTTTCACGTCCAGTAGCTGCGTCTCTTCAGTTCTCTGCCTTTTTAATTTTCTTACTTTCTTTATATTTTTCCTTTGATTTCCATTGGAGATTTGTGGACAAAGCTTGGAGCTTGGCAATGGTGAAATAGCTTGGAGAAGAAGGCCCATTTATATTCTCTTTATCAATGAGTTTTTCTTTTCCACAATTTATTTTCCATTAATGAGTTGTAAGAATTTGTTGGTTATTTTTGAGTATTTAATGAGTAACTAAATATATTTGTGATTGGGGGTGATTCTAAACCCGAGTTATGATTTTCAATTAATTTGTGATTTATAGTTTTCTTGATTGACATGTTTAATCCATTGATTTAATGTTTATTTTGTTCTTCTTGATTGTTTGGGTGTACAACTAAATGATTGAGTTGTTGGAATGAATGCTATTTTGGGATTTATAGTACGTAATCGCTTTTTATTCTAAAACCTTGTGGCAATTACATTTCAATGGATTATGAGGAATTTTCAATTGATTGTATGTGGATTAACACTTAAGTAAGTAAAACCGAGCTTGTGAGTTTGCCCTTAATTCAATTCATCTCTTTTGTCGTAATGCTTTTGTTAAATTAAATCCAGAGAGCTTGTTTTAGGTTGTTTAATGAATATGGTTGAGTAAAGAGTTTGTTTTATTCAACTAACATGTAAGAAGAGATCGAGATAATTGAGCTTGTAATTATTCTCGAATTGTTGTTAATCTAGAGAACGAAAAGCTATTGTGTAATTGATATGAAAATCATTCTCGTGGTAACGAAATATTCCCCCAATCACATCTTCACATCTTTGATTTAAAAACTACTTTGTTTATTTCCAAATTCAAGTCTTTTCTATTTTAAATTTATTGCTTTCTTTAGTTCAACGAGCTAAACCCCCTTCTATTTAATTACTTTAGTATATAACTGTTAATTTTACTTTCTAGTGTGCAATTGATTAAATTGAAACAATCATCTGCGGGAAATGACCCTTACTTGCCATATTACTATTTAAGACAACACGTTTAAAGCTAAGTAAGGAAAATTAATTGGTACTCGTTTTGGCGTTATCAGGTTTAAGGACTATTTTTGGGTGCCTACTATATCACACTAGGTTGGAAAAACGATGAGCACATTCGACGACACCGTTCTCAAACTATAGGATAGTGATGCATGGCTTCAGTAGAAGAATTCACCATTCATTACATGTTTGTTTTCAGCTATATTGGTCAGTTTTGTAAGTACTATGCCTCGGTTCAATCGATTTTGGACATAAAATTTTTTAATATATAATTGATGCATTTTATTTATGACAGTTCTATTATTTAATTAAATAAATATTCTAATAAATTAAAATATATTCCTAGATTCGAGTTTTGGAAACTTGTTAATTATAAAGAGTTGTGATTGTGATATACAAATTACATATAACTGAATCTTAAATTATCCGCGATTGTAAGTAATAATGAAATACGGATATCATTATTATGGATAAACCATCACGTGTGTCATTTTCACTTGTGAAGTGAGTAGCTGATCTCAGAAGCTAAAATATAATAACATTTAAATAGACACGTGAATATTTTGTTGTGGAACAAAACATTGGAGATCTACTGGTGTGATTCACATGATAACTATTCGAGTGTCAATGGTTAATCTCTAACGTTCGGCAGTGGAATTGGTCCTTCGACTTGACGTCATCATATTGCCTTATTTGAGGATGGTCATACTTTGATGATTTTGGACGTTGTTTTGTCAAAGATCACTAATACAGTATCGTTGGAGTATGTTAAAAATCATATGAAGGTTGTGAATGATTAATGGATAATTCATCATTCTTAGATAGTAAAAAATTATGATCTACATTACATTCAATTAAGTTCATAATGAAGTTCTTAGCCAAGGTATACTCATAGTTGAAAAGAGTTTTCGACTTATATTGATTTAATAGTTAGATGAAAAATATAATTGATAATCGAGATTGACACACTTTATATCTCATAATTTCAAGATAAACGAATAAGTTTGATTTTGTCATACTACATGACATTTCCATTACATGTTGTAACTACTAAAACCTAGTTAATTAACCAATTTGTCTCAATTATTCGTTTCAGTCAGAATATGACTGTCAGTCAAAACTTCGTATAGGTAGTTTTACGCACAGTTCTGACTTGGAACACTAGATATAACGTGGTAAACCCCTAAGGGAAATATCTGTGAGCCCCTATGCCACGGGGTAAAATAATCCACTATTAAACAATCAAAAGCAAGTAAAGAACAATTCTCTTCTTCTTTTGACTTGTTGGAGAAGTAGAATCAAACCATCCTGTTTTGAATTTATCGTCACTTCACTATTGTATTCTGTTGCAACCATCACTTGGATTAAAATTCACCAATCTTAACTCACGCCAAGTAGTCTCATCCTTGAGTATGATTATATCATTCACGCAAAGGTATGCTCTCTTCAATTACAATTAAAGAACACGGATTTTGCTTTGAGATACTTCACTGAAACATCAACCGGTTGGAATTCACTGGAGAACGATTTCAGAACTTGCTACTGCAGGTTCGTCAGACATAGACAGATTTTTCTCAAAGCCTCATTTGGTCCCTTAATGATTTTCTTTACTTACGTAAGGATCCCTCCATGGCACGAACATGTCTTACCTAAAAATACGGAAGTTTTGCACGGTAAGAATAATATAAAATGTGTTTAATATGATCAATAATTAAATTAAGAAGATTTTTAATTTGTTAAAGCAATCTTTCCTTTTTTTTTAATTATTTGACTAATCAAACCAGTCCAATAAGGCAAATATATATTTCTATATATGTATAAAATATGTTTGATATGGTCAATAATTAAATTAAAAAAGTTTTGATTTGTTAAAACAATCTTTCCTTCTTTTAATTATTTGACCAATCAAACCTATCCAAGATGGTAAGTACCTGCATATGTAGGTAAATATTGCACCTCGTTTAGGGTTTGAAAACCTTAAAAAATCGCAGCAAAAAAGAAATTTGTTAACCTGCAGCATCCAATTAGTCATGACTGATTGGTTTACCTTGTTTAGACCGTTTCAGTTGAAAACATTTTTTTGGCACATGTATTGACATTTGAAAATCATTCAAACTTAAGCAAACCAATTAATAAATAATAAGTAAAAATGTAAAATATATTTTACTTACACATGTGTTGTCATGTCACATTACTAAAGTCAATCTGGGATGATGGTGAATTAATGATAAATTAAAATGGTGTTTTAATTTACCTTATTTTGATTAGATTAAAATAATAATTCACATCATTATGTATCGTGATTAGACCTTATAGGTCACACACAAACAGAGAATTAGAAGAATGAAATATACTAATTAATTATTGACAAGTGTTAGACAATTAATTAATTTGGTTACTTATTAATGGGGAAAATTAATTAATCACATCGATTAATTAATTGACCATCGGATTAAGCTTAAATATTTGGTCAATCCACTTGGACTTTTATTAATATGATATCAGGATTTTGAGAAAACAATACAACACAATTATTATCTTGGTAGCACAAGAAAAGGAAATCATAATTCTTTCATTCTTGTTCCATGTATGAATTTTTATTGGAAGCTAGACAATTGGACATATGTGGATTGTAGATCATGAATGTTCGTATTCAAGATAAGCAAAGGAGTTTAAAAATTCAACAAAGGTACAATTCTTATCACAGTTTCTTTCTAAACACAAAGAAAATACTTGGTGGGACAGCAAGCCAAGATCCGATTCGTCAATCGACGAATCCATGCCGCGTAACCTGGCAAAGGGGAAAGAGACGATGGCAACGCACCTCATACAAGAGGGATAAAAACCTTGTACGTACGCCGCCCACGCGAAGAAGTTTTTCTCTAATTCCAAAAAGTCAAGCCACCATTCTTCAGTGATGAGCTCTAGCGAACAAATCTTATGTGTTTTTCCCAGAGAGAAATGTATTTCCACTAGAACAAGTTCGCTGCGAGCCGAACAAACAAAAAAATGACTCAACCGGGCCGAGGCACTATTCACCAAGTGGAACTATATACTATCTTTACTAAGCCAATCGCCCCTTCTCCTATACTTGGCTGCTTCTCGCTCACCAAAGCGTACTTGGTTTCCCGGGACGAGCGGCGCCTTCTTTATTCCTTCTAATTGGTAAGAAAGCGGTTTTTCCCTCAATTTGAAAGTAGGTTCCGTGAGTCCAAGCCTAAACAAGGCAAGCCCAAAAGATGATTTTCCTCTTTCAACCATCGATGTTCTGGTGGACAACACCGCTGGACATGGGATGCTGTCCTTTATGGATGCTTTCTATTGATATAACCATATCAAGATGGCCGAGGAAGACCGATCTATTTCATTAAAGGAAGAAGGGGATTCGCAAGCAGGAAAAGATCAATAAACAGAAGGCCAAGGAGCAAAAGCCACTCATCAATTGCTTGTGAAATGCGGATGAGCACCGGCAGGTTATACACTTTACCGAAGCGGTAAATTAAAAATGAGATAAGAGATGTTAGCATTAGCGGAAGATTGATCCTATAGCCCACTATCAAGCGGTTGAGGATCTACCACTCAAGAGATGATATGCTTACCCGTGAAGACGAAAGTTTACCGTGTTGGCAAATCCGGTCTCAAAAGCCGCCCAATTATCGTATTTTCAGGCAGCCACTAGTTTTCCCCTCGTTTTTACTTAAGAAAGATGGCGCCTCTAAAAGGATGTCTTCAATTTAATCAGTAGCCAAGGCCAAGACCAGAAGAGAGAGTCCTACCATCACGAGGGATTCGAGATAAAGAGATGGCAAGCCGGAAGGACGACGGGAGATGATCGTTCGGACAGGAGATGTGGACGAGTTTTAGCCTAGCTCCAAGAAGAAGGTACCGGGACCTCATTGAGCACAAGATTTGAGCGGTTAATGGAGAGCACCAAACTCATGCGTTGGCTTTGGGGCGAGGATCAAGGAGGCCGGATTTACCTTTATCTTTATGAACCTCAGCGTGAAGTGGTCGGGTTCACTCCTCCTATTGCCTTTACCCAGCGGCAAGACGCTTAGTTTTGTCGGAAAGGGAATGCTTCTTCCCCTCTACTGTGCGGGTGCTAAGACTAGGCGAAGAATTAAATGAATCAGTTCGCTTGACCAACCCGAGCCTCTAGTTCTTCTGATTTTGCTAACATCCTTCGATGACAGGCCGACCGAAGGAAAACGCACCGGGATCCTACAATTCCCTATGAAGCTCCCTGACAAGCCCTTCAATCCATCTTCATCTTGGCTGGCAGCCTAGATAGATTGAGCCCTGGGACTGATCTTCCCGTTGGCTTTGCTACAGCAGTACTCACAGTGTAAGGTCAGCGGGTGGCATAGCGAAATTCCTCACCGAGATGACTGGACAACCTCTCGACCGGATCGTCCCAGCAGAGCGATTAAAAGCGTCTTTGGAGCGAATTCCTTTGAAGTAGTTAGTGCTCTAATTGAGCGAGCCGTGGATCATAAATGATGAGCGTAGCTTAATTTAGCTGATCTCACACCGAACTATAAATAAATATGTGAGTGGCTCTTTATAGAGACTTAGCCCAATGGCTACCACCGGAAGTGCGCTAAGTTAGTCACAGGGAAATCTCCAAGTTCTTTCTAACCTCCGACTCTATAAACTTGGATGGCTTGCTTGCTTGTTTAGCTTGCCCCCTCTTTGAATGTGTACAGTTCGAGCAAGCAAATGGCTAGCAAGGCCGAGGAACCACAATGAAGGGGACGACAGAAGTTCCACAAGAATATGACCAGAGATATATGTTCTTCTTCGTGCATGCAGGTCTGGTTCCTGAGAAAACAGATATCTATTAGAGAGTTTCGCCGTACAATATATAACCCGGGACTGGCTGAAATTAATGAATTACCACGGTTGCCGCCGGCTAATAGGGCGAGCAGCGTAATGGAGTCCCCGGGACGGACGACGTGAGTGAGAGCCCAGACCATAGCGGCAAGGGGAAATATTGTTTAAATTTACAGTGCATGTTAAGTTAATTATCAACAGTGTTATCAGAGCCTACTTTGTGTTTGTTAGCAATTGTTAGAACGATTAAAAGTTGATTGTTATTATTTTTCTTAAATCTAGCAATTCAGAAAAAATAATTTACATATTTAAAAATCTATTTTTAAAAGAAAATTAATTTTTTAGTCTAAAAATCGGGTCAGAATCGAGTGGTCGGTGGTACTACTAGCAATAGCAATCGTCGTTGACATCAAAGGCATAGCAAAGAAGCATTGTCCCAGTCTCGTGGCGGTAGCACTCATTGTAGCATGCAAAGCAGATGTTGCTTCACAGCTTGTTGCGATGAATGCCGCTGTGAATAGCGACACTAGCCGTTGTGGTCAACTGCAGTGGCGTTTCATCACCGCTATTGTTGCAGCGCGGTCGCTGCTGCTACTATTAGCAATAGCACCAACTGCTACATAGTTGTGCATGACGTGCTACTGATGATGTGTCACCCTTATACGGCGCTTAAATGATTTTAGGGTTTCGGGTGAAACATTTTGGAGATAGGGCTTCATATGCAATTTATGAAATTGCAGGTTCCAGTGTTGTAATATTATTTCAGGGGTCATATTGCAATTTTGAAAGTAAGGCGTGTTTGCAAATTGTGAAATTGAGGGGTTGTTTACAATTTTAAAATAAGGGCCAGATTGCAATTTTAAGGAAAAAAAGGTTGTCATGCAATTTATGAAATTGAATGGCCTGTTTATAATTTTAAATCAGGGTCAGAATGCAATTTCCAAATGGGTTTTGAATATAAATTTTGAAAAATATTTTAAATTTGAATTTCAGAGAGTTTGACATTAAATTCAATTTTGACCAGAATCTTGATTTTGACCCAATTAAAATTTTATTTAAAATTAACAACTTTTATATTATAGTTAAAATTAAATTTTAATTTAAATATTAAACTTTTGTCCTAAATTGAATTTTATTTTATTTAGGAGTTTTATCCTAAATTTAAATGTTAATTCAATTAGAATTAGAGTTGGACTTTAATTTGAGATTTAATTACAATTTAATTTTAATCAAATTATCTCACCCCAATGTATTTGTGGAATTAGAGTTAAGACTCTAATTTGACATAATTAGAATATAATTTTAATTAAATTGTCTCACTTTAATTTTTTTTAATAGAATTAGAGTTGGACTCTAATTTGTTATTTAATTAGAATTTGATTTAAATTAAATAGTTCCGCCTTATAAATTTGAAATTAGATTTGGAACCTAATTTTATATTTAATTAAATAACCTTGCTAATTAAATCAATTGATTAATTAGTTAATTAATTTTTCGACCATTTTGTCTAAATTAGTTTAGATGATCATAATTGCAACAAATTTGAAACATGTTTGTATAAAATATTAGATATTATATTGGAAATTATTTATACGATGAATGTTTTATTAGTGAATGATTATAGACTCGATCATGTGGATTTGTTAAATGACTAATCTAATTCTTGTTGTTTTATGTGCCTGCGAGCTATCATCTACTTTTGGACTTGCAAGTGTGTTATTATTATTATTATGGACCTGCGTGTCCAATTCATATATTCCCGTGTGCTAACTAGTATATGATACATGTTATAGCTGGAGATGCAAGAAGAGGATGAGACCATTGAGATGGTGCATTGCTATTAAGTCAGTACAATACCCCTAGGAACTAACCAACTAATCTTCCTTATAGCTCGAGAAAGACTAGATAGTAATTAGTCCATAATCTTCCATAGTTTATTTACATGCATGATATATAATAAAATATATACAATTATTATGATGAGATATTTGCATGATAAATCCCTCCCTAAAATATTAAGCTAGATTTATTAGTTGCCTTCTATCATTATAGTGAAAAATCAGAATCCTCAATCGATATAAACTTGTAAAGTATACTCATGGCTGGCCTATTATGGATATATTTGATACTATGAAATATTAGATATTTTGGAATGATGAGTTTGATTTAACTAAAATTTATCTTTTGTTGAGTACGCTCAATGAGATAAATTTTAGAGATATGTTAAGACAATATATAAGATGTGTGAAGAAAATAGTTGTCATCTTAATGATTTGATAATTGCATGCAGATACAATTGACAATAGTGTATGCCCAAATATTTTATTAAGGTTTGTTGTGTACACTCAATGTCTTAATGTAACAAATGAGATCCTAGTCCACTAGAAATCAAGTATGGATTTCATAAATTTATGTGAGATGGTCATAAATTTGAGTTAAATAGAGGGAGCATGATTAATTAAATAAAAGATCATGGTATATTAATTGATGCATTTTATATATTATTCTTTTACTTTTCGTCATTTTATAGAACCGTAATCTGAGAATTGTTTTTAGGCATGAGAAAGTCGGCTATGTCTTTTAATAACCTTTCTAGAAATACCATTGATGACTTGACTTAGAAAGAGGCGGCTATTATAATGAATACATTGACGACGATAGTACTACAACGTATGTGATGTTTGTAGCTATGTCAAGTGGGTTACAAAAACAACATGAAGGTATAAGTATTAAGACAATGATTTTTCATCTCAAAGAGTTGAATGATGAATAATCATGTGTGGAAATATATGAGATTTCCTAGAAACTTTACTAGTGCATAATGGCAAAATGATCTTCAATCGGTGCTTATGTACTAAAAATGTTGACTACATTGAGAAGTTGTCTCAATTAAGTTTAGTCATGGACCTTGAACAAAGTATAAACTTGGTTTTGTATTCTCTGCCACTCATGCCAATTATGAATTTCGATATGAATAAACTCGAGTATACACTTCTTAAGTTGCTGAACATCCTTAAAACTATTAAGCCCAACATTAAAGTTAGTAGTGGTTAAAACTTAGTCATTGATTCCTCTAAGGGCATTAAGAGGAAGTCTAAAGGAGGCTTTGGGAAAACATCTAACATGGCTAAGGTACTCAAAGCTAATTAGGATATTATCAAGTTTGATGACACTTGATATCATTGTGGAATGAAATATCAATAGGAGAAAAATTACAAAGCTTATGTCTAATTCATTAGCTTCTTGGGTATTTGATACCGGATATGAATCTCGTATTGGTATAAATATGCAGAAATTAAATAGAAGTAGGGGAGAAGTTGTCATGTACATTAGAAATGACCAGGGGTTGCTGCATTACCTGTAGGAGTATACATCTTACCATTGCCTTTAGACTTAGCATTAGAATAGAGAAATGTTAATTTGGGTCCACCATTACCAAGAACATTAATTCAATTTCATGTTTGGACTTGAGTTGTTTATCAATTAATGTTAAGGACAATTGTTATCTCTTAAATCTTAATAAAATCTTAATAGTTATGGTAAATTATAAAATGAAATCTATATTCTAAATACTAAGTATTTTATAATGAGGCATAAATGTGATAACTTGAATATTACCTGTATCTAATATTGCAGACTTGGTACATAAATATATTTTTAAATTATTAGAGATGAATATTTGGGGTCAACTAATTTTCAATCATTTGACAAATGCGAATCATAGCTGTTTGGTAGTGGTTTGCTGAGTGGTTTCCTCTTTGATTGAAGTTTCTGCTATTTACAAATGGGATTCACTCATTTTTCATCTCAGACTCTTGGTGCGATCTAGAAGCAACCAAAATAGATACTGCATTATATTGAGTCCCTTGTGATGTTAATGTAGCTATTTGGGTTGTGAGTGATGACATATGAACTGCTAAAGCTGTAATAAGATCTACCTCATAAAGATCAGGAACTTTCTTTGTATTTGAACACTCACTTGACAATTGATACTTGTTGGTGGCTATTTTATCTAGCAGTAAATAGGCAACATTTGCAGTCTTAGACATTAAAGTACCCCTTGCTACAGCATTTACTACTATCTGTGTCTAACCATTCAACCTTTTGTAAAAGATCTCTATCTGCATCCATTCTAGTAGCCATGCTGAGGTTATCTTCTAAGTAGATCTTTGAATATCTCCCATGCCTTATAGAATGGTTCGAAATCTGATTGTCTAAACTGACCAATTTCACTCTGCAATTGAGCTGCCTTGGAAAGAAGAGAGAATTTGGTGAGAAATTTCTGAGCCAACCTCTCTTAAGTTGTGATGGATCCATATGTCAATGATTGGAACCATACTTTATCTTTATCTTCAAGGAGAAGGAAAATAGACGAAGTCTGACTGCATCTTCAGTAACGCTGTTCATCTTCACAGTATCACAAATCTCCATAAATGAACCTAGATGAGCATTGGAATTATCTTGAAGAGATCTCCCAAACTGATTTTGTTGTACCATATGGATCAATCCTGGTTTCAGTTCAAAATTATTTGTTATAATTGTTGGTCATGAAATATCGGAGTAGTTGTCATTGAAAACTGGTCTGATATAGTCTCTAATAGCCCACCATTGATTATTTTGATTTGCTAATTGTTCTGCTTGTTTTTCCATTGCTTTGAGTTCATTTCTTCTGAGACACTTTCAACTTGAAACAAGAAGCAAACAACTATTTAAAAGTAAAGAAATCTAAATTAAAACAAAGCTAGTTAGTAATAAAATTAGTAAAAAATCAAATAAATAATCTCCAGCAATGACACCAAAACTTGATACGTGTTTTATATAATGTAATTATACTGTAAGTGTACGATGTCAAGTTTTGTAATAAAACTATGAAATTTGGGTGTCAAACTCACAGGGATTGATTAGAGATGGCAACGGGACGGGTTCAGGGCGGGGCACCCCCGCCCCGCCACTCCCCCTCCCCGTCCCGTCCCGCCCGGCACCCCGCCCCACCTTAGACGGGCCAGGGCGGGTTCAGGGTGCGAACTTGCCCCGTTTCTTGCCCCCCCCTTTTTTTTTTCAAAAATTTCCAATTAACTATTTTATTTTTTAATTTCGGGGCGCTTCGAGGCGGGGCACCCCCTCCTCGCCTCGCTGCACCAACTTATCGGGGCGAGTTTTTTTTTGCCCCATTCGGGGCGGGGCAGCGCCGGGGCAGGGCGGGGCGGGTTTTTTTGCCATCACTAGGATTGATATCTAGTTTCTACCAAGTACTATAATAATGTAGCTCCTATTTTATCTAGATGAATTGAATTTGGAATAAATGGTTTTAACAAAGCTAACGTGATGAAGGTGGTGATGAATTAAACAAATAAATGCAAGTTAGAAGAATTGTGATTCACTTAACTATCAAATATGATTCTTAATTATAATATTATTTCTAATCAATTTTTCTAAGTCTATAAACAAGAATCCTAATTTAATTCTACTCCCTCTCTCAAGTGCCGAGTAAAATTTATTCTTATATTTCAATTCCAATATCTCTATTTCGAATTAAAATCTAGAAATTAGCACTTTTGTGATTCTGATGTGGAACGTGCTTCAAATGAATTATACTTTCTCTCGAAACCTATAATTTCCTAGGTTGTGTTATTCTATGATCGCGCCTAAATTTTACTTTCTCGAGTGTCGGAATTGACAAGCAACTAATCATTTAATTAATGGCCAATTAATTGAAAACATTAAGAATAAATAACACAAATTATAGCTTGAGTAATTAATTGATGGTTTCATGCTAGAATTGATGGATTGAAGCTTTGTAGAATCAACAATTGAAAAAGGATCGATTAGTACTTTCTGTGCACGAACTGTCGATACGGATTCTTCCATTTGTGGGAAAAATTGTCGATGAGCCATAGGTGCAATGGATGCGCCTTGAAGAGGCGGTGCTAGGAAAGGTGGTTTGCGATCATGGGTCATGATGCCAACGTCGGAAAATAAGTTTTAAGTGGCTGAGTTCGTCGTTGAAGAAATTGGCTGGAGATTTTGATTTTCAGCTTTGTTTGATGTTATGAACACATTTGTAGGGGCGCAATGAGAAGCCTGATCAACATGGAGGATGGGTATGCCATGGGTGTCACAGGAAATGGAGATTCCATCCATTTTGTGGTATGTTGGTCTGGTGGGTAAGGTGGCGGAGGTTGGAGTTATGGTGGTCTATAGGCGAAGGCTCCAAAGTGTCAGTTTTGGAAGGATGAAATTTTATACCAATTCTTTATTTGTTAGAGGAAGAAAGTTTAGTTAAAAAATTTCTAAATAGTTGTTTGTAACATATTTTTAAATTAAGAGATGTCTCTTTCAAATTATTGTACCTTTCAAGTTGACACATTTTCATAAAATTTCAGCTTTTTTTGAACACGAGTTGCAACCTTTTTGAAAGTCCATGGTTTTTCGATGAATGCAAGCATCCAAAATCTAAATGAGGGCGTTTAAATTTTTTTCCAGTATTTGATGATTAATTTTGTAGAATATTTTGCTCAAGTTCTATAGTGTTTTCAGTTGTTTTCCAAATTGGCATACATCACAAATTTTGTCCTTTCGAACTACAAATTAGGTAATCCTTTAACAAAGCAATTTTTAATAGAAGGGCCAAGCTAACATGACCTAGTTTTCTATACCAAATCCAACTATCAATTTTCAAACTTGATAAATATGTTTCATCACTTTCAAATTCCATGTTTATGATATAGAAATCTTAACTTCGGATTTCTATAAACATAACCTCTTAGATGTAGCATCCTTAACAAGGTATTTAGAAGAATAAAATTTAATATTGTAACATTTATCACATAATTGACTAATGTTTAACAAGTTATGTTTGAGGTTATTAACTAATAAAACATTTTCAATAGAAGGAGATCGCGATTACTAAATGCCAATAATTTTTCCTTTGGCATTATTTCCAAAGGTGACATGATCTCCATCCTTCTTTTTCAGATTCGACAATCAATCTCCGGTCATGTGTTTTGAGCAACCCTATCCATGAACCATTTTGCTCATTATTTTCTTTTTTAGGTACAAGAATAATTCAATTTTTGATTTTTGGTACCCATGCAAATTTGGGTCCTTGTTAGTTAGTTCTAGTGGACTCTTGAATCCACTTATTTTTGCTTTCAAAGTGAAGCCTTTTTTTTTATTAAACAATTAAATGCAACATGTCCACTTTTATTACAAAAAAGCTACATGTAATGTTTGAAATACAGTAATTTGAAGTTTTAACAAATAAATTTTTGAGACATTTTTTTTTCAACAAATGCAAACCCCTTTTTTTGCCAAAAATATATTTTTGTTCACCAAGTATTAAATCAAAATTTTGTTACCTTGAGTAACTTGTAAACAATTTGAGTTAAATCTACAACTTTCTCTTTGAAAAAGGAATTTTCTATGAATAGGGAGTTGTAATTTATAAAATTTTCTTTACTTCATTTTTCAATAAAGAGTGTTGATGTGCTGTCGTAGGCACCCAAAAAAAGTTCTTAAACCTCTAAAACTAATGTAGTAATGGAAGTAAGGGTCGATCCCACGAAGAGTGTGCAATTCAACAATTTATACTTCGTATAACGATTGGGGGGATTTTGTTTATAACGAAATCAATCTTATAACAAATAACAATGTAAATTAACAAGTTGTGTTAAATCAATGAAACGAGTCTTGATCAAAGTCAACTTCCACCATTGGAGATTTATATCTATTCATCAATCCACAAAAAATAATCAATTCACATTCACAATATTCATAGTTGAAATAAATTCATGTTTCTCCTTAATTTTAGTTAATCAGAAACCAACATTCTAATTAACCCTAATTATCAAATAATTTCAGACCAGCGCTAAATATTCAATTTAATAACAGCTTTAAACAATAGAGAAATCGATGAACTAGATAATACAAACACCAGCGGCTGCATTCAATCTATTTAAACATTCTTCTTAAAATTCAATAATATCTATTGCTGAAAATTATTAAATCATAGTGCTTCACAAGTTAAATGATTCAAACAATTACGGATTTGAGATTTAACTTAGCTAAAGATTGCAATATGTGAAAAACTAATAGATATCTTAGCAATCAAACATGCCAATCATAAAATTATGTATAAAACAATATTCAATACTGAAAATATAAATTAAACAATGAAAATAGGTGGATCTCACAGTTATCATGTTTTCCAAGGCTTCGGTATCCTTCAATCAAGCACCAAGAGTCAGTTACACATAATAGATCTAAGAAAAATAGAGACAAAATAGGTTGGAGGCGTTCTGGTGCGTTCTAGGGTTTTAAAATATATATTTATAGTTGTTTCCATAAGTAGTTGACTTAAATTCAGAAACTGGAGATTTGTCTGTGAAAAATGCCTGTGCACGCGCACCGTTAATTGTTTTTAGGCTCGGTAAGTAAAATTCATGCCCGTGCGCGAGCGAGAGAATTTGCTTGCCCGCGAGCACAGGTTTGTCTCTGAACAACGTTCGGTATTTTGGTCATAACTTTCTCCACATGTATCTGATTGAGCTGATTCAAAATGCATTGGAAAGCTAACTCAAAGAGATATAGCTTTACATCAGACATATCTTCCAATTCGATCGTTTACCATGTCAAAATAGGTCTCAAAGTGAGACTGAAAATCCGATGCATAACTTTTTGATTGGAAGTTGATGTGTGATCCTACTTTGAAGACACTTGACCCCTTTGACTTCTTTCTTCATTCAATTGACTTCTAACACTCTCAAATCTTCATTGTGAGGTTCAACATGGCTTTTGATTATTTGCACTTTAGTTCCCGAACTTTCGCTTTCTTTCATTTTGGTCTTTTTCCACTTATTTCTTCCAAATTACGGTATATCCATCAAATTGCCACCTAAACCAAAAGATGAGATTAATAAGTACACTTTGGTATAAAATAAGCATACGAGCACATAAAATAAGGAGGGAAAAATATGTATTTTACATTCCTATCAAATTCCCTCACACTTAGCTTTTTCTCGTCCTCGGGCAAAACTCAAACTTAATTCCCCAAAAATACCCAGGTCGTAATCTCATGAACATAGAACCATCAAACCTTTTCAAAACATGTAAGATATCATGAATAAATATTCCTACATAATTTATAATCAATTAGCAAGCATTTTTATATGAAGATGGAGTAAACTAAACATATAGGCCCTCATGGATATAAGCGCTCAACTCTCATGTGTTTAAAAGGTAAGTGTTTCGCCCAAATTCATTCCAATGGAGATGACCTACCATATGCTTGCATATCTTCTCATTCGCCACCACTTAGATCACATGCTTTACAAGAATCATAAGGACTTTTTAATGGTTGTAACGTGACTTATGGTTAAGGTGGGAAATATTTGGGTATGTGACTCAAGAGCCATCGAAACTAATGGAGTAAAGATAAATAGATTTAGCTCAAACATAAACATAAGACATGTAAACAACCACTCCATATGATAGTTTCATCATTTTTGCTTCTATGCTACACAAATCGAACTCTTTCTTGAGATGTAGAAAGAGTTATGAATATAAATCTTTTTCACATTAAAATCACTCTCTTTCATCACTTATTTTCTTTTTCTTTCTTTTCTTTTCTTTTTCTTCAATCATTCATTTTTTTCCTTCTTCTTCTTGTGTTTTTCTTGCACAATGTAAACTCCAAATTATACACCATGGAACTCCCCGAATTGACATAGAAAATTTGTTACAATTCACCAATAATAGCACTACCATAAATCTTGATACCCCCACACTTATTTTCTTGCATACCCACACTTCTCATGACATTCAACAATACTCCACTAGCTCTAAGGCTTGGGTAAAGACATTGTTTTTTCAGTTTAAAGATTGTAATGTGAGTTTATACAAACTGCAGTAAGGCTTAAAGGGGCTAAACAATGGAAAGTTCAATTACAAGGTCGGCTATTTGGCTAATGAAGCTCATTTATGTAACAAAGATGACCTTAATCATGTTCGTGCATGCATGTGTCAGTGTGATCTTGAAGAGAATCAAGGCAAGTTCCAGAGAAATAAAATCATGAAAGAATATCACATATGAAAAAAAATAATGAGACTGCTATGGATGTATCAGTCTAAAGCTCAAAAATCTCACCGGCTTTTGTCCAAAGAATTTAGTTACTACCATCTTCAAAGAAAATAACTCCACTAATCAATTCTAAGAGTTCTTCAAATGCCTAATGATGAGTGTGTTTTGCACACGGATTTTATACCATTGGAGCTTCATTTGTATGCGTAATATGTTGATTATAGAACGAATTTAATGTGTTTGCTAGTGTTTTGGTTGAAGGAATGTTAAAATGAAGAAAAATGGCTTTTGGAGCAAAGTAGAAGAAAAATTCAACAGAACTCGGGCGCTCAAGCGCCACCTTGCCAGCGCTCAAGCGCTACACCAAGCTTGGGAACAAAAAAAATTCAACAGAACTCGGGCGCTCAAGCGCTGCCTAATTGGCGCTCAAGCGCCACCTGTGTGGAAGTCGCGGCGCTCAAGCGCTGCGCCGCGAAGAAAAATAGGTAATTTTTGGGCTCCGAAAAAGCCCACAAAAAGAACCCCAACTTGGCTAAGGATGGATGAGAAGTATAAATAGGCTAAGAGAGGCATGAAATAGGGTCCCACACCTTGCAATTATTGAGAGAAAAACTCAAAATTAAAGGGAGATTCACGAGAAGAATTACATCAAGGATTCGGGTTCAAATCGAAGATTGGAAGCGGAAGAAGATCTTGGTGCAAGAGCTTAATCTTTCCATCTTTTGTATCATTTAAATCCGGTGATGAACTCAAATTTTGTTATTTATTTCGTTGTTTTACGCATGAGTAGCTAAATTTATTATTAGGGCGAACAATGTAATCTTTTGAAATCCTTAGTTATTTAATTTATGAATTCTGAGTTTTCATTCTTCCATGTGTTGATTTTATTATGTGTGTAATGCTTCAAATTACCTGGCCATTAATTTGATGATCTATTGAGTTTCTTACGAGTCGAGAGGTGAGTTCGAAACTTAGAACGTGTAATAAAATCCGGTAACGAGGTATAACGTGTAGAGATACATATACTAAGTGCCGCGGTCGTCATGTGAATTCCAAGTGCCTTAACTCGTTTAACTAAGGAGAATTTGCTTAGAGATATGGAATTGATTTAGCTAAATAGGCTCAATGAGAACTCGAGAGGGGTAAATTGAATACCATAGGAGAATTTGACCGAACACTACATTAGGCTAGAATTTTGAATTGGTAACTAAGGTGATCATTAGGTGAAATTGTTTTGCCCTAATACTTCTCGCATATTTGAATCTTTGATTTGTTTGTCTCCAATATTCATTCATAAATTTTCATTCGTTTTAGGAATCTAGTCATTTTAGACATCCATATTCATCACAATCTGAATTTTGAGCTTGTTTAGCCCCTGTTTGACACCCATTTTTTATCTCCTTCTCATTCTCATTTTTCTACAGTACTCATTTCTAACCACACATTCTTCAAATAAAATAATATTACACATAAACCCAAAAATTCTTCTTACTTTTTAACCACACATTCTTTACATCAATCACTATTCAAAAACTCATTCTTCAAAATAATGGGTGTCAAACGGGGCCTTATTTTCATCAAATAGTAGTAGGAGAAATATATTAAGCACTAAAGTTTAGTCCTCGTGGGAACGATAATCCGGACTCCTAGGTCCACTAAATTACTTGTTCGATATCGTACACTTGCGATATAAAAATAAGCAACAAGTTTTTGGCGCCATTGCCGGGGAATCTATTTATCTTTAGTCGTAATTTATTTTAGTTTCTAGTGTTATTTTGATTCATTTATTGTATTTTATCTACAGAAAAGGGTGTTCGTTGCATGCTCCGCCCTCAAGGCAACAATCTTGAACCGTTAGATTTGGAAATAGAACGTATCTTCAGACGAAGACGCAAGGAACACAAGCAAAAACAGCAACATCAAATGGCTAATAATCAAAACAATCAGATTCCTATACAGCAGTTGGAAAAGCGGCAGCGAGAGCGGTTGCACCACAATACTAGCAGCAAGAGCGGGGCGTAGTAGATGAAAGGAATTTACCAGTTTCCACGTTTCTGACACCTATAGCAGCTCCAGTGCGATCCAGCATTGTGTACCCAGATTTTGGGGTAAATAATTTTCAAATGAGGGCAGAATGGCTCAATCTGATGAGCAATACTCTTCAATTCTACGGGCCGCCGCATTAAAATCCAAATACACATGTCACCAGATTTCTCAGGACGTGTCAAAACTTTCATGCTCCAGGAGTTAATCAAGATGCTATTAAATTACGTTTGTTCCATTACACATTAAAGGATGCTGCATTGGAATGGTTGGATGCCGAACCCCACGGTAGCATCTCTACATGGGAAGAACTGACTAGGAAATTATGTACAAAATTCTTTCCACCGGCGAGGGTAGCAAAGATCAGATTGGAGATCCAAACGTTTCATCAAAGAAATGGGGAATGTTATCACGAGGCCTGGAACCGCTTTAAAGAACTCATGAGAAAATGTCCAAACCATGGGATTTCTGAAGGACAACAGGTGCAATGATTCTATTCAGGTCTCTCACCTATTTCAAAATCTCAAGTGGATGCATCTGCAGGTGGATCAATATACAATGGAAAATCAGTACAGTATGCAATGGATCTGTTTAAGTTAATTGCTAATACACACTCCATGTTCTCATCTGAACGAGTACTACCACAGAAAGCAGTCGGGATGTATGAAGTGGACAGCACACCCTCTACCAACGCACAGATAATAGCATTAACAAAGCAGGTGGAATTGCTTGTGAAGTTGCAAACACAAGGAGCAAAGGGGATACGAGCAAATTCTTCATGCGAAAATTGTGGAGCTGATCATTTGACAGAAAATTACATGTCTGTGGGCTTTCCAGAAGAACAAGTGAGCTTCATTCAAAATGGTTCCCGTAATTTCAACCTCTATTCTCAAACTTACAATCCTGGATGGAAGCAGCATCCAAACTTCAGATGGTCTGATACTCGGCCAGAGAACGCCCCAAATAATGCTCAGTTTGAGAAGAAACCAAGTTTGGGGGAGATGTTTAATCAATACATGCAAAAGACAGATAAGGTTTTCCAGCAAATTTATACAAACTTTCAGAATCAACAGCCTTCAATCAAGAAATTGGAAACTCAAATTGGTCAGATAGCTCAACAGTTGACGAAACGACCCCAAGGGACATTACCGGGCAACACTATGATAAATCGAAAGGAGCAAGTGCAGGCAATCACAACTAGAAGTGGAATATAGTTACCTGAAATACATGTGAAGAGGCCAGAAAGAATAGAGAAAGAAGCTGAAGTAGAAGGGGTGTTAGAAACAGAGCAAATTGGAACACATGAACATAATGAGAAAGAAGAATCAGTTGTAGTTAGAGCACCGAGCCCTGTCAAAACTTATGTGCCACCGATTCCCTTTCCTCAACGGTTGCAGGAAAGGAGGATGGACAAGCAATTCGCGAAGTTTGCTGAAATTTTCAAGAAGCTCCAAATAAACATTCCATTCGCCGATGCAATCGCACAGATGCCTAGTTATGCAAACTTTCTAAAGGAGATTCTGGCTAACAAGAGAAAATTGGAGGAGCGTGAGACTGTATGCTTAAATGAAGAATGTAGTGCAGTTCTCCTGAAAAAGATACCACCAAAATTAAGAGATCCAGGGAGTTTTACTATACCATGCACAATTGGTTCTATTTATTTCGAACGTTCTTTATGTGATTTAGGAGCTAGTGTTAATTTGAAGCTTTTCTCTGTGTACAGGTCTCTTGGATTGGGGGAAGCTAAACCTACAAAAATTTCTCTACAACTTCCTGATCGTTCGATAAAAAGGCCAAAGGGAATTGTGGAAGATGTGCTTGTAAAGGTTGATAAATTTATCTTCCCAGTTGACTTCATAATTCTGGATATGGAGGAGGATTCCAATATTCCTCTTATCTTGGGCAGACTGTTCTTGGCTACAGGGCGGGCATTAATTGATGTTTATGATGGCAAAATGATCTTTCGCATGGATAATGAACAAGTCATCTTCAACATGTTCAAGGCAATGAAACACCCTTTGACATCAGACACTTGCTGCCAGGTGGATGCTCTCGAGGACCTTGTGACAGAAGTATTTCATGCAATTAATCCAGAAAAAGATCCTAAAGCAGACAATGCAAAACTTGAGGAAAAGCAGTTAGAAGGAATATAATGTATAGTGAATTTGGCTGAATTATCAAATGCAAAGAAACATTGGCAATATGAATCTCTTGGTGCAAATCCCACACCACCAATACCATCGGTGGAGAAAGCACCAACCTTGGAGTTAAAGCCTTTACCATCACACCTCCATTATGCATATTTAGGGGATACTTCAACCTTGCCAGTAATCATTGCCAAAGATATTACAACAGAAGAGGAAAAAAAACTGTTGGGTGTACTTCGGGAACATAAGACCTCAATTGGATGGACAATAGCTGATATTAGGGGAATCAGCCCCACTCTTTGTATGCACAAGATTTTGATGGAGGATGAGTCCAAGCCATCAGTGGAGGGGCAGCGAAGACTGAACCCAACTTTGAAGGAAGTGGTTAGGAAGGAGGTGTTGAAGTTACTTGATGTAGGAATTATCTACCCCATTTCAGACAGTTCATGGGTCAGTCCAGCTCATGTGGTGCCTAAGAATGGTGGAATTATGGTGGAGAAGAATGAGAACAATGAGTTGATTCCAACAAGATTAGTCACAAGGTGGAGAGTCTGCATAGATTATAGGAAACTAAATAATGCCACCAGAAAGGATCACTTCCCACTGCCATTTATCGATCAGATGTTGGAGCGGTTAGCAGGACATTCTCACTACTGTTTTCTGGATGGATATTTAGGATATAATCAGATAGCGATCGCCCCAAAATATTAAGAAAAAAAAACATTCACGTGTCCTTACGGTACTTTCGCTTTCAGACGTATGCCATTTGGTCTCTGCAATGCACCTGCAACTTTTTAGCAGTGTATGATGGCAATTTTCTCAGACATGGTTGAAAAATACATCGAGGTATTTATGGATGACTTCTCAGTTTTCGAAGATTCGTTTGATAACTGCCTGGAGCGTTTGGCACTTGTGTTGCAAAGGTGTGAGGAGAAAAACCTGGTGCTTAATTGGGAAAAATGTCATTTCATGGTCAAAGAAGGGATAGTTTTGGGTCATCGAATATCATCACAAGGCATCGAAGTTGACAAAGCAAAGATACAGGTAATTGAAAAGCTGCATCCATCGATGTCAGTCAAAGGAATTATGAGTTTTCTGGGCCATGCAGGGTTTTACAGAAGATTTATCCAAGATTTTTCTAAGATCACAAAACCCTTATGCAACTTGTTAGAGAAGGACGTACCATTTGTCTTTTCTGAGGAGTGTTTGTCTACTTTTAACAAACTCAAGGAAAAGTTAACTTTTGCACCAGTTATAGTGGCTCCAGACTGGGGATTACCATTTGAACTCATGTGTGACGCGAGTGATTTTGCAGTGGGAGCAGTCTTGGGGTAAAGAAAGGGTAAAATCTTGTATGTCATCTATTATGCGAGCAAAACATTGACAGGTGCTCAGATCAATTATGCAACAACGGAAAAAGAATTGCTAGTAGTGGTTTTCGCATTTGACAAGTTCTGCTCCTATCTAATTGGATCCAAGGTGATTGTTTACACAGATCATTCAGCCTTGAAATACTTGTTTAAGAAGAAGGACGCTAAGCCCATGTTAATTCGGTGGGTACTGTTGTTGCAAGAATTTGACATTGAAATTCGTGATAAAAGGGGGACAGAAAATTAGGTAGCAGATCATTTATCACGACTGGAGCAAGTGGAGGAGTTTGATGGTTTGGATATCAATGAAATATTTCCTGATGAACAGCTTCTGCAGCTAGAGAAAGCACCGTGGTATGCAGATATTGTAAATTATTTAGCAAGCGGGCTTGTGGATCCATAATTCACCTATCAACAGAAGAAGAAAATTCTCCATGAAGCAAAGTTTTATTATTGGGATGATCCACACTTATACAGAAGAGGGGCTGATCAGATTATTAGACGTTGTGTGCCAGAAGACGAGATGAAACCAATACTGTCCAGAGTTCATGCGTCTGCTTATGGGGGTCATTTTGGGCCAACAAAAATTGCAGCAAAGGTGCTCCAAAGCGGGTTTTATTGGCCAACACTATTTAAAGATTGCCACAGCTTCTGCAGATCTTGTGATAAGTGTCAGCGAACAGGTAACATTTCTGCCCGACATGAGATGCCATTGAACAACATTCTGGAGGTAGAAATATTTGATGTTTGGGGTATCGATTTCATGGGACCATTCCCGTCATCTTTTAACAATCGATACATACTCGTGGCAGTGGATTATGTTTCCAAATGGGTGGAAGCAAAGCTTTGCCCTCAAATGATGCAAAGGTAGTGGTGGAGTTCATACGTAAGAACATATTCAATCGCTATCGAGTGCCAAGAGCCATCATCAGTGACGGGGGGACTCACTTCCGTAATCGCCTATTTCGAGCGGTTCTTGCAAAATATGGGGTCCAGCATCGCATAGCCACACCTTATCACCCGCAGACTAGTGGACAGGTGGAAACCTCAAATAGGCAGTTGAAACGAATTATGGAGCTCACAGTGAATTCCTCACGGAAAGATTGGTCTAAAAAACTGGATGATGCTTTATGGACGTATCATACTGCGTTTAAAACACCAATTGGTATGTCTCATTACAGAATCGTATTTGGGAAAGCCTGTCACCTGCCAGTTGAATTTGAGCACCAGGCTTACTGGGCATTGAAGCAGCTGAATATGGATCTTGAGAAAGCTGGAGAAACGAGGCTCCTACATCTTCATGAATTGGAGGAGTTCAGACGGGAGGCGTATGAAAATGCTTCAATCTACAAAGAACGAACAAACTGGTGGCATGACCAAAACATCCAGCAACGCATTTTCAAGATCGGGGATCAAGTGCTCTTGTACAACTCCAGGCTCAAGTTGTTCCCTGGGAAGTTGAAATCTCGATGGTCTGGTCCTTTCACGATATCCCAGGTGTTTCCTTACGGTACCGTTGAGTTGTATCATCCAACAAAAGGGAATTTCAAGGTCAATGGACACCGAATCAAGCATTACGTTGAGGACTTTCCAACAGCTAAAGAAAGCCTTGACCTAACTATTCCAGAATAATCACGGCATCCAGTCCAGCTAATGACTATAAAGAAGTGCTTCTTGGGAGGCAACCCAAGTCCTTTCCCTTTTCCTTATTTTGTTTCCTTTTTGCATTTAGTTCATTCATTTGTTTACGTTGCTTATTTGATTTGTATTGTTCTCGGTGAATTATAGGCATAACTCTAGTCTGGGGATGATCACAGAAGAAAAAAGAGATTTACAATTCTCAAGGGGAATAGGCTTATAAACTTGGGTCATCATTTTGAGGTAACAGTATCTATAAATTTAAAAAAAAAACGTTTTTTTTCAGTAAGGCAGCGCCCAGGTGCTACGTTTGTAGCGTCTAGGCGCTGCCTATATATAACTATATATATGTAGTTTTTTTTTCTTTTTTTCTTTTCTCTTCATTCCTTTCTTTCACTCTTCTCCTCTTCTAGTCTCCCCATTCCTCTTCTCCATTTCTCTTTTCTACTATTTCTTGTTTCCTTACTACCTCACCATTACCACCCAAAGTCTCATCCCACATTTTAGTTGTATTATTTGGTTCATTTTCGCGCCCAAGTTTAAGATTTGAAGGTATGGTTTTTCCTCCTCTATTTTTCTTGTTCGATTGTGTGAATTTGGAAATTGGGACTTGCATGGTTGTGTCAATTCGAGTTTCTTTGTGGAATTTGATTGTTGGATTATCACTTTTGCTATGTTCTTTAGAGGATATTTAGTATGCCCACAGGGTGTTCGATATATTGCCTAAGTGAACCCTCACCTTTTGTTTCGATACCCATGTGCTTGCTTTATTGTCTATATATTTGGGTAGTGTGTTTCATGATGCCATTTGGGGGGTTTGACGTGCTTACTTCACCATCACACACCTTCCCCTTTTATTCCCTATGTGTTAAGAGTGCCCTATTTTTGTTTTCTCTCAGGTAGAATGCCACCCAAAAAATGCTCGAAAGCCGCCTCGTCCTTTTCCTCCAGCTCCTTTGATAGGAGCAAGTTCAATAGTGCCGAGGCTTCTGACCGTTATAACAAGTTAGTGGTCCATAAGAGTTGCATCCTTGAGCGAGGCTTTGAAAATTATATACAGACACAAATTGAACGTCGCCACTGGGAAACTTTTGCCATGCAACCTCGCCCTGCTCTAATTCCTGTTGTGCGTGAATTCTACGCTAATGCTAAGAAGCACAAGGATTTCAAGGCGTTTGTGAAGGGAAAATGGATACCATTTGATCGGTTATCAATCAATAGATACTATAATCTGCCTGACATTGAGGACGATGCTTACTCTAACCTGCGGGGCGTGGGCGCTAATCCAGATGAGGTTATTCGTACTTTGGCAAAACCGGGAACTTCATGGAAAAGATCGAGGGAGGATGTCATCAATTTCCCTGCTTCAGATATGTTTGCTGAGTGCAAGGCGTGGCACCACTTCGTGTCTGCTAAACTATTGCCCAGTGGGAATTTGAGCGAAGTCACCAGGGAACGGGCGGCTTTAAATTATGCCATTCAGCGAGGATTATCTATTGATGTCGGCCGGGTCATCCACAACAATATTTTGCACACTCTACGAGGTTCTACTACTGGTGGCTTGGGGCATCCTTCGATGATTTATAAGTTATGTTTGAGGGGCGGGGTTGTCACCTACCCATCTGAAGAAGTCATTCACCCGAAGCCGATAATCACTCGGGATCAAACTTGGAAATTCATGAGCCGACTCGGATCCACCAGTGCACCGCCTTCTGATCCTGTTGCGCAGCCATCGCGACCCGTCACTCACGACAGGCTAGTAACACTACGTCGGACCTTGCCACTCAGTTGGGCTCCATGCAGCTGCAGTTGAATGAGATGCAAACGTCTATGCCTGCACAGTTTGTGTTTCAGAATGCTTTCAACGTCGTTCTCGCGTCCGTTCATCCTGACCGCATTTTCCTCAGCCACCTGATCATGCTGCACGCTTGGCCAATCCTCGGGATGACGCCGAGGATGTCGAGGACTCTTAGTATCTTTTTAGGTAAGTTTCCCCTTCTGTACTTCATTTTCAACATTGAGGACAATGTTTATCTTCAGTTTGGGGGTGTTTGTCGATTTGTGTAATTGTGTGCATGGAGAGTGTATTTTATTTGTGATTGACTTGTGTGTTTTTCATTAAAAAAAAAAACAAAAAATTGTTTTTGCATTTCGTTTATGAATTTACAACTTTTGTGTGCTTTTGTGAGTGGATAGTCGTGCTTCTATGATGAATATAGCTGAGAGAATGGATTAGTTTGTGAATGATGATAAATTGTGTGTGGAGTCTTAATTTTCGCTTATCCATGACAAATGTGATAATACTTATGCACTGAAATGAGGTAAAGCGTCGTACACGAACTCGAGGTTCACATGCTTAGATTATAGACGTGACCCTAAACGCTAAATCTTGTATACCATGATTTCACAAAATCCCTTAACGACAACTATATTTGGAACGTTTTACCCGGAGAAGAAAGTGGTTTAGGATTGTGATGATTCCATGCATGTTTAAAATTTGTGTGGAGTGTTTCGACGCTCTAGTAGATGCTTGGTGATGACCGAACGCTACGAATCTATCTTTCTTTTTTTTTTATTGATAAAAAAAAAACTGCTCTAATTTAGCTTTTATCTCACGCTGGCACCTTTTTGACTCGAGTGATTAAGTTTGCAGGGTATCTTATGACCTGGTACCCTTTTGGCATTCAAAAGCCGAGGAGTTACAGACTAAAAGCTCGTACAGGGGTCAAGAAGAGAAATATGGGTGAGATAAATAAAGAGCTGACGAAAAAAAAAAAAAAAAATATATATATATATATATATATATATATATATATATATATATATATATATATATATATATAAATAAAAAAAAAAAATATATATATATATATATATATATATATATATATATATATATATATATATATAAATAAATAAGAGTAAAGATTTTGATATTCATTTTCGGGGTTTTAGATAACTAGTGGGTTTGAATCACTTCACATAAGCTAGTTTGTTGAACACTCACTCTTCGGAGAATCATCACCTGAATAGACCGTTGATATTGCCAGGTAAACGAAACCAAATTCGAGAGGTGTAAGGACATGAGAGAACGAAACTGAAGTTAGGATTACACCATGGGGAGAGCATAAAAGAAAACAGTTTGGGGGTGTGTGAATCTCATGAGCGATATAAGGAAAGAATTGACCATGTGGAATGGGAATTTGAACTAACTTGTGAATGTTCGACGTTATACTTGATTTTTCACACACACACCCTTTTGCATTGGATAAGTGAGAGTTGACTCATGTTGTGTAAGTGTGACGCCATTCATAGATTTGATTCATTGATCTCAGTTCTGAGTTTAACGGCAGGCTATTTGATTGAGTTATGTGTGTCTTGTTTTCTGTAGTTAATTTTCCTTGCGTATGTGTTTACTTGAGGACTAGCAACATGTTAAGTTTGGGGGTATTTGATAAGTGTATTTTGCACACGGATTTTATACCATTGGAGCTTCATTTGTATGCGTAATATGTTGATTATAAAACGAATTTAATGTGTTTGCTAGTGTTTTGGTTGAAGGAATGTTAAAATGAAGAAAAATGGCTTTTGGAGCAAAGTAGAAGAAAAATTCAACAGAACTCGGTCGCTCAAGCGCCACCTTGCCAGCGCTCAAGCGCTACACCAAGCTTGGGAACAAAAAAATTCAACAGAACTCGGGCGCTCAATCGCTGCCTGAGTGGTGCTCAAGCGCCACCTGTGTGGAAGTCGCGGCGCTCAAGCGCTGCGTCGCGAAGAAAAGTAGGTAATTTTTGGGTTTCGAAAAAGCCCACAAAAAGAACCCCAACTTGGCTAAGGATGGATGAGAAGTATAAATAGGCTAAGAGAGGCACGAAATAGGGTCCCACACCTTGCAATTATTGAGAGAAAAACTCAAAATGAAAGGGAGATTCACGAGAAGAATTACATCAAGGATTCGGGTTCAAATCAAAGATTGGAAGCGGAAGCAGATCTTGGTGCAAGAGCTTAATCTTTCCATCTTTTGTATCATTTAAATCCGGTGATGAACTCAAATTTTGTTATTTATTTCGTTGTTTTATGCATGAGTAGCGAAATTTATTATTAGGGCGAACAATGTAATCTTTTGAAACCCTTAGTTATTTAATTTATGAATTCTGAGTTTTCATTCTTCCATGTGTTGATTTTATTATGTGTGTAATGCTTCAAATTACCTGGCCATTAATTTGATGATCTATTGTGTTTCTTACGAGTCGAGAGGTGAGTTCGAAACTTAGAACGTGTAATAAAGTCCGGTAACGAGGTATAACGTGTAGAGATATCTATACTAAGTGCCGCGGTCGTTATGTGAATTCCTTGTGCCTTAACTCATTTAACTAAGGAGAATTTGCATAGAAATATGGAATTGATTTAGCTAAATAGGCTCAATGAGAACTCGAGAGGGGTAAATTGAATACCGTAGGAGAATTCGACCGAACACTACATTAGACTAGAATTTTGAATTGGTAACTAAGGTCATCATTAGGTGAAATTGTTTTGCCCTAATACTTCTCGCATATTTGAATCTTTGACTTGTTTGTCTCCAATATTCATTCATAAATTTTCATTCGTTTTAGGAATCTAGTCATTCTAGACATCCATATTCGTCACAATCTGAATTTTGAACTTGTTTATTTTCATCAAATAGTAGTAGGAGAAATATATTAAGCACTAAAGTTTAGTGCTCGTGGGAACGATAATCCGGACTCTTAGGTCCACTATATTACTTGTTCGATATCGTACACTTGCGATATAAAAATAAGCAACACCTAATTAGTTCTAGCAAATAGCATACACAACCCAAAACAATCATTTAATTCTCATTTCATTTTCATGAAAAATCATGCAAAAATTTGTGAAATTAAACTCACTCAATATTTAAATGCAATAAACCTAAATAAAATGCAATAAATTTAAATATCTAAATCCCCTTCCCCACACGTAAAACTTACATTGTCCCCAATGTAAGGTGCAATACAAAGAAAGGACAAAAATAATACGAAATAACAAAGGAATACGAAAAAAAAAATGAAAAGATAAAGGAACGAACTCTCCTTGGGTTGGTTCCCAAGCAGCGCTTTTGTTTATTGTCTTGTGCTCGACTTATTGCTTTTTCCTTCTTCCGGCATAGAATGGGTCTTCGAGATCCAATTGTGTCACGTCCTTCACCTGAAGACCTTCATAGAAAGGTTTGAGCCTATGACCATTCACCTTGAATACCTTTGAGGTTTCTAGGCTCTGAACGTCTACTGCACCATGAGGAAAAACATTAGTAATAACAAAAGGTCCAATCTAACGGGAATGCAATTTACCTGGAAATAGACGAAGCCATGATTGGTATAGGAGGACTTTTTGACCAACTTCAAATTCCTTCCTAGAAATCATCTTGTCATGGACAGCCTTCATCTTCTCCTTGTGAATTCTTGCACTTTCATAGGCATCATTGTGAATTTCCTCTAACTCTTGAAGTTGCAACTTTCTGTGTTCTCCACTCTCATCCATCTTCATGTTGAAACTCTTGACGTCCCAATAAGCTTTATGTTCTAACTCCACTGAAAGGTGACATGGTTTCCCAAACACTAATCGGTAGGGTGACATACCGATGGGTGTCTTCTATGCAGTTCTATATGTCTATAAAGCCTCATCCAAGCGTTAGCTCCAATATTTTCTATTCGGGCAGACCGTTTGCTCGATGATGGATTTGATTTCCCCATTTGACACCTCCGTTTGACCATTAGTTTGTGGATGATATGCAGTTGACACCTTGTGGGTGACATGGTATTATTTCAACAGAGCTTCCATAGTTCGATTACAAAAATGAGTGTCTCGATCGCCGATGAGAGCTCTCGGGATCCCAAACCTGGAGAATATATTATATTTGATAAAATCTGCAACAACTTTAGAATCATCAGTCTTGGTGGCTTTGGCTTTCACCCATTTTGAAACATAATCCATAGCAAGCAAAATATAAGAAAAACCGAAAGAGAGAGGAAATGGTCCCATGAAATCAATGCCCCAAACATCAAATATTTCACAAACAAGTATGGTAGTTTGTGGCATTTCAGTCTTTTGAGATATATTACCTGTTTTTTGACAGTTTTCGCATGACTTGCAAAAGGAGTAGGCGTTGCGAAATAATGATGACCAATAGAAACCATATTCAAGCACTTTTCTTGCTGTCATTTTTGCTCCAAAATGTCCTTCACAAGTATAAGAGTGGCAGAAGGTGAGAATGGAGGTAATTTCATTTTCAGGAACACACCTTCTAATCACTTGATCTGTACAATGTTTCCATAGGTATTGATTGTCCCATACATAATATTTTGCATCACTCTTTAGCTTATCTCTCGAGCCCTAGACAAATCAAAAGGTAGAGTATTAACAACCAAAAAGTTTACAATGTCTGCATACCATGGTAAAGTTGTACTTGCAGAAAATAATTGCTCATCAGGAAAGGTTTCCTGCAATTGGAGTTTAGCATCCACGTTAGTTAAATGGCTCAAATGATCTATAACACTATTTTCTGTTCCTTTTTTGTCTTTGATTTCCAGGTTGAATTTACTCAGGAGAAGTATCAATCGTATTAGTCTTAGTTTCGCCTCTTTCTTTATCATCAAGTAATGCAGAGCTGCATGATCAGAGTAAGTAATCACTTTAGTACCAAGTAAATTAACGACGAAATTTTTCTAAAGCAAAAACAATAGCCAAAAGTTCTTTTTCAGTTGTGGTGTAGTTTCTCTGGGCATCATTTAGAGTTCTGGACGTATAATAGATGGCATGAGATGCTTTTTCAGTTCTTTGACCTAACACTGCTCCTACTGTAAAGTTGCTCATATCACATATGATTTTAAAGGGAAAGTTCCAGTCAGAGGGTTGAATGATTGGTGCAGAAGTCAACAGTTCTTTCAACTTGTCAAATGCAGTTTTGCATGCCTCATCAAATTCAAAAGCCATGTCCTTTTGTAACAATTTGTACATGGGTAGTGCAATTTTGGAGAAGTTTTTGATAAACCTGCAATAAAAACCTGCATGTCCAAGAAAAGAGCGAACCTACTGCACACTAGCGGGGTGATGTAGAGATTGAATAATATCAATTTTAGCTTTCTCTACTTCAATGCCCTTAGATGAGATAACACGCCCTAGAACCATACCTTGTTCTACCATAAAGTGACACTTTTTAGAATTCAAAACAAGGTTAGTTGCCATGCATCTTTTAAGGATTAACTCAAGGTTATGCAAACAGTTATCAAATGAATCCCCATAGACTGTGAAATCATCCATAAAAACCTCTATGATATTCTCGACATAATCTGAAAATATGCTTATCATACACTGTTGAAAAGTAGGTGGAGCATTACAAAGACCAAAGGGTATGCGTCGGTATGCAAATGTTCCAAATGGACATGTGAAGGTTGTCTTTTCTTGATCTTCTGGGGCAATTGCAATCTGGAAATAACCTGAATAGCAATCAAGAAAACTATAGTAAGAATGACCTGCTAACCTTTCAAGCATTTGATCAATAAACAGTAAAGGAAAGTGATCTTTTCGGGTCACAGCATTTAATTTCTTATAGTCTATACAAACCCTCCACCCATTTTGAACACGAGTGGTAACCAATTCATCGTTATGATTCTTCACCACAGTTATCCCCCTCTTCTTAAGAACCACTTGAACTGGACTGACCCAACTACTATACGAGATAGGATAAGTCATGCCAACTTCCAAAAGCTTTAGGACCTCTTTCTTCACTACATCCATCATGGGTGGATTCAATCTTCATTGAGGTTGACGGAAGGCTTTTTTCCTTCTTCAAGCAAAATGCGATGCATGCAAGTGGATGGACTAATTCCCTTGATGTCTGGAATTGTCCAACCAATGGCTGTCTGATGCTCCTTGAGGACCTCCACCAATTTTTCTTCTTGCAACGTAGTCAGTTCGTTGGAAATAATCACTGGCAATGTTTTGTCATCTCCAAGGAATACATATTTAAGGTGAGTAGGGAGAGGTTTCAAATCTAGAACTGGGGCCAGTACACCAGAAGGTAGAGTCTTTTCATTAGAAACAGGCAAATCAACATATAAACCCTTACCTGTTTGGAGGAGTGTTCAACATATCAACAGCTTCTCGCAAGTTGGGATTCAAAGTTAATTCATCACTCTCTTTCTCTTACAAATAGAAACCTCCAATTTATCCTTCCCATCAAGTTCAAAAACATCATGTGCTAGATCATCAATTACATCGATAGAATACACATCATTATCATCAACAGGAAAATTCATGGCATCATAGATATTAAATGTAATTACCTCACCATCAAATTCCATGGTCAATATACCACTATGAACATCAATTTTAGATTTGGATGTTTTTAAGAATGGTCTTCCTAACAAGATAGGGCTAGTTTGATCACTGTTTTCCATATCAAGCACATAAAAGTCAGCAGAAAAAACCAAGTCATTAACTCGTACAAGGACATCCTCAATCACACCATTTGGGTAGGCATTTGATATATCAGCTAATTGAATTACCACACCAGTTTTAGTTAAGGGGGCAAGTTTCAAAGAAGCATAAATGGAATATGACATGACATTTATAGAGGCTCCTAAGTCTAACATGGCTTTCTCAAATCCGGTGTTACCTATCATGTAAGGGATAGTAAACATACCTGGGTCTTTGCATTTTGTAGGAAGTTTCCTTTTAATGGCTACAGATACGTTTTCTCCAACTTTCAACTTTTCACACCCCTTCAGTTTCTACAGATACGTTTTCTCCAATTCTTTTAAAAATTTAGCATAACTGGATATTTGTTTAATAGCATCCAATAAGGGAAAGTTCACCTCACATTTTTGAAAAGTTTCATAAAACTCCCTATTTGGATCATTTTTCCTAGATTCTATCAAAGTCTGAGGGAATGGGGCTACTGGTTTATAATCAGATAGTGGAGGAAATTTACGTTTTGGTATATCATTCTCAGTTGGGTTACTCTTTTCCACAGTGATGTCTATGTCTTTCTCCTTGTCTTGTTCTGACGATATAAGAACTTCATTTACTGGGGTTTCCACTTCCTTGCCATTCCTCAATATAATTGCACTTGCGTTCTCCCTTGGTGTTTGAGAGGGTAGCTTTCCCGAACTTTGTGATTCCAGCCGACTGACCGTGCTAGGCATTTGACCCATTTAATTCTCCAAACATTGAATGCTAGCCTTGGTCTCATGTTGAAATTGTAAAGTGTTAGTTGCAAGAGATTTAATAATATCTTCTAAAGACATTTCAGAGTTAGACGATTGGCCCTGTTGTTGTCTATGTGGGTATGGCTGCCTATATTGTTGAAAGTTTGGGAGAGTTTGAGCAAAATGTCAATTTCCGGTTCCGTAAACTTTTTTTTATGAATGTTTAGATGACACTCTTAACAATGTTTTTAATGTTTATCTCATTCTGTTTAATGTACTTTGCATGTCAACTATAATTTACAAATGTTGAACTGACAATGCATGAAGTTTATCTACTGCTGTTTTGAATTTCAGATTCTGCCATTAAATTTGAAAATGGTATAACTTGGGATATAATGCATGTATTAGAGTGAAATCAGTGGCAGTTGAAAGGTCTATGAGTCTTCTAATAGTGGTCTTTTGAATTACCGTAAAATAGTGTCTAGAGAAAAAGTTATGCCCGTTTTAGTAAACTGTGTTGGGACTGTTTCGAATTTTCTGTCCAGTGTAGTTGTGCAGTATTTTCGTGTTTCAAACATTTTCGTCCATACCCCAAATTTTTTTACGTTGTACGTGTATGAATTTTATAGTCTCTGTTAAAATTTTACAAATTTTTGACAACGTTTGCTAGGTCAAACATATTTTCCTTTCCGCTGCTGCGCAACCGGTATTTTGCTGAATTTCCTCCAAATGTTTTCCAAAATAAAATTTCTTCAAATTGTCCAAATCTATATGAACAAAAATTTCCATTTCATCTTCCTATATGTTTCAGATTTCAAAACTTTTATCATTTAAAACTTATTTGGTTAACATTTAGGATTCGAACAAAGAAGATGAATATTTCTTTTAACGCTTCGAGTTTCGAGAATTTGGGGCGTTACAACTTGGTATAAGAGCCCATGGTTTATTTTCTGTAGACTTGCATTAGAAATCATATTTTCGGTGTATCATGTCACATATACGGTTGATCAAAAGATTTTTTTTTTCAATGATCCTGAGCACTATGCCTGCCAAAGCCGCGCTATACCGATTTTGAGGTAAAGAAAGTTTTATAATTATGCTTATATCTATATGATGAGTATGAGAAAGTTTATTTTGATACAACGTTTGAAATGTATGTATGAATATCAGTATATGTTGAAGTTTGAATACTTTTGTAGATAATCATTATTGTGCAAGTATTTTGAGAATGTAACCAAATTAAATGTTTATTTAAGTCCTCGAGAATTAACTAAAATTTATTAGAGACCTACTTATTGGACTTTGAATAATCGGTATGAATCAGATGGTACTGACTAAGAGAACTTGTAGGAAGACGAGTTCAATGATGCCTCGTCGATATGAGATCACGAGGCAATATGAAGAGTACCGATGCAATCTAACACATGATATGGGAGAACACATTCAAGAGATGCTAATAAGGTGGAAAGAGGTTAGGCAACTAGGCCATATGGTAATGGGTCGTCGGGCTACTCGCCTTCTTATTGATACCTTACTAGAAGAATGGCTTGAGTTGGCCGAATCGATTTACCTTTATTTATGGGAAATTACCGTGCCTACCTTACCCCCGAGAGATTGACTATGAGGCTTTCTGCATAGAGCTGACAGCGCAGTGGGATGAGGCACGAGATGATGCACTTGCAACCCCGAAGACAATAGTGTACCTATTGAGATGTACATTCGTGAGGATGCACCTCCTCCCATTTCAGACGATAAGGCTTAGCCTTCTAAGAAACCTAGGATTCATGAAGGCTATAGTGACAATGATGGCGATGATGAATAAAAGAGTGGAATTTTAGTAGTAGGGTTTTATTTTGCCTGTATTCCTCCTGAAGGATTTCTTTAGAGATAATAATAATAAATGTTGCAATATAAACCCTTTTTTCCCTTGGTTACGTAAGTATCTAAACGAGATTGCGATTATTTTGGTATATAGGAATATGGCGCAAGCGAGGACAATTAGGGAGTTAAGGCGAGAGATTGATGAGTTGAGACATGCCTTAGCTGCTTAGGCTATACCTCTAGCACCTCAAGCTCCACTAATTCCCCAAGCACCGCCAGCGCCACTAGCTCTCCAACCACTATTAGCGCCACTAGCTCCCCAAGCACCACCAACACCACCAGCATACCCAATTGTACCACCTATTCTGACTGTAGAACAATTTCGTAGATATCGACCCCCTATCTTTGATGGTGGAAAAGACCCTCTGGCAGTTGACGAGTGGTTGCGTGATATAGAGAAGATCTTCCGTCATATCACTTGTCCAGAAAATCAAAAAGTATTATGTGCTGAGTTCATGCTAACTGGAAGAGCTAGCCATTGGTGGGAATCCGTATCAGGTACCCGTACTGAGGAGGAACAACGTAATCTAACTTGGATTCAGTTCAAGATGGAGCTAACCGAAAAGTTTTTCCCACAGGCTCTGCGAGACTGTAAGGAGGCGGAATTTTTAAGACTAGTACAGGGAGATATGTAAATCTCTGAGTATGAGAGCAAGTTCGAGGAATTATCTTGATATGCCCCACATCTTGTAAGTACTGAACTCATGAAGGCAAAACGCTACGAGGGAGGCCTGCGTCCAGAGATCAAGCAGATTGTGAGTTCACATGATCTCATCACTTTTCAAGCTATGGTAAAAAAAACTCAGATAGTGACCTACTCGGGTATGAAGTTGGTAAATCAGGGACAGCACAATAACTTTGGAAAAAGAAAATGGCAGGATAAGAAGAAGAATAATGGACAGTTTAAGAAACAGACACTTGCAGGCCAGACGAGCAATCCTATACCCCCGTGTCCTAAGTGTAACAAGTTGCACAAAGGAGAGTGTTTGTTGGGAAAGTATGTTTGCTATAAGTATGGTCAACCTGGTCATATGGTTTCCTCATGTCCATTGATTAAGAAACCCAAGCAAGAGAAGAAAGGAAAAGCAAGGGTGTTTGTTTTGACTCATGATGAGGCTGCCCAAAACCCGGACGAGATCACAGGTATTTTATCGATCTCTAGTATTCCTATTTACGTCCTAATTGATTCTGGTACTACACATTCGTTCATATCTAGAGCATGTTTAGGTAAGATTAATGCTTTATGTCAGAAGTATGATAGTGTGCTAGAAGTTAGTATGCCATCAGGGGGAACTATTATTTCAGACAGGATGGCTAAGGGGGTACAGAAAAATTTTGATGGATTGACTCTAGGGGCCGACTTGTATGTTATAGAGATGAAGGATTTTGATATTATTTTAGGTATGGATTGGTTAGGTGAAAATCGAGCCACGATTGTATGTTTTGAGAAAGAGGTAATTTTTCGAAGACCAGGAAAAGAGGAGTTCAAATTTTATGGGTCGAAAATTAGGGCACTTCCTCGCGTCATCTCTGCCTTAAAGGCTGAGAGCATGTTGAGGAAGCCTTATTGTCAAAGATATCTTGTCAGTCTTACTAGCACCTCATCTCAAGAGAAAGTATTAGATAATGTGCCAATAGTACGAGAGTATGCTGACGTGTTTCCCGATGATCTGCCAGGTACTCCACCCGATAGACAAGTGGAATTCATGATAGACCTGGTACCTAGAGCTACTCCTATATTTAAAGCCCCATACCGAATGGCACCAAAGGAATTACAAGAGTTGAAGACACAGTTGGAAGAACTTCTAGACAAAGGGTTCATTAGACCAAGTGTATCTCCATGGGGAGCTCCGGTACTCTTTGTAAAGAAGAAAGAAGGTACTATGAGGATGTGCATTGACTACCGTGAACTGAATAAGTTAACAATCAAGAATAAGTATCATCTTCCTAGGATTGAGGATCTATTTGATCAATTGAAGGGCGCATCCGTGTTTTCGAAAATTGATTTAAGGTCGGGTTACCATCAACTGAAGATTAAGTTGGATGATATACCAAATACGGCATTTAGGACTCGATATGGGCATTATGAATTTACGGTGATGCCTTTTGGCTTGACGAATGCTCTTGCAGTGTTTATGGACTTGATGAATAGGGTATTTCATCAGTATTTGGACGTGTTTTTCATTGTATTTATTGATGACATACTGGTATACTCAAGAGATTCTCATCAACATGAAGAACATCTGAGGATAGTGTTGGGAACACTGCGTGAGGAGAAGCTATATGCCACAAGAAATGTGAATTTTGGTTAGACCGAGTGGGATTTCTATGCCATACTGTTTTAGCACAAGGAATTGAGGTGGATCAATCCAAAGTTGAAGCTGTGACCAATTGGCGGAAACCTACAAACGTTGGAGAAGTGAGGAGTTTTCTAGGTTTAGCTGGCTATTATCGACGATTTATTAAAGGATTTTCCAAGATAGCAAGTCCTATGACTCAGTTGACTCGGAAGGGTACTAAGTTCGTATGGATGGAAAAGTGCGAGCAGAGTTTTCAAGAGTTAAAAGACAGGCTCGTATCTGCACGGTGTTGACTATCCCCGACGGTTCGGAAGGTTTTGTGATTTATAGTGATGCATCTAAACTTGGTATAGGATGTGTTTTGATGCAACATGAAAAAAGTGATAGCTTATGCTTCAAGGCAATTGAAGCAGTATGAACAGAATTACCCTACACATGATCTCGAACTAGCAGCAGTAGTGAATGCCTTGAAGATTTGGCACCACTATCTATACAGGAGCAAGTGTGAGATCTACACCGATCATAAGAGTCTCAAATACTTCTTCACCCAGAAGGAGTTAAATATGAGACAACGACGTTGGTTAGAATTGGTGAAGGATTATGATTGTACTATCTCGTACCACCCGAGTAAGGCTAATGTAGTCGCAGATGCGTTGAGTAGAAAGAACATGGGATAGTTGTCAGTGTTGTGTACAAGACAAGATCAATTAATCAAAGAATTCGAGAACATGAGAATTGAGGTATTAACTTCCCCAGTAAGGACATCAACAATATTAGCAAGTTTTACTGTGAAACCAAACCTTAGGGACAGAATAGTAGCTATTCAAAAAGATGATCCCTTTTTGGAAAAGATCAGGGTTGAGGTAGGAACTGAGAAGAGAAAAGGATTTGAAATAGCCAAGGATAAAGCCCTGATGTTTAAGGGCCGACTATGCGTGCCGAAGGATGAAGTATTGAGGAATGAGATTATGACTGAGGCTCATGCTGCTCCTTATGCAGCGCACCCAGGCGGAACTAAAATGTATAAAGATTTGCGTGACACATTTTGGTGGAGAAATATGAAGGGAACGATAGCTCTGTTTGTGTCCAAATGCATGGTTTTTCAATAGGTAAAGGCTAAGCATCAGAAACCGTCAGGGTCATTGAATCCCATGGATATACCTGAATGGAAATAGAAGAAGATTGCAATGGATTTTGTCGTCGGTTTTCCTAGGTCAGTGAGAGGTCATGATGCAATCTGGGTGATTGTAGATCGGCTGACAAAATCTGCTCATTTCTTGCCAGTTCGGACTACCTATAGTTTATAACAACTAGCACCGATTTATGTTAGAGAAATTATGCGACTTCATGGTATTCTAGTTTCTATAGTATCAGATAGAGACCCGAGGTTTACTTCTAAGTTTTGGATAAGCCTTCAAAAGGCTATGGGTACCAAGTTAACATTTAGTACTGCTTATCATCCTCAGACTGACGGACAATTTGAACGAACTATCCAGATCCTTGAGGATATGTTAAGAGCTTGTGTCCTAGATCTAGGTGGTAAGTGGGAAGATCATTTGCCATTGGTTGAATTTGCATACAATAATAGTTTTTAAGCCACTATTGGTATGGCACCGTATGAGGCTTTGTATGGTCAACGATGTCGTTTGCCATTATATTGGGATGAAGTTGGTGAAATGAGAATCTTGGGTCCAGAATTGGTTGGGAAGACTATAGATGCTATATATAAAATTAGATCAAGAATTAAGACTGTCCAAGATCGTCAGAAGAGCTATGCCGACAAAGGGAGAAAAGAATTGAGTTTTGAAGTTGGAGATAAAGTATTTCTCAAAGTGGCACCGATGAAGGGAATACTACGATTTGGAAAGAAAGGAAAATTAAGTTCTAGATTTATTGGTCCATTTGAGATTATGGAAAAATTGGGAATGTGGCATATCGTTTAGTGTTGCCACCCGAACTTTCAGCAGTGCACAACGTATTTCACGTTTCTATGTTGAGAAAATACATCCCGGATCCTAGTCATGTGGTAAATGTCCGTTCACTTGATGTCCAAAGCGACATGACGTACGAAGAAGCTCCTGCAGTGATTCTAGAGAGAAAGGAGCACGTTCTGAGAAATCGAAGGGTTCCATTAGTCAAAGTCCAATGTGATAAACATAGCAAGGATGAGGCTACATGGGAAAGGGAGGAATACATCTTACCCAAGTATCCTGACCTCCTTAAATAAGTAAGTTAAATTTCGAGGACGAAATTATTTTAAGTGAGGAGAGTTGTAGCGACCGAAAAAAAAATGTTATGTCGTCTTCAAATGAAATTTTCTTGTATAACTCGAAAATAATTTGAATTATATTTTGACATCGCTACGACCATTCCTAAGAGTTGTTAGAATTTTTGGTCACGATAGTAAAGTTGCGTGCGCTTGTTTTAAAAAATTTGTAAGTCGTCGAAATCTCTTTTAAATGACAAATTTCTTTAATTTATTCAAATACATTATTTTGACGTCACACTTTTTACATTAATATTTTTTTCCTATGTTTGGTTCCAATTTCCAGCATATAAAAAAAGAAAAAGAAAAAGAAGAGAGTAACCTGCACGATCACTTCCACCACTTAAAAACTTAATTAATTCACCACTTATACCCATCATTAACCTACCATTTGCCAAGGTTTTCTATTCACTTCAGTTTCTGCCCAAAAGCCACCGCCATTTGTAATTGAAGAAGGATATTATAAGTTAATAAATTAAATATAATTAATACATTGATTTGGATGATAATTAGACTGATTAATCCCATACAACTTTTGGTTTACATGGAATACGTTTGAAAATTAAAGATTTAACTGAAAAATCTTTTTGTTTCATTGGAGATACATGTATGTATTTTATATGTTAGAGTTTTCTTTTTAAAACAAAACATATTCATTTCTTACAATTGCATACACATACACGACACTTACAAAGGGATTTCATTTTCCAAACTATTATACTTATACATAAAGTTGTTTTGCCCACTTTCTCATAGTCATAAAGTACTTTTGAATCTGGAAAATATTTGAAGGATAAGTTAAGGAGCACGTTGCATTTTTCTTTACAAATTGGTCATCAAAGGTTATTCAAACTCCAAGCATTCAAGGTAGGGGTGTTTTACGACACTTTTGTAAAGTAGAATAAAATGATTTGTTTTCGGTTTGCATTAACGTGTTATTGTGCTACTGATGATGGAAGCACCCTTTGGGTAGTTCGAATAAGAGATAAAGAGATTATGAAACGAGTTATCAAACTCGAGAACGAGTTATCGAAACTCGAGAATAAGCGGATTGACTGATCACCGGTGTGCTAGAGAATGACGGTGACACAAATAACCAAAGTTTGCATTTCTAAAAATACATTTATTTTTACCAATTACTTAAGTGTCTTCCTACTGAGTATTATTTATGATACTCACCCCTATTAAAATTTCACAGGTTAAATTGAGGCATGGCGGTGGTTTGGCATGGTGGCAAGTGCTCGGCAAATTTGAATTGTTTTCAACTTTCTAGTAAAAATTTCCGGTTGCGTAAACTTTTTTTTATGAATGTTTAGATGACACTCTTAACAATGTTTTTAATGTTTATCTCATTCCGTTTCATGTACTTTGCATGTCAACTATAATTTACAAATGTTGAACTGACAATGCATGAAGTTTATCTACTGTTGTTTTGAATTTCAGATTCTGCCATTAAATTTGAAAATGGTATAACTTAGGCTATAATGCATGTATTAGAGTGAAATCAGTGGCAGTTGAAAGGCCTATGAGTCTTCTAATAGTGATCTTTTGAATTACCGTAAAATAGTATCTAGAGAAAAAGTTATGCCCGTTTTAGTAAACTGAGTTGGGACTGTTTCGAATTTTCTGTCCAGTGTAGTTGTGCAGTATTTTCGTGTTTCAAAAATTTTCGTCCAGACCCCAAATTTTATACGTTGTACGTATATGAATTTTATAGTCTCTGTTAAAATTTACAAATTTTTGACAACGTTTGCTAGGTCAAACATATTTTCCTTTCCGCTACTGCACAACCGATATTTTGCTGAATTTCCTCCATATGTTTTCCAAAATAAAATTTTTTCAAATTGTCCAAATCTATATGAACAAAAATTTCCATTTCATCTTCCTATATGTTTCAGATTTCAAAAGTTTATCATTTAAAACTTATTTGGTTAACATTTAGGGATTCGAACAAAGAAGATGAATATTTCTTTTAACGCTTCGAGTTCCGAGAATTTGGGGCGTTACATCATCAAAGTAAGGTGGACGATTTTTAGAATGCCCCTTAATATTTTGAAGATTTCGGTTAGCCATTACTCAAGATTGTGAAATCTTTTTAAAAGAAATGAGGACCTCACTTTGATATCAATTGAAAGTCCAAAAATAACTAAACAAGAAGGGGATGAATTGGTTTTTAAAAAATTTTTTGAGAAATTTAAATAGGTTATGAATGAATAAATCCATCAAATGATATACACAAAAGACGAAGAATGATAAATAAAAGGGAAAATATTGTATAAATAATATATTTGTGGAGGTTCGATGTAAAGAAATGATCTACGTCATCCGTTACTAAGCTTTCCATCACGAGAAAGGTCTTTTTACTAAATTTGATGGGCTTGTGCGCAATCCGAACCCTTACAATGCTTTCTACAACTTACACACAAAGAGCACCAATCATTATTCACTATTGAAATTTTCTAGACCTCAATACGTCCCAACCTATTGAGCTTTCTAGGGACCTCAATATGACCTACAAATTTGAAGAAGAATGATTTTACAATATGAAACTTCTCTCTTAATACATGATGTAAACAAGTTAAGTATTAAGAGTTGAGGAGACTAACACTTCAATAAATAACAATAAATAAAAGCTTAAGTATTAGATGAGAAAACTTTGATGAGCAAGATGAATGAAGTATATGATTCAATCAATCAAAAATATTTTCACAATAAATGATTTATAATAAATAAGATGTAAGATCAATATAATTTTGCTCAATAATATCTCACTGTAATGCTCTCAAAAAGTTTTACATTGAATGCAAAAGTGTGAAAGTATTTATAGTGATCAATAAGCAAAAAATTTGTGAAACCGGACATCCACATACTGAACCGAACAACCAAAGTAATCTTTTTGCGTCAGACAAATCAAAACTATAAAAAAGTGACCGTTGGACAATTCGGACATCTGCATAATGAAGCTGACGTCCGCTTGAATCAAACCGAGCATCTGTTTGAAGTACCAGACTGTCCGATTGGGTGAAAACATCTTCCTCTATTTTTAACTTTTAAAATGTGGACTTTTGAAGAATGCTTTCAACTCATGTTTCAAGAAAATTGATATTTATAAAATATCAATATGAAATTAAGGTTTGAAGAATAATTTTTATGCAAATATTTTTATAAAAAAAGAATTTTCGTGCATAAAAAATTGTTTGTTTGAGTTTTTAATAGTTAATTGCTAAATATTGAAGCGTTATACCTTTGCACATGAATACAAATGTCTAGTCTATTATCTTCCTTCGATGTTTGACTATTTAGGCTCTTTGTCTTGAATGATTTGTCTTGAATGCTTGACTTCAATCTCGATATTTATTGTACTTCCGATTTGTATTGCATTGATAGTGACTATTTGTCCTCAATCGATCAACTTTATAGCAATAGCTTTGAAGACTTAACTTCAAACATTAAAGATAAAGTCAAACATAGGTTAACAATTTCTCTATTTTCATTTAAAATAAACAAGATGATTGAAAGTGATATCCACAATCGATAAGGAATAAAGATCTCAAATTTAATACATTTTCCATATATTACCCCTATCTTTTACAAGCCAGTAATCGTTCATTCAAAGGATATAGATGATTCAAAGTATGTCATTTTATCAGTGAGAGCATATCATCTATCATTTTACTCATTGTCATGTGTAATCATCTTACCCGTTTCACCCTTTTGGCATAAGCAAAAAGATAGCACATTATTGATCAAGAATTTAAATAAACCATAGGAAGGAATAATATTCCCCTTAATTAAACACAAAATGCTAGATACATGCTAGTTTAAAACAAGAGGATAATCATCACATTTACATCAAAATAATAATCAAAGCACAGAAGGCATAATTCACATATAATCCAAATATATCACGTTTCTAGTAGTTCCAAAATACACAAAAGTGAAAATAAAAACTAGATATCCAAGGCTCGGGAGGAAGCATCAGAGGATATTGTGCGTTGAATTGGGCATAGAAGGCATTGAGTTGAGCTCGCATAGTATCTTGTCGCGCGTGTAATTGATGAAGTAATCTAGCTAGCCCGTCGATGGACGATGTGAGTAAATCGATGCAACATTTAGGAGATTGTACTGATACTCGATAAATGTGAAATCGTCAGTAGGATGATACTCGATAAATGTGAAATCGTCAGTAGGAGGAGGAGCACTAGAACCCAGAATGTCATGGGGGTTTGGAACATGTGGTACATCATCGTAATCATCTCCTTTGAAAGGTAGAGTCGAAAGACTTGAAGTGGGATCAAAACCTTTGGTATGAGCCACCCATTGACCATGTTCTTTTACTATTTTCATGCGTTTGAGAGTTTAGATATTGATGGTATCAGTGGAATGGAGTGAAACGAATGTCTTATTATGTAAATGAATTTTAAAATGCTTAAATAATTTTTGTAAGAAGCATGCCGTAAGGTAAAGCCTTGATGTCTCAAGTGGAATGAACAAGCTTTATGTGACCAAAGGCAATGGTTTGAAAGTTTAATTTCTGCCCGACTAGAAAAGAATTGAGTTTGGAGAGGTCGAAATTATTAACTTCGTCCAGATGTTGCGGAAGAATGACATATGCAATGATATTTTGCAAGACTTTACAAGGTAAAGTGAGTTGATTAGCACTAAGTGAGGTGATATTTTCTATTTTGTTTCCCATAACTCTACATGCCTTGGTAGGATTGTAACCCTCTAAAGTGGGAATGAGATCTGTGTAGTAAAATTTGGTTTTCACATTCCTCGAGCTCAAGAATATTTCGGATGAGATTTTTTGTGACAGTAATTTGGGTGTTTTTAAGTAAACAATAAATCCCACCTGACCTATGAGCGATGATCATGTTTTTGTAAAACTCTTCATGAATCGAGGATATGCGTTTTTCTCTAAGGTGGCTACCAACACCCAACCTATATTTTCAAAATATTCTTCAACATTAAATGCGGGAGCTTCAATAATAAAGTCAGCAAAATCAACTTTCTTACCGATGAGAATTGGTGATATTTCAAATGGATTTGCCGGTGAAAAAGGAGGATCCCGCCTTACGGTAGTTTTCATACGCTTTCCTCTTCGACTTGACATGATAGAGAATTGAATTTGAAGAAATATATGCTATTTTTCTCACCTAGGGTTTGTGTAATCCCAAAGGAGTGATTTTGGGGTATTTCCCATGGGAGTTACTACACATAATTTAAAACTGAAATGGTCGTGTGAGGTCATACTAGATGAGGAAGCGAGGGATGCCTGCATAATGATTTGCTGAAGAAAATATTTTTTTGGCAAGAGGCCAACAAAAGGTGTCCATATTCCTTTTACCAATTAATAGACGTGGAAATTACATCATACCAGAATTTTCAACTTTCAATTTCAAAATTCAGATTTACAAGTTTTTATTTCAAAAATAGGATGATAATTAAAATTAAAATTATTATTATTATTATTTAAAATTTAAACTAATCAACCCAAACCCTAAAACCAATTTCAACTCTCTTCTCCATCTCTCCATCTTCTCACTTCTCACTCTCTCTACCAACCTGCCACTATCGCCATTACGTCGCCACTCTTATCACCGTCCAACAACTCTACTCTCTTCCATGTCCTCTCCTGTATCTATCCTATTTTGTATCTACCATCGAAATCATCTACGATAGCTTTCTTCCTTCTTTTTTGTCGGCAGGGCAACCTTGTACACTAACGCGATGCAGCCCATACCGCCGCTGCTCTCTCTCTCTTCCATCACCCGTTTGCTGCTCTTCCTCCCCAACTAAATGCGTGGAGTAGCCTGTAACTGTCATTGTGCGCCGCTTGAAGCGGTAACCATCGCGTTGCCAATGAGTGGTAGTGATGTTAGCGGTGCGATGACGTGGTGTTCAAGTTGTTGTTGGTGGTGGGTTTGGTGTTTGTGTTGGCAGTTGATGTTCCTATGGCGATGATGACTGTCATATATGGTGGTGGTTGTGACTGATTAATTGGTGGATCTGATTTGAGTATGACCGCACACAACCAGCGGCGTTCTGGTTCTGGTGATAGCGTTTGTGGATCCAGTTTGTTGGTTTTTTTGGGCAACCGTGGCGGTGATTTTCTTAGATCTTGTTGGTGGCTGTGATTTGTTGGTGGTTGTGGTGGTGATGGAGATTTTGGTATTGTTTGGACGACGATTTTGTTGCTTGCGATTTGGTGTTTAGGCAACAACGGTTTTGTTGGTAGTTGGGCGGTGATTTTGTTGATTTTCAGGAGACAATCTAGTGTTTGGGCTATGGTGTTGGTTCTTGTTGGTGCGGTGGTGACAATGGTTTTGTTGGTGGTTGTGGTGACGAGGTGGTAGTGTTGATGGATTTGAAGTTGAAAATTTGTTGGAGGTGGTCGATGGCGATGATGGTAGGGTTGGGGATTTTTTTTGGGGTTGTAGGATGGGTGGTAGTGGTTCCGATGACGGGTTTCAGTTGCCATGCTGTTGGTGGCAGTGGTGAGGTGGTAGTCACAAGTGTTTTCTACCAGTGAAATAGATAATTGTGACCAAAAAATAAGGCATGACCTAAAAATTTCTTAATTTGTGATCGATAATTTGATAATTTGTGACTGTCGAATAAGTTGTGACTTGTGACCTATAAATAAATTATGAAGTTTCAATTTTTGATTTGTAACTAATGAACAAATTGCGACCTATAAAACTTTTAAATTGTGACGTTAAAATAATTTGTGATATATAAAATTTGTGATTTGTACCAATGAATAATATGTTACTTATTAATTTTATAAATTTGTGAGTGATGAAAAAATTATGACCTATAAAATTTTCGATTTGTGATTCTGAAATAATTGCGACCTATAAATTTTTTTATTGTGACCAAGAAATAATTTGTTATCAATTAATTTATAATTTGTGACCAAATTTATATGGAATTGTGACATTAATATATTTAATTAATAAATATGTTTAATTAATTAATTTATGAATAAAATTTGAAAAAAAAATTGACATTTGAAATTTTAAACCTTAGGTTCTTAAATTTGAAATGGGTGAAACTTAACCTCTTATTTATGAATTTTTCTCTTAATAGATCTAATATGTAATGAGATCATGATAGAAGATATCCTCGAGAGTCCAAGGAAGATGGAGCAAAATCACATGGGAAACTTCAGAAGAGAAGTTTTGATGTTTGCATTGGATTACCTAGGAGGGACCCAATGGCAAAATATGCGCCTTCTCTGTAGCATCCTCGCAGGGTATAAACAAAGTTTACCTATTCCCAAGAAGACGGAAGGCAAAATTTTGCGAAATCCATTGTACCGAGGTTACGATATGAACGAATGCTTTGAAGTGTTCAAACTGGCCAGGTTGCGAAGCAAGCATGAGAATGTGTCTAGGACACCTGAGGGTCAGAGCAAGAAGAAGGGATAAAGGAGTGAAACAAAAGCATATGGAGGCATCGCAAGCGTTGATCATTGTAGCGAGCTCCCAACCTTCGATGAGAGAAATCAATATCATAATCAAGGTCCCTTAAGAAGGAGAAGATATGGGGAACACGTACAAAACACGATCTCAAACATCTAAAGAAGTCCATTTAAAAACTTCTGGATCTGAGGTAATCATAAAAACTACATCTGTTCCAATTATATTTAATAATAATATAGGGAATCATATATTCCAAACGCGAAGTGTTAGGGATTCAAGCTATAATAGCTCACGATGGCCTTATCCATCCTTTGAAAGTAAACTCCATGAATACTCCATCTGGAAATATTTTTGACCTAATGTAGCATCGTCTCCCCTAGGCACCCATGGTTCAACAACTTATATGATTTCACTGAAAAGGATTTGGTTACAAATGAATAAATCGTCTTGACAATAAAGCTTGGAAATAAGACAGAATGATAAAAAAATGGGGATACATGCTTGAAAAGCCTTGTTTATAAAAGCAAGTATCTGATGCTGTAAAGAATAAGTTGAAAAACCTATCTACCAGTAAAGATAACTTTACAACTACTAGGGAAAGCATAACTGATGAAACAATCAAAACAATGCTGGACCTTAAGCAAGGTTGCAAGAATAAGAACTGTTAACAAAAGGTGAAGTTCATGCCGCCATTCCTAAACAAAAGGTGAGCCTTTTTCGCCCATTAAAAAGTTAAAATTAATGGTGAGACTTATTTAACCAGAGAAATGTGGAAACTAGTCATCACCCTAGGAAAACTTATCACTAAGGGCAAGACCCACATTCGTAGTTGATGTGCTGACCCTCAAATTCTTTTTTTTGGCAGTCTACTAGTGAGATTTCATTGATATTTTTTGTAAACTTACTTGTGTTGCAATCTATTCAAGTTCGCACTGCTCTACTCATTTGATCTTTAGTTATGCTTCAAGTAAATGCATTTCAGACAATTGCGTAAACCTCGTAGTCAGACTATTGGTCTTAATGCAAGACAACAACTCCTATGAGGTGGGCATCAATTGCAAGTTCTTTTTAAAGATTGATTAAAATAAGTATATCGGGACTTCATTGTCCGGAAAATGAAAGGAAGAAGCGTTGACAAAACCCCTGCATCTAATTTTTCGTTGCAGTGTGGGATAAATAATGACTTAGAACCCAGGGCATATCGCTTAGGAGAATAAGATACTTTGGGGTTCATGATTGGTTCGAACTCACCTGGTATTTATCTCTTCTTTTTGGGATTCCTAATCGGCCCCGATAAAGTGGGAGGCTCAGATTTCATAGGCAATTATCCTTAGGCCCCAGTAGCAGAGAACTTGAATGAAGGGCGCATGGTTTAAACATCGACTGTTCCTGAAGGCATAATTTTAGAACTGATTTTTTTGGGATGGGGGGTGCTAAAGTTTTTTAATGCCTAGGGAATGCCGAAGGGGTAGTACAAAAGTCAAATCACACTACAACAAGAAAAATAAAAATAAAAGGGTAATTATCATAAAACGTTCCTACCTTTCAAGTTCATTGTAAAAAAGATCTTTACGTTTCATTTTTTTTTAGCATTTTTGCCTTTATTTCCACATTTCTTTGGAAAAAAGTTCTTTCATCCACTATCCGTCAGTTTCTCCGTTAATTAAATACAAAAATGTTGTTTTCTTTTAAATTAACAAGGGTAAAATAGTCATAACTCATTCAACTCCTTCATCCCGCCTTCAACCTAGTCCATAAGTAGTAACAGTAACATGAATAATACTTTAAATTATTACATTAAATAAAGAAAAAATTTCGTAAAGAAGAACATTATATCTGACAACTATGGCTGCTGTCATGTTTGGTTGCTGAAAAAGCTTAGATTTACAATATATATATATATATATATATATATATATATATATATATATATATATATATATATATATATATATATATATATATATATATATATATATATATGTTGAATGGGTCATCAATTTAGAAAGATATATACTTGATATTTATTTACAGTTTATGCTTATTAAGGGTGTAACAAAGGCATAAATTGAGATGAATGAGTGTAAATGGTGGTTAGTGTAAAGTACGTATTAGGCTTCAATGGTGAATGCCCCATTTCGGTTTAGTGGTGAAGATGAACTCGTCCTGTTCACTTTTTTTTTTAAATCAAATTAACCTTGTGATAATAATCCCTACGTAGTAATATTTTTTTTTCTAAAAACATCCATACCTTTCAAATTTTTTTGCTAAAAACATCCATGTTTTCTTCTATGTGCATCCTGTTTATACACAGCAACTCAAACTCCCTAAATTCACCAATTCTGTCATAGCATCTCAGACACAAATCATTCACCAATTCTACCACAGCATCTCAGACACAATTCATCCACCAATTAACCAAAAATTGAACAAAAAAAAAAATCAACACATATATGAAACAATTCAGAGTTTAACTTTTCATTTCAGCTAAATATCCACTGTGCAGCAAAAAAAAGTTCTAAATGTGCTACATTTTGTCCAGCTGTTCAAAAAACCATAAACAGGTTCCTAAGGTGCTACACTATATCCAACACTACATGTGCATTGAATGAACAAAAACAAAAGCAAAAAAATTAAGAGAACTTCATAGACAGCTTCATCCAAATTATGTGCTGGATGTGGTGCCCCTTTGCAACCTCTTCTATTGTGTCTTGCTTCACCACATTTCGTACATGTCATTATCAGCCCCGATCTTTTTCGTTGACCTACTGTTTCCTTGAAGTTGATTATGAAGTATTAGCATTGCTCTTCGACTTTCGAGACCTCTTAGGCTGACTTGAAGAAGCCACCTTATTTGGTTCTTTTCTTCTAATTTTCTTTGGCCTCCCAGCCCTCTTTGTGTACATTGTCGATTCAGAGGGTTCAGACCTGTGGTAGGCCCTAAGTCCAGACCTGTGATTGGGAAAATTGATTGTGTATATGCCTGGCGGCTGTCTGGGACAGATTTTGCAGCCTAAAATATTCCTTTTTGTACCGTTAAGTTGAAAAGCAGCAGCCCTTTTTGACCACATGTGAGACGGTAGGACCCAAGTTTGAATAGTTAAAGGTAGAAATTACAATTTCTAGTGCTCCCAGACATGGCCCTGATATATGTATCCTTTTTGCAGATGTCATCTACGAACTCCATCATGTTCAGGCCTCTAGATACCACTGAGGCAATCACATGGCTACAAGCAATTCCTGATAATTGCCAACCACACGTACAAGTTCTTGCCCTTAAATCCACAACATGTAGCACAGTCTCTGCATTGTGTCGGACTTGAAACTTTTCATTGCCTATGTATTTAGCCCACTCAATCCTTGCAAGCTTACTATTTTTGTTCAGAACCTTCTGAATCCTAGGTCTTACAGCTGCTGTTCACCGATCTCATGACTCCTTGCAGGCTACAATTCTCTTCATCAAATATACCCTTATATCTTCTAGCATGGTCAACATCGGCTTCTTTCTTGCATTCACAATTGTGATATTAAACAATTAACATAAATTGTTGAGAAGCATGTCACATTGATTTTCCTCTCTGAAGTCGAATTTACTCCAATGTGAAGCTGGTTTTTGTTCAAGCCATCCATAAGTAGCCAGGTCCAAGTCTAACAACTGTTGCATATGTTGAAGCCATTGTGATACAGTAGTGGCTCTGGCTGCATCCCACAAACAATTCTTCAAAGCCAAACCCTTGCAATATGCACTAAAATTGTTGTATAGATGTCTAACACACGTCTTGTGCTCCAAATTCTCAAATGATGACTCGATTGCATTAGTCAACCCCTTTTGCTTATCGGAAATGGATGTATAATGCTGACAGTTTTGTATATGCAAATCACTCTTCAAGAGCCCCAAAAACCATCTCCAATTATCCCTATTCTCAACTTCAACAACTGCACATGCCATCGGATACATACCATTATTAGCATCAATACCAACTGCAGTTAACAACTGCCCACCATGTGCTCTGTCTTCAAAAAACATTCATCTATCCCAATTACCCTTCTACGACCCCTAATGAAACCAACTCTCAATGCTCTAAAGCAAAATATACAGTCGTCTAAATTCTTCGACATACCCCTTAACCAAAGCAGTTGTCCCAATATTTGTCATTTTCAACTCCTCACAATAATCCCATAATAGTTTGTAATGCTCCACCACACTTTTTCTAATTTTTTCAAGTGCCTTCTCCTTTGATCTATACACTTGCCAAGGTGAGATGTCACCCAAACCATCCTGCTTAAGCCTCTCCATGAATGCACTAACTGACATGTTTTGTTTAGCCCTCCAATTAGATAAATACCTCTTTGCCAAATAGGTTGAGGTCACTCTGAAGTTTTTATACACCAAAGGACAAGTATGCTCTTCTACGAATGTTTTGATCACAAAACTTGTCTTAGTATACTCCTTGGTAGCATACAACACCCATGGACAATCTCCTTTACACTTGGCTCTCAATCTATGAGCGTCATCGTTTTTGAACTTAATCTCTATGTTGTTTCTAATTGAATGAGTGGTAATTGCAACTTTTAGAATTGCCTTTGACTTAAATACTAAGCCTGCAGAATGAAAAAAAACGAATGCATATGAGACCTCATTAAACTAAAGTACATAATTAGGTTTTAATTGAAGTAAAGAATATGTTCCAGTTACCTTTTCTAAACACTAGATCCTCCATACCTGTCACGACATTAAAAGCACTCTTTCTTGAAGTTGTATCACCCTCCTCTTCACTATGAATGCTTCGTAAATCATCGGAGTCCCCATAGTCGGTATTCAAATCCCAAACATGTTTGTCATCTGATATACCAAATCCAAAGTCAAAATTAACCCTTTCATTCCCAGCTTCAGCAGTAGCAACAAGCTCCTGTTCCATCTCATAATCGGATACCAAACCTTCAACTTCCTCTTCCTCCCTTAGTTCTTCTTTATCATCTTCATCTTAAACTACAACTTCATCTTCTTCTAGACTCAAATCACCCACATTTGTATATTTCTCGTTATGGTATTGTAAGGTTTCCTCGTACTATGACCACAACTCGTCAGCGTTCTCTTCCAAAAATTGATCAGACCAATTACATTCATCCTCCCTTCATTTTCTACAACTGGAGGTACATAACAACCTTCAAATGTTTAGTCTTCATCAACTTGTGAAGACCAAGGATGCAACTGTAATGCATATGATTGTATTTGGGCTACGACATATATTTTCACATCTGGATGTCCATCCTTGTCCTTAAGCATTCCCTTAATATCCTCTTCACGTTCTAATTTCTTCAACCCCTTCCCTAAACTCATTTTTTCCTTCTTATAGTAAAATTCCAACACTCTTTCATCCCAAGTTCTGTGTAAGAATTTATGTAAATTCTCTTTGGTGCACCATTTACCATGAAAGAAGTCGACAAACAGAACAAAGCCCCATTCGTACGCCACATTGTTTGGCTTATCATAAAATTGGCCTCCATAATGTACTTCGACAGTGAAATATTGAGAATTACCACCTGCATGCAATAGTGTAAACTTTAGGAACACTGAAATGGATACTGAATTCACGCCAAAGTGAAATATGTACAGTGATAGAGAAACATCAGATGCATCATACTCACATTCATACAATTGGGGGTTTGCACAATGAAATTGTGTGAATGCACAATGGAATTAGATGATTTCACGCAAAATTAAAGGAATGAACACATACCATATCTGGGTCGCTCATTGCCAAGGCTTCTCAAAAACGGAAGAAACATGCTGCTCCTCGAAGGTCTACGCACCAATAGATAGTATAAAAACTCCACATAGACTCTCAATGATGCCAAAAACCAAAATACAAAACCCTCGCTAAAGAAACCCTCAATGTGTCCTTCCACTCTGTACCCACGAGATGAGATGATAGCATATGAGAGGAGAAAGGAGGAACAGTTGTAGAAGTGGAAGAAAGATCGTAATTTTTTAAGAAGAAAACCGTAAGGGAACGTTTGAGCGTAAGAGGAGATGAAGGGGTTGAATGGGTTACGACTATTTTACCCTTGTTAATTTAAAAGAAAATAGCATCTTTGTATTTATTTAACAGAGAAACTGGCATATAGTTGACGAAATGACGCTCTTTGGAAGGAAATGTGGAAATAAGGGAAAAAAGGCCAAAAAATGAAACGTAAGAACGTTTTCCACAGTGAACTTGAAAGGTAAGAACATTTTCTGCTAATTACACAAAATTATCCAAAAATAGGAAAGTTTTATAATATTCTGGATACTAAGGTCTAAGGTCGTAAAATTTTAGATTTGAACGGTGGAGCATTTTTTTAGCTACACGAGCCTCAGAACTTATGCTAAGAACATATGTACTATCAAAGGGCGAAGTTCATTAAGAAGTCGACAATGGAGGGGAGCTGATTTAATCTGTACAAACATAATTAAATAAGACAACTTCAAGCTAAAAGGTAAGTAATTAGCAAAGGGAAACTCTTTCTACATTCCCGATAACACGGGCCTAATCACAGAAGGGTGAGGATCATCAGGTTGAAGACCTTAAATATCGCTAACAAAGAGAAAGCTCTCATTCCAATTATGTACTTTATTGAAAATTATTACGAGTTTCAAGCATGTCCTAGGAGAGTGAGGGGAAAGATAGTACCCTTTCTATGGGTATACTTTATTTTCCACCTTCACCGGATGGTAAATGGATTAAAAGACATCTAGTGAAAGCTATTCCTCCAAATCCATAGTATTCCATATCAAAAATGACTCAACCATATGGGCTCATGCATTTGGGGGTAAGCTAAGAAGAGAAATATTGAAGGAAGAAAGAATATCATGAAAGAAATGATGGAAGTGGACTCTAAGCTCCATATCTATCAAATGCTAATGAATAGCTACACCATCAAGAGGAGGGCAATCTGTAGTTTGAAATTGCCCAGGATAAAAATTCTATGTCATCAGGGATGTCAAAGCAATCCCAAGTTTCATCCAAACCTTTCTTTGTAATATGGGTAAATATCTCCAATGCTTCAAAAACCTCCCTATCGCTAACATTAAAATGGTCTGAATCACTCGAATGCTCATGAGAACTACTTCTTGATTTCAAAAGCTCCAGGTTAGCTCCAGAACTGGATGGATTACTTATGGAATGAGGCAGGGCCTCAGTACATTGGAATTCCTCAAAAAAGGATAGTGCATTAGAGGAGGTATCCCTAAGTCTAGAGCTTTCTACCTCAGAATCATGTGACATTCTGAGAGTCGCTCTGGGAAGACATTGTAACAAAGAGAATCACAAGAGCGAGATGAAGATAGAATGTGCATCTAAGAAAGGTTTTAAGGTGGAAGATAGAATTGCCAAAGAAAGAGTATATAGCATAGTAAGTGAAGAGTAATGAAGAAAAAGTAAGAAAGGAATCCACAAAGAGGAAGAACGTATTCATAGGTTTTAACTAATGTTTTAAAAACCGACCCGGGCATCGACCCGGAGAAGGAAGAGGGTCGAGGTTAAAGGGTTGAACCGGATGACAAAATAAATACACAAATAAACTATAAAATATCATAACTATAATAGCTTTTTTAATTTTAGTTTACTAATACAAAGTAAATATAATCAATATTCGTTAATTAGATTTATTATGGTAATTTATTTTATAACCTCAAATACTAACAATTAATATATCCAAAATAATTTATTTTGTTTAAATTAAAATTGTTTGTGATTATAATATTGTTGGAGGTTATGATATTTTAATGAAAATGATGAAGTAGACTATTAAACACTTAGAATTGACAATTGGTTAGTATCCCACATTGGAAAATTACTACAATATTGGAAGGAGAGTCTCCTTTAAAAAGGAGTTAGTATCCCACGTTGGAAGATTACTAAAAGTCTAAAACATTGAAAGGAGAATCTTCTTTAAAAAGGAGCCAAAGGAGAATTTTCTTAAAAAGTTATTTTGGTCTTCTTTTGCAATAGGTGGCCTAATAAGATAGTTCAAATTTTTGGTCTTCTATTGCAATAGGTGACCCAATAAGATAGTTCAAATTTTTGTTATAAAAAAAAAGAACCAGCTAAACTGGAAAAATCGTGGCCGGTTTTCCGATTTTTGGCTAAACCGGCCGGGTTAACGGTTTCTTGGACGGTTTTTGAATTTTCGGTTAATATACAAGTTCCTGACCGATTTCTTGGCCGGTTCACTGTTTTTCCGGTTGAACCGGCCGGTCCGGTCCGGTTTTAAGAACATTGGTTTTAACAGAGAGTGTGAGCCATCCAATTGTGTACTTAAACAATCACAATCGTTCAAACTATCCAAAAGATTGCAACCATTGAATATTAAGAGCTAGGTACCGGATCAAGAATTCAAAAGGAAAGGACATGATTGCACGTGATTGACACGTACGGTAATTGCGTAAAAGCCACTAACCTGAAAATGCTTATACAAGCCCTACACCGCACGCTGAAAACCTTTCACAGTCATAACATGTCCCCTCAATACAGCCTATGTCATCCGCAACAACTAAGATGCCAATAATATCATCAATAGGTTTCCAGTTTAACAAGATAACGAATCTTGAATTTGTAATAATAAAATCAGACTTCAGGTACTATTTGTTGAATCAATAAAAACACTGTGTACCTCGCCCTCTGCTTGTGAAGCATAAATGGAATGCCAGGGATAAAAAGTACCATAACACCAAGTATAGGCAAGACATTTCCCATCCAAGCTAGCTAAAAAATGTTATTAAGGTACACGTGGGAAAATGTTCAAAGCATGACTTCAAAGCCAATGAATGAAAAGCACGTAAGCTAATGAATAAAAGATGACACTATAACAGAATCAGTTATAAGTTAGTCAATATTAAGCCGCCATCTGTCATTTTTCCAAAATGACCGAATTGACTTTGGGGCAAATATGTAGACACTCCAGCCTAAGAGAAGGAAACTATGCAAAATTCAAATATCTCTCTCCCAAATAGTCAGCTATTTTCTTGTTCCGGTTTGAGCATTAAAACCATTGAGTTTATAAGGTAAAAATCTTGATCAGGCGAGAGGAATTTGTTGATTTGATTTTTATCGTCGGCAATGATTTATTTTTTGTGTAATCTACCTACTTGCTCTTACTCTTTCCTTAGTCTTATCTTCTCTATATATAGCTCAGCATACATCTTTCCCCTTGAATCTTTAAGGAAATTGTGTTCGGTGCTCAGAAATGTGACGAGGACCACCTTGATATTAGTTGATTTTTGCATGTTTTAGCCAATAGTTTTAGTGATGAGTCAACCTTTCAATCAGCAGAGAGTTAATGTTGCTTTCGGTAACCTGCAGAATGAGTGGATTTAAATCAATGGCTGCAAAGCTGTGGAAAAATGAAGACAAGAAGATTTCCAAGTTGTGAAAATGTTTTCCTACGGTCAAAAAAAGACTACTCTCTCACCGGAGGGTACTTGGTGTCAATCTGTATAGTCTGGTAAAATATCTATCAAATGCCTTAGAAAATATGAATCTAAGTGGGTATCTCTTATTTCTTAGATAAACATTATACTTATTCTGTGCGTAGTCCTCTTTGCTTGTAAACTGAGTAACATTCTCGTATCCATTAATAATTCATGAATACGTTTATTATACTGTTATCTTATTCCTTTTTTCAAACATGGAAGCAAATACTCTTAATGGTTTCATTACAATCATTTGGTCGTCTAAAGTATTCATTCGATCGTCTACTGTTTGTGCGAGTGTGCATTGGTGACTGTGAGTGTATGTAAGCACACATCCGAGGGTGCAGTTGAGTTCAGGTTATTCTCGGCTTATGAATTGAGTGTGAACTTTGCGTGCTACTTTCTGCTCACATTTGTGTAAGACCAATTAATCATGGCCTACTTAAGATTATTAAGGAATTAGTCAAAGTGGTTTTATGATGCTAAAATCTTATAGGTCCATTGAGAAGTGGCAGTTTCTTAATCGTACATTTTGATGGAAAGTGGCGATTTTAAGGCTTATTAGAAACTGCCTCTCTCTACCTATTAAAATAAATGTATCTCATTAAATTACGACTTTCATTTACCGAGAGGAAAAGAGAGAGAACAATTTCTTGATCTTTTCTCTTGATTTGCAGGTCCAAATCTTCTTATTAAGTACGATGGATCAAGATATGTTTTTTGATTAATTTATTTATATGTGAAAATCATATAATTCCAAAGATCTAGGAATTAGGGTTGAATTGCTAACAATTTGACATTACAACTTCGATGAAGCTTACTATGATTGTTACTTTAGACCCTTATTTGGTCAAGGCACATTATGAGTTATGGCTTGGCAATACAACAAAATTTAGCCATCTTCTTAACAAGTCCACTAAGCCTTTTCTGTGACTCTTTTTTGACTATTATGTAGTTAGTTGTACAGACAACCGATTTGTGAAAGTCTACAAAAGCCAAAAAAATGAAGGAAAGACTGATCTAGTGAATTGGTAATCAGTTACACCTTGCTAATGTGTCTTCTTGTCACTGAATTTGTCTTCCTTTTCTTCAAGTAGGTGGGAATATATAAATCAGACATAAGAGAATGCTAATACAAAACTGGATCATTCATTCTTCTTGATGAATTAAGTGTGACACTTTTGTTGTTAATAAGTTGTATTTTTGGTTCTTGAGTTGTCACACGTTTGTGATCATTGTCTAGCTTATGTTATGATGGTTGGTTAGGCTAGTTGGCTTTGATCACAAGTTGTTGTAATAGACAAGCAAAGTGTAGTGGTAGTAGGTAAAATAGTTGGTATAGAAAATCATTTTTTTTTTTGATACCCAAGTTTCCCAACTTACACCAGACTATGTCCTGGACCACCCATCCCCGGCCCCTCAGCGATGAGTGGAAGTTAATCGCGGTATATGCCCGAGTTGACCAGGGTCCGTGCACCCTTATATTCCTGTCCCCAAGGGAGCCTTCCTCCATGGATATTACATCACCGAATTGCTCCACCCATAATTGAGTATTACATCACTCAGCTGCTCCATCCAGGATTCGAACTCCCCACCCTGAGGTTGCAAGCCCAACAATGCCCATCCTTTACCAACTCAAATGTGCCCCGGGGGGCGAAAATTATTTTTAATTGTACCAAATATATGGCTATATGTATCAGCCGTGTTTCACCATTTTGCAAGAATGTGATATACAACTTCCCTCATCTTTGTCTTCAATAATCCATCACTTCTTTACCCACCAAATAAGTTGCAACAACTTCCATAATATTGACTAGTGTTTGGATTGAAACAAATGAAGCATTGGCTACAGATTCTTCCTTCATCTCATACTCTATTGTGGATTTGGTGATGCACGATGATGAGTTCCCTTCATTTTCTATAACTTCCAACCGAACGTGATACAACGTAAATCCCATATCAAGATATCCACCTTCAACTATCTCGGTTTCGTTTACTTGTTTCTCGTCATCCACCACAGTAAACTTCTCTTTGTAAGTAACCAATCCGGCACCTATTTTCACAATCATGAAAATTGAATGAAAGAAATTAGGCCCCTGTTTGGTTTAGTTAAAAAGTTGATTAAAATCTAAGGCAAAGTTAACAATAGATTTTAATCAAACATTTCATGGGACTCATAACTTTTCAACGGTACATTCCATTAACTTTCATCAAAATTTAATAAAAATCTAATTTTTATCTAAAGCAAAGAGGGGCTAATTAATGTTTCCTTGTATTTAATAATGATGATTAATTACCTGGAGGAAAACATAGTTTGAGGATTGTTCCAGGTCCTCAATCACCTTGTATGACCTCAATTTTCTCGATCAAATTAGGAAGCGCTTCCTCAACAATTTTGGCAAGTTGAAGCGTGCTGTAGAGCTTCCATGCCTCACTTGCCAGCACCCCCACCTTTCACTCATAGGAAACTGTTCCAAACATATTCTTATTCTGCAAAGGCAAAAGGTTTAGGTTTCCATCTTATATAATACTAGTTGGGTGCTTATATGAATGAAGACTGTTGACATCCGACCTCCGAGGTCGTTAAGTACAGTTTGTTGTATGCATTAAGCTTATGATAATTTAAGCTCGGATATTTGAGATTAGCTCGTATTAGTTATTGCTGAAGTTCGAGGGGACATGACGATTGAAGATTCCTTACACATTGTACAAATATTCAATCAACAAGTGACATTTGGAAGGTCTTACATCAGCGCCCACCAATTCCACCAATCAAATACCTTAGCTTCATTCCCTAATTAGTACATTAATTGTTGGGGACCACATGTAAGGATAACTCGTTATGACCTGACATAGCCGAGCTCAGTAACCAATCTAAACATGCTAATGATGTACTTACTCAACTCGGTACTATAGCTGAAAAGATAAGAAAATGAAGAATGCATGCCAACCCTTCCCTATAAAAGGAAGAATGAGAGTTTTGGAAAATGAGAGAGAGAAAAAAGGCTCTAAACACTTCATATTTCAAATATCTCATTGAGGAAAAAGAGTAAACGCGTGTAATTACAATTGTAATTTGCAAGTCATTATCAATAAAATTCATATTTACATTTTAAGTTGGTTTGAATCTTGTTCATACAATTTTCGATGTCAACAGTTTGGCGCAAGAAGGAGGGATGAAGCAACCCTATCTTTACATAGAATCCACAAAAAATACCATCATGGATGATTTTTCAACATTCGGAAATCAATCACATTCTCATCCTGAACAAACAAACAATCCACAAAATATTGGAAGAGGACGAGGTCAAAACGAAGCTGTTGACCCTCAAATGACCATGATGAGAGAAGCTATTGAAAAGTTGACAAATGTAGTCAATGGATTGGAACGAAACCAAGCTCACGTTCCACCACTAACACTGAGATAGAATCCCTACACAGGGAGAGAACCAGACAACCTCTCACCAGGAGGACTCTCCAATTTTCAGGAGAAGAATCCTCCAAAAGTCGAACTAAAGAGATCATGAGCTCTCCCATAATAGCAAAGCTAGCTCCTAGGAAAGCTAGCAGCGTGTTTGATAGGCTGGGCTCTCAGCACTTCCTAACACATCGGAGTAAACAGGCTGAGCCCCATGTCAAACGATCAGTGGAACAACCGGAACCTGAAATGAGTGCCTTGAAAAAATGCATTGCTGATTTGGAAGTCAAAGATAAAGGAAATATGGAGGAATATCTCACCAAATGTCATTCTCCCTTCACTGAAGATATCCTTGTTGAACCTTTGCCTAAAAAGTTAAAGATGCCACAACTAACCGGGTACGAAGGAGAAGGAAATCCTTTAAGCCATTTGGACAATTATACTTCCTAGATGGAACTACAAGGAGTAGGAGATGCCGTAATGTGTTGTGTTTTTCCATTAACCTTGGGAGATAAAGCCCAAAGATGGTTTAGATGGCTACATCAAAAATCCATAAGAAATTGGAATGATCTTGCCACAACATTTCTGACCCAGTTCATGGATTCTAAAGCAAGAACTACGACTAAGGAGCGCTTGGTGAGCATTAAGCAAGGAAAGACTGAATCGTTTAAAAGTTACCTCAGCAGATTCAATAAACAGTCCATGGAGGTTGAGAAGATCCCTGATGATGCCGCAATTATGACAGTTCTTTTTGGGGGCATAGAACGAGGTTTTGGTGGTCTGTACATGAAGATGGACCTCAAACGTATGAGTTCCTGAATCGAGCTGAAAAACATATTAGTGCTGAGGAAGCCACGTCAGACCAGGAGAAGGAGAAAAAAGTGGATAAAGATTTCAGTCGTGAAAAGAGAAAAGACATTAGGGATCGAGGTCATACTAAGCTTTATCCGGATAGATTCTATGAATATAATCCATTAAATACCACCCTGGAGGAAGCCTTCTTGCAAGCGGAAGAAATAGAAACATTTCGTAGAGCCCCACCTCAAAAAAGGGATTTAGCAGGGAGAAATCAAGGGAGGTACTGCCGATATCACAAGACGATAAGACATAACACTGATAATTGTAGAAATCTAAAGAAAGAAGTGGAATCCTTGATTCGACGAGGTCATCTGCAAGAATTTGTAGCTAAACCCGTGGAGACGAACTAATCGGGTAATCAACAACCTAATCAATAAGGAACACGTCAGTGAGTTCAGCCATGTCTCCAAGTTCGAGATCCTTTACCTCGAGCTGAGATCAGAACTCTAATAAGTGGTAATCAATGCCTTGATTACGTCCAAAGAATAACACGGTAGTTGTACTGCAGTTTTGGGGTGTCGTATCCACAGGGAGATGGAAGAATGTTTAAAGGAGTTCAATAACTTAGAGTTCTTGTGATTTAGATGAAAGGAATTTGTTTATTGAATTAAAATGTAAATGTCACCGGATATAATGATGGAATTTAAGTCAATATATAAAATAGTGAAGTGTCGGAATTCCCTCAACTAAATTGAATCAATCAACATCAATAATTCATGCATTTTCTACTCAATTAGAAATTTTTATCCTAACTTTCTAATCGGAGGATTTACCAATACAAAATAATTTAATTCCACAAGTAATTCTAGAATTTAAGTTTCCTAAATCTCATTCCTGCATTAATTTATTGAAATCAGATTCAAAAAGCGACCATATATTTCTATCACACCAATAAAGTATTTGAAATTTAAACTCAAACAAATATTTTAATTGTTCAATGGAAGAAACTTGATTAAATCCATGAAAAACTATATAAAAGTTTAAGTCAAACTCAAAACTAATTCAAAGTAAGGAAATATAAACCCTAGAATTGTTTAAACAATGAAAAACACATTACATGAGTAAAAGATGTTGAAATCTCCAATTCCAATTAAGTTCCTTCGTAGCTTCACCAATATTTATTAGTTCTTTATGAAGTTCTTGAGCCAATAGTGCTGGTCGAATGGTGTAGAATTAAAGAATGATGATGAATGAGGAGTTCTGGAATGTTTTTAGGGTCTTTTTCTAAGCTTCGCCCAAACATGAAAAAAAAACCTAAGTTTGCACGGCACGATGCCTAGGCGCCATGGGAGCAGTGCCTAGGTACTAAAAATCTGTTTTTTTTGTGTCTGTGACAGGGGTAGCACTTGGGGGGCTGCGTTGCTGTTTCGAATTCTACATCTTCTTAGTATTTTCGTCATAACTTCCTCACCCGATGTCCGATTAAGGTGATTCAAGACGCATTGGAGAGCTAGATTAAAAGGCTGTCCTTCTCTCTAAGATGATAGATACCCGTGCTAGTGGAGTTACTTGCAGGTCGTGACCCATTAGTACTCTCAGTGGCACTAGGTCCAGTCCAAGTATGGGCTTTTTAGCTAAGTCATCTAAATATCCTATAGCTCATCTGGATTTTTTTGTAGGAAATTGCCATTACACATCATCTCAACAAACTGACGCTCCCTAGGTGTTAACCCTTCATAGAAATAGTTCACGATACGCCAATTCTCATAATCATGGTGGGGAGAAAGAGCTTGGAATTCTTTATACATTTCCTACACTTGATATAAAGTTTCACTCTCATTTTGGATAAAAGAAGAGATTTTCTTTTTCAATGCAGTTGGGTCATTTCAACCAAAGTTCCAATCGAACGTGGTCTCAATGAATACAACCAGCTTTTTTCCCTTTCCTTAAGAGAAAATGGGAAAAATTTAAGCCTAATTGTATCCATCGTACCATGTTGATTGTGAAAGGTTGCTACTACCTCCTCGAATTCCCTAATATGCACGTACGAGTTCTCATTTTCAAGTCCATGGAAATTGGGAATAAGTTGAATCATTCTAGGTTTAAAATCTACGCGTGGCATATTGGGTTTAATATATGAAGGTGTAGATCTGCGCATGGGGTGCAGGTAATCATGCAAAATTCTATAAGGTGCATCATGCTCACTATCGGATATCGTGTTATGTGATGTGGTGTTCGTGTTAACACATGTAGAATCAAAAACAGGTTTAAAAAGATGTTCAAACTCTATGAGAGGTGTTTCCACAAATCTTCTTCGCTCGTCTCGATACCTGTTCATAAAACGCAATTAAAAGGAAATGATGTGAGAAAAACAAATAACAAAGAAAGATAATAAACAAACTAAAAAATGAAATTGAAAAAGGGAACGAAGTCACCCTTTCGCTAGAGAATCGTTCAACTAATTGTACGGTCTCCTCGACAACGGTGTCAAAATTTGATTACGTCCAAAGAATAACGTGGTAGTTGTAGTTCAGCTCTGGGGTGTCATATCCACATGGAGATGGAAAAATGTTTAAAGGAGTTCAATAACTTAAGGTTCTTGTGATTTGGATGAAAAGAATTTGTTTAATGAATTAAAATGTAAATGTCACCGGATATAATGATGAAATTTAAGTCAGTATGTAAAATAGTGAAGCGTCGAAATTCTCTCAACTGAATTGGATCAATCAACATCAATAATTCATGTATTTTCTACTCAATTAGAAGTTTTTATCATAACTTTCTAATCGGAGAATTTAGCAATACAAACCAATTTAATTCCACAAGTAATTCTAGAATTTTAGTTTCCTACATCTCATTCCCACATTAATGTATTGAAATCAGATTCATAAAGCGATCATATATTTCTAATATATAGCAGTAATTAAATCGCACCAACAAAGTATCTGAAATTTAAACTCAAACAAATATTTTAATTGTTCAACGGAAGAAACTTGATTAAATCCATGAAAAACTTAATAAAAGTTAAGTCAAACTCAAAATTAATTCAAAGTAAGGAAATAGAAACCCTAAAATTGTTTAAACTATGAAAACACATTACATGAGTAAAAGATGTTTAAATCTCCAATTCCAATTGAGTTCCTTCGTAGCTTCACCACTGTTTATTAGTTCTTCATGAAGTTCTTGAGCCAAAAGTGATGATAGAATGGTGTAGAATGAAGAATGATGAGGAATGTTTTTGGGGTCTTTTTCTAGGCTTCTCAAGGCCCAAACATGAAAAAAAACCTAAGTTTGCATAGCGCAGGGCCTAGGCGCCATGGGACCAGCGCCTAGGTGCTGAAAATCTGCTTTTGGGTCTGTGGCAAGGGTAGCGCCTGGGCGCTGCATTGTTGTTTTGAATTCTACATCTTTTTCAATATTTTCGCAATAACTTCCTCTCTCGATGTTCGATTAAGGCGATTCAAGATGGGTTGAAAAGCTAGCTCAAAGGGCTACAACTTTTTGTCAGATACATCTTCAAATTCGATCATTTTCGTCATAACTTCCTCTCTATATGTGATAATGTTTTGGCTATGTTTCATCCCTTTGACTCCTTCCTTCATGCATTTGACCTATAACACTCTCGAATCTTCATCACAAGGTTAGAAACTGGTTTAGAGTATTTTCCCTTTAGTCCCTGAGCTTTCACTTGCTTCCATTTTGATCCTTTTTCGTTATTTTCTTCAATTTTCCACCGTTTTCACCCATTTGCAACCTAAACCAAGATATAGAAGTACTTAGTGCATTTAGGCTTCACATAATCATAGAAACGCAAATATTAATGGGTGAGAAACGTAACAAATGTGCTATTATCAAGGATCCGGAATAGTAACGCGTAGATAAGCACGTGATGCCCGTATATGGGAAAATTACAATGTAGGATTACCAGATTCTGACACTAACATCAAGTCATACTCAGAATGGTTTGCATTTTAGAAGAAGATTCATATAGAATTTTGTAGGACCAAAGTGATGCACTGGTAATAACCATGGCTGTTACTGGGATACAAGTGCATCGGACCTTGGTGGATAATGGAAGCTCAGTCAATTTGTTGTACTCTCGAACTTTAGAACAAATGGGAATCCAATAACGTTATCTCCAACCATACTCCGGAGGTTGCAAGGGTTTTTTGGTAATCTTATCGAAGGTCGAGGTCAGATCATTTTGATTGTGGAGTTAGGCGAGGTCCCTTGGCACATAATAATCTTAGCAGATTTTGTCATTGTCGACCTTCCTTCCAATTATAATGAAATATTGGGGAGACCCATATTGCACGAATTGCAGGCTGCAGCCTTAATATATCATTATTGTATAAAGTACTTTTCTCCAAATGGAGTTGGTGTAGTACGTGGGAATCAAGCCAAGGTGAGAGCTTGCAACATTGATCTACCTAGTCCTTAGATCCAAATGTTAAGGGGCCATCAAAATTATCGAGCAAGGGAGGCAATGATAAAAAGACCCATTGTTGCCAACCTATCTGAGATCGGCATTACTAAGAAACACCACAGAAATGTGGCGAATGATCATCTTTTGTTTGAAGAAAATGAAGCAGATCCTTGTCCCTATCCTAGAACATGATAATCTCAATACCTATAGCAGGAGTTATCATTCCCAAAGTTTAGTTGATACGGGGAGTTCTCTCAACATGCTCTATGTTAACATACTGGAATGGATGGGAATCCTATTGAATTTTCTACAACCATATCAGAATGTGATTTTAGGACTCAATGGGGCCCTTACCAAAGCAAAAAGGTTAATCAAACTCTCTATTGAGGTCGATGAAGCTCCACGCCAAACTAAATTGAATGCAGAATTTGTAGTATTTGATTCCGATTCACCTTATGACGCCATTATAGGACAACCTTTGTTATTTAATTTCAGAGAAATTATGTCAATGTACCACTATGCTCTCAAATTTCCCACACCTCATGGCATAGGACAAGTTAAGGGAAACATAGACATTGTTGAGGAATGCCACATGAAGATTTATCCAGCAAAGATGGATACATATGTTCCCCCAGGAGTTTATATGGTATATCCTCAACTCATTAGACCCATGATTAAGAGTGAAATGGGGAGAACTTGTGGAAGAGCTGGATAGAGTGGTAGTCAGACCGGGCAATTTTCCAAAGGAACTTAGAATAGGCCATGAATTGTAACCACTCCTCTAAGGTCAGATCATTGAGTTCCTCCAACAGAACCTTGATGTTTTTGCTTGGAATCACACAAACATGAAAGGAATCGATCTACAAATTATTTACCACAGGTTGGGTGTCGACCCAATGGTGTGACCTAAACAGCAATGACGTCGACCTTTGAATCCAAAAAGATACGAGGCCTTAAAACAAAGAGGTGCAAAAGTTGCTCGAAATGGATTTATCCGTGAAGCAAAATATCCAAAATAGGTTGCTAACCCAGTTCTTGTGAAGAAAAATAATGGAGATTGGAGAATGTGCACAGATTTTACTGACTTGAATAAAGCATGTCCTAAGGATAGCTTTCCACTACCAAGGATAGATCAAATGGTGGATGCAATAGCAGGACACAAGCTACTTAGTTTCATGGATGCATACTCAGGGTATAATCAAATTTCTACGCATGAATTGGACCAGGAACATACCGCTTTCATCACTGACCGAGGTCTTTACTGTTACACAATATGCCTTTTGGTCTCAACAACGCTGGGGCCACCTACCAACATCTGGTCAATTCCATGTTTGCCAATCAGATTGGTAAAGCTATAGAGGTATATGTTGATGATATGTTAGTAAAGAGTGCAAACGCCTGGGACCATCGACAAAATTTTGTTGAAATGTTTAAAATTTTGAGAAAATACGGGATGAAGCTAAACCCGCACAAATGTGCTTTTGGTGTGAGCTCAGGAAAATTCCTGGGTTATCTAGTGAATCGATGGGGAATCGAAGCAAATTCCTAAGCTATCATTGAAATGCATGCCCCAACAAAGCCTAAGGAGGTTCAAAGTTTGACTGGACGGATAGTTGCCCTCAATCATTTTATGTCAAAGTCGACTAATAAGTGCAAACCTTTCTTCGATATCTTACGAGGAGGGAAGAAGTTTGAATGGACTCCTGAATGCCAGCTCACCTTTGACGAATCAAAACAACAATTAGTACAACCACTAGTGCTATCAAAACCAAAAGCCGGAGAAATGTTGATTTTGTATCTTACAGTATCCGAGCATGCTATTAGTGCTGTTCTAGCTAGGGAGGAGGAATGAATACAACATCTTGATTACTGTGTAAGTAAAGCTCTTCATGAAGCTAAGCTCTGTTATTCTTCCTTAGAGAAACTGCCTTATGTTGTGGTTATGGCAGCAAGGAAGTTGAGGCTCTACTTTTTGGAACACCCAATTAAGATCTTAACTAATTATCCGTCAAGGCAAGTTTTACTAAAGCCCGATACTTCAGTCGGATGGTTAAGTGGGCAGTATAGCTTGGGTAGTTCGATATAAGATACAAGTATTGCACCTTCATAAAGGGCCAAACTCTCGTTAATTTTGTTGTGGGGTTCAGTTCAGACCCAATAAAAGAACTCCCTCATAACACTACATGGGAACTCATCGTTGATGGATCCTGCACTGGAGCTCGGTCAGGAGCTGGAGTTGTCTTGATTAGTCTGAATCGCCAATTATTCTGTGAAGTATTATCATTTGACTTCAAAGCTTTAAACAATAAGGTTGAATACAAAGCACTTATAGCATGGGTGAGAATGGCGAAGGAAATGAAAGTTACTCATTTAATAATCTATAGTGATTCACAATTGGTGGTCAATCAAGTCAACGAAGCTTACCAAACTAAGAAAGAAATGATGAATAGCTATCTTCAAGTTGTCGGCAAGAGTTTGAAAATTTCCAAACTTTGCTAGTCAAATGAATTCCCTGAACTCAAAATGGTCATGTAGATGCCTTAGCTCGGCTGGCAACAAGTGAAAGAATAGAGGAGTTTAACAACACTCATGTAGGAAGGATTTCTTATCCAGCAATCGAAAGATTGGAAACTATTTCTATGATGATTATCCCAAACCTACATAGATGGATGAAATCAGTTCCTACTTGAAGATAGGGTCATGTCCAAAAGATCCCAATGAGGTAAGAAAACTTCAGATGAGGTCAGCAAGGTATACATTTATTGATAATGTTCTGTACAAACGAGGATATTCCGTGCATTTGTTGAGATGCTTGAATGAAGAGGAGGCACTTTAGGCTTTGCAAGAAATACACGAAGGAATGTGGGGAAATCATTTCGGTGGGCAATCATTGGTTAATAAAATAATACATCAAGGATACTTTTGGCCCACCATGAGGAATGATGCGTTGGAATTTGCTAGAAAATGTGATAAAGTCAACATTTTGCTCTTAACATAAAGCTCCCACTAGAAGAGTTGAACTGTGTAATAGCTCCCACAGTAGGAGCATTGTCGTATTCCCGATATTATAGAGATAGATCTAGAATATTACATGACATGTCCCAATTTACATAGATAAAATTTTATATGGAGTAAATGAATTGAGAGTTCATGAATACTATGTTTACCTTTAATAATAGAGCGGTTAGTTGGAAAGGTTTTTAACAAGAAATAAACACTGATTCAATAATAAAAGCTTAAAACATCATTGTTTCAAAAGTAACAAAGGTTGTGATCTGGATCACTAAGTTTTATCAATGAATGTGAAGTAGTTTCTAACAATGTTAATCCCATACATTTGTATTGTGGATCAATGAAGCTATCGTGTAAGCGAAGAAACTAAAATCTCATCGATGATCCAAGCACGACTTAATGCAGTGTGAGAGTTATGATCTTATGGTATTAGACACACAATTGATTAGATCTAGTGCAAGTGAGAGTTAGTAAGTGTTATGTCATAGGTCCAATCGATTTAAATTGTAAACACTTTTAATATTATTTAATTGAATTACTATTCTGATAAATTATAGATTTCGTAGATTTAGGTTTTAGTAATTTGTTGATCACAATGAGTTGTGATATTGAAAAACAAATTATATATGACTGAATTTTAAATGCATTTTAAGTTCTAAACACTTTTAATATGATTAATTCATTTTATTTATGTTAAGATCTATTATTTAATTGAATTACTATTTTGATAAATAATAAAGTTCGTAGATTCAAGTCTTAGTAACTTGTTAATCACAAGGAGTAGTGATGCCAGTCGCAATGGCAACAGGTGCCGCTGTGTTGTGTGCAGTTGCACGCTGAAATCGTGCTCGACAGCGCGAGTCTTCGCACACGCTGTGTCGACGACGATGGTCCCACCGTTGCCGCCATTGTCCCTACATTAGACTTATCCATTTTGACCAAAAAAGTTATTTTCTTTTTTCAGAAACAAATTTTGGAAGATTAAAATATATTTTTAAAAATAATTATACAAAGAAAAAGTAACAATCAACTTTTGATTGTTTAAAGATGGGAAACATTTTTTAACAAACACAAAGTAGGCTTTTATACAATTATTGGAAATTTACTTAATCATGCACAATTTCAATTCCCACCGACGATATGCTTTGTGTTTAGATATAAAATGTGATAAGAATTATAACTTTGCTAAATTCCGCAAACCCCTTTGCTAATCTTGGAACATGAACAATCGCGATCTCTGCACACTTTAGCTGTCCAATTATTTAGCCTCCAACAATAATCCACACAATAGAACAAGAATGAGAGAATTATGATTTCTCTTTTCTTGTGCTAGTAAGATGATAATTGTGTGTTATGATTTATTACACCCTAATAGCATATTAATAGAAGTTTAAATGGGCTTGGCCCGTCCCTTACACTTAATCTGGTCCAATATTTAATTTAATTTAATTTCGTCCATAAATAAATTAATCTAATTAATTAATTTGACCCATTAATAATCCAATTAATTAATTGTGCAAATGTCCAACACTTGCCAATTAATTAATGACATCATATTTCTAGTTCTCCTTTTTGTGTGTGACCCATTAGATTTTCGATCATCGCGTTCATTTAAATGTCACTACATTTTAGCTTTGAGATAAGCTACTCGCTTCATAAGTGAGAAATTCTACATGTGGTGCTATCCGTAATAAAGATATATGTATCTCTTTATTAGTTACGATCATGGATAATTTAAGATTCAATCGTTGGTAATTTTTTCTCACTCTCTCAACTCTTTATGATTAACAATTTACTAGGACTTGAATCTACGAGCTTTATAATTTATCATAATTGTAATTCCATTAAATAATAGATGTTTCCATAAATAAAATGTATTAATCATATTAAAAATGTTTACAACCTAAATTGATCGGATCTAAGGTATAACACTTACACTCTAAATCTCCAGCTAATATTATTAGGGTCTTAAATTGGTAATTGATTGCTTAGTTTTGGCGACTGGTGAACTAGAAATAATTTGGTCTCGAACTGATGAAGAGATGGGATGTATATGATTTGTGCATAATTTGATGTTTGTAGTTGCAATTGGAACAATGAATAATTTCTAAGTATGATGCTAGTTGGAAATGGTGCAAAGTCTGGACAGTGCTAGCTGATTAAATAGCATCAGGATACAAATAAATGAGAAACTCAGTTGTCACTTGATGTTGGAAAAGTAAACCAGATTATTTTTGTGCAGAACCATTCTTGTACTAAATTTATTTGAGTGTCTCCTAAAATTCTATTGTCGAAATGATGTATTTGAGGAGCCTCCTTAATTATTCTCTAATTTTCTATGTCATCTAGCTTCTATGAATTGGACTATAATGTGATGAATTTTGCAAGTTATTGAAGTAAAACTTTCTAAGATTAAGTATTCAACTTTCGCTCCTTCAAAATTGGTATCAGAGCCTACAAAAAAATTACAGAATTGTGATTTGAATACAGCAGTACCGATATATTTTGGAAAGAAAAAGTCATGGCAAATTCAAATAATCTGGTTTCTCTTATTCCCCATTGAAGTTTGGAGCATTGTCGATGAAGGTTTTGAAGAACCAGAGAGTGAAGATGGATAGACTCGAGCACAGAAAAATGTTTTAAATGACAAGAAAGAAAAAGACAACAAATCTCTTTTCTATATTTACCAATCAATTGAAAGACCGGTGTTTGAATGAATCTCAAAGGCGGAAACTTCAAATCAAGCTTGGGAGATTTTACAAACTACACATCGAGGAGAAGAGAAAGTATAAAAGGTACTCTTGTAGTGTTTGAGGTTAGAATTTTAGAAACTTGCAATGAAAGAAGAAGAAAATGTAAGGATTTTAATCGACCGTGTGAGCTTATATGTGAAATATTGTGTATTAAATTAAAACCTATCGATTTTGGTTAAACCCGCTTAAAGTAATCTAATAAGGTTTCGGTAATTTGGGCTTTGAAGCATCCAATTAAAGTGTGGGTCTTTATGTGTAGAGACCAGACATGTTCCTAATTTCATTATCTTATATATATATATATATATATATATATATATATATATATATATATATATATATATATATATATATATATATATATATATACACGATTATGGTTCTCGGATCATACGTTTTGGTTCATTCTATTATGACTCCCATCTTCAGAAGGAAATAAAGGAACAACGTATTGATCTGGAAGACAAAAATCGCATAAATTGTTCATTGCATTAACGAAAGAAATGCAAGTCAAAAGCTCAATAATTTGTAGTGATTCATAGCTAGTTGTGAGTCAAGTCAATGGCAGCTTCACAGCCAAGGATAAAAGTATGGCAGCATACATGACAAAGGTAACGGACTTGCTCCCCTACTTTGAGAAATTTGAGCTGACCCAGATACCCAAGGCTGAGAACTTATACGTCAATACTTTGTCAAAACTGGCCACCTGCAAAGATTCCAAACTACTTAAGATTGTACCACTCGAGTACTTCTCTAAGCATTCTATCTGCAAGGGGAATGAAATAGTGTGGATTGAAGGGGATGCAACCGATTGTTACCTACTTCAAAGACCAAACATTGCTAGAAGATAAAGAAGAAGCCCACAAACTCAGGCGCCAAGCCGTCCACTACGTACTACAGGATGAAGTGCTGTATAAGAAAGGCTTCTCATCCTCACTCCTGCGATGCACTGGGAGGGAAGAGGTCAACTATGTCTTGATGATGGCCCACTCAGATGGCTTGAGTTCGAACTGGTTACTGCAACTACACAAAGCGTAGATCAGAAACTAGAAATAAAATAATATAAGAGTGAAAAAATAGGAATCACTTCAATTAAAGCTAAACTAACTATACTCATGACACTGAGTTGGCACTGTTATCTTTGGGACCGTATCTCCCTCCATCATCTGCCAATAACCCCTAACCCAGAAGCAAGATGACTTCCACTTCTTGATGGAGGTTGGAGTCCCCCAGATGAAGGGAGAGTGTGGGCCCTAGGGGTTCATACAATACCACCGTTGTAGTCACTCCCCCCCACTTGAGGCTTGGGGTTGAAAAGGGTTTGGAAAACATGAGGAGGCATATCCTCACAAAGAGTCACCTCCTTCCAAAGAAGGAAGGTCCCTGGTAATTGGCTCCATGCATTTGGCACTAATTGGGTGGTGGTTAAGTTATATTGCCTAAGGATATACCTAAAAAAGGGGTGCAAAGGCAGTTTCATTTCCCCACTTAGAATTGCCCTGCTTACGGCTATGCTCTCCAGGAAAACACGCTCTCTCATCAGGGGTCGGAACTAACATCTCAATGCTGTCTGGGATCCATACCTCTCCTTAAAGGTCTCTAGGTTACTCTCCTTTATATCAGACGCCCACATGGAAGCCCCCACCTAACACTGTAATCTATGGGGCCCTCCCGCTTCATCCAAGCACTTTGAGGGCCCCCCATGGCCTCCATAATCCTCTCAGTAGGGATTATGGGAGGCACACCCACCTCGGCACAAATTAGTGCCATATCCATCCTAGAGGACCCTCCAGATGCACCTTTTTTCTAAGAAGAAGCCATTTTACATGAATATGATGAAAGATTGTAAAATGCTAGATACTTACACAAGTTTTGGATGCTGGAAGACGAAGAAAATAGAGTTGTTTGCTGGAAAAATGATGGAGGAGGTGCTGAAAGATCTTAGGGATTTTCAACACTTGGAGATTTTGGTTTCGCTAAGTGAAGAAAAAGGAAGAAAATAGAGTTTTGGCCTTTTATATAGACAGAACGAATGAACCTCAATCATTGGATTTTCTCCCATTACGATCTAGACGCACATCTACAATTTTATCTAACACGTCAAAACCAAACAACGCTTGCTCAAAATTTGAATCAAGGGCTCAGATGAGGCTGTGTCTTTCGAATCATTAGAGCACGCCACCCAACGTATCTCAGTTTCATCAGAGGGCTCGACTCCTTGCTCCTAAGGCCTCGCCTTGAACCACAGTCTCATCACTTGCTTCAGTTTCATCAAAAGGGCTCAACATCTTGCTCCTAAGCCTCTCCTTGAACTACAGCCTCATCACAGGCTTTAGTTTCATCAAAGGGGCTCGACATCTTGCTCCTAAGGCCTCGCCTCGAATCGTGAAACCCCAACACAAGCTTCAGTTTATCATAAGGGCTCAGCACTTGGCTCCAAGGGCTTCGCTTCATATTGTCTAGCTTAATCAGGGATTTCAGCCCCATTGGAGAGGTCCATCACTATCACTTCCACTTAAAAGTCCATGCATTATCTGAATAATCATACCTGGACTTCAAGGACCGTTGTTACGCCTTGCGAAACTAGGACCCACATGTGGCCACTATTAGGTTACGTCCCCATATTTAGTACATTGGCACAGACAACCCTCTTTAAGAAGTTTTAGCGATCCCGTGTAGAAGAGGTTGGCCAACCCCTTCGCGCACGAACCCCATGGAAAGAGCCAATCCAGGGTAAGGCAGTAACGAATCTTGAACAAATCTTGTTCCACACAAATGACAAGACAACTCACTGCCACCACCGTCGCCACAAACCTATATGGTCAAGTCCAAGCCACATGCTAGGTTGTATGATTACCAAAGCAGTACTAGTATTTAAGGCTATGATTGATTGATACCTATGATTGGAAAAGTCAATCCTCTAGATGAAGCCACGTGCATCATCATCTAATGGTCTCCATTCACCCTGCCCAAGTATAAAAGCTCACACTTAGTGTCATTCGAAGATAATGCAAGTTTAAACTCTTAAAACTATATTCTTGCCATACATTTATCTCATTCATCTCCCAAAGTCGACCCCCTTTTATTGGAGGCTCACGTTTTAAGCTCTCCCACACCCATAATTTTTTTCTCAAATTGACTTGACCGTTAGAGTACGCACAGCCAACTCCATCCCGTCCGGATAAGGCCACATGCACCTAACGATTTGTCCATGTGTGTAGGAATTCAACGTGGGTGGACGTGAGAGGCCTTGAGATCTATTGGCCACCTCATTGGGACATTTTTAGGAGTCAACAAAAATTAAAATATCAAAAGTGTTTCCTCCTTTTCAAAATACATATACTCCTGCCCATATATTCGTTAGTGCTGCAATTCAATTTCTTCATTTGTTTTTGTTCACAATTGTACAGATTTCTCTAATTTGTCATTCCTTCACCATTTCCAGTTTCTGGCTCATTGGAGCAACTAAATCCAATTTCTGGTTTACACTATTATATTATTCAAATCTAGTTAATCATATACATAAACTCATTTACTGAATTTCAATATTTCCCATTCCATTTTCATATTTAATTCCTCTCTCCAATTGAAGACATATATTCTACCCTCTTTCTTTTTATTGAGCATAAGCTATCCCATTTCTTTCATCTCTAGAATTAATAGATAGTACTTAATATAGCCCTAAAAGTTAAGCTAAAGACTGAACTGATGATTCTTAGTTCACTATAAGCATACCACAATTAATTCTAGAAATCATTTTCTGGTCTTACCTAATGAAGTATCAAACATAGAATTAATTCCAGCAATAGGTGAACTATGTCCCTGCCTAACTTTCCTCTTCTTTTTCTTTTTCTCTTTTTTCTTTTCTTCTTCCCTTTCTCTTCATTTTCTCTCTGCCTCTCGTTTCTCTCACTGTTTCTCTGTATGTAAGTTTGTGAAATTGTTTTGGATTGAAATGGATTGAAGTGAATAGTATTTGGTTTAATATAATTATAATTCCATCGCCTGACTGTTTCAACTTTTCTTTGTTTTCACATTTCTTTTTTGGTTGTTTAGTGGCTTGACATTTTTGACCCAATTTCTAAGCTTGACTTAATTAAGGTATTACAAAGCCATGATTGAAAATAATTCGTCTATTTATTTTTACAAGAAATTTAGGAACATTGACAACAAAAACTGTACGATGGTGATCAGTAGGCAGCATCCTAATATCAATAGAAAAAGTGTGCAATTGAATAATTGTCTTGGAAAACAACATAACAACTTGAAGAGTATCAAGCAATTGAAGTAACACCAAAACAAAGTCAACATGAAAGTCATGTACAAGAATAGACACGAGATCTAGGGCATATGGAATGTTTGACTTTGGTGATAATGTTATAGGTAATTTCTCAACTAGGTTAGTGTTAAGTGTATCGAATACATGCGTGATCGTGATAGGGGGTACAATATACTATTCATGAGTCTCAACTCTTGTGCAAAGGGAAGTGTAACACCCCATATTCTAGCAACTCTACGAATTACCAAACATGAGTGCTTAAAGCAATTAATTTCAATATGACAAGAAATTCAATAAGATTTGACAACCTTTAATAAAAAGATATATTTAATTTATTAAAATATGTGGAACTTTTTGGGACCATATCTTTTTATCAAAACATCAATAAAACCAGTTCAACATGAATTGAAACTAGAAGTCATTAAAAATTATAATGTTACTTCAAAGCAAATCAAATATAACAAGCAAGTTAAAGAGAATTTGTTGGTCCACTGGCACACCCATACATTCATCGCCGTCTAACATGCTAGTTTTTACCTGATGTTTGTATATAAAAAGGACCGAGTAAAAACAAATTACACTCAATGAGATGCTTGCAACTCCACATTCAAAATCAAAGATGAAATCATGCATAAATTCTCTTACCAACATAAAATGAGAATTATCACACTGTGAAAAATGATAATTCTGGCAAATGTTGCAAAATAACTTGAATGCTAACTGATACCCGAAGGTACACCTTAAAATTTACCATGATTTCTCCTCAAGGAACATTGAACTGAAGTAATTAAATTTATATATAAAAAGGTATTTGAAAAGATGTGGAAAAACCACTGACATCATTGAGCACCTCACCTCTCGAAGATGAACGTGGAGAACAAAATTGTAGAAAACGAGATTCTTTATTGCAAATCCAAAGACTTAATAATAGAGAGATATAGAGAGTGAGAGATACGAAAAGCTACTATGTAATTTGTTGGAGAAAAATTGGAGTGAGATAGCAACGTGATATCATGCCTTTATATAGTAGGTTGGATTGAAGTCTTCTAAAGGGTTAAGGACTTTGAATTAACTCTATCAAATCAGAAGTGATTAGTTTTGAATTTGAACTAGTATTAGATTATGTTAATGATAATGGAAAAATATTAAGGTCTCGTACTAGAATTAAACAATTAGTATTTATAGGTAAATTTAGAATAGTTTGATTAGGACTAGAATTGGTGTCATAATCAATTAATTATTGTCCTAGATTATGTGGATAATGACTAATTAATTAGTTCAATTTTATTGAATATCATGTACATATAATACTTGCATGACGTGTCGAAACATGAATGATTTTCCTAAATTGATTAATACTTAAATTCTAACTAAACCACAAACTTAAATCCTAATTCAATTGAATATCTGTGTGGTGACAAGCTTGATTAGTTTAAGATAAATATAACATATTAACTTTCTAGACTTCCGAGATGGCCTAGCCAAATTGAATTATTATGTGGTGACAAGTTTAATTGGTTAGAATAAATGTAATATAATTTATATCATTAATTACATGTATATCTAATTGATTTTTCTTTAAAACTGTAATGGCAAAAATAAATAAAGATGACGGAATGGAAGGTATTTTAATTATTTTTTATTTCATTTATATCTTGATTATTTCAAACTTATCTAAAATATCTTTTTCTCGAGCCTAATATACATTAAACGAGTCCAATATTACTATAGTAATTTAGTCCAAATCGATAGCTAATGTTATTAACTAAGTAGTTTTCTTATTTGTCTCTAACTTGAGTTTAACTTAACCAAATTAACTTTGAGGAAATTAGACACAATACTGTAGAAAGAAAAAGAAATTGATTAATACACTTAAACTAAATTAAAGTTTTAATAACCGTAATTATTACGTCCAGCAAAATCGTTCCAAAGGCTAACTCCGGCACTTCCTATATGATATTTTTTCACTTTTTTAAATTTTTTTATTATCAAAATGTTTTCGTTTGATACTATTCTTTTTGCTACGGTTATCCATTTTGAACGATTTAAAATTGGTTAGAAAGCTTGCAATGTAGCCATGATAAATATGTTATGAACGAAGTTTAAATGAGGAAAATTATTTTGCATGAATTATTGAACTCAAAATAAACCGTAACTATTAATTTCATTTCTTTCGGCATTTGTCACTTGTTATTATGAACTCATCGTGTATCGATTTTTAAATTTGAAATATGTATTTCAAAATTTGTCGTGAATACTTCAAAACGATAACAAAAACCTCACTCGACGAAAGAATAAAATAACCTCTAAATAGGCCAAAGCTGGTAATGCCAAAGCAGAAATTGAAAGAAAAAATATCTAATTTTATCACTTTTCACATTCTCATTTTTGCTAAAACCTTAAATGTATCAATTGAATGAAAAAGTGACGTTTTGTCACTTTTCTATGAAAAAGTGACATTCTGTCGCTTTTCTCAAAAAAAGTCACACGCTCTCCCCAATTTTGTGATCCTTTAACCCCTCGTTCCCCAATTTTTGAATTATGTCATTTTTTTTTGAGTTTATGTCACTTTTTTGAAAAAGTAAAAAAGTGACAATTTTTATAAAAAAGTGATATTGTGTCACTTTTTTCATTTTACACAGTATCTTTTACTTCCTAAAAACTTTTCACATGATTTTTCAAAACACCCCTAATTTTAAGGGTATTTTTGTAAGTACCTCATTAACTTTTCCTTGAGTCCATAATTCGCAATTTGTTATGGGCTTCAAAATGAACCTAATATTTAGGGGCTTCAATAGTTAACTATCTGGCCCTGTTAAATAAAAGTATAAAATTTAATATATATTTTCACTTTGGCCACTTACCTATAAGGATATCCATATAGATTCAACTTAACTATAGAGCATAACAAATTGACTTGCATAAGGACTTTACATGGCATTCCTATTAAATGGCAAATAAATTATATGCAACACAACTAAAAAATTCAGGGTTTTACAACCTACCCTCCTTAAGATAATTTCTTCATCGAAATTTACCTTAGGTTAGTGAAAAGTCTAGGATACTTGATTTTCATCTCAACTTCATTTTCCCAAGTTGACTCTTCCACTCCATGATTATGCCATAGCACATTGATTAAAGGAATTTCCCTGTTCCTTGGTACATGAATTTTTCTATCTAATATCACCATTGGTGTCTCTTCATATGTCAAATTATGTTGTATATCAAAAGATAGATGGTTGATTACATGATTGGGATCCTGTAAGTATTTTCTTAACATTGATACGTGGAAAACAGTATGTGCTGCTGAAAGTTCTGGTGGTAAGGCCAGTCTATATACCACATCTCCGACTCTTTATAGTATATCAAATGGTCAAATGAATCTTGGTTTCAATTTTCCTTTCTTTCTGAATCTAAGTACTCCCTTCATTGGAGCTACTTTCAAAAAATACTTTGCCACCAATTTAGATCTCGAGATCTTTTCTCCTTCTATCAGCATAGATTTTCTACCTATCTTGAGTATTCTTAATTCTGTCTCAATTCTTGTCCACAACCTGTACAGTTCGATCAATGATCTCGGGTCCTAAAATCCTTTTTTCTCGAACCTCATCCCTGTAGATAGGTGATGTGTACTTCCTACCATATAGTTCCTCATAATGTGTCATGTCTATGGTTGCCTAAAAACTATTGTTATAAGCAAATTCTACTAAGGATAAGTGTGTTTCCCAGTTGCCCCTCTTAACTTGTCTTCAAGTATCTTAATCGTCCTTTCGGATTGTCCATCGGTCTGTGGGTGATATGCAATACTAAATTTCAATTTTGTTTCCAAAGCATCTTGTAGACTTTTCCAGAATTTTGATGTGAATCATGAGTCTCTGTCTGAAAAAATTCAAATAGAAACCTCGAGTAACCTGACTATTTCTCTAGCATAAACATATACATACTGTTCTATGGTAAATGTCATCTTAACTGGAAAAAAGTGCGCCAACCTTGTAAGAAGATTCACTATTACCCAGATAGCATTATTTCCTTTAGTAGACCTTGGAAATCCTACCACAAAATCCATGGTTATGTGTTCCCATTTCCATTCTGGTATATCCAGTCGTCTAAGTAACCCTGAAGGTTTCTGATGTTTTGTTTTCACTTGATGATGTCATACATTTACTTACAAAGATTCATATTCATATTTTCATATTTCTCCACCAAAATATATTTTTAAGGTCTTGATACATTTTGTTACCGCTTGGATGTGCTGCATAAGGGGTGGAATGCAAGTCTTCGAGAATTTCTGTCCTTATTTCCTCATATTTAAGAACGCACAATCTACATTTATACATAAGTACCTTATCATCAGCTATCATAAATCCTCTTCACTTATACCCAACTTCAGCCATGATTTTAACATTAGAGTTGTAATAATAGCTAATTTCTATACTAAAGGTGCAACAACTTCTAGCCTCAAATTTTCAAATTCCTTAACTAAATGTTCTTGAGTGGTTGGAACTATCATCAGCAAATACATTACCTTTACCTGGGTAGTAAAGAATGGTACAATCATAGTCTTTAACCAACTTCAGCCATCTCCTCTATCTCATATTTAACTCGTTTTGAGTGAAAAGTATTTGAGACTTTTGTGATAGATGTATATCACACATTTACCACCATAGAGATAATGATGCCATATTTTTTTGGGCATGAACTATAGCTGCAAGTTCTAAGTCATGCGTTGGATAATTGTGTTCATTTGGTTTTAACTGCCTAGAGGTATAGGCAACCTTTCCATGTTGCATCTACACACATCTCAAACATTGTTTAGAAGTATATTACTGTATAAAACAAGTCCCCCTAAACCTTCTAGTATTGTCAACACCGACGTTGTAACCAATCTTTGTTTCAATTTTTGAAAATTACTTTCACACTTATTTGACCATTGGAACTTTAATCCCTTTCTAGTCAATTGAGTCAGTGGACCAGCTATATAATGAAACCCGTCAATGAATCTCCTGTAATAGCCGGCCAAACCCAAGAAACTACAAACTATACCTACATTGGTCAGTCTAGGCCAATTTGTCACAACTTCGACTTTTGATGTGACTCAATTCCTTGTGCAGTAACCACATGACAAAGGAAATCAATGCGATATAGCCATTTTTTTAAATTTGGAGTACAATTTCTCCTTTCGTAGAGTGCCCAATGCTACTCGTGTCTGCTCTTCATGGTGCTGCTTATTTTATGAGTATACCAATATATCGTTGATGAAGACTATAATGAATCGATCTAGATAAGGATGAAAAACTCAATTACTTAGGTCCATAAACATAGTTGGTGCATTGGTTAACCCAAATGGAATCACCGTGAATTCATTGTGCCCGTGCCACATTCTAAAGGTTGTTTTAGGGATATTGCAATCCTTTATCTTTAGTTGGTGATAACCTAATCTCAAATCGATCTTTAAGAACACCTTTGCACCATTCAGTTGATCAAAAAGATCCTCTATCCTTGAGAGTGGATATTTATTCTTTATGGTCAAATGGTTAATATCCCTATAATCAATGAATATCCTCATCACTACTAGAAAAGGAGGCAACATAAACGGAATTTTAGCGACAGACAAATTCTGTTGTTATTATTGACAGAACAACAACAAATTAGCAACGGATTAATATTATATTACTTTTATAAAATAAATATTAAATTTCCGACGGAATTGGCAACAAAATTTTTTCGTTAGTATAATCCTGTTACTATTCCGTTGGTAAAAATTTAAAAATAAAAAACAATTAATTAAATAATTTAGCGACGGAATTTTCTAACGGTTGATTCTGTTGAAAATTATATAAAATAATAAAATAATTACCAACAGAATAAATACTTGTGGGTAAACTTTGAAAGTAGAATTTAAAATTTATTATCCCACTACCCATTAAAACCCTAGATCTTTCCCTCTCCAATCTCGTCACCTCTCAACCCTTCACATTTACAACGATTTTGCCGCCCCTGGTTCACGGCTCCATTGAATCCTCAATCCGCCTCCTTCCTTCACATCCTCCGCCTCCGCCTTCACGTCCTCCGCCTCCGCAGAAGAAGAAGGTGATTAGGAATTAGGATTTAGGTGAAGGCGTGAAGCCTCGCTGCCCTCGCCTGCTCCGTCGTGTCTCGTTTTCCCTTTCTTATTTTTTTTTTTAATTTTGATTTGTGTAAATTGTAATAATGTTTGTTTTTGTTAGAAATAAAAAAGCTGCTGAATCCAAATTGCTAGAAATAAAGGAGTGGAAGGAACGCCTTGGACGTTCAACTAGAGCCTCCGCATTATCAACTCCAGTTGAGGCAGGGGAAGAAGATCTGCTTGATGATGATGTAGAAGAAGAAAGAGAGGTCAGTTGTTTCACTTGGGAGTTCTTGTCCTGTGCCCCTGAGAAGTATTGTATTCTGGCTCCTTTCAATGTGTCGTGACTCATTATTTTTATTTTTTATGGTATATGCTCCCCTAATTTACTCCCTAACTCTGACTTTCTATCACAAGAAACAAATCTATGTTAGCTGTTTTACATGATGGTAGAAGGGACAGTTTAAAAACAATTTATTTTAACAATGGTTTTGAGCTTCTGTATTGAATGGGCTTCTTCTTCCGCGGCTCAACTGGTTACTTGTTTACTCGGGAAATGCTTGTTGATGTCCAAATTTACGGATGTCCGAGCACCACTTGGTTCCCTTTGTGAAATTGCATCCTTGTTATATATCAAGCTTATTTTGACAAACTTACTATCTCAAGTAGACTAATTTATATAGATGTAAGTGCTACATTGTGTGCTTAAAGGATTTAAGATGATAAATTTCATCCATTTGTATGGTTGTTTACACCTTCGTTGTAATTCTGACTTTTTGCTGAATCTTATTATTACTGTTTCTGTAGGCATGGCTGGCTACAATATCCTTGGTGCTCTGTAAGGTTGGTCCAAATTTTCAGCATCTTCTGTGCCATCCCAGCAGCTGCTATTTTCTGTTTTTTATGTTCTTCTGTGAAGAGCTTGTATGATCAAAGTGATTTAAAGGTGAACGAGAAATTTGATGATAAGTATTGATAAGAACACGACGGTGAAAAGGTTGAATGATTTCTGTACTCACTTATAATTGTTACCATACAAAATCAAATTATACAATAATATCCCATAATACCCGGGATTTCTACAATGAGCACTTTGCTAAGAAAAGTACTGTAATTGAATTAGTTTTTTCTTTAGGTGATTAGTTTTATATCTAATAGGGGTAACTTGTACTTTGATTATAAAAAATTGGATTAGTTTCTTTACAACCTGATTTCTAAACTTAACTGAAGGCGAGTCACTTATTATTATATGGAAGTGGCATTTATAAGTTGTGTTGATATTTCTGTTAATGGAAGAACTATTAAAGATGATTATAGTTTGATGTATTTTGTGTGTGTTCAGGTCAGGGAGTAGAGGAATCTGGTTAGTTTCTTCCAATGACCGCATCTGGAGCTAGAAACATAGGGCTACCACTGATGAATCTTGTAAGACTAAAAGGAGTACCCATTTTACAGCAATTACATCTTGAGGATAGACTGCTTCGAAAGTCATCTGATAACTGGTGCATCATCAATGATGGAACATATGACCCAACTATTGTCATGGGTATATCAGGGTCTGTAAGTTATGTTTGAAATTGAAATTCCTTTTTGTTGCTATACTCTTTTTCCATTTGTACAATAGTACTGGATCCAACTGTCGCTTGAAGATAGAAAACTAACAAAAATTGAGATGGAAAATTCAGTTAGCAGGTGATTAATAGAAAGATCTTAATGCTTCAAGGTTCCTTAATTTATGAATGCTATTACTAAGCAACATGTTCCAATATTGGCTATTTACATCATGTTAGGAATTGATTTATTCATTATGCTCCTTCAGGGCCCTTGCTTCCTGACAAAACCAAGCTCAGCCTTCAGTAGCTGAGGCATGGTCTGCTGAATTTGGATTTGTATATTATACAGTCCATGTAATCTGCTGTCATGTATTGGTTCATTCAATTATATCTTGTTTGAGATGTTTATTGACATGGATAAGGATTATAATTATCGAGCTTGATATATCTTTATGACTTGCTAGTATATTGTTACTTGTTTTAGGTTTTGTCAGTTTGATTGTGCACTTAAATCTCTTGTTTCTAAGAAAATCAATTCAGGCTTTTAGGCTTAGCAGAGCCCAGGGAGTCTGGTTTTGACAAATGTTGTCATGATTATATCATCATGACATTGATCATTTGCAAGTTATGGATCTGTCAATGTATACTAACGGGATGAAATTGATGCATGTTACATGTTTTGAATAGGAAACATGTGGAACTTCTTGAAATTGACTCTGTTTTACAAGATGAAATTCCTGTTATCCGAAGGTTTACTGGAGGAGGGAGGTAATGTTATTGTTGATCAGGGGACAATGTTTGTCACATTTATATGCAATAAGGATGCAGTTCCAGGTTTACAATCATATCCTCAACCCATCATGTCATGGAGCAGCCTAGTGTATCAAAAAGTATTTCAACGAATTTTGGGGATTTTAGCCTTTGTGAGAATGGTGTGTGTAGCAACATGTAGCCTCTAAAAGTGTCTTCAATAGTTGGACGAATTATTCTTGTAATTTAGTTTCATTTTATGTTGTTTTGAAATTTAAAAATTATGTAATTAAAGAGATATATTTGCAATTTTATGTAAAATTGTTAATTAGTCTTTACATTAAAAATTGAATGTCATCATTATTTTATATATATATATATATATATATATATATATATATATATATATATATATATATATATATATATATATTCTTTATTTTTTTAATTTTAAAAGGCATTAGCGACGAAAAATTTGTAGGAAGTCTGTTGCTGATTAGCGACGGTATTCAATCTGTTGGTATTTTAGCGACACCATTTTTCGTCGGTAATTACCGACGAAAAATGGTGTCGCTAAAATGTTGGTAATCAGCGACGGATTTTTTAATTCGTAGGTAAAATTACCAGCGGGCGATTTACCGACAGATTTATCAACGGGATTTTTCCGTCGCTAAAGCCGGTTTGCAACGGTAATCAAGGCTTCAGAGACGGAAAATTCCATCTCTGAAGCCGTGTTTTTTTGTAGTGCATTGACCCGTCTTTTTTTTACAATCAAAACTGGCGCTCCCCAAGGGGATACACTAGGTCGGATGAAACCTTTATCCAATAGATCCTGCAATTGTATCTTCAACTCATGCAATTCTTTTGGTGCCATTATGTAAGGGGCTTTAGATATTGGTAATACTCTAGGGGTCAAGGTGCTACTCTAGAGGTCAAGTCAATTGTGAATTCTACTTGTCTACCTAGCGGTATACCAAGTAAATCCTCAGGAAAACATCCACGAAATCCTTAACCAGCGGTGCATCTTCCACTTTTCGTTCGGATTGGGGCTTACTAGTAATATTCAATAAAAAAAATTGGCACTTATTCTTTCTTAACATCTTTTCCTCTTTCATTGCAAACATTAATCGGGGTAGAGCCCCAATTCTTGTTCCAAAGAATTGAAATTCTTTGTCCCCATGTTTTTGAAATAGAACCTCCTTGATAGTTGCATAATTTTAGTCCATACTCAAAATTAAATCAAAGTCTTTCATTCTCAAGAGGTATAAATCTACCTTTGGTACTTTTCCTTTGATCTCTAACTTAATGTCTATAACCATTTGATTAGTATTAATGACTTCGTTGAAGGTGTACTAAAATCTAAGACGTTATTCATTTTTACGTATTTATTCCCAATCTTATCCATAAAAATTGTAGAAATAAATGAATGAGTGGATCTAAAATCCATAGGACAATAGCAGGTATATCAGATACTAGTAACATACCTATTATAACGTTTGTGTTCCAATCTTCCTCTTTTCTTGTCAGTGTAAATACTCTAGCATTTCCTTTCTTAAGCTGATCATTGTTTCCTTTCTTCTTCGAACTTTTTCAAATAAAATGACATGTCTTACCACAAATGTAGCATACCCCTTTTCCCTAAGACACTCACTCAAGTGTCGCTTGTTGCACTTGGGGCATTGAGGGAAAGTTTTGTTTGAGCTTGACCACACCTTTCCTTTCTTATTCTGGTCTTTGCCTTTCTCTTTGTCGTGACCTGCCACTTTCTCTTTATTGAAGACTCAGCACTAGGCTGGGTTTTCTTTTCCAATCCTAAACCATCGGAGATTGCCTGCGCTAGACGTATAACTTCCACATAAGTAGCAAATTGCTGGGCTTCCATGCAGGGCCGGCCCTGGCCCAAGGCAAGTAAGGCCACTGCCTTGGGCCTCAAAATTTTAAGGGCCTCTAAAAAAAGCCCAAAGATGCCCCAATCCAAAACCCCTTAAATTTCTTAACATCTTCTTCTCGATTTCTCCAACAGTCTCTCACCAGATTCTTGAGCCTTTTGGGGAGCAAGTATTTTATTCTTGAAGGATGAATGGTCCTGGCTATTTTTATTAAAAATGTTTGTTTAGAATTCTAATCATTAATGATTGCCCAAAATTGGATAGAATATTACAAGTTTTTATTTTAGTAATTTTTGCTTGAACTTTTATTGTGTCCAGATTATTGGTTCCTCCGTCCCTGTAATAATATTCTAAAACTGAGAGCAAGAAGTTGCAGTCCTCAAGTTTGCAAGAGGGGCCCTCCAAGAAGTCCCTGGCTGATTTCCACCGGGTAAATTTCTTGCTTTTTCATAATGATGGGCCTTTACTCCATTTTCCATTGATTCCATTTTGATGTGAGCCATATCATGCATCTAGATGGTTGAATACTGTGAAGAATCTCAATCTGGTTGTTGTAGGAAAAAGATTCTTGAAAATTTTGGGGAGCATGTATCTTAATTTTATTCTTGAAGGATGAATTGTCCCGTTAAGTGTTATACATAAAGACACTACATGAGAATATCAGATAACTAATATAGCATATCGACATTCATCCACTTGAATAGAAGCAAAAACCCTATTCGATCAACCATGTCACAAAATCGATCAAATGGATTAACTATGATTTATATTGAAACAAATATGTTGGAAAAACTTGATTTTAGTAGTTTGATTAATGATTTTACGTCTCAAAATGTGAGAAGGTCAAATCTTATGCTCGCCTAATCTCTCGGGTTGTGAGAGAAGTTTTAGTTTGCCACTCTATCTTTTGAATTATATAAAACCTTCTTTTTAATATAAACGTGTTAATTTTTTAAATATTTAAATTTTGCTACACTTGTAAAAAAATGATTATACTGAAGGGCCTCATAATAATTAGTCGCCTAGGGCCTCTAAATTCTCAGGGCCGGCCCTGCTTCCATGACTCCCTTAATGTCTGATTCGAACCTCTTAGCCTTCATCAGCTCAATGTCAACCATATGTAGTGCTTATCTAGAAAGTCGTTAAAACTTCCTTTCATAATCCCAAGTGGTAAATTCCCTTTCGTGAGCTGAAGAAATTCTTTTGATCCTTCAATGGCTGGGGAAAATATTTAACCATCAATGATTCATTCAAATGGTTCCAAGTGATATTACATTGTTGTTCCGCAGTTCTAGTACGTGTTTTAGATTCCCACTAATGTCGATCATCGACAGTCAACATGAACTTTGCACAAGAAACCTTTTAAGCATCGTTGCAGTTAATGTGCTCGAAGATCCCTTCAAGTCTTCTCATCCACTCCTCGGTTGCGAAAGGATCACTTTTACCATCAAAGGATGTGGTTTAAAATGACGAAACTGCTCAACAATAGAGCTCATGGTGTTGGCACTTCCTGTTGCATTATGAGGTGCCGCTTGAGCCTGATGCCTGCCGAATTTTTCCACTACCCTTAGTAAATCTCTGAACGCAGCAGCTTGATCTTGTTGTCATCGTGCCATTTCCTTTAAATATAAATAATTTATCTTAAGAACTGTTCAACAATACTACACTATTTTCTAGATGTCTCTCTATGTTTAGCCATGACTGTCGTGTATATCATGCTAAGTCCAAAGTGTTACGTATTTAAGTTTTAGTAATATAAGAATTGTATTACTAATCTTACAATCCTATGCAAAATACTAATATGCTGAATTAACATTCTTTTGAAGCAGTAAAATGATGTGTAAGGAAATACTCATGGGATTATGCAATTAATTAGTATGAATGAAAATATGAAGGATAATATCAATAAATGAAAATATTCGTCATCGTTTCATACCTTGAAAATATTAGACAATGGAATATTGATGCACACTGGATGCCATGGATCTCGTAACATCATCATCATCATTATTAAGATAGAAATTTTGAATGATAGAATTTTTTTTTTTGGTATAAAAGTTTCTAAAAATATAATTTTCTTAAATTTGAAGTGGGTTTGAAACATTGTTTTTCGTCTTATTGATTTGAATAATGCACAACTAAAAAGGCTTCCAGCTGATGAGGGGAGGTTACAAGTGGACAGCTTAAATTCCAAACTCTTCTTATGTAGTTTAGCTCTTTTTGATAAAGTGTTTCAGTTTTATGAATATGCAAATCAAGAAAACTCAAACAATAAGTTTTCAGGACTAAACACACATTTTTTTAAATCAAAAATTTGAAAAATCTACAGAAAAGTAGACCTTTATTCTGATACTAAACTGTGACACTCCAAATTCTAGTAACCTGATGCATTGCCATACATGAATTTCTTAAAGTGCTTAAAATAATTAATTTCAATATAACGACAAACTCAACAAAAATTGACAACCTTTAATAAAAGGATATATTTAATTTATTAAAATATGCGAAACGTTTTGGGATCATATCTTTTACCAGAACATCAAACAAAACTAGTTCAACATGCACTAAAACTAGGAGTAATTAAAAATTATAATGTTACTTTGAAGCTAATCAAATATAATAAGACTGTTACTTTGTGACGAGAATCCGTGGTCCACTGGCACACTCATCCATCCACCGCCATCCAACATGCTAATTTTTACTTGAAGTTTGTAAATAAAGAGGGATGAGTATAACGAATTATACCCAGTGAGATATTTTCTATTCCACACTCAAATCATCGATGAAATTATGCATAAATTCTCTTACCACCATAAAATTAGAATTATCACACCATGAAAAGTGATAATTTTAGCAAGCGTTGCAAAATAACGTAAATGTTAACTGAAACCCGAACGTACGCCTTAAAATGTATCATGATTTCTCCCGAATGAGCATTGAACTGAAGTAATTAAATTCATACATTTTAACATATTTGAAAAAATTTAGAAAAACTACTAATAGCACAGAGCACCTCACCTTTAGAAAATGAATATGGAGAATAAAATTGTAGAAAATGAGATTCTTTATTGCAAATCCAAGACTTAATAATAGATAGAGATATAGAGAGAGATATATATAGAGAGGGAGAGAGAGATAGAGATAGAGAGGGAGATACAAAACAGCTACTAGGTAATTGCTAGAATAAAATTGGAGTGAGACAGCAAGAAAATATCATACCTTTTATATAGTAGTTTGGATTGAAGTATTCTAAAGGGTTTAGGACTTTTAACCCGATCAAATAAAAAATGATTAGTTTTTAATTTGAATTTGTATTAGATTACGTTAATGATTGTAATACTCCGAAATTTTATGCTTGTTTAATTTACTCATTTAATTGTTTTAGGATAGTAATGTGACTTTTCAAATTTTATTTGGCCAAACTATTAGTGACTACCACGTTTTCATGTTTTGGTTAAATATATAAGCTATCATGAGGTGGTTAAATATTTAAGCTAGCATGAGGTGGTTAAATATATAAGCTAGCATGAGGTGGTTAAATATTTAAGCTAGCATGAGGTGGCTAAGGCAAACATGATATGGTTATCTTTGTAGTAACAAGCAAGCATGTGACACTGTCAACTTGTAGTAACAAGCTATCATGAAGTGTTTAATTGATGCATGAGCTTTTTAGTTAAATTTAGGAAAACATCCATGCAACTCACACGTGTAGATGTAGGCAACAAGTTTTAGTTTGGTAAATAGTCACCCTTTACACCTTGCTTACTCATAGGTTTTCTTGCCTTTAAATACTTAAGAAAGGTTACTGCAAATGTCTTTTGAAACCAGAATATTTCTTGCAAACAATAGAAAGATAGGATACTTGAAAAAGGAAAACAAAGGCTAGCATTTGCAAGTACAATTTTCAACCCCAAGTGTTAAGGTAAGATACTTTCTATACTCAAATGGTAGAATTTCATGGTAATATTTATGCTTAAACTATGCATGAACACCATAATATGAAAGTTGTGGATAAGTCCACAAAGTTAGATATCTATTTATGCCTTAGGACAAGTCCGAAGGGCACCGGCAAGCCGGAATATGCAAGTATGTGTTTGACTGCTTTCTTTTGTGTAGTATTAACATGTTAAATCCGAGCGTGGTATCTTATTGAGTATTATTTATACTCATAGTCATTTATACTAAATTTTCAGATCCGTGATCGTTGAGTTGAGTTGGTGGAAGTTGGTCGGCCTACTCGATGATGGGACAAAGTTATTTTGTATCTAAACTTCCTTCCCGTATGTTTTGTTCAAAGACTGCCTTCCTTATGTTTTGTTTATGGTGGTATTAATTATAAGCATGTATGTGGCATGATGTAATATGGTACTAGAAGTATATTTGGTAATCACATCTTTCATGTTGTGCTTAAAGACATTTCTATAGACTTTTTCTTGAAATGGTAAAAGAGACAGAAACTTGACAGTTTTTGGGGTCAATTCAAAATGCTATTACTAACTCTATAAACACCTATTTGAGACTCTAAAAATACTGCCACGTTCCTCTGTGAGTTGTCTTAATATTAGCACAAGAATCATTTAATTTGGATGTCTGTGGCCGGAGATATAAATTTTTAAGTGTCGGAGGGTCAATCTGAAATTTCTGTGCAGTACCTCACTGTTTTTAATGAAACGTCCATATCATATGATCTTGGAAACTCTCCATATTTTAACCTGAAAAACTACTTGGAAATATCTTTCAAATGCCACAAATTTCATAGGAAACGGAGTTGGGGTGAATTTTATAAAAATGTTTGAACTGGCTGCCCAAACTAGCCGTAACAGCACCACGTCCGCATATAAAAAGAATAATTTCAAATCGGCATGCACTTTTGTTGACCATTAAGCTTTATAGAGATATTTTACTATGAATTAAAAATAGGTTTCTGGAATGCATTACATTTTATTTAAGAGTATTTACATGTAACAAAGACTGAAGTTATTACATTAGTACGTGACACTCGAAGCTTAAGTTCGGGGCGTTACAATGATAATGATAATGGATAAATATTAAAGTCTACTACCAGAATAGACACGAGATCTAGGATATATGGAACGTTTGACTTTGGTGTTAATGTTATAGGTAATTTCTCAACTAGGTTAGTGTTAAGTGTATCGACTACACGTGTGATCGTGATAGGGGACACAATATACTATTCATGAGTCTCAACTCTTGTACGAAGGGAAGTATAATGCCCCTAATTCTAGCATCTAGACGAGTTACCAAACATGAGTTCCTTAAATAGCTTAAAGCAATTAATTTCAATATAACGAGAAATTCAATAAGTATTGACAACCTTTAATAAAAGGATATATTTAATTTATTAAAATATGCATAACGTTTTGGGACCATATCTTTTATCAAAATATCAATAAAAACTAGTTCAACATGAAGTGAAACTAGGAGTAATTAAAAATTATAATGTTACTTCAAATCTAATCAAATATAACAAGCAACTTTGTAAAGAAAATCCATTGGTCGACCGGCACACCCATATATCCATCGTCGTCCAGCATGCTAGTTTTTACCTGAAGTTTGTAAATAAAGAGGGTTGAGTATAACAAATTACACTCAATGAGATGATTGCAACTCCACATTCAAATCAAAGATGAAATCATGCATAAATTCTGTTACCAACATAAAATGAGAATTATCACACCATGAAAAATGATAATTCTAGCAAACGCTGTAAAATAGCGTGAATGGTAACCGATACCCAAAGGTACGATTTAAAATGTACCATGATTTCTCTTGAAGGAACATTGAACTGAAGTAATTAAATTCATACATAAAAACATATTTGAAAAGATGTGGAAAGATCACTAACAGCATTGAGCATCTCACCTTTCGAAGAGGAACGTGGAGAACAAAATTGTAGAAAACGAGATTTTTTATTGCAAATCCAAAGACTTAACGATAGATGATATAGAGATGGAGAGACAGAAAAGCTACTATGTAATTTGTTAGAGAAAAATTGGAGTGAGATAGCAAGGCGATATCATACCTTTATATAGTAGTTTGGATTGAAATCTTCTAAAGGGTTGAGGACTTTCAGTTAACTCTATCAAATCAAAAGTGATTAGTTTTAAATTTGAACTAGTATTATGTGGATAACGACTAATTAATTAGTTCAATTTTATTAAATATCATATACATACAATACTTGCATGACGTGTTGAAACATGAATGATTTTCCTAAATTGATTAATACTTAAATTCTAACTAAACCACAAACTTAAATACTAATTCAATTGAATAACTGTCTGGTAATAAGCGTAATTAGTTTAAGATAAATATAACATATTAACTTTCTAGACTTTCGAGACATCCTAGCAAAATTGAAATATTATGTGGTGATAAGTTTAATTGATTTAGGACGAAAGAATATAATTTATATCATGATTTACTGTATATCTAATTGATTTTTCTTTAAAACAGTAAAAACAGTAATGATGAAAACAAATAAAGATGCTCGAATGGAAAGTATTTAAATTATTTACTATTTCATTGACATGGCATTCCTATTAAGTGGAAAATAAATTATATGCAACACAACTAAAAAATTCAGGGTTTTACGGGAAGAAAAAACTGCACTATAATCATCTAGACAAACTCCTAAAGATTTTATAGATTGTTACTAATAATGCTTGATCATGTCAGCATACTTCTTTGAAAAGTTTGTCTACCACATTAAATACAATAGGAAAAACCTTCTCACTTTTATCGAAAATAAGAGTAATTAAGTTTAGAGAGATATTGTCACTTTCTTCCAATATAAGGGTCATAATAATCTCTATGGATATAAATATATTTCCTATATGAGTTTCTCTTAGGATAAAAGAAAATATTGGAACATTTCAATGATCATTTGCTCACAATCTAGATCCGACATGATAATGCTGTGCGGATTGGGTTGCTGAAATTCGTGAGCCCAAGTAGTTTGGCCTAAAGTCTGCCGGGTTTGAGTCTGGTGATCTAGCCCAATTGATGATCCAATTGAAGCTTCCAGAACTGATTTAAACGTGTTTAGTGAAAACACTTCTCATACAAATGGTCACTTTATCTGGATGGTTGACACGTAATTTACTCAGTATGGTTGGATGGTGGTTCTTGGCTCTATCTTTTATAAATAAGGGCACTGTGACTTGTTCATTCTGAACCTAGACGTTTCTCTCGCTCTTCTTCTATTTTGTCTCTCTATCTCCATATGATTCTCCCACTATATAATTTCTTTGTAAATTCTTAGTGAAAATTGGATTTTTAAGAGAGTGAAAAGCACTATATCTATTAAGTGAGTTATTGTTGTGATTGTTGTAAAATGAGGAGAGAATTTTTGTGCGAAAATTGAGAACTGTGGTGTTCTTCGTGTAATCGAATCTTTGCCTATATTTAAGGTAGCGCTAGTGGATTCAAGTTTAATTCTAATGGATGCTTAACAAAAGATTATGCGTTAGAGGTGGTCGCTGAACCTCCGGGGTCTAAGGCAAAAAATCTCATGTGTTCTTTCTTTCTTTGTTGATTATTTTTAGCTTCTTATTGAATATTCTTAAGAAACGTTTGAGTCACAAATCTAGGACCAACAATGGTATTAGATGTAGCACTCCGAAAATTTATTTGTTCTATATGTTGTATATTAATATATTGAAAAGTTGAAGTATTAAAGTAAAGTATGTTTTAAATTATTTTTATTTTGACCAAATAATTAGATTTTGATAGAGAAAAAATAAGTGTATTGATATTAGACTCTTTTCGTAGCTCGTAATTAATTAGAAGTCTTCAACACGAGAAAAAATTATTTCGGACTAGACTACATCAAGTTAAGCTTGATTAAAAGAATAATATGTTAATAGAACTGGTGGGAGCTTGCAATATTAATTGAGAAAAATTGTTTTCCTATTTTAATTCCCACTACACGTGATTTTTATTTAATATGAAACCAATAGTATAGTACAACTCAAATGTCATTTTTTACAACCAAGTCCATGTTGGTCACGTGTCATGTTTTAAAATGAAAATTTTAATTATATGATCAATAATTAATTAAACTTTGTTTATGATTTAAATTTTTATGGCAGCCACGTGTGAAATGATAAATGTTGATTTTGATAATAATAATCTTTTTGTGATTTGATAAAGTTTAATAGTAACCATAATTCTATTATTTGAAATCAATTCTTATTCAAATTCCTTATATTACATCGTTTTTAAATTCTAGTAGTATACAAATTCGATTGAGAATTTCAATTATAAATACTGTAGGAATTCTCATTATTTCACAATAGAAAATAAAGAGAGCCACGGAAGAGAGAGATGAGAGCAAAAAGTTTAGAAAAATAGGAAAACTTTTACGTGCAAGATTTTATTCTTTTCAATCTTTCAAAAAAAGAAAAGATACTTTGTGCAAGTGGTTCGTTTCCTTATACTTTTATATTCAATAATTCATATATGAATTGTCAGTTGACTTTCGGGTTCTTTATTAAGAGATATGAAATCATTCGAGAATTTAAGATTATCTAAGATGGGTGTATCGTTTGGTCACTAATATACTCCATAAGAGAATAGTGGTATGAAGTTGTTATTTTATTACTATATAATTGTGTATGAGAACTACACGTATCTTATTGGGTATTTTTAAATACTCACCCTTACAAAATTTTACAGGTTAGTTAGGATTAATTGGAACTGTGACATGATGGTGATGCGAATTGTCAAGAGAAATTGAAGAAATAAAAATTTAAAGTTTTTTTATCTCTCAGTTTATTAGATTGTTTATTTATTCAAAGACACGCTTATTAATTATTTAACTAATCTTTTTTAATTTTTTTAGAAATTTCAGATTCCATGTTTTAGTTGTTATTTATTGTGGAAAATAAAGTTATATTTTTATTTGTATTATTTTTCCTTTTAACTTAAAGAAAATTTAATTTTCGGTAACACTTCAAGGTTTATGAAAATTGGGGTGTTACATTAGAGCCCCAAAAGTTTTATTTGGTGAAACATAATTTGTTTTAGAGAGTGGAAATTACATGGAACCAGAATTTTCAAGTTAATATTTCAAAAATAGATTCAAAGTTTATTTTTACAAAAATCAGATCATAATTAAACATTAAAATATTAATAATAATATTTTAAAACTAAATTAATCTATATACCCACCATATCCCCCAAACCCTATTATTTTCCTCCCCCTTCCCTCCTCTCTCTACATCTCCCTCGTCTCTCTAACTTCTCTCTCTACAGCGCCGGCGAGAATCCAACTTAACACGAGTAGCGACGTCGACGTCGGCATCATCCAAAGAAGAAGATCTAAGAGGTGGGTGTGGTGTGGTGTGGTGTGGTGTTGATGCTATTAGCGGTGGTGGTGAGGTTTTTTGTTAGTGGTGCAAGTGAAGGTCATGGCTATGGTGGTGGCGGTAGAGGATGGGAAGGTGGTGGTGGTGGTGGTGGCGGCAGCGGCGGTTCTCTCATCTCCTCTCCTTTCTCTCTTCACTACCATCTCTATAATTTCAAATCCAAACCTACCAAGACACTCACCTCGCCTAAGCATCGTTGGGGTTCAGATCGTGGTTTTGGGGGTGGTTTCTTCTTCCTCATTGGTTAGTCGACATATTTGGTATTTTAGGATGATTTTAATTTGTTATTGTTTGTGCGGTGGTGTTGTCTATAGATGTGGTGGTGCGTTGTGCGACTGTGGCGGTGTCGATTTGGGGATTTTTTAGTGGTAACGATTTGACGGTGGCAGTGTCGCAGTGCGGCATTGTGGTTGTTGTGGTGGTCGTGGTGGCAGTGGCGATTTGGGGATTTTTTAGTCACTACAACAAAAATAGCCTACGGCAACGTTCAAAAAACGTTGCCATAGACCTTTTGCAACGTTTGAACGTGTGTTGCAAATCAAGGTGTTGCCGTAGAGTAGGACCCCTACGGCAACGTTTAAAAAACGCTGCCCTACTGTTGCCGTAGAGTAGGACCCCTACGGCAACGTTTAAAAAACGCTGCCGTAGGGGGTCTACGGCAACGTTTAAGAAAACGTTGCCGTAAGGTTTTTTTTTTTTTTTTTTTTTGGACAAAATTGAAAATGAATATGAACAAATTTTGAAATTGCATAAAAATTGATAATTTTATTACAAATTTTTGAATCCATACACTTAAATATTAGAATGTGATACAAAAACACATAAATAAAAATGAGTTTCAAAATGGTAATACATCAATTGATAGTAAGCACTTCCATCCAATGTGATAATCACCCAACAAACAAATTTACTCTAAACAACCCTATCATTCTAAAATAGCCCAAGACTTTAAAACATTACTTCCACCACTACTAGTAGAATCTTCATCTCAGAGCAAGAACCGTACAAGGCCTTCATTCTCCTGCTTTAGAATTTGAATTATTGTACATTTCTCCTTAAGTGCCTGCAAAAAATTGAGGACACCATAAACATTCCAAGCTTGTAAAACAAAAATATGCCCATGTACAATTCAATCTTCAAATGATTAATTGTATAAAAAATATATATATGAATGATGTAACTAAGTAAATGATGAGATTGAGGGAATTAATTAGTAGGATATAGACCCAGAAAAACTATGAAAATTTAGAACTTCTCATTATCATTTGAATCATGAAAAGTGAAGGAACTCATCAAAATAATCGAAAGTATGAAAACAGAGTGCATATTTTGATTAATAGACTAAAAAGAGCTGTATTTCTGCTCACAATTAATTATCTTAATTGAGAAATATATGTTATCTCTACAATTAAGAACTAAGAACCTGCCAGAGGGGGTATAATCGAGATATGTCTGATCAAGGTAGATAAATGAAAAGTTGCATAGAATAAAAACCTTTCCAAGTGAGATGTACTCCCCATGTTGCAGCTTCACAATGTCTTTCTTCCTATCAATGATCTCAAGGCACCCATCAGCATGAAACTTTCCAATATCTCCGGTGTAGAACCAATGCATGCCCCTCTCATCAACCTGTATTGCGGATGTAGCAGTAGCAATAAGCTGCAATCTCAAGTTTCCATATCATTAGCATAAACAGGCTCGTACCTTATACACCTCTTTAGTTTTGGATTCATTATTGAAGTAACCAGCAGTGACACTACACCCTCCAACAAGAACCTCTCCTTGAGGCATTGGCTTGTCAGTTATAGTGTACCCACCTTCTTCCCATGAAATAAGCTGCAACAGTGAAATCAAGACTTCACAATAAAAAAGCAGGCAATCAAGAAATCAAGTGCCAACCATATTACAATTTCTGAAAAGACTAGAGTTGTATTCTGACAAAACAAACCTTCCACTAATATAGTTTTCAATCCAATACAGCACGACAGAACAAAACTTGTTAATGTAGGCCATCACTTTAACAAGGAGAACTTAAATAAAGGTGTAATATATATGCCATTTGTTTCTATTGTCAAGCAATCGGCAGCAATTCTCACAAGGGTCTTTCTATACGGTCCTCTGAAAAATCGACAGGCAAGCTAGAAATAATCTACATCTTTGAACCAGGTCGAGGAAGAACGTGAACTAATCCAAGAGAAGCAATCTAGCAGAACCCTAAATCCCTAAATCAGAACCCTAAATCCCTAAATCAAAATCAATTCACTTGCTGATCATTACCATGAAACTTAATTATAAACTCAATAAATTTACCACAATAAGATACACAATTCATTTCCCTCAATAATAAACATAAATACATTATACAGGAAGGGAAGACCGAAGACTGAGGAAGCCGGAACTTACCAGGCTGTGGCTGTCCAGGCAGGAGAGTCGGATGTCGCCTTCGCCTGTCGGAGACTGGAAGTTGGAACGGCGGTCGGCGGAGGAGCGGAGTTTGGAGGCCGGAGCCGCCGAGAGCAGGGGCCGTCGCGGGCTTCTTCCGTCGCAGTGAGTCAGTGAAGCGTGCCAGCCGTGAGTGAGTGCCTTGGCCGACGGGCGGAGCTCCGGAGAGAGCTCAGAGACCGAGTGGCCTCCGTGACGGGAGTTGGGTGGGACTGTGGCCTGTGGGAGTGAGTCGGGGAGAGAGAGAGACGGAGAGGTGAAAGCGTGAAGGTTATAATTTCCTTGGACAAAAACATTTGTACATTGTTTTTATACGTGAAGTTTGACATTGCTTTGTTAATTCAAAAGTGTTTGGGCGGGAAAGTGTGTTTTATTTTCAAACTGGTGAATCATGCCGTGACACGTGGAAAAGTGTAAAACTTGATGTCAAATTCCATGTACTTGTAGCATGACTCAATTTCCTTTCTTATGACTCAACACGTTTTCAATAGTGTTTGGGAGGTAGAGTCTTTTAGTATAGTAGGATAAGTAGGATGAATGCTAATATATCATTCCGCAACGTTTGCCAAACGTTGCGGAAGGTAGGACCTTCCGCAACGTTTGGCTGCGGAAGGTCCTACCTTCCGCAACGTTTGCTGAGTGTTGCGGAAGGTAGGACCTTCCGCAACGTTTGGCTGCGGAAGGTCCTACCTTCCGCAACACTCAATAAACGTTGCGAAAAGTGGTCTACCGCAACATTTTTTAAAAAAACGTTGCTAAAGCTCATTTATATTAACCTATGGCAACATTCACTTACGAAAATGTTGCCAAAAGACCATTTTGGCAACATTTATTGATAAATGTTGCCTTTTAAATGTTGCTAATGGCTATTTTTGTTGTAGTGAGTGGGGTTGGTGGTTGCGGTGTGGCTGAGATGAAGATAGATGAGATGGTGGTTGCGGTTGCGAGTGGTGGAGGTGGAGGTGGGCGATCTATAGGTGTGCTGATCTGTGTGTTCTGTGATGTTTTGGCGGAGATGGGAACGGAGGTCACTAGTGGTGCGGTGGAGGTGGAGGTGTGCGTTGCGATGCAGTGGTGGTGTTTGACGACGGTGCTATGTGCGGTTTCGTGACGGTGGTCGTAGGTGGGATGGTATGGACGTGGGTGTCTGTGACCAATTATTTGGTTGATTGTGACCAATAATTAGTTAATTTTTGACAAATTAATAATTTGTAACCTAAAAACTCACAATTTATTAAGTTATAACCGAATTGTGACCAATAAAAGTTTTTATTTTGCGATTGATAAGTAATCTGTGGCTTACAAAATTTTTGATTCGTGACTAAGAAATAATATCTGACCTATGAAATTATTGACCAAAAAAGAACGTGTGGCCTAAAAAATTGTTAATTTGTGACCGATAATTTGTGACTTGTGACCTATAAATAAATTGTGACGTTTCAATTTTTGATTTGTGACCGATTGAATTGTGACGTTAAAATAATTTGTGATATATAAAATTTGTGATTTGTGACCAATGAATAATACGTGACTTACTAATTTTATAAATTTGTGACGATGAAAAAATTGTGACCTATAAAATTGTCGATTTGTCATTATGAAATAATTTGTGACCTATAAATTTTTTATTGTGACCGAGAAATAATTTGTGACCAAATTATATGACCTTAATATATTTAATTAATAAAATATAAGTTTAATTAATTAATTTAAAAATATCTGAAATTTGAAATTTTACACTTAAGTTCTTAAATTTGAAATTGGTAAAACTAAACCTCTTAGTTATGTATTGTTCCGTTTTAGATATGTAACAACCCATCAATATTCTTCAAAAATCTTTGGATTTGAACTTGGAGTTAATTCTGGTATTCTTGGGTATCCCTCTTGCATCTGTAGTTATGGAAACGGATTCTAACCCTTATTCTTGAGACTTTCAAACTATTAGTCATTTTTAAAAAGGGAATTCCTAAAACCTTTCCTAGATTTACCTTTTTCTAGGTGTTCCCAAGAGAACCCTAGAATTTGAGGAAATTAGGGATCCGGTCTAAGAAAATCTTACGAGTGACTATCCTTCTTGAATTTACTTGTTGAAAAATCTGTTGTTACTGTGTGTACAATATCACATTCTTGCTTGGGTTATATTTTACTTGTTACCTAATTTTTTAGGATACTTTGTGTATATGTTCTATTTTTTTTTTTTAATTATTTTTTGTATGCATAATAAAACTCCAAATTATTTTAAACTGTGTGCTTAACATACTGTATGTAAATAATTCGATATATATATATATATATATATAGATATATATATATATATATATATATATATATATATATATATATATATATATATACAGAAATGATCTAATGAGCACCGGTGCTCATCTTATTTTAAGCACCGATGAGTTGGCACATTAATTCATTGGTGGATAAAGATTTTGTGAGTTTCAATCCACCAATGAATTAATGTGTCAACTCATTGGTGCTTAAGATAAGATGAGCACCGGTGCTCATTAGATCATTTCTGTATATATATATATATATATATATATATATATATATATATATATATATATATATATATATATATATATATATATATATATATATATATAGATATGTCTTGAATTTTCTGTTGTTTACTAAGTGAAAGCATATTTTGAAGATCATATACCGTGTTATACTTCTTTACCTAGATTCTAAAGTTTGTTGATCATAAACTATTTCTGGGATCTGTGTGACATTACCTTTTTTGTTAGTAATCTTCTTGTGCATTATCACTTTACTACTACACAGAATGACCACAAAACTAGGTGTTCAATTGTGGGTTGGCAAATGAGACTTTAGTCTCTGATGCCAGAAGATGAGAGCCCTTATGTTACAATTGAAATTTGCCTAGGCTATTGATGAGTCTAGGCTAGAAAAACCTAGCAGATGATTGGAAGTTTGAACAACATGAATTAGCTTAGAGTACTATGTCTCTCCTCTATCTGATTTTGTAATCAGAAAGGTGGGTGAAACAAAGACTACCATTGAATTATGGACTGCTTTAGAAAAACTATATCTCACTAAGTCCTTGCCTAATAAGTGCTTTCTTTGGAGACAATTCTTTAGCTTTAAGTTTGATCCTAGTACTGATCTAGAAGAGGATATGGATAAATTTAATAAGAATACTCAAGATCTTGTGAAATGTGGTAATAAGATCTCTGATGATCAAAAGGTTGTTGGCCTATTGAATGCACTTGGAGAAAAATATAAAGATATAAAAAATGCCTAATAATATGGTAGATGATTTGACTGTTGAAATTATTCGTAGTTCTCTTAAGAGTAGAGAGTTCGAATTAAAATTAGAACATAGGGAAGTTCTACATGTTGAGAATTCTTTATCAAACTCAAAACTTTCAACTAATGGGGTGAGTAATTTCAGCCAAGCCAATTACGATACAAATAAGAATCTCAGTAAGAAGAAATAGGGGAATGATAGGGGAAAAGACAAGAAAGTTTATAAGGAAAAAGATAACGAATAAAAAATGATATTATTGTGGGAAGATGGGACATTTTATGAAAGATTGCATTAAGAAGATAAATGATCAAAAGAATGATGGAAATGGCACCTCTTCTGTTGCTGCCTCTTATAAAGAAGCAGGAGCCAATATTGGCCTGTGTCTCTAACTGAAAGAACTGATCAGGATTGGGACCTTGATTCAAGATATTCTTTTCATATGTGCCCCAATATAGACTAGTTTTCTGATTACTGTGGACTCAATGGAAGGTTTGTAAAATTAGGTAATGATGAATCTTGTCAAGCAAAAGGAATTGGCAACATTATTTTGAAACTAAAAAATACCATCTTAGCACCCAATGAACTACTAAAGGACTCAAGAATCCGACCACTTATGAAAAATGTTGACTCTAAAGAGACCGTGGATATTTGAATTCCTAATACATCATTGGCAATTTGAGAGACAATTTTGTTCTCGTGCGCATTCAATTTCCACCAAAGTAATATGTCAAAATTAGGATCGGTCAAATTTTCGGAATGGTCACAGAAATAATCAACCAAATCATTCTTTTCTGATTGCATGTTTTGCATAAGTCTACCTTTAAAAATAGAAAGAATGAGTTTAGAAAGACCTAAACTAGGCTGTGAAGAACTTGGACTACTACTTTTGGTAGTCTCTTTGATGAAGCTGATGGTGGAATAATTGGAGTCGTCATTTCTTCATGACATGCATACAATTTGTGGAGTGACTCTTCAACTCTTTTTACCAACATTTTTGCAATTTCTACATCATAAATAGGTTCAATCTCGACTTTAAGAAGTTCCAACTTGCATTTTTGGTCAAGAACTGTTGCAATGAACAACAGCTCATTAAACTTTTCGACATTGCCCCAATACTTATCATATTTTTCCCACATTCTAATTGCCATGGATCCCATCAAAGTATTAGGCTCTTTAGTTAATTCATTGAACTTTCCATGAATTTCATTTATTTCTTGAAAAAAAGAGTTAGAAGTTACATACTTCAAACCACTAAATTTTAAAGTCATATCACAGAAAGTCCTCAAATAACCTAACAAATACTTCTCCTGGATACCAATGACACGTGTTGGTGGTCCATTTATATTTCTTCTAGGATGTCTTCATTAAAATAGTTTGTATAGTTTCCATATGTAAAGTCCCGAAAATTTTCATAGAATAGAATTAATCATTCTATATGCTACATTTTTAATATAGTGGAAAGCTAGGGACTAAAGTGATATATATATATATATATATATATATATATATATATATATATATATATATATATATATATATATATATATATATATATATATATATATATTAAATTTCATTTCTTGTATGGGTCAAATATTTAAACATTGATGGAGCAATGATAAGTATATGGATCTTGGGCTCATTGGACATATAGTAATTAATCATAAGCTCGAGAAAAAGTTAATTCGAATAAGCGAAGCCCAAGTTATCAAGGTCGAAAGACATTGTCTTAAATTTTAATTTATTCGAGTTAATTAATGAATTTAGAATTTAAGGGTGACACGTGTATAGAGCAAGTCTATTGGTAGCCACGTGTGTGGAGTTTTTGAAGAGATTGTCAATTAATTTTATTTAATTATTATTTATTTGCCTTGATTTTGAGAATTGATAGGGATATGCTGCCACGTGTATGTTGGATAGGAAAGGAAGTAACTTTTGATTGTATGGATTATCGGGATTGAGATTCTTTTTGGGGGGAAAACACGGTATTTTGCATATTCTAGGCCCATCCAAATTCAAATTTCCCATATCGACCTTAAATACCATGCAAAAGAAATCATTATCTACCCTAAAAAGGAAAAGAAAAGAAAAGACACAGATACGTGTTACGGTGGTAGCAAGTAGAAATTAAAGTTTTGGAACGTAATTTTGGTTTTGTTTTCAAATTTATTTGTGTTGGGAATTTGCTGAACATGCACAGCGGAAAATTAATAATTTTCCAATTCTCACCACGGATCTGATTTGTCTTTAGATAGAAACTGTGTTTGGAATAATATCTTTGATGAATTCTACAAACTCTTTTGCTGATTCTAGAACTTGAATGATCACGATCTGCAATCCAAGCTGTCCATTTATCCAATCTCTAACGATGATCCACACAGAGGACAAGAATGACGACTAGAGTTTTTTTTTCTTGGGCTAACAAGAATAATGAAAATTCCATATAATTTTCAGACTGTAGCAGCCTATTAAGATAAGCTTAACCGGGTTTGGCCTGTCTCTTAAACTTAATCCGGTCAAATATTTAATTAATCAAATTAATTAAATCTGATCCATGAATTAATTAATCCAATTAATTAATTCGGATATATTAATAAGTAATCCAATTAATTAATTATCCAACACTTGTTAATTAATTAATTGGTAAATCTCATTCTTCTGGTTTTCTTTTGTGTATGACTCATTAGGTTCCTGATCATAATGCCTAACAACGTGAATAGTTATTATGATCTAATCAAATTCGACAAATTAAAATACCCCTTTTAATTTATCACTAATTCACATTCGTTGTCCCAAATTGACATCTAACAATGTGTCGGGTAATAAATGTGACGGGAAATGTCACGTGATGTGACAAAACCAAACTTGTTCGTTTACCGTGAAACTATAATCCTTTCGTCAATATGATCTGATCAATTATGAGATATGGATACGTGTCAATCTCAATTATCGATCAATCTTTTATCCCACTGTTAAGTCAATGTAAGTCGAAAACTCATTTTTGACTTATGAGTTCACCTTGCCCAAAGATTTCATTATCAACTTAATTGAATAAAATGTAGATCATAATCTCTTACTATCTAAGAGTGACAAATCCTCTATCGATCATTCACAACCTTTATATGATTCTTGACATGCCCGAACGATATTGTATTAGCGACCCTTGGCAGAGTAATATCCAACACCATCAAAGTATGACTGTCCTCGTATAAGGTACTATGATGACGTCAAGTCAAAGGACCAATTCCACTACCGAACGTTAGAGATTAACCACTAACACTCAGATAGTTATCCATGTGGAATCTCCCAGCGAGTCTCCAATGTTTTGTTATATAACAAAACATTCACGTGTTCATTCAAGTGTCACCACACTCTAACTTGTGAGATCGGCTACTTACTTCACAAGTAAGAATGTCACACGCGATGGTCTATCCGTAATAACAATATCCGTATCTCATTATTACTTCGACCACAAACGATTTTAGATTTAGTCATTTGTATCTTACAATCACAACTTCTTGTGATTAACAAATCACCAAGACTTGAATCTAAGGATTCTATTACATAACACTTACAAACTCTCACTTGCACTAGATCCAATCACTTATGTTTCTTATACCATAAGAGTCTACATGACGATCATGTTTATGCTGCGACAACTCTTTATCAATGGATTAGCAATTTAATAACTTGTGGGAATTCGTTCTTTCTTTACGTCATTTCATTGTATTATCTTTCCAATGAAATAATACCGCCTTAACACATGTTTGGATCATTGATGAGACCTTAGTTCCTTCGTTTACATGATGCTCCATTGTTATCACAATGCAGAAGCGTGTGATCAACAATGTTAGGAACTACTCCGAGTTCATTAATGAACTTCCTGATCCAGACAACAACTTTTGTTGCTTTTTAAAGTAATGATGTATAAGGCTTCCATTATTGAATCAACGTTATTTCTGATTTGGAACATTTTCAACGCACCGCTTAAGAGTAAACCAATATCATAATTGAGATATGTTATCATTCTAGTCTGACTACAAGTTAGCATCAGTGTATCCATGAACTCTCAGTTCATTTTCTCCGTATAAAATCTTCTCGAGATTTTATCTACATAGATTGTGATGAGTTAAATAATCTTTTAGATCTATCTCTATATATCAACTTGACTATCCCATATCTATCACGGAGAAATTATCTGACAACCATAATTTCAACAATTGAAATATAGAAACGCATTTCCTATAATATGTCTTATACATATAATATCAAAAATACGACAATGCTCTCACTATCTTCTTGTAAACACATAATTTGTCTTCATTTTTTATAAAATGAAACATTTTGACTTTTGCATCAAATCGAAGATATCGGCTCTAAGAGGCTTGTTTCAATCCATATTGACATTTTCTTGTAAACTCATTTACAACCTATGGGTTCTAATCCATTAGGAAGGTCAACCAAGGTCTAAACCTTGGTTACATACATAAATTCACATCGGATTTTGTAGCCTTCTGCCATCTCAGGGAATCAACACTTGACTTTGCTTATGCATAATTAGTAGGTTCATCATTCTCGATTAGTAATAACTGATTGGTAATTATGGATACGTACCTTCTAGGAGATCGAATGATCCTACAAAATTTACACGGAGCTGACATGTTCTCAGAAGTCTCTACTTCCTGATAAAGAGTATGTCCTTCAACAGGTGTAGGATCAAACTCAAGTTCATCTATTTGGTCAACTATATTTGAAGATTCTTGAACTCCTTCAAGATTTATTCTGCTCCCACTGTCCTCTCCTAGAATAAACACTTTTACAAGGAGTATGGCATGTCTTAAGGCAAACATCTTCTTCTCAACGGGATTATAGAATTGATATCCAATTATCTCTTGGATATCCCCCAAATATATATATTTATTGGATTTAATCTCAAACTTATCCGATTCAGTGCGTTTCACATAAGTGTCACAACCCAAACTTTCATATGGGATAAGTTGGGCATTTTCATAACTCGTATGAAGGTTTGTCAACCAATTTAGATGTGACACGATTTAGTGCACAGGACGTGGTAATCAGTGCATGACCTCAAAATGATTTTGGAATGTTTGCATAACTTGATCTTAATTGCACTATATCTAAAAGTCTACGATTCCTTATTTCAGACACACCATTATGTTGCAATGTATGTGGAGGAATCCACTACATGAGAATCTCATTCTCTTTTAAATAATCTAAAATTCTATCTTTTAGATATTCTCCACATCGAACAGATCTTAGTGTGAGAATATATTTACCTATTTTTTTTCTCAATTTTTAGCTTGAATCCCTTGAACATTTCAAGTGTTTCATGCTTGAATTTCATCAAATATACATGACCATTTCTGAAATGGCCGTCAGTAAATGTGATAAAATAAGAGAAACTTCATCTAGCATTAATTGATATGGATCCACATACATCACTATGTATTAGACTTAGTAATTATGCAGATCTTTCTCATTTTCAAGTAAAAGGAGATTTGGTCACTGTGCCTAGCAGACATGATTCACATTTGTCAAATGATTCAAAATCATTTGACCCAAAATACATCTTCATATAAGGTTGGAATTGCATTCTCATTTTTGTGACCAAATTTGTAATGTCAGATATATCTATTATTCAAAATATCATTTTTATGCCTTTTAATTTCTATACTCATTATAGAATACTCAATATTTAGAAAATAAATGTTATTTTGTAATTTACCATAACCATTAAGATCTTATCAAGATAAAAATGAACAACAATTGTCCTTAACATTAAAATAATTCATGTCAAAACATGAAATTTATTTAATGATCTTGATAATGATGAGAACAAAAATAACATTTCTCTAATTCTAATATTTAACTTAAAGGTAAAGGCAAGAAGTAGCTCCTATAGGCAATGCAGCAACTTTTTCTTATTTCAACGTGCAGGTCAACTTCACCCTTATGCAGTGATCTACTTCTATTTAGTTTCTGCATACAAATATGAGATCCATATCTGATATCTAATACCCATGAAACTAATGAAATAGATATAAGCCTTGCAGTTTCTTTTCCAATGACCTATCATTACAAAATGATAAGAAGGGTCATTTCGCTTTAACTGTCTTAGCCATCTTGGTTGCTTTCCTAAAGTATCTTTTAGACTTCCCTAAAGGAATCTATAACTAAGATTTCCCCACTACAAATACCGGTGTCTCGGGTCAGTAAAAGCCCAAGTCGGGTCAGTGCGCGACTCGGGCAGAGCCCCATTTTTGGGCGTCAGCCCGTTGAGCCAAGTTGCCGCAGCAGCTGCCTGCAGATGCAAGCAGCTATGATGATGATGATGATGATGATGATGATAATAATAATAATAATAATAATAATAATAATAATAATAATAATAATCGAGTAGGATCGGCTCGTAAATGCCTTAGCTGAAAGTTCGGGCCGAGTCTAAATTTTTTGGCCGAGCAAAAAAAAGGCCAAACCATTTTTACTCGAGTTAGCCCGAGTTTCGACTCGACTCGTTGACACCACTAAGCGACATCGCCCCTACGCGGCGCTCACATCAAGCGGGGCCTCGTAGAGACGATCGAAGGTGTCTTCGACGATGGGTGCTCCTTGGTGATGGTATGATGGAGAGGGTAGAGAGAGAGAGACGAGATAAGAAGAGAGAATGGAGAGAAGAAATGAGAGAAAATGATTTAGGATTTGTGGTGGATGGGATATTGTGTGTATATAAATTAATTTATACTATTATTATTAATATTAATATATTGATTTAAAATATTTGAATTAATATCTGATTTGTGTATAAATAAAAATTATATCTGATTTTTGAAATTGAATCTTGAAATGCTATAATTATGTTCGATAAAATAACATAAATCGCAATCCTATACAATCCCAAATTTTCCTCATCAAAACTGGTTGAAAATATTACGAGAATTCACAAAATACGTAAAAGATATTCTAAATTCTCAATTCTTCAACAATTGGATCGATTTCAATATCAAGATGCACAACTTGTCTACCAAAAGCTTCTCCAACAACGAATTCATACATTGGTCGATCAGTATGCCCTTCATGCCCTTACCTTTAGAGGATATACGTGTGAATGGCCCAAATTCAAGGCTATAATTCCAAAATGGCCTTTGAATGGCCTTTGACCATTTTAACATTCTAAAATACCTAAAATACCCTTAAAATAAAAAGTTTTAAAACAAGTCATTTTAGTCCTTAAACTTTAAATCTAATATTGGATTCGACAAAATTGTTTGCCCCTTGCAATAAAAAATTAACTTTTCTTTACCATCAACTCTTTCCACCTATCTTGAGCCAAAAAATTTAATTAATAATTTTATTTTTGAATTAATTGTATTTTTGCATTTTAGGTCACATAAAAATGGTATGAGAGCCCTATATCTTGAGGAATTAAAGACATTAGAGAATGGAAGATAATAAAGAAATTTGCATAGGATGGTACGTTAACAATTCTACTGAATATTTAGATACTGATAGTTATATTCAATATCTTGTTAATAAATCAAGAAACTTGATTGAAAAAATAAAAGACTCGGATAGTCTTAAAATAAAGAAAAAATTTGAAAAGAAAATTACTTTTCTTTTAATAGATTTTGATGAAGTTTTAGACGAAGATATAGGATATCTTGTTAAAATGCCTATTCTTATAGAAATGAAAACTTTAAAAAGAATACAAAGAGTTCTTAATAATGAAATTAGGAGAATTGAAGAATTAGATACCTAAAAATCATGGAAATTGAAAATTCAGAAAATTTAGAAACTGAAGTATACGAAGGAGTAGAGGGATATGCCTTAAAAGGAAAATTTGATTGGGAAAAATTTAGAAAAATTAATAAAGCAGAATTAAGTCTAAAACCTTCAGGAGAAAATAAATTATTTAATATTTTAGGATCAGCTTTTAGAAGAAAGAAGTTAGTCATTAATGAATATCATGAAATAGAAAAAGCCATAGATATTAAACATACACAAGGAAAAATAAAATTAAATCTTATAACAAAAAGAAATATTAATGAATTCCTAGGAAAATTAAAACAAGAAAAACGAGATAAAATATCTTATGTTTACCTTGCTGGAATACAAATAATAATAAAATCATGTTTTAAAGAAGGAATTAATAGTCCTATAATACTTAATCTACAAGATGAAAGATGTATAACTGCAGAAAATGGAAATTTAGGAATAGTCAAAGGAAATTTAGCCTATAAAAAATTAAAATTTACTTGTTATCCAAGATATTGCGTACATATAAATGATAAAAATTTAAATGATTGTCTTAGTCTACATTTTAAGATGACTAATAAAATATTAAAAGACGATAATAAAGTTTTTACTATATTATATCAAGGATTGTATTGTTATACAAATAGTAATTATGGAAATATATATAAAGAAAAGCCTTTTATAGAAATTGACGAAGAATTTAGGGATATAGGAGAAGCAATCTTACCCAGAGAACAAGATATAGAAGAAATAGAAAATTTTGAGATAGGACATGATGATGCTATAAGTATTGATCAACCTATAATACCAAAACAAATAACATATAAAGAAAAAAAAATAATTATTGAAAATAATACAGTAAGACATAGTATTTCAAAAATAATACAAAATAAAAATAATAGTGTCTATGGAATCAAATGAAAGTTCTTTAATGGAAGTAAATGGATAAATGAAATTAAAATACTTATTGATACTGGAGCAAGTCAGAATCATATTTGCTCTCTTATTGATGAAGGAATTAAAAAGAAAAAAGTTGAACCTTATAGTTATAGAGATTTTGAAGGAAAAATAAACTCTTGTAATATCATAGGACAAGTTCAAATTAAATTAGAAAATCTATTATTAAGCATAGAATGCTATATTGATAATAATATGAATTTTGATGAACATCCAATATTATTAGGAAATTCATTTTTAAATAGTTTTGATAATTATAAAATAAATAAGGAAGGAATTCTTATTATACATCAAGGAATAACTACATATTGCCATAAAAAAAATGAGTAGAGAAATAAAATTCTCAATAAGTGTATATATACAAATAACTGTATTTGAATCAAAAATAACTACTTGTGCTCTAATTGATATAGGAGCTGAGATAAATGTCTTTAAAGAATTTTTATTACCAAAGTGGATAGAAAATAAACAACAATTAACTCTACAAGGAATAACTAGAGTAAGAGAATCTTTAAAATATAAAAATGAAAATATAGAAGTTATAATAGGATTTAAAATAGTAACCATAAGAAATGTTTACCAATATAATATTAATGATTGTGATATTATTCTTGAAAATGACTTTCTACAACAGTTTAGTCAATATAGTCAAAATATTTATACTACTCAATTAAAAACACCATGTGGACATTTACTAAAAATTGCTAGAGAATTTAAACCATTTAGAGTTTAGCCAGCTCAGCGTGGTGAAAAAATAGAATTTATACCAAAATTACTCAATTATTCAATCAAAACAATTACTCTTGATCAAATAAAAGATCTTTTAACTAAAAATTATAATGAAAACCCACTTGAAAAATGGGAAAAATCAAAAACAACAGCTAAAATAGAACTATTAGAACCAACAATCATTATTAGAGTCAAACCTACGCTCTATAATCAAGAAGATAAGGAAGAATTTCAAATACAAATTCAAGAACTTCTTAATCAAAAACTTATAAGGAGAAGTAATAGCCCTCATAATAGCCCAGCTTTTATGGTTAGAAATCATTCGGAGATAAAAAGAGGAAAATCTAGGATGGTAGTAAATTATAAAGAACTTAATAAAAACACTAAGTTTGATGGATATTATTTACCAAATAAAGAAGTATTAATAAATATAGCTAAGAATAAAAAATATTATTCAAAATTTGATTGTAAATCTGGATTTTGGCAAATTAAACTAGAAGATAATAGTATACCATTAACAGCATTTAGTACTACTCAAGGACATTATGAATGGTTAGTTATGCCATTTGGATTAAAAATGCACCACAAATTTATCAAAGAAGAATGGATGAAGTCTTTAAAACTTATAATTTTCTTATTGTTTATGTTGATGATATACTTGTTTGTTCAGAAACATATGAAGATCATCTTAAATATCTTAGAATTTTTGCTACACTTTACTCAAAAGAAGGTATAATACTTAGTCAGAAAAAAGCAGAAGTAGCAAAATATGAAATTGAATTCTTAGGAATGATAATAAATAGTGATGGAATAAAATTGCAACCTCATATTTCAGAAAAAATAATTGTATTTCCTGATAAATTAGAAAATAAGCAACAAATTCAAAAGTTTTTGGGTTGTCTTAATTATGCTGAAAGATTTATAGAAAAACTTGCAGAAAAAAGAAATAAATTTCAGAAACTATTAAGAAAATCAAATAAATTAGTTGGAATGAAGAACATACTCTTTGTGTTAAAAATTTAAAAGAAAATTGTAGAAATTTACCTAAACTTAGACTTCCTGATGAAAAAGATAAATTAATAGTTCAAACCGATGCTTCAGATTTATATTGGAGTGCTTTATTAAAAACTGATTTAAATGAAATTTGCAGGTATACTAGTGGAACATTTAATAATGCTGAAGTAAATTATTCAACCAATGAGAAAGAATTATTGGCAGTTGTTAAAGGAATAAACAAATTTAAAATGTTTTTGTTACCCAAAGAATTTATTGTTCAAACTGATAATACACAACTTAACGGACTAGTAAATAATAAATTACCAAATTCACCTCAACATAGAAGATTACATAGATGGCAAGTGTTACTATCTTTTTATAATTTTAAATTTGAATATATTAAAGGAAAAGATAATTTATTTGCTGATTTCTTGAGCAGGAATCATGAACATGGAAAAGATTGAAGCATTTACAAAGGAATTACAAGATCTTCTAACAGATTTTAATGCAGATTATCTTGCTGTTCAAGAAGATCATCTTGATATTCGACAAACTTTGTGTGATTTATCAAGCAAAGTTGTTGAAAGTGGGAAAAAGATTGAAAAATTGAATGATAACAAAGAAAAAATAGTTGAAAAATTATCAAAATGTTTAGACTTTTTTGCAAATTGTAGCCAGGAATATCCTCCTTTAAAAGGTGAATACAACCGAAATGCTAGTCACATCCCATTTCGGGAGATTAATACATCCACCTCGAGTGGAGAATCAAAATTTAAGAGAAATGACTCTCTTACCTCGCAAGAGGAAAAAGTCATAAAAAAGGGTCCACAACAACTACCTGTCAGTATGGACAAATTGTTGGAAAAATTTACAAGTGGAAAAGGAGCCGCTGAGTCTAGTACTCAAACATCCTTATCAAAAGGCCCATTGGAATGTACCATCGTTATCAGTGAATTCCAAGAAGATAAAAAAATCACCAATTGGTGACCTTAAATCACCAAAGGGAATAATTGCTACTCATCACATCAGAGCTAATCTACATCCAATGGAAAAGAAGTATTATGAATTCTCAGAATGGGTATATAATTTCAGAGAAGGAAGTTCTCTATATTTGACAGCCCTTCCAACGGCGATTTATCCAAGGATCAGTGCAGTTCAAGGAGCAGATCCTAATATTGTTCGAAAATTGACAGCATTTGGATTTTTAGATCGACTCTTCCCAGGGATAGATCTAAAAGAAATCGAACAGTTTGACAAAGAATTTGTTAATTGTGTTAAAAAATTCAGTGATAAACAACCGATTGAACTGAGATTTTACACAATTAGTCCTGAATATAAAGAACCAAAGTGGTATGGAGAACATCATTTCATCATAATTCGGAAAAATAATGGAAATCCACTTAAGGAGATTCAGATTTTTAAAGAATTACCCACTATTAATAGAAAATGGATGATTTACAGACGAGCTCTCGGAATAAAATCAGTCTGCTCAACAATGCAGTTCTTTTTTGGAGAAAGATACATGGTCTATGGTATGAGCAATAATTGAATCCTTATCTGTAGAGGAGATCAAGAATTAAAAACTCTTGAAGAAAAAATCTGTGGAATTATGAACGATCAATTCTCTGGAAGTGAAGAATGCATTAAAGAAACCTGCCGACTCATGGGACACGTCCACAAGTGAAGGACGATCAAGAAAAACGTGACTGACAGCACCATGTGAACTTTGAAGATAAGAAGACAGCTGTCAAGCTGGAATCAAAAGAAATTGCCGACACTGGAATAAAGACAACCAACAAGCACTTTAAATATTTTCAACCACTTTTGAAATTATTGTACTTTTTACTTTTGTATAGTAAAAATCTGATTGGCCAGAAGCTTCTCGGTGAAGTGCGAGCCTTTCTATAAATTGAGAATCTTCTCATTAGAAAGGATCATCGAAAATTAGCCATCTGAAATCTCATCCTGAACTACCATCTAAACCTTCAACAATGATCTTTATAATCATTCTCTTTAGAGAATAGAAACCACTCTTCGGAGTATCAATCTCTGTAAAAATCTTTGTATAATAGCTTTCAAGCTATCTTCAGATCAATAAAATCTTTGAGTTTGAAATAAATCTTTTATTACGCTTTGAGTATTGTTCTACACAGTGAGTCTGTTTGAGAGTTTTGAGTGCCTTTGTGTCCATTTTGCTGTGATGCTGTCGGACTTTGGCCAACTCTTGTGACGAAGGTGACCAGGAACATATAACATTCTTGCTATTTGGCGAAGCGTGATAAGGCCCTTATTTTAAGCTACAAGAAAATTTATTGTCTGAAAATTTGCATGAAAATTATTATATAAGAATTTTTATAAGATTGTTTACTTTGAAGAACTTTTATCATGGAAAGTTACGAGTTTTATTATAGATCTGTACCTTTTAGATATATTAATAGTATTGATTATAGTCACATGATAGAAATTCCAGAAACTTATGATAGTTATACTAGAGGAATAAATTTCATAAAAAGAGATAGTAGATATTATGAAAAATGCCTTACAATTGTATCATTTGGATTAAAAGAAAGATTGCCTAAAGAAATAATAAAAATGATTATATTTTTCTGGTTAGATAGTGAAAATAGTGAAAGAACTTTTGAAACTATAGAGCATGATTTTGACCTTAGTTTTGACGATATAGAATAAGAATATGCCTGGAATAACTAAAAAATTTTGTGATAATAAAATAAAAATTTTAGAAGAACAGATAATAACTGACAATAATCGTAGAGAAATAGAAAGGGAAATTTCTAATTGGAATAAAATTAAAAGAGAATTATTAAGGAATGAAATTATAAGAGAATTAAGAAGAGAAAAACAATTTAGAAGAGAAATAAGACAAATAATAAATAATATAATAATTAATTTCTTAAACTTACCAGACTAATATGAGTTTACCAACAAAGATAAGATTTGATAAACAAGAAATAGAAAATATTAGATTACCAATAGGAAGTTATCAGACTAAAAAATGGAATACAACTCTATTTCAACCTTTAAGCTCATGGGGAAATACAGATGAATGGTTAAACATGACTACAAATTGAACTAATGCATTTTTATGGCAACAATTAGGACAATTAAAATCTAAAGATATAGAAGCTATAGACGAAATAAATAATATAGATCCAAAAGATGAAATAGCTAAAGAAAGATTAGAAGTTTTGAACAAAAATATGTCTAAACAATTTAATAAAATAAAAGAACAAATTAGTAATTTAGAAATACTTGATGAAGCTAAACTTGAAGAAATTCAAAATCAAATATCAAAAATTGCACAGAAAAATAGTATTAACAAAATAGCAACTTTAGAAGAAAAGATAGATATTATTAATTACAAACTTGATATTCTATTAAATAAATTAGGATTTGAAATTGAAAAACCATCTTATAAAAAATCTAAAATATGAGTATGAATGATAAAATTAATTTAATTGAGAAAAGTATAAAAACAATCGATGAAAAAATAACAAGAATTGAAATAGGTTACGAAGAAGAAAAAGAAAAACTACAAAATAACTTTTTAAGAATGGAAAATCTTTTAAATAGAATAATAGAAAATCTAAATAAAGAAAAACCATTTAAACCAGATTATGCCAAAGAACTTAAAGAAGTCAGAAAGAAAATTGAAAAATATGAAGGATTAATAAAACTTAATGGAGGATTAAAAGAAGATATAGAAAGATTATTGATTGATCTTAGAAAGCAAGAAGAAAATGTTATAGAAAAAGAAGAAGGAAAATTAATTATAGAAAAATAATGAACGAAGAAATGGAAAATTTAATATTTGACTTAGAAGACTTAAAAATTTGTGAAGAAATAACTAAAAATCATATGGTCGGAAAAACAGGAGGACCACGAGTAGTTAAACAAGAAGAATATGGAGAAACTAGCACAGCTAGATATGAAGCAGAAATAGACCCTAGAAGATATGTTAATACAAAAGTAGATTTTAAAACTACCAAATAAAGAATGTATAGAGACCAATTTAAACCAGTTTTAAGAGAATCAAACCCAATGAAAATTGCAGGATCATATTTAAATTTAGATTGTGAATTAGATGTTAGAAGAGCTATAAATGAATGGAGTACTAATATGATAGCACACTTTAATTATAATCGCAGTAATACAGATAATAAAAATAGAACTGAATATTTATTAGCAACATTTAAAGGAAATGTGTTTAATTGGTATAGATGATTAGAAGAAACAACAAAAGGTATTTGGAAAGATAGTATTGAAGCAGGATTTGGAATTAGTATAATAGAAGGAATAAATAGAGTTGCTACAAGAATTTATAGAGAATTTGCTGGAGAAGACTGGGTAAATGAAAGTACTAAAGCTAGATTAGAAGAAATAGAAGATGCTAAAAACAGAATGGAACATTTACAAATTTGTAATATGTGTTACCTCAATGAATATTGTTGTGAATATAGTAAATATTATTATATGATGTTTGGAAGTGGAGCTGATAATAATTATTATAAGGAAGTTTTTATTAGAAAATTACCACCACCATGGAATAGTTATTTTCAAAATAAGATTAAAGAAAAACAATTAGGAAGAAATGAAGAAGGATATACATTAGGATTTATTATAAGAACTATAAAAGACGAAATAAGTACTATATGTAGTAATCAAATGATTTATAAACAATCAAGATTTATATAAGATAGGATTTGTTGTAGAGATACCGAAGTACCAGGAAATTGGGGATGTTATGATTATAAAAGAAAAATAAAAATAAAACCCAAGAAATATAAAAAATATAATAAATTTAAAAAGAAATATTTTAAACCAAAAAGAAAATATTTTAGAAGAAAATATAAACCTTATAATAAAAAACCATTAGATAAAAAACGATGTAAATGTTGGAATTGCAATGAAGAAGGTCATATTAGCACTGAATGCCCAAAAAAGAAAGTTAGAATATTAATTACGGACTTTGAACAAATTAGAGATGAATGTGAAGAAGTTGATATTGAAGAAATAGAAGTAAATGAAGAAATATTTGAAGAAAAATCAGATTTAGAAGAAACGTCAAGTGATGATGAATAAAAACAAGAATAAAACTAATTTCGAAAAAATTATAAAGATTGAGGACTTGATCTGCAATAAATGACCCATTTCATTAAGGGTAAAACTGACTTTTTAACAAAAATCTTAAAAAGCCACTATTCACAGGCTATTTTGAATACTCCCCCCTTACCTTTATCATAAATTATTCTTTTAGAGCTAATACGATACGGTAAGGTAGAAACCAAACCTTAGTAGGAAATCATAACCCCACTCCACCAAAAAAAAAGGGAATTATAGAAAGCCCCACATGATGAGAACAACTAAACGAAGACAATGCTAAAGATGCATATCTTTCAGATATTACTACTCTTGAAACAAAATGGTGAAAAAAAGAAAAATCTGGAGGGTGGCTAAAAATCTTCTATAAAGAACAATTATGCTAAATTCGCTGTGCGGATCGGAAAGGGAAATATAATTTGTACCAACTAATCAAGAATTGCCTAGATCTTTGTCTTTTGGTCCACTGTTAGTGAAGTTGGGAAAAGAACCTCGAATGAGACATATAAATCAACCTTCTTATTGCGAAAATGTAACAGCATCCCTTGTCCTTTAAACTTTCTCACTTAGGTTCATAATACCGTGGAAAATTTTTCCACATATTGGTCATTTCCGAAAAATTGAGCTCAGTACCTAACCTTGGAATTTTACTTAGCGCATCTTCAAGTAAGCTTATGCAGTTTACTTATAAGAATTTAACTCTGTATTAAGCTGTGGAAAATTGATAAGGGTAGCAAAATTGACAAGGGTGGAAAAATTTGTTGGGAAATTATTTAATTTGCCACGATGGGCCGACATGTGTAATTAACTGTGTATAAATGCTATATTAAAGTTAAGCCCAAAATTAAAGTGATCTAATAAGGAATTAAGTAATTGGGCTTTAAGTATCTAAATAAAGTGTGAGCCGGACTATATTTGTAGAGACCGGATCCATTAGGGTTTGTATTTGACGATAGGCCGAATACATATGAGAATATATAAAGGGTTATGGTCCCCAATTCATGTGTGATTTTCTCATTCTTTGTGGTATCTCATCAACACAAGAATACAATGGAAAGCATATGAAGAAGAAGATCCATAAAACTCACAATCAGGAATTAAGATGGAGATTTGAAACAACCAAATTGAAAATTTACAGATCAAGATTCAAGATTCATTATTCAAGTCAAAAATCAAATGATTAAGGTATGTTCTGCGTTAATTCAGTTTCTTGATGATTTGACATGAAGATCTTGGCAAGATCATAAAGTTTAAGTTTTAATAAAATTCCAACAAGTGGTATCAGAGCCTATTCATGTTAAATCATTGGGAATCAAAATTTTTAATTTAGTTCTTGCATATTTTTATGGTTTTCAAATTTAATAATTTCGGATTTAGATTTATTAAATTTGAAAATTATTCTGGTTTTTTTTTTTTTCAAGATTTTCAGTTTCAAAAAAAAAAATAATAATAAATCTTTTGGCCGGCGGCACTACTGCAGGCCGCCGGCATGGCCAAGAGGGCACTACTGCAGGCCGCCGGCATGGCCAAGAGTGGTGCAACGCGCTGCGCAGCACCCTGCTCGGTGCTGCGTAGCATGCAGCACCACTGCACAGTGGTGCTGCGTTCGCAACACCACTGTGCTGCAGCGGCATAGGCGCCACTGTGTGTTGCAGCGGCGCCCGACGCCATTGCTTGCTGCAGTTTTGGGGGCGGGGCTGGGAGCCCGCCCCCGTCTTGTTCTATATATTAAAAAAAAAAAAAATTTTAAGGGTTTACAGGTTTTGGGGCGGGGTATGGGCTGTAAATTTGAAGATTTCAGGCCCTAGTTTGCAATTTCAGATTATGGTTAAGTATTTAAAGTTTCAGCCCCTTAAGTTTAAGGTTTTGAAGTTTCAGCCCCCTAAGGTTAAAGATTCATCCAATTGAGCCTTTAAAGTTTCGGGTTTAATAATTCAGTCCCTCAAGTTTCAAAATTAATTATTTTTGGACCATTAAAATTTTAATTTTAATGTTTAAGCCCCTGCAGTTTGCCACTTTGGTTATTCAGCACCTAAAGTTTAAAGTTCATTCAAGTTGGGCCTTAAGGTTATGGGTTTTGATAATTCAGTCCCTGGAGTTTTAAAATTAATTATTTTTTGGGTCATTTAAAGTTCTGATTTTGCGATTAAAACCTCAAAGTTTCTGATTTTGTTCTGATTGGCCCAAAGGTTTTAAATGTTTAAAATTTGACCCCTAAAGTTTTGAATAATTAATTTTTGACTCCTAAAGTTTTTCAATAATTAATTTTTGGATCCTTAAAGTTTTTGAATAATTAATTTTTAACTCATAAAGTTTCAATAATTAATTATTGACCCTTAAAGTTCTGATTAATTATTTTTGGGTCCCTAAAGTTCTGAATTATTAACCCTAGGTCCCTAAAGTTTCAAAATAAAATAAAAGAATTAAGGATTAACAATTATAATTCAAATTTTGGTATTTCTTTTGGATTACTAATTTTTCTAAATGAATTGATTAAAGCAACATGTCACCAAAGTGACCTATCTTGCCCAGATTAATTTATTTGGAATATTAGAAAGGTTGTGTGTACGTAATTCATGCGGGTATTGACCGGGCCAAAGGAAGGTTAATATTTGTCCGAATTATTTACATACCTGTGGTAATAAATATGTGACAATTATAAGGTTTTATTTTATGTGAACAATAAATCGTCCAAAGATAGGTTTATTGTTTAACATAGTTTATTGTCAATATTTGATTACTACACCAAGAGTACCACATACAAGTTGATATTTATGTCCAAAAACTAAATATCAATGTTGTGTTCGGTCACTTGTGATGGGGTTTACCATTATTTGAATTGATTAATTGTTTAATACGGATTCCTATGTGAACATGTATATTAAGTATTAGTTCTCTATTCAGTTAATCCATCAACTTCTACAATATCTGCGAACATCAACTCCATTCCTGTGCTAAATGGAACCAACTATTAAGGACTGGAAAGAGAACGTTCTGATCGTTCTTGGCTGCATGGACTTAGATCTTGCATTAAGGACTGAACAACCCGCTGCACTTAAGGATAAAAGTTCTGTTGATGAAAACAGGGACTTTGATAAGTGGGATTGTTCAAACCGCATGAGTCTTATGATCATGAAGCGTGATATTCCAGAATCATTCAGGGGCGCTGTGTCCGATAAGGTAATTACAGCCAAAAAATTTCTTACTCAAATTAAAAAAAAAACGCTTTACAAAGAGCGATAAGGCTAAAACTAGTACGCTTTTGGCATACTTAGTTTCACTAAGGTATAAAAGTAAAGGAAATATTCGGGAGTACATTATGGAGATGTCTCATATTGCTTCAAACTTAAAGGCTTTAAAACTTGAACTTGTTCGCTGAAAATCGTACCGCAAGCGCACGGGTTGCGTTCAAGTAATAAAGTGGACCTAAAGAGTCCGGATTGTCGATCCCACGAGAAATGTATACTTTCGATTACTCGACTCTAATCAATTTTAATTCTAACGACAAAAGGAAACACACACATTTAAAGACATAAGATAAAAACTAACAATCTACAAAATAAGAAAATAAAGGTGTCTTGGCAAATTTCGGAGGAAAAAGTGTGGTTGGAATTTACGATGTCGCTTAACCTATTGTTTCATTGATCTCGAACCAATTATGTGCCGATACATATTATCAAAATGCGATAGTTAGACCCGATTCTCCTGTTATAGTTAATACCCCCTCTCGAGGTCATATTAACCCTAATCGACGTATCTGTAACGCATATCTCTATGTCGATACAAACATAGCCAACAGCATGAGTTTCTGTGAAAATAGCTTAATGGATCACATGAGGTAGGTGTATATCTCTACATCACCTAGACGCGCCTGGAACACCAAGCAAACCCATGGCATTGATCATTTCGGTCTATTTAATGAAACTATTTTCAACAATCACATCAATCTTAATTACTATCATTTAAGCGTCACCAAAAATGAAGTAAAACCTAACAATTCCATCTAAGCGTCACCAAAAATGAAATCATTTTAAACATGATGATCAATACACTATGATTTTGATAACAACTGCATTTATCACTAAACATGTAGATATATCGATAATCAATAAAACAAACTAGGTTAAGTTCAATCCATAAATTCCAACACAAAGTCTTAGCTCATTTTATATATATAAAAACAAAGGAGATTCATAGTATAATACATTACAAACTTGGACAATAATAAAGGAATTCAAAAAGTGAAGATATAACCCTTTTTGTGTAGTTTTGAACTCCTTCAAGGCATCTCCAAGTATTCTTTGATGTTAATCTCCTTGCTCTCAACTTTTAATCCCCCAAAATAAGCCAAGATCAACCAAGAAAAGAAAAGAAAGAGAAAAGAAAATGAAAACCTAGAGAGAAAAAGAAAGAAAAACCTAAACAAAACTAAACAAAACTAAAAAAACTGTTAACTAAAAAATAAAAACTAAACTAATATATTCTCCCTCAAAAAAACCGTCCAAGCTAGTCAATATATAGGAAAAGATATTTTGTTTGCTTAACAATGAAGTTATCAAAATATCTCATGAAAATTGCATCCAAGGTCCCTGAAATATTGAAAGATAATTAAAATGGTCCCTCAACTTTGAAGTAGTACAATTTGGTCCTTGAATTTTTGACTTTCATTTCAGTTAGGCCCTTTATACATTGCACTTCAAGTCCTTCATCCTTCTGGCATGTGCAATTTGGTCCCCAACTTCACCTTTTTGTCCATTTTTAGTCCATCTCTTCTCCTTTTCGAGTCATTCTTCTTCTTGACGGGGTTTAGCCTACAAAAGTGAAAATTACACAATTATGAATAGAAATATACTCAATATCAATTCTAATTAATTTCAGAAAAGTGTCGAATAAGTGTGTTTTTCCACACTTATCAAGCTATCTGATGATTTGCTCATGCATCTGGTTTTAAATTCTATTCCTGCACAATTCAGGGTCAGTTATAACTGTCAAAGGGATAAATGGACTCTAAATGAGCTCATTTCATACTGTGTGCAAGAAGAAGAAAGGCTGAAGTAAGAAAGGACTGAAATTGCTCACTTGGTTAGTACCTCTAAGGACAAGTTCAAGAAAAGAAAGAATAAGAAAGTTGCATCCGGTTTGGCTCAAAATTAACAGCGAAATAAATTTAGCTGTAAATTTTGTGAAAATTTGGGACATATAAAGAGAGATTGTGCTAAATACCACGCTTGGCGTGCAAAGAAAAGTACGTTTCTCACTTTGGTTTGTTTTGAGGTAAATTTAGTGTCAATACCTAGACACACTTGGTGGATAAATTTTGGTACCACCACTCACATAAGTGTGTCTATACGGGGTTGTCTGAGCTTCCAAAACTAATTGATGCTGAAAGATTCATCTATCTGGGGTGATGGCAAATCAGTTAAGGTTGAGGATTTGGGGAATTTAGGTTATCATTAAAGACTGATTATTATTTGAATTTGAAAGAGATATTTGCGGTACCGTCCTTTTGGATGGAATTTGGTTTCTATTTCTAATTGGACAAATTTGTTCAATTAGAAATAGTTAGTTTGATCTTTTTCTTAATTCAAATATTGGGGGTGTCAGTTCTTTATCCGGTTACGATAACCTATGTTTGTTTAATGCGGTTGCCTCTTATAAAGAAACTTTGTATTTGGATTCACGTGGTATTGAACATAAATTAACCAATGAGAAATATGCTTTGTTATGGCACAAGCGATAAGGTCACATCTCTCAAAAGAGAGTGGAAAGATTTGTGTTAGAAAGAATTCTTGATTCCCTTAATATTTTCAGACTTAAGTAAATTATATTAAGGGAAAACAAACAAACATAAGGAGATTAGGTGCCAATAGGATTTCTGATGTCTTAGAACTAATTCATACGGATATCTGTAGATCATTCCCTTCGGCTTCTTGGAATGGTCAACAATCATTTATTACGTTCATAGACGACTTTTTCTCAATATGGCTACCTATATTTCATCCATGAGAAATCCCAAACGCTAGACATGTTCAAGGCATACAAGACTGAGTTCGAAAATCGACTCAGTAAAAGAATTTAACAAGTCAAATCTTACCACAGTGGTGAATACTATGAAAGATATGACGAATCAAGAGAACAATGTCCAGGACCTTTTGCAATATTCCTAGAGGAATGTGGAAGTAACCCACGGTACATCAGGATCCTCCTAGGTATAAGCACTAAAGACTGCAGCTTAAAATCTCAACAAAGTTCCAAGTAAAGTAATTGTTAAGGGGTTACAAATTTTTAAAGGTCCCACTATCAGGTCAATTTTCGAAACGGGAAATGTTCGATTTCTTGAGGGCGTAGAGTTTGTGAGGGGAGATAAGGTTATAAGGTTATGATTTTGTCATAGATGAAGAATATTTATATATTCCTTCTGTTGCAATTGACAATGATTTGGTTCGGGGACAAATTCTTGCTCCAAATCTTATTCAAGAAGCAATTTTGGATCAAGACAATATTACAAAATCCCCCATACACAATTAAGAGATTGTTCCAGAAAAACAAACTCAACAACCTCAAGAACAAATGTCATTAAGGAAATCCACTATAAAAGAAGAAAGACAATTCTGGATAACTTTATAGTCTTTCTCCAAGAAAATAAGGATGACATACGAAAGAAGAACTTATCAATGAACTTTCATCAAGCCATGCAAAGGAATAATTCTAAAGAGTGGATTGATGCCATGCGTAAAGAGATTTTTCTTCGGTTTCTATGAAAACTCTTTTAGGACAATTATGGCATCTGTGACATATTTTGATCTTAAGTTGCATTAGATGGTTTACAAATTAAAGAAATCCATCTATGGGCTTAAGCTGGTTTCCCGAAATGATATCACAATTTTATCAAATAATTATCTCATTTGGTTTCGAGATACATTCAATTGATGATTGTGGATATCACAAGTTCAGTGGGAGTAGGCAAATCTTTGTGATGCATCTTTTGTATTAAGGATATAGATATACAAGAATTATTCGTGGTGTATTTTTGGATTATCACAAAAGAGTTGTATCGATGAGGTTCTTAAAAGATTTGTAATGCAGATATGAAAATCAAGTAATACCCCTACAATTAAGGGAGACAACTTTAGTCTCAATTAGTGCCCCAATGATAAATTTAAAGATAAAGGATATGCATCAAATTCAATATACTTTAGCAATTGAGAATTTAATGTATACTCGGGTTAGCACACATCCGGATATAGTATTCATTGTTGGAATACTGGGCAGATATTTAATTAACTTGCGATGGAAATTTGAAAAGTAGCCATCAGGTTATTCGGTATCTATAGAGAATAAAGGATTACATGACTACATTCAGGAAAATCAGACCAATTGGAGATCGTTGGATATTTTGATTATGGAATTTGACTGTAAAATATTGTCACTAAGCTGCGTATTTTGGATGGAAATGAAAGACCACTTAAGTTATTTTGTGACAATAACAGTCTTGTATTCCAACAGGAACATGGCGATGCCAAAGTTTATGGACATTAAGTTCCTAGTGTCAAGGAAAGAATTCAGAGTGGTTAGGTTTCTATAAAGCATATAAGGACAAACTCTATAACCATGGATCCATTTACTAAATGGCTACCACCCAAGGTCTTTCATGAGCATGATGCTCACATGGGTGTTGCATCTTTTGATGATATGCCAGTTTAGTGGGAGTTTGTATTTTGGATGTTGTCTTTTGACACATAATTTTGGTTGTGCACATTCAGTTCATTTCAGAAATAAAGTATTCAGTTCAGTTCCACTCTGATTAAAGTTTATGGTTGATCTCATAAGGTATTAAGGAATAAGGTAGGACCAGTTGGAAATATGCATGTTTAGATCACATTACATGTAATTTCCATGCTACACATTCACACTTGATCTATGTCATTTGATTGCATTGATGTATGTGACCATTGATGTGTTTAGTTATGTTACTTATAATGAAGACCACTTTGATCCTATGTTGATATAATCAATGGACGAGATTGTTCGGAGATGCTTTTGGTTATGATAGCAAAAGTTTTGAGCTCATAAGGTTATACACATTTATAAGATAACATATGTGGCCCAAGTGGGAGATTGTTGGGAAATTATTTAATTTGCCATGATGGGCCGACATGTGTAATTAACTGTGTATAAATGCTATCCTAAAGTTAAGACCAAAATTAAAGTGATCTAATAAGGAATTAAGTAATTAGGCTTTAAGCATCTAAATAAAGTATGGACCGGACTGTATTTGTAGAGACCGGATCCATTAGGGTTTGTATTTGACGATGGGCCGAATACATATGGGAATATATAAAGGGTTATGGTCCCCAATTCATGTGTGATTTTCTCATTCTTTGTGGCATTCTATCAACACAAGAATACAAGGGAAAGCATATGAAGAGGAAGATCCATAAAACTCACAATCAGGAATTAAGATGGAGATTTGAAGCAACCAAATTGAAGATTTACTGATCAAGATTCATTATTCATTATTCAAGTCAGAAATCAATTGATTAAGGTATGTTCCACGTTAATTCAATTTCTTGATGATTTGACATGAAGATTTTAGCAAGATCATAAAATTTAAGTTTTAATAAAGTTCCAACAAAATTAACCCAAAACATGAAAACTGCTGAATCTCCAAACAAAAATCAAGTTTAGTATTTTAATTTCAATGCAACAAGAAATAGATTTAAGATCATCTTCAAGTCTGTATTAAGCTGTGAGAAAATAGCAAAAAAAAACTCAAATAAATAGATTTCAGATGGTATCCAAGATAGAATCACATGATTTGAGAAATCTAGAATCAACAGAAGTTGATAAATAGTAAATCATGTACATGAAATTCAGTAGATGACAGTCAAATTCATACATCACTCGCAACACAATCATCAATAGATTAATATAAAAATATAAATATGTCGAGTGAAAAATTTATCGACACTGAGTACAAGAATATTAATCAAGAAGATAAAAAAACTACAAATGAATAATAGACACAAAATTCCTTTACCAGTCATGCTCTGTGATCTCTGATTCATTTACCGTTTGAGCTAACATCTGTAGGATTTAGACTAGGGACAAATCCAGTAATTTTTCGCACCCGGACTAAAATTTAAAAGTCAATATAATAAATTCATATATAAATTAAATTCAAATTTATTTAATTTGAAGTTGTTCCGGAAGAGGTTTTGAAATATAAAATTCATCTACAATAGAATCTATATCTATCTTTTGAGCAAGTTCTCGTTTGATGAAGAGTGTCATACAATCACCAAGAAAGTCATCCACCATTCTGTTACGAAGATCTGTCTTCACATGTTTCATTGCTGAAAATTCTCGCTCAGTAGTCGCAGTAGAAATAGGTAAAGTTAGTACAAGACGAATCAATCGAGTAACCATAATATAATTAGTCTCTGACATGCTACTCTCAGTTAACTGTCGACTTAACTCAACAAGTGTAGATACTTGACATCGAGAATTGCTCTTCATATCTAGCTCAAAATGTCACAACTCGTATTCCGAAGTACGAATATGTTGCGTTGAAAAATTTGCAGGATGGAATTTTTCAGCAAGTGTACAAATATCACGAATGCTAAATGATTCAAACGAATTTCTAGGATCCAAAGCTACACTGAGTGTGAGAAGTTCAACTGATGTCTCTTGTGTTTAATTCCATTAGTACGAAATCTATTGCTTTATTGAAAACATCAAAGTGATAATGATGCTTCGTTGTAATTTGGTCACGAGAACGACAAGGACCAACCTTATATATGTAACTGTTATGCCCTAAGTCCAGTCAACTTTGGACATAAACACTTTCAATATATATATATAATCGATGCATATGTATGGCAATATCTATTATTTAATTGAATTAGTATTCTAATAAATTAAATAATAGAATCCGTAGATTCAAGTCTTGGTGATTTGTTAATCACAAGGAGTTGTGATTGTGAGATACAAATTATATATGATTGAATCTTAAATCATCTGTGGTCGAAGAAATAACGAGACACGGATATTGTCATTACAGTTAGACCATCACGTGCAACATTTTTACTTGTGAAGTAAGTATCTATCGCACAAGGTAAAGTGCGGTGACACTCGAATGAACACGTGGATGTTTTGTTCTATAACAAAACATTGGAGACTCCATGGGAGATTCCACATGGATAACTATCTGAGTGTTAGTAGTTAATCTCTAACGTTCGGTAGTGGAATTGGTCATTTGACTTGAGGTCATTATAGTACCTTATGTGAGGACATTCATACTTTGGTGGTGTTGGATGTTGCTCTGTCAAGGGTTGCTAATACAGCATTGTTCGGGTATGTCAGAATCATATGAAAGTTGTGAATGATCAATAGAAAATTCGTCACTCTTAGATAGTAAGAGATTATGATCTATTTTTTATCCAGTTAAGTTGATAATGAAATCCTTGGCCAAGGTAAACTCATAAAATATATGACCAATAATTGAGATTGACATATATCCATATCTCATAATTGATCGGATCATATTGACGAAAGGATTATAGTTTCACGATAAACGAACAAGTTTGGTTTTGTCATACTACGTGACATTTCCCGTCACATATATTGCCCGACACATTGTTAGATGTCAATCTGGGACGATGGATGTGAATTGGTGATAAATTAAAAAAGGTATTTTAATTTATCAATTTTGATTAGATCAAAATAATATTTCACATTGTTAGGCATCGTGATCGGGACCCTAATGGGTCACACACAAAAGAAAACAGAAGAATGAGATTTAGCAATTAATTAATTGACAAGTGTTGGATAATTAATTAATTGACTTGTTTATTAATATGCCCGAATTAATTAATAATCAGATTTAATTAATTTGATTAATTAAATATTGGACCGGGTTAAGTTTAACAGATGGGTCGAGCCCGCTTGGACTTATATTAATAGGCTATTGAGGTTTGAAATATGTATGAAAATTTTCATTATTCTAGCTAGTACAAGAAAAGAAAACTCTAGCCGTCATTCTTATTCTCTGTGTGGATGACCATTGGAGGCTGGACAATTGGACATCTTGGATTGTAGATCGTGATAATTGGAGTTCAAGAAAAAGCAAATGAATTTGTGGAATTCATCAAAAGTATAATTCTCATCACGGTTTCTATCTAAACACATTGTAGATCTTTGGTGGGAATTGAAAATTGTTTTATTTCCGCTGTGCATGATTAAGTAAATTCCTAATAGTGGTATCAAAGTCTACTTTATGTTTGTTAGAAATTGTTTCAAATTATAGAACAATCAAAAAATTGATTGTTGATATTTTTCTTATTTCTAGCAATTGTGAAAATTTGATTTTTATTTAAAAAAAAAATTGATCTGAAAACCATGGCGGGCGGCACCGCCGGGCATGGCGGCAGCACCCGCTGCAACAACGGGCAGCACTCCACCACGTCCCGGATGCAGCAGCGACGTCACTGCTACTGCATTGGCCCTCGCCACTGCGAGTTGCAGCGGCAAGCGCCACTGCAGCTCGTTACAGCGCCATGCGCTACTGCAATACCCGGTGGTGCGCCTACCTGTGTGACAGCGTCGACGCACCACTGTTACTCCATGGGGGCGCCAGCGACAGAGAGAAATGGGCGATTTTTCTAGGGTTTTTAGTTGGGTTCGGGGTGGATGGAGGCGGGGCCTCTAATGCAATTTCTGAAATTGCAGGCCACCGCCTGCAATTATTGAAAAGGGTTAAGTTTGCAATTTTATAAAAAGGGCTTGTCATGCAATTAATAAAATTGAAGGGCTTGCTTTTAATTTTAAACCGGTGGTCAACTTTGTAATTTTCAAAATGAGTTTTGAATTTAAATATTAAAATGTTTTTAGAGTTGATTTTCAAATGGGTTTTACTTAAAATTTCAATATTGACCCGTTTAAAATTTTATTTAAAAATTGATGATTTTTATATTTTCGTTAAAATTGAATTTTAATTTAAATATTAAACTTTGACCCTAAATTGAATTTTATTTTATTTAGGAGTTTTATCCTAAATTAAAATGTTAATTCATTTTAAATTAGAGTTGGATTTTAATTTAGTATTTAATTAAAATTTGATTTTAATTAAATTATCCACCCTAGTATATTGTTGAAATTAGAGTTGAACTCTAATTTGACATTAAATTGTCTTGTCCTAAATTCTTCTTGAAATTAGAGTTTGACTATAATTTGGTATTTAATTAAGATTTGATTTTAATTAAATAAGTTCGCCCTAATATCTCGGAATTTGAGTTTGACTCTTATTTTGTATTTAATTAAAATTTTATTTTAATTAAATTCGACCGTATTAATTCGATTATAATTAGAGTTTGACTCTAATTTGCAATTAATTAAAATTTGATTTTAATTAAATTGTGTCGCCCGAAAATTTTATTGGAATTAGAGTTCGACTCTAATTTTGTATTTAATTAAAATTTGATTTTAATTAAATAGTCCCGCCCTATAATTCTAGAATTAGAGTTGGACTCTAATTTGATATTTAGTTGAGATTTTATTTTAATTAAATAAGCCCGCTAATTAAATTAATTAATTAATTTGATTAATTAATTAATTAAATTAAATTAATTAATTGTTTTGATCTGTTTGTCTAAATTAATTTAGACGACTTTAATTGCTAGAAACTTGAAACATGTTTGCATATAATATTATATATTATTTATGAAAGCATTTATGTGATGAATGTTTTATTAGTGGATGATTATGGACTCGACCATGTGGATGTGTTGAATGGCTTTTATTCTTCTTGTTTTATGGGTCTGTGAGCTCTTAATTTATTTTGGACATGCGAATCCGTTATTATTGTTATTATTTTGGGCTTACGTGACAACTAATATAGGATACATGTTGCAGCTAGACTAATTGGAGATCCAAGAAGAGATGGAGACCATAGAGATGGAGCATTGTATGAATCAATGCTATACTCCCTCAGAACTGACCAACTAGTCTTCCTTATGGCTCGGGAAGACTAGATAGTAAAAGTCTATAATCATCCACACTATTATATGTATGTTTATTTGCATGCTAGATGTATAATAAAAAATATATAATTATTATGATGAGACATTTGCATGCAAAACCCCTCATTAAAAATATTAGGTCAATTTGTTATTCGCCTTCCTTCATTATAGTGAAAAACGAGAGTCCTAAATTGATCTCAACTTGTTGAGTACACTCAAGGCTGATCTATTAGGGATATATTTGACACTATGAAATATTAGATATTTCTGAATGATGGGTTTGACCTAACTAAAATTTATCTTTTGTTGAGCACACTCAAGGAGATAAATTTAGAAGCATGTTAAAATATTAAGTCATATTTATACTCGCCTTCCACCATTATAGTGAAAAACGAAAGTCCTAAATCGAACTTAGTTTGTTGAGCACACTCAAAACTGGTTTATTAGGGATATGTTTGACACTATGAAATATTAGATATTTCTGAATGATGGGGTCGACTTAACTAATAGTTATCTCTTGTTGAGTACAATCAAGGAGATAAATCTTAGAGGCATGTTAAGCTAACACATAAGATGTGTGAAGATAAAGAGTTGTCAGCTTAATGATTTGGGAGTTGTATGGAGATACAATTGATAATAGTATCTATCCAAATATTTCATTAGGATTTGTTCAGTACACTCAAGGTTTTAATATAACAAATGGGATCCCAGCCCACTGGGAATCAAGTACGGATTCCATAAATTTGTATGAGGGGGTCATAAATTTGAGTTAAACAGTGGGAGCGAAATTAATTTAATAAAAGACCATGTTAAATTAATTGATGCTTTATATATATTATTTCTTTTACTTTTCGTTGTTTACTTTTATTGAATCATGAGTAACCATATATATTTGAGAAGTATATTGGATGCCAACAACCAAATCAAATTTTCTTGACTGACATCGCAATCTGAGAATTGTTCTCAGGCATAAAAAAATGGTTGTGTCCTTGAGTAGCCCTTTCCAGAGACACTTGCTGATGACTCGACAAAGGAAGATGTGGCTACTATAATAAACACAGTGATGACGATAGTATTGCAACATGTGTGATGTTTGCAACTATATCACCTGAATTACAAAGCAACATAAAAGTATAGATGCTAACACACGATTTTTCATCTCAATGTGTTGAATGATGAACAATCACATGTGGAAATATATGATATTTCCTAGCAACTATACCGGTGCATAATGGCAGAAGAATCTTCAGTCAGTGCTCGTGTGCTGAAAATGCTGACTACTTTGAAAAGTTGTCTCGATTGCATTCAATCATGAACAATGAACAAAGTATAGACTTGGTTCTGCAATCTCTGTCAGAGAGTTATTCATAACTAATTATAAACTTAACATGAATAAACTCGAAGTACGCTCATTGAGTTGCTGAACATGCTTAAAACTGTTAAGTTCAACATTTGTGTTTGTAGTGGACAAATCTTAGTCATAGATTCCGATAGGGAAGTCTAAAGGATGCTTTAGGAAAGCAACTAAGATGACTAAGACTGTTAAAGCGAATAAGGACAATACCAAATCTGATGATCCTTATTATCATTTTGGAAGGTAGATCATTGGAAATGAAATTGTAAGGCTTATATCTACTTCATTAGTTTCATGGGTATTAGATATTAGATATGGATCTCATATTTACATAAATATGCAGAAACTAAATAAAAGTAGATCGCTGCAGAATGAAGAAGTTGACCTACACGTTGAAAATTAGCAAAAATTGTTTGTAGAAGCATATTTCTTGCCATTGCCTTTGGGCTTAATATTAGAATTAAAGAAATGTTATTTTTGTTCTCACCATTACTAAGAGCATTAAATAAATTTCATGTTTGGACATGAATTATTTTAATGTTAAGGATAATTATTCATTTTATCTTGATAAGATCTTAATGGTTATGGTAAATTAAAAAATGACATTTATATTCTAAATATTGAGTATTCTATAATGAGTATAGAAATTGAAATGTATAAAAATGATAATCTGAATAACACTATATCTGGCATTGTGGATTTGGTCGCATAAATGAGAATACAATTCCAAACTTATATAGAGATGTATATTTGGGTCAAATGATTTTGAATAATTTGACAAATGTGAATCATGTCTGTAAGACATAGTGACTAAATCTCATTTTACTAGAAAATGAGAAAGATCTGCACAATTACTAGGTCTATTAAATAGTGATATATGTGGACCCATATCAATTAATGTCATGTAAAGTTTATCTTATCTCATCACATTTACTAATGACCATTTCAGAAATGATCATGTATATTTAATGAAATATTCAAGCATGAAACTCTTGAAATGTTCAGGGGATTCAAGTTAGAAATATAGAAACAAATAGGTAAATATATTCTTATACTAAGACTTGATCGAGGTAAAGAATATCTAAAATGGAGAATTTAGATTATCTAAAAGAGAATGAAATTCTCATGCAGTGGATTCGTCCACATACATTGCAACATAATGATACATCTGAAATGAGGAATCGTATACTATCAGATATAGTGCAATTAAGAACAAGTCATGCAAGCATTCAAAAATCATTTTAAGGTCATGCACTGATTACCACGTGCTGCGCACTAAATCGTGTCTCATCTAAATCGGTTGACAAAACTTCATACGAGTTATGGAAATGCCCAACTTATCTCATATGAAAGTTTAGGCTGTGACGCTTATGTGAAGTGTATTAGATCAGATAAGTTTAAGACTAGATCTGATAAATACATATTTGTGGATATCCAGAGACAATTGGATATCAATTCTATAATCTCGTTGAGAAGAAGATGTTTATCTCAAGACATGTCATACTCCTAGAGCAAGTATTTATTCTAGGAGAGACAATGGGAGCAGAATAAATCTTGAAGGAGTTCAAGAGTTCATAGATATAATTGATCGAATAGATGAACCTGAGTCTTATCCCACACCTGCTAAGGGACATACTCTTGATTAAGAAGTGGAGACTTTTGAGGACACGTTAGCTCTGTGTAAATCTTGTAGGATCATTCGACCTCTAAGAAAGTACGAATCCATGATTACTAATCATGCATTACTAATCAAGGATAATGAACCTACTAATTACGCAGGAATAAAGTTAAGTGTTGACTTGTAAAGGTGGCAAGAGGCCATAGAAATTCGAGATGGACTTGATGTATGTAACCAAGGTTTGGACCTTGGTCGACCTACCAATGGATTAGAAACCATAGGTTATAAATTAGTTTACAAGAAAAGGTCAATATCGATTGAAACAAGCCTCTTGGAGCTAAAATCTTCGATTTGATGTGAAAGTCAAAATGTTTGATTTTATCATAAATGAAGACGAATTGTGCGTTTACAAAAAGATAGTTGAAGCATTGTCACATTCTTGATATTATATGTATGAGACATATTATAAGAAACGACGTCTCTATATTTCAATTGTTGAAATTATGGTTGTCAAATAATTTCTCCGTGATAGATATGGGAGAAGCAAGTTGATCTATAGAGATAGATCTAGAAAATTGCTTAACTCATCCCAATCTATACAGATAAAATCTCAAGAAGATTTTATATGGAGAAAATGAACTAGAGTTCATGGATACACTGATGCTAACTTCTAGTCAGACTAGAATAATAGCATATCTCAAATAGGATATTGGTTTATCCTTAAGCGGTGTGTTGAAAATGTTCCAAATCGGAAATAACTGTTGATTCAATAATAGAAGCCTTATACATCATTGTTTTAGAAAGCAACGAAAGTTGTGGTCTGGATCAGGAAGTTCATTAATGAACTGGGCGTAGTTCCTAACATTATTGATTACACGCTTTTGCATTGTGATAACAAGGAGCCATCGTGCAAGCGAAGGAACTAATGTTTCATCAATGATCCAAACATGTATTAAGGTGGTATTATCTCATTGGAAAGATAATACAATGAAACGACGTAAAGAAAGAACGAATTCCCATAAGTTATTAAATTGCAAATCCACTGACAAAGAGTTGTCGCAACATAAACATGATCGTCATGTGGACTCTTATGGTATAAGATACATGATTGAATCTAGTGCAAATGGGAGTTTGTAAGTGTTATGCTCTAAGTCCAATCAACTTTGGAAATAAACACTTTCAATATATATATATATATATATATATATATATATATATATATATATATATATATATATATATATATATATATATATATAATTGATGCATATGTATGGCAATATCTATTATTTAATTGAATTAATATTCTAATAAACTAAATAATAGAATCCGTAGATTCAAGTCTTGGTGATTTGTTAATCACAAGGAGTTGTGATTGTGAGATACAAATTATATATGATTGAATCTTAAATCGTTCGTGGTCGAAGTAATAACGAGACACGATATCGTCATTACGATTAGACCATCACGTGTGACATTCTTACTTGTGAAGTAAGTAGCTATCTCTCAAGCTAAAGTACGGTGACACTAGACTGAACACGTGGATGTTTTGTTATAGAACAAAACATTGGAGACTCGCTGGGAGATTCCACATAGATAACTATCTGAGTGTTAGTAGTTAATCTCTAACGTTCGGTAGTGGAATTGGTCATTTGACTTGAGGTTATTATAGTACCTTATGTGAGGACATTCATACTTTGGTGGTGTTGAATGTTGCTCTGTCAAGGGTTGCTAATACAACATTGTTTGGGTAAGTCAAGAATCATATGAAGGTTGTGAATGATCAATAGAGGATTCGTCACTCTTAGATAGTAAGAGATTATGATCTACTTTTTATCCAGTTAAGTTGATAATGAAAACCTTGGCCAAGGTGAACTCATAAGTCGAAAAAGAGTTTTCGACTTACATTGACTTAACAGTGGGATAAAACATATGATCAATAATTGAGATTAACACATATCCATATCTCATAATTGATCGGATCATATTGACGAAATGATTATAGTTTCACGGTAAACAAACAAGTTTGATTTTGTCATACTACGTGACATTTTCCGTCACATGTATTGCCCGACACATTGCTATATGTCAATTTGGGACGATGAATGTGAATTGTTGATAAATTAAAAGTGGTATTTTAATTTATCAATTTTGATTAGATCAAAATAATATTTCACATCGTTAGACATCGTGATCGGGAACCTAATGGATCACACACAAAAGATAATTAGAAGAATGAGATTTACCAATTAATTAATTGACAAGTGTTGAATAATTAATTAATTGTGTTGTTTATTAATAGGCTCGAATTAATTAATTGGATTAACTAATTCATGGATCAGATTTAAGTAATTTGATTAATTAATATTGGACCAGGTTAAGTTTAATAGATGGTCCGTGCCCCCTTGGACTTATATTAATGGCTGCTAAGGTTTGAAATATGTATGAAATTTTTCTTTATTCTTGCTAGCACAAGAAAATAAAACTCTAGCCGTCATTCTTGTTCTCTGTGTGGATCACCATTGGAGGTTGGACAATTGGACATCTTGGATTGCAGATCGTGATAATTGGAGTTCAAGAAAAAGCAAAGGAATTTGTGGAATTCATCAGAGGTATACTTTTCATCACAGTTTCTATCTAAACACATTGTAGGTCGTTGGTGGGAATTGAAAATTATTTTTTTTCCACTGTGCATAATTAAGTAAATTCTCAACAATACAAACTTTCCAAGTCGAGAAAATGGTAAATGATGTGAAATCTTGAAAAGTGGTTGCAGCCAAAAGATACACACACAAAAGAAATATAAGATTTAGGATTTGGGTTGGGCCTTCTAATTGGTTTTCCATCTAGTCTTCTACCTGTTAATGAAGGGAAAATTAGGTCGGGAAAAATTTATGAGTCAGGTGTTTACTTTCACGAAATCACGAATCAGGCCCCAACGTTTAATCTTTCAAAACTTAGGTTTTCGGTCGATTTAATTAATTATATTTAAATACAAATCTAATAATATTCTTTCATTAATTTACTGATACAGTTAAGATTTCCTAATATAACAGATCATCTCCCTATTTTCTTTGATTCTGCTTCATCCCCGGACTGATACCGATTCTGGACCAAAATTGACGGCAGATTAAAGGAGAAATCGGTCACATATCAGAACTAATCCTCGCCGGTCACGTAGTTCCAACGGTGGAAATTCGGTCACAGATTGTAATCCCCAGTCGAATTTCTGCTACTGAAAATCCAATTGGCAGGTTACGGCTGCGTTGAAGGTCCAATTGATAGCACCGATTGGAGAAAAAACGCTTCCATTGCCGCCATCAATTTACCCATTGCCCATCGGTATTTTTTATAGTTTACATAAACTTGTGACTCCAATTGATGAAATAACAACGCACAATCAATAATAGATGTGCAATGATGAGAATGACATTTTTGAAATCTGTGGCTTCCTGCATTTGAAATCTGTGAATTCAATGCAACTTCTGTTTTCCTACAGTTGTCTCCTCTATTCTGAATTTTGCATGTTCTCCAACCTGTGACCCGGAACACCTATGTGGCCTGCATTTAATTTCGATTTCTACTACTGTCTTCCTACAATTGAATTCTATGACCTGCATGTTCTACTATTCGTGTCATAAATTTGAATGTGACCTGCATGTTCTACTACCTGTGACCCAAAACACCTATGTGGCCTGCATTTAATTTCGATTGAATTCTGTGACCTACATGTTATACTATCTGTGTCCCAAAACCTGTATGTGATCTGCGTGTTCTCCTACCTGTGACCCAAAACACATATATGCCCTATATGGAATCAATTTAAGTACTTACTGTTATCTGTGACCTGCATGAATCAATTTAAATACAGACAACATGCATTTCATTTTGCAGATTAATGGATGTCCACGTATGTTTGCTGAATGGAACCCGGATATCAGTGGTTTTGCTGGCTCGTAATTGCACATATGTGAAGCTTGTGGATACTGTAATGAAAGATTTCAGTTTGGATCCTACAAAGGTCGCAGTCACAATACAGTATCTACTGAATAATGATTTGCCGGCAGTAAGAATAAGAAGTGACAGTAATGTGCTATCATACATTACTCTAAAGGTTATAAATCGTGACCCTTCTAGATATCCATTACACATTGATGTTACCCTAGTCGAGCAACAGTATATTACAATTCCAGCTGCTGCACATACAACCAGAGAGCTTCCTTTAAAGAGGGTGGTTTCAGACATATGCTCTGCAACTATGGAACCTGCAGGTCACATTAGTGAAGATGAGGTCACAATTGTAACTATCGCTGATCATAATGAAGTTGAGGAAGGAAAGGTATTCCGTGATAAGGAAGTTCTCAAATTGAGCCTTTCTCTGTACGCGATTCAGAACATGTTTGAATTTGTAGTTGTTCGATCGGACAAGAAGGAGTACGTAGTAAAGTGTTTACATGAGGTGTGTACTTGGATTTGCAGATCTTCTAAGTGGGGAAAATCAGAACTTTTTAAGATTAGGAAGATCGCAAATGGTCACATGTGTGGGTCAAACATAATTTTGGGAAGTCACAGGCAACTATCCAGTACAGTTATTTCATCTAGTATAAAATACAAGTACACATCGTCGTCCAATACTATATACACTCCAAAGGATATATGTAGAGATATGTTTCACATGTATGGTGTGTCATTGAACTATTCTAAGGCTTGGAGATGTCGTGAGCAAATATTAAGAATAATTAGGGGTGATCCAACAAAGTCATTCAGTAAGATACCTGCCTACTTCCACATGCCTGAACAGAAAAATCCTGGAACAGTCACAGGATTGGAGCTTGATGGTCACAATAGGTTCAAATATTGTTTCATGGCCCTCGGTGCATCAATTCAAGGATGGAAGCATTGCAGACCTGTAGTGGTTGTGGATGGAACTTACTTGAATGGACACTACGGTGGTACTCTATTCGCAGCTTGTACGCAGGATGCGAAAAATAGCATTTTTATTCTTGCTTTTGGGATTGGAGATAGTGAGAACGATAGAGCATGGACATGGTTTTTGGAGAACTTAAAGAAGGCTTATGGTGTTAGAGATGGATTATGTTTTGTATCAGATCGCCATGTTAGTATCAAGAATGCTATAGAACGTGTCTATCCGGGTACCTGTCATGGTATTTGTTCCTATCATTTGCTACAAAATTTGAAGTCATACTATGGTAAAACAGGTCACAACATAACACAAGCTTTCAATGCGGCTGTTCGATCATACACATTATCAGAGTTCGAGTATCACATGCAACAGCTTGACATGATGAATGGACATATTAGGAGTTACCTGGTATATTCCTACTTTTTTTTATTCTTTCCATTTTGTTTTAAAATAATCCCAAATTTTATTTTCTGTGACCCTCATGTACATGGTTGATGTTTTTAGGAGGCTGTTGGACTTGAAAAGTGGTCACGATTGCACATGCTAGCAAATCGCTATTCTACAATGACCTCAAATATAATAGAATTAGTCAACGCAGTCACGAAAGCAGCAAAAAATTACCCCATTATGTCATTGTTAGATTCTTTGAGACAGACTATACAAATGTGGTTATGTAAACATAGCGAGGATGCACATGGCACATTCACAAGGTTGACAACCACGTACGAGAAACTTATGAGGAAAATGAGCACAGATTTGAAGAAACTAAAGGTCACATTTATGTTTTGCTTCTCCTTTATGTAACTGTGACCTGAAGAACATATTCTGTGACTCAAACAATTTTCTGTGACCTGAGATTTACTTTGCTGGACTTCATATATGTATGGTTTTTACTGTTACTTGCAGGTGTTACCTGTGAGCCAGAAACTGTTTGCAGTCAAAGATGACCATTCGTCTTTCGTTGTAGATATATACCAACGTACATGCACATGCAGGATGTTTCAAGTCGATCTATTTCCATGTCCGCATGCACTGGCTGTGGTTGCACATACTAAAAGGGATCCCTACGACTATTGTTCTTATTACTACACAAAAGATGCATACATGAAGTCATACCAAGAGTTCGTGTTACCAGTTGGAGATCCATCTGAATGGACCGTCCCTGTAGAATTGCATTACAAAATTGTATTAGCTTCTTTTTAGAAAAGGAGTTCTGGCAGACCTGCCGAAAAGAGGATAAGATCAGCAAGTGAAGGGAAACAGATTGTGAAATGTGGTCGCTGTAGGGGACATGGTCACAATCGAAGGAGACGTACTAACTTGGTTCCATTGAGCCAAAGTCAAGAAGGGACAAAGATTCAGAACAAGCAAATCACTTGATGACATTTGCACCATATTTATTACAATTTCACAAATTCATTATCTTTTGTTTAATTGGTTGTAGCCATCCAACATTTTAATGTGATTTAATAATAATTGAAATGAGCAATATTTGTTCAAATTATTTCGTGTTGGATAGTTTCTTATATATACAGTCCAACTGTGACCTCCAGCAAAGCTTGTGTTAACAGTTTACTATTATCTGTGAACCTGTGAAACAAATATAGTGGTCTCCGTGACCTACATATTCAAAACTATAGTGGTCTCTGTGAACTTCATGTTCAAAAATATTATCACCTTTGACTTACATATTCAAAATATTAACACCTGTAAAAATCAATATAGTGTTCTCTGTGACTTCATGCAATATTATGTAACTGCTAGTATTCCTGTGACCTTCATACTCCAACCATAATATCACATGTGACCCTGTAGAAAAATAATACTACAAGCTGTGACCTGTCTAAATATCCACAAAACTGGACCATCATAAACCTGTATCCATGCCCTGTCTTCATCATATTGTAATTTACACACATGCAAAAGACAGCTTCTAATTCAAACTCATGCCTGCTCATAATGAAAATTTTGCCCATTACCATTAAAAAAAATCAATGTACATTTTGTCTCAATAAAAACAAATACTGCACATCAAAACAGATGATGCCATCATAAAAAATGACAATCAGAGACTTTACAGAGTTTGATCATTGTTTTAAATTTTTCAAAAACAAATAAGGACATCCATCACTCCATGATAATCTCATCTCCTCTTGTATATGCTCCGATATTTATAAAGCCTTGTGGCAATGTCCAGCCTTGTTCTCCCCGCATCAAATTTGATCGGCATCGAATCCTTATCATCACGTAGCAAGTACTTAGCATACTTGATGGTGAAGATGCCTCAATCATGTCTGAAAAAAAAAGGACCATAATGTATTAGATCGCATGTCAGAACATTGTAAAATGCCATATGAGGTCACAGGCTTACCCATTGCTCTGTTGAGGAAGATTCCTGTCAACCATTAGCCTCAGGTCCATACGATCTTCGCCATCGTAGTCAATATGTCTTTTCCAAAGGCCAACATAGTTCAGTAGATAGGGAATGATCTTCACAAAAGGTTCAATACCTATACGAAGGAGGAAGTCGTGGTATGTCTTTCCAGCAGAGTTGAAAACATGGAGAGTGTGTGTCTTGAATTTAAGGACTGCCAACATCCAGTGTGCCTTGTTTGTTGGAATAATGGGCATGAATATATGGTCCACACTACTCCATGGATGGCTTAAAGGCAATGTTCCTTTCATCACAACATCTATCAAGCTGGACTCTGACATTAAAATGGTTGGATCTTGCTTGAACTTGGAGTATATGTTTTTCAGCTTCATTTGGAACCAGGAGTCCGTGGTGGTAGCTTTCAACTTTGCATTCTTCCCATAACGTGCCAACTGGCGGATGTAATAGAAGCACACATCCATGTGCTGTCGTAGAAAATAGAACATGTTAACAAAATCATCAGCGAGAAATAAACAATCACATATTGATAGGTTCACAGAAACTGTGACCTATTGACAAAAACTGTGACCTATTGACAAAAGCTGTGACCTATGTCGACAAACTGTGACCTCATTTTCTGTAAATGAATATTTAAGTAGGGGTAACTTACCATGCTGCTCAAGGAGCACTCAAAATTCACCAGTTCATGGAACCAAGTTTTACTTCCAACCTTGAACCCACCCAGCAGAAATTGGGGGCTGATGACGTCATCAGCATCATTGAATTTCTTCCTACAAGCATAATATGAACTATAAGAATTTTTAAACCATAAGTAATTACACATCTTTCAGGGGTGGAATATGAATTTACTTGTTTCTTGGTTTGTATCCCCGCCTGAACCAACTCTGGAATGATGAAATGTCTACCTCATCTGCTTGGCGGTTGTAATGTTCAAAAACCAGAACGTTGTCAGCGTGCTTGAGTACTTTCCCTTCATCAGCTACAAAGGGAGATTGAAGTATCCTCGCTGGTCTGGAAATCCTCTTCATTGGCAGTCCTGAGCTTGGTTCAGACACCGGGGATACCTGCATTTAGTGGTAACTGTCATGTATCTCGTCCTACAGGACTACTGTTATATTTGTGACCTATGTTGTGTGACTACTATTATATCTGTGACCTGTGTGTTGTGTGACCTAATACCCAAATGTGTCTGTGACCTGCCTGTGCTGAAAGAGAATTATGTAAAATTCCAAAAACTGTAATGTACTTCTGCCTCTGTCATTTTCATGTCCTGAAGAACATCAGAAATGATGTAGTCAACCTTCTGCTGAATTGTTTTTGCTTGAGTCGGAGTTTGCATTTCAAATTGTGTGAAAGCAAGACCTAAGTCAAACGAAGGCGGTTGAAGACTGAGTTGTATATCAGGACCTTCGTCCGGAACCATCTTACCCTTACCTTTAGTGTCCAAACTCGATCCCACATAAGATGGCTGAAGATTAGACCAAGACATAATTTAAAATGAAATATGGGATAACTCAAAAACAACATGACTTCATTCTTACTTACTTCACCAGGCTTCTCAGAAATTTCAGTCGGATGCCCTTCATGCACGTCCTTGGAACTTTCACTGAGTCTTTTCAAAATCTCTTCCATCATACTTGAGATCAACGCAGATACAGACTCAGACAAAAACTGCATGTTGGTCCTAATTTCTAACATGTCATTCCTAATCCTAGACTGCATTTGGACAATATCGTCCATTTCTCAAATCCTCAATAGCCTAGAAAACGTGAATATAAATCAGTCACAGAAATAAATGAATTTACATTTGTCTGTGACCTGTGCATAAGGATCTGTGACCTGTGTATAAGGATCTGTGACCTGTGTATAAGGATCTGTGACTTAGCATAAGGATCTGTGACTGTACTTTGAAGTTATTACCCTCACTAACAACTTACATTATCTGACAATGGGACACCTGGGTGGGGTTCCTGTGCAGAGAAGTGTTCAGACGACGGACAGGAGGTCCTTGGAGACTTTTCATGTTCTGTTGTATCCTACCACCTTGGTGGAGGATCTTGAAAGTCATCATCATCTTTTTCAACGTCACCGTGTCCAGTATTGCCATCCGTTATCCTGTGAACGGATGTAGTCATGTGTACCCCATGAGAAGCAGCATCGCCACTTGTTCCTACACCGCGAGCTGAACATTCCGTCCTTCTCTTCTTTCGCATTGTACGGCGTTTAGTAGCTGGCTGAACCGGTTGACTGTACTACAACCCATTCATGTACGACATATTCATCTGGGAGTCCGAGGGATCGAGGTCACATATTACAATATGCAATGCCAAAAACAAAAAAAATATTGTTAACAACAATACACAACTTACTACAAAATAAATTCCATATATTTAAAATTATTACATCGGGGTTGGAGAAGCATTCGTCTCCTTCCAGCTTAGTGGTAGACGGGGGCTCATCTGCCACCCAATTCATGATCCGAGGAAGTGTGTCAGACATCCGTTTGACAATTGATCCATCAAGACTGGGAATAGTCTCATATATCCACACTTGAAAGGGTATCAACAGGCCTCTTAGCCTGTAATGTCTTGTCCTCTTGCTCAACCCTTCTCTCAAATCATTTAAAGTTGATTCAAAGAGTAGCTTCCCCCATGGAAATTTGTCCATCAATGCAAAATCTTCAACCAACACAAATAAGTAGTAATCAACCACCTTTTTATAATCCTTGGGGAACAGGTATGATGTAATAAAATAAAGGGCTCCTAGTTTGGCTATGTCTTCATCCAACAGGACCTCAACAACATCCTGTTCTGGTAGTTGGCAAGCTGATAGGAATGTGTCCCTGACATCTTCATGAGTCACTGAGTTAAGCTGGTTGAGGAATTTTTCCTTCAAAACTGAAGGGACGTCCTCAAGTTTCTCCATATCACTGTCCCCTATGCATCGGAGACCAGTAATTACACATAGTTCGACCATGGAGAATCTAACATGTCTTCCTGAGACACAAAACCACAGTTCATCTTCGTTTGGCGTATGAACCTGTCTGAGCAGGAAGTAGTGGATCAACTATGACTGTAGGGCTATGTCGGGGCAATCCATAAAATGTCTAAAGCATGTACCCCTGAGTATTGTTTGTTGGGCTTCACTAAGATGTCTCTTAATGTTAGTCAGAACACCTTTTGGCATGGACGTTGTAATCTTGCCAAAAAACCATTTTTCTTCAGGTAACATGTACTCCCAAACCTGCAGCAAAGCATGGTTATCAATCTCACATATGGAAATTAACATTAGTCATAGATGACATCCGGGAATAAGCACATACAGAAGTCACAGGACATGTCTAAACTGCAATTTCACTATGGCAAGATTCAATACTACTTCACAATCATAAAACAGATCACAAATTATGTAAACATGATGTGAAGAATTGAGGTCACAGGTACATACAGAACTAAGCACATACAGAAGTCACAGGACATGTCTAAACTGCAATTTCACTATGGCAACATTCAATGCTACTTCACAATCATAAAACAGATCACAACTTATGTAAACATGATGCGAAGAATTGAGGTCACAGGCTGAGTTCATAGCACCCATATATGTGCAGGGTCACATGTGTACATTGACATCCAAATTTGATCTGCCAACGTAAAACACCCCCAACCCTCAAAACTAGTTCTCAATAAAACAAGATATCAGGTCACAGGGAAGGGGAACACACCAAGACATCAGGTCACAGGAACAAAACATCAGGTCACAGGAAAAGAAAAAATACACTAATACACGATCAAGGTCACAGGCATACATTAACATCAAAAATTAAACATCCACGGTAAAAAAAAACCCCAACTTCAACCCTAGTCCTCAATCAACAACAAACAGGACACAAAATGAAATGATAAAATGATGAAAAATCGAAATGTTTGATTTAACCGGCGATTGCCATTTGACCCATGCCATTACCTTCTTTCTTAACTGAATACCACTTGACCCGTGCGATTTTTCCCTTGCTTTCGGCGTTTTAGAGTGGCTGTCCATTGTCTTCCTCTTCTCCGTACGCACCGGCTTCTGCGCCGACTTCTTGCCCTTCATCTCATCGCTCTTCTTAGCCATTTTTGTTCACCGCCTATAGAGTATTGATTGCACTCGAGATAGCGTGGAGGCTTATCACAAACGGGGATGAACGTGAAACCCACCTTTAACGGGATACGCACGTCATTGATAATTAAAATATTAACTGTTTAATTAAAATATTAATTGTCTAATTAAAAAGAAAAAAAAACCTGATAAATGGAAAAAAAAGTTGAAAATCTGACTTTTTAAAACCTGATAGAAAAGGCCTAGTTTCATGCAATTTCCACAAATTAGGTCCATTATCCTAAAAAAATGGAAAAATAGAAAAATAGTTTAAAAACTAATTGAAGTTATTAACCCCATAACCAATACGGTCAAAACCTCCAAAATCCCCAGCCTTAGGCACAAGGAGGTGGAAAACTGAGGAATACAAGTGGCGAGGGAAAGCAAATTACTATCGAAAGGGGACCAGAATAAGCAACACCCTGACTAAAATACTACCATGTCCACTCTCCAAACAACCTCTAAGACTTTGTAAAAAACAAATTCTGTAATTAGCGATCCCATTAGGGTTTCATATCGGATTATTAACGGAATTCATCGTCTTGTGCCGCCGATGGATGGACAGATAATCGATTTCGTTGAAAGATTCAATTTCGAAGAACTGATGGATACAACCAATTAAAAAACTTATAGGTAGGCATCAAACACGAATGAATTTATTGAGATTATGGGTTAGGATTTTGGTACGAGAGAATGGGAATCAAAATTCCCAATTAGATTATTAATTCCATGTTTGTTGTTATGTTTTATACTGGTGATTATTGGGTGTTTAATTGTTATGCATATTTATGCTATGTGTTTGTCTATGAATTTCCTTGTTATTCTTCCAGTTTGGCAGATACAAATACATTTTTTCAAATTAATTTGTTTTCCCTTTATTGTTTTTTTGGTTGCTTAAGTTTATTAATTCTTAAACAATCTCGATTTAGTTAATGGGGCAGAAGATTCAGGGATATGTTGACAATGTGTTAAGGGCAAAATCATGTTTTGATGAATACAAATGTCATGTTTTGTTACTTGTATATCCTTTTACGAAGTCTCAATTGAAACTAAAGGCTAGTGTTTGTTGTAATGTTTTGAGAGACCGTTTGCTTTCAGAGTTGGCCTTGGTGGAGGTGGGGGTGAATTTGCATAAAATGATATATTTTAAGGTTTTGATCAAGTGTTGTCACTATTTTGAATAAAATGTTTGTCACTTTTGTAAAATGTAGTGCAAGGCTATTCCAAGGCATAGAAGCTTGAAGATGCACTGAGAAATTTTAAGAAAAGGCAGAGTAATGGGATAATTCCAAATGCATTTAGTTATGGGGTTTTGATTCATGGGCTTTGTAAAAGGAAGATTGAAGAGGTTGGAGGACGCCTATGAGCTTTGTATTAAGATGTTGGAATAATGTCACTTTTTAATAAAAGGTATCCCTTTTCCAGTTGCCTTCTCAACAAATTTGGATTATATATTGCTTCATTCTCAGTAGTTGCATCCGTTTCATCCGGATCACCTTTTGACGGTCAACCCATTTCTAATACCATCACTTCTATCCCTTCTTACCCCATTTTAGACATGGCAAATATTACAGGATCTACTTGTGCATATAACATGTTGTCATAATGTAACTTTGTGTTAGGGTCAATCATTCCAGAATTAGGGTTGAAAAGCCATAATCTAAAGAAACCCTATTGGGATCATCTTTGTAAGCAAATAAAGGAATGCATTGATCCAAAAAGGTGCCTTTGTAGTTGCCAAAAACTGCAGATATTGAGACTTTATATCATTGATTTCGCTTCGAAAACTTCCCGATGAAGGTGGATATGATACTTCAAGCACTTTTTTGTTGCTTTTTTTTAAAGTATTTCTCACTTTTTTCAATTTTAGTCACTTTTTTTAGTATATGTCCATTTTTTGAATTTCTTTCACTTTTTTTATCGTTCGTTATTTTTCTTGAATTTTTGTCACTTTTTGAATGAAAAACATCACTTTTTAATAAAAGTGACATACAATGACATTTAATTTTAAAAAGTGACATTGTATAATAAAAAAGAGACATTTTAAGGCTTTGATTGGTGTTTTGTCACCGTTTTTTAGTGTTCGTCACTTTTTTTGAATTTTTATCATTTCTTTGAGTGTTAGTCACTTTTTTCTATCACTTTTTCGAAATTTCTACCATTTTTTTATTGTATATTACTTCTTTTAAAATTTATGTCACTTTTTTAGTGACAAATATAAGTTTTGATTGTTGTTTTATCATTTTTTGAGTGTTTGCCACTTTTTTGAATTTTTGTCACTTTTTTCTATCATTTTTTTATAATTTGTGTCACTCTTTTAAGTTTTCCACTTCTTTTGAATTTCGTCATTTTTTTAGTATTTGTCATTATTTTTATTTTCTGTCGTTTTTTTTGAATTTGTCACTTTTTTTAAATTTATGTTGCTTTTTTGAATTATCGTCTTGTCGCTTTTTTATTTTTTTTTAATTTTCTTCATTTTTTTTTAGTGTTTGTCACTTTATTGAAATTTTTATTGCTTTTTTGCTACAAACATCACTTTTTGCATGTTAATTTTAATAAAAAAAAAATGACATTGTGTCATGTTTTAAAGTTAAGTGTCACTTTTTATATTAAAAAATGACACAATATTTTTTACTTCAAAAATACTTTTCATATAATTTTTCAAAAGACCTCTAATTTTAAGGGTATTGTTGTAAGTTACCTGTTAATGAATCAGAGAATCAGAGATAAATCAGATAATGGGAATTAGGGCTGCACGAAAAAATCATGAAACCGCAAACCGAACTGAAACCGTTAGTTTGAAACCGTTGGTTCGGATCCATGTGGACCCGCGGTTTTTTTTTTTCATTCAAACTGAACCAAACCATTTCAAAATGGTTTGATTTAGATTTCAATTTTCAAAAATCGCATAAAACCGAACCGAACCGTTTTTTAATCTTTTAATTAAAAAAATATTTTATTAACTTACAAATTTTAAAATTTTTACTTTTTAGAAAAAATAACAATTTATCAATACAAATTACAACCAACCCATTAAAATAATCATATAAAGTAAATTAAGTTCATCATTATTGGTCGATAGTTTTATAAGTCCACAACACACGTCATGACCCGATATCTAATCTAAACTAAAATTAATCCCAAATCATATGAAAAAAACATTTATTTTCAACAATCCAAATCATAATACAAAAGAATTACGACCGCAAATCATTTTAGAGGCTACCTAAACTCTCATTTCTCAAACATTCGACGCTTGCCTGCCACTGCTGAACAAAATGCGATTCTCAATCGCAAATTGTTAGTAGCATTTTGCTTGTTAGTCTGCTAATTCCTACCCGAATCATTATTTCTCTCATCTCTCTTGATAAGTCTTAGATTCTCATTCAAATCATTTTTTTCATTATACTTTCTTTTATATGTTGTTTTTTTAACTTATTATACACTAGTGAATTGTGATTTAAATTTAAAAAAAATGATTATTTGTGTGCCTAGGTGATTAATGAATTTGTTTGTCGTTTAGAAAGAACGAAGGATAGAGCGTATTGATTGTCTGAAAATGTTAAAGTTCCCTGACTAGTACTATTACATTCTACTTTCGTAAAGTCGTTAGAGAATAAAATTTGTCAATTTCCAATAAATCTAAACTCTATCATTCTTTATACATTTAAACATATCATGTTTAGTCCTTGTTTTCCATCTCACTAGTAGGACGAAATGAGTTTTAACCAAACTATTATAGCAGAATGTGAGTCTATCTTTATCAACCACTATATGACAATATGGAAGACGGACAAGAAAAGGTAAATAAAAAGAAATAAAGATATATTCGTTCTATTAACATCTTTTAGCAACCAATTTTGAAAATAATTTATTCATGGGTTTCGTGGGAAAGATTAACGTAATTTAATATTTAATATTATTAATTCTCGTTTAAACTTATACGTTAACTTATTTTAAATATACTATTATAATATCGATACGTAAATCGCGGATTAAAACCGAACCAACTCGCAAATTATGGTATGGTTTGATTTGGTTCGAAAAATAAAATGGTTTGATTTGGTTTGGTTTGAAAAAATTTCAAACCGCATGAAATTGTTTGAGTTGAAAATATGGCACAAACCGCCCAAACCAAACCGCGTTCACCCCTAGTGGGAATTGGCAGTCTTTAGTCATTCTAATTGGTTGGGCTGATTTCAATAAATGGGCCCTTGGCCTAATTTGCATCATTTAGTAATTGGTATACAGCAAATCTTGAAACTTCAACATATTTGTACTTTAACAAAATTTATTTTTGTAAATTTATAATTTAATAAAATTATTTTTTAATTAAAAAATAAAAAAAGTTCGGTTTGGTTTGGTTTTGTGCGATTTTTGAAATTCGAAACATAAACCAAACTATTTTTTGAAACGGTTTGGTTCGATTTGAGGAGAAACCTATGGGTCCACGTGGATACAATCCAATCGTTTCAAACCAATGGATTTGGTTTGGTTTGCGATTTTGCATTTTTTGTGCTGCCCTAGTACAAAATGATAACGATCAGACTTAGATTGAGGTGGAACAACCTCAAATAAAGCCTCATACCATAATTGATGATGAAAACTTGAAAATGATCAAGTTTTGGATCCTACATATGCAGGATTATCAGCTAGCTAGGGATAGAAAAAGAAGACAAATAAGACCTCTGCAGGACTATCAACTAGCTAAGGATAGAGAAAGAAGACAAATAAGATCTCCTTCCAAATTTCAATATGTAGACTATGTATCTATAGAACATGAAACTGGTCCATTAGATATAGAACCCAGCTCATATGAAGAGGCCATATCTAGTAAGACATCTGCTAAGTGGATTGCTGTAATGCAAGATGAAAAGGATTCCTTGTATTAAAATAAGACCTGGACCTTGGTGGATAAGCTTGCTAATTTTAAACTTAATGATTGTAAGTGGGTCTATATGATTAAAGAGGGTGACATATGAACTAATAATAAAAGATGTAAAGTCAGGTTTGTAGCAAAATATTTTATACAGAGAGAGGATAGATTACATTGAAATTTTTCACCAGTTGTAAAATATAACTCCATTGGAATCTTGATTGCTCTTGTGACACAATTTGGTTTAGAATTAAAACAATTTGAAGTGAAAACTACATTTCTCTACGGTTCTTTAGATGAAATTGTTGACCTAAGGTTCATCCTATGTTTTGATTATAACAAATAAAGTATCTTTTATCTCTAACTTTTACATTCAAGTCTTCATTGTTAAATGTTGAGAACTTCATGGAAATCGAGCATTCACAATCATGCTTGGAAATAATCAAGCACTCGCGCCAAAAACAATCGGAGGCAAATCAAGCACTTGTGCCAAATTCAAAATCGAGCAACAAATCAAGCACTCGCGGCAAATCAATTAAAGATATTAGAATTATACGTTTGAACTCACTTGTAAAGGTAAAACACTTCAATTCTTAGCAATGAATCACAACAATCTCGTAAGTTAACTTTTTATGCACGAATTAAACTTTTAAAATAACACTCGCATAAAAATTATTTTCGATATGACAAAATCTTCACTTGACTCTTAAACTCTTTACCAATTATTTATTTTGAAAAGACAAATGAATGTGTCCTTCAAAAACTTACACTTGCTTAAATAATCAAGAAAAGAGAAAACCAGAAATTTCTGGTCTAGCAGACGTCTAGTGGCTCCAACGGTCAAAATTCTCACCGTTCTAATTTTTGACGTACACCAGCTAGTTTTAGTTATCCGGTCAGTACCGGACATCCGCTAGGGGTCGTTCGGTTTGTCAGAATTTTTTGCATTTTGACTGCTATAAATAACACATTACTTTACATTCAATGTTACACATTCAAGAGCATTTAAGTGAGATATTTTTGAACAAAAATTGTATTGAATTCTCATTCAATTTATTATTAAATCATTTTAACTTGGAAAAATTTTGATCAAATTAACTTTTGAAAATCAATCTACACATCAAAGGTTTTCATACCGAACACTTGAGTTTCATTCATTGCTATATATTAAATTGTTAGCCTATTTCTCTCTGTGTACTTAATTGCGATCATATCATTTATTAAGAGATGAGTTTCAATTTGTAAAATCAATTCTCTTTTAAACTTGTGGGTCGTGTTGAGGTCACGTAAAGCTCATCGTTGTCAAAGGATCGGTGATCCTCGTTTGTAAGTCACCGAAAGCTTTGTAAAGGGTTGGATTGCACCACAAGTCAATCAACATAGTGAAATTGACCTTGCTCATATCGGAGAGCTTGGTAATGGAGGACATAGATCATTGCATTGGATCGAACCTCCATAATTATACCGTTTGCATTCTCTATCCCTCTCTACGTATTGCTTTCATATTCGTGTTTATTAGTTAAATTAATCTATCTAGTTATTGTATACTTGATTATTGATTAATTTTTCGAAAAAGTTTTAAAAATCAATTCACCCCCCTCGTGGTTAGCTATTCTTGGGCTATCAATTGGTATCAAAGCGAGGTGCTCATTTTAAAATTAAGACTTTACAATCTCAAGCAATGACTAACCACAACAACCTTCAAAATCTCGAGGAGCATTCCACGAATCAACCTTCCTTTTTTTATGACACACATTATAATTATTGGAAATTAGAATGATGATTTACATTCAATCAATAGATTATAATATTTGGGAAGTCATTGGATTTGGTCCTTATGTGCCCACCAAGATTATTAAAAATTGATGGAGAGCCCGATCAATCTATTCCTAAGCCTAGAGAGGAATATGATGAAGATAATAAAAGAAAATTGTCTTTGAATGCTAGAGCCAAAAACGTACTCTATTGTACCTTAGATAAAAATAAGTTTAATCGTATTAGCACATGTGACTCCGCGTATTATATATGGCATGTCGACACAAATAAAGTAAAAGAAACCAAGATTAATCTCTTGGTCAAAGAATTTGAATTTTTTTCATGAAACAAGAGAAACTTATTGTTGACATGATTACTCGCTTCATCAATATTGTTAATGGCCCGAAATGCTTTGATCATAAATTTACTGACAGTGAGCTTGTAAGTAAAATGCTTAGGTCGTTTTTGGAAGATTGGAGCTCATTAAAGATGTTGATAGAGAACACCAAAGATATCAACTCTTATCCATTGGAGGAACTCTATGGAACCTTAATGACATACAAGGTCAACAACGCTGAAACCAAGGAAAAGACAAGGAAAAGAAAGGAAGAATCAAACAAGCCTCCTAGGCGTCAAATTGCTCTCAAATTACCAATTGAAGAAGGAACTTCAAGTGAACATATGGGCTATGAAGAGCTTGATGATCTTGTGCTTCTTGTCAAAAAATGGAGAGGCTTTCGAAATAATCAAAAGTTTCAAAAGAAAGATGAAAAGAGCGAAGAAAGAAGCAAGAAAATTGTTTGTTACAATCACAAGAGAACCAAGTGTACAAACAAAAAGAAATAGGCACTCCAAGAAACATGGGATGAAAACAATGATGATGATCGCAATGAAAATGAAAGTCAAGAAGAGATCACCAACATGTGCTTCATGGTAATCGATGATGAGGTAAATTCTATTAAAAAATTCTCATATGATGAGAGTTTAGAAGAATTTGAAAACTCGCTCTTAGTCATTCTATTCTTAAAAAGAAACATAAGTTATTAAAAAATGAAATGGAGAAAATTTTAAAAACGAAAAAGGAAAATGATTATGATTCATTGTATAATAAAAATTGCTCTTTGAAAGAAAAGGTTGAAGACTTGACAAATATTGTTTTTAAATTCACTCAATGGAAGAAGAATTTTGATTTAATGCTTGGTAATCAAAAACGTGTCTTTGATAAAGGAGAAATTGGATTGAGGTCATGTCACTTTTGGAGACAATGTAAAGGGAAAAATCATTGGAATTGGAAACATCGGTAATCATCTTTCCCCCTCCATTGAGAATGTACAATTGGTAGATAATCTCAAACATAATTTACTTAGTATTAGTCAATTAAGTGATAAATGATATCATATTAGATTCGATTATTCTAAATGTCTCATTAAGGATGCTACATCTAAAGATGTTTATAACATAAATATCAATTTTGAAAATGATGAAAAATGTTGAGTTTGAAAAGAATATTTGGCTATGACATAGAAGATTAGGTCATGTTGGAATTGATCTTCTTTCAAAAATCTCCAAAAAGGGTTTTGTTAAAGGTTTACCAAATTTGAAGTTTGAAAAAGATAAAATTTGCGATGCATGTCAATTTGGTATACAAGTGAAAAGTTCATTCAAACCCAAAGTGCACTCATCCACTACAAAACCACTTCATTTACTCCATATTGATCTTTTTGGACCATTGATAACCACTAGTTTAGGTGCAAAACACTATGCTTTCGTCATTGTTGATAATTTTTCTAGATTCACTTGGGTTCTTTTCTTAAGTCTCAAAGATGAAGCCTTAAAAACCTTGAAACATTTTTGCAAAAAGGTCATAAATGAAAAGGGGTACTCCATTACAACCATTAGAAGTGATCATGGTAGAGAATTTGATAATCTAGCCTTTGATGAGTTTTGTAATGAAAATGGATATGAACATAATTTCTCGACTCCTAGAATTCCTCAACAAAATGGTGTAGTAGAAAGGAAGAGCGAACATTGCAAGAAATGGCTATGACCATACTAAATGAAAATAGCATGCCAAAATATTTTTGGGTCAAAGCCGTTAACACCGCTTGCTATATTGTTAATAGAGTTTTAATTAGTCAAAAGAAAACCAAAACTCCATATGAACTTTGGAAAAATAGAATTTCCAATATCACATATTTCAAAGTCGTTCAAAATTATCTTAAATACAAAAGAAATTTTGGAAAATTTGTTCAAAATCCGATGCTGGAATTTTTCAAGGATATTCATCGGCTAGTAAAGCTTATAGAGTTTTTAACAAAAGAACTCTAGTCATTGAATAATCTATGCATGTCACTTTCGATGAAACTAACTCTCTTGATCGTGAGAATGGTATTGATATTGATGTAGGATTGGAAACTCCATTCTAACAAATGTCTATTCAAGATCAACACAAGAAAAATCCACAAGATGAACGTCAAGAAGGAGAAAATGTTCGACAAAGCGAAAAAGAGTCAACCGAAGTCTAAAATGATTTACCTCTACTAAAAGAATAGAGGTTTGTTCATTCTTATCCTAAAAAACTAATCATTGGTGATCCATCAAAAGGTTAATCTACTAAAGCCTCTACTAAAAATCATTTTTAAGTAGTCGTGCATTCATTTCACTAATTGAACCAAAGAACTTCAAAGAGGCTGAGTTTGATGAATTTTAGATTCTAGCTATGCCAGAAGAACTTAATCAATTTGAACGAAACCATGTTTGGAATTTATTTTAGGGACCAAATGATTAAACCGTCATCGATACTAAATGGGTTTTTGGAAATAAACGTGATGAGAATGGAATAATGTGCGTAACAAGGCTAGATTAGTGGCTCAAGGTTAAAATCAAGAAGAAAGCATCGATTTTGAAGAAATATTTGCATCGGTGGTTAGATTAGAATCCATTCACATGCTTCTTGCATTTGCTTGTCATAAAAAAATCATTCTCTATCAAATGGATATCAAAAGTATTTTTCTTAACTGTTTTATTCAAGAAGTGTTTGTTGAACAACCCCCCGGTTTTAAAAATTACAAACATCTTGACTATGTTTTCAAACTTCAAAAAACTCTCTACGGTTTAAAACAAGGTCCTAGGGCTCGGTACGAACGATTGAGCAAATTTTTAAGTTCAAATTGTTTTTCAATAGGAAAAGTGGGTACCACTCTTTTTGTTAAAACTCGAGAGAATGATATGATCATTGTTCAAATTTATGTTGATGACATTATATTTGGTGCTACTAATATTTATCTTTGTGAAGAGTTTTCTAATTGTATTGCATGGAATTTGAAATTGAGGATGATGGGAAAACTTAGATTCTTCCTGAGTTTCCAAATTAAGGAAAACTGGGATGGAATCTTCATCAATCAAAGTAAGTACATATTGGACATGCTCAAGAAGTTCGACATGGAAAATTTGAAGCTAATGAGCACCCCTATGAGCACATCCATAAAATTAGACAAGGGTGATCAAGTACGTCCGTTGATATAACAAAATATCGAGGTATGATCTGATCCCTTCTTTACTTAACTGCATGTAGACCCGATATTATGTTTAGTGTGTGTCTATGTGCTATATTTCAATCAAATAGTAAAGAATCTGATCTTAAGGCCACAAAACGTATCTTTAGATATCTTAGTGGCACTAGAACTTTAAGGCTTTGGTATCCCAAAGGTACTGACATTGATCTACTTAGGTATTCAGATGCCGATTGGGCCAGATACACAATCGATCGTAAAAACACTAGCGGAACGTGCCATTTTGAGGCTTTGCACTTGTATCATGGTTTAGCAAGAAACAAAATTTCGTTGCATTGTCAACCACCGAAGTCGAATATATCTTGGCAGTTAGTTGTTGTGCACAAATTCTTTGGATGAAACAAACTCTTAGTGATTATCGTCTATCTTTTGATCATATACCCATTATGTGTGACAACACTATTGCCATAAACTTGTCTAAAAATTCCATTTTACACTTCAGGACGAAGCATATTGAAATTAGACATCACTTCCTAAGAGATCATGCTCAAAAGCTTGCTATTATGTTAGAAATCGTAAACACAAAAAATCAATTAGCCGATATTTTCACAAAACCTCTAGCTTGATCGTTTCTCACATATTAGAAGAGGTTTAGGCATTATCGATGAATTTGAAGTACATGATTAAATTCATAACTACGTACGCTTACGTGTTTTCATTGCATTCTTTCATGTGCACTATATTTACATAATTGAGTGTATTTTTTTTATAAAAAAAGGGGGACCGGAGGAGTAAACTAGATGTCCGGTTTGACATAGAATTTTAACTCTATCACCAGACGTCCGGAAGAGGGTCCAGATGTCGCGTACATCGCGATTAAAATCCTCTTTCGCGAACCGGACCTTATTTCTTCTTCTCTTCTCCATTTTTCTCTCAATTCCCTTCCTAAATCTCGTCTCTCTCCTTCATCCTCTCCGCTCAAATCATCAAATACTTTTCAAAATAAAAAAACCCACTATCTCTACACTTCAAATCCTTTCAAAATTCCAATTTTCATCAATTTCATTCCAATTTTCCTAAACAAATTAGAAACCCTAGAACTTGATTTTTCTTCAAGTCTTCTCTACTTTTCTACAATGACGAGGTCTAGAAGAGCGGGGAAAAGACTCAAGAGCACAGTTAGGCGATCTCATCCACTATCATCCGACGAAGAATTCAGTATGGAGCCCGAGGTGCCTGCCAACCCATTTGAAAAATCTCTCATTTTCATAGGTAAAAACGTTGATTTTGTCGACTTTACTATTGAAGCACCCGCATTTCATATTGAAGAATATTTTGAAAACATGGGGTGGGTGTCTGTAGCTACTCTAGAAGAACATGCATATCCTAGCCTTATGAAAGAATTTTATAAAAATATAGTTATTACTCCTCTTTCGAATGAGATTTCATGTTTACTCGAAAATATTTGTATCACCTCAACAAAGCTCTCATTCATGAACTTCTTGAGCTTGAGCCGTGTGATATTCAAATTTTTCTTCATAAAACTCATCCTACTTTTGAAGGGTATAACCCTTTTGAGGCATGTCGAAGAGTTTTCGGAAAGGATTTTGAAAACATCATAAAACTTAGTTTAAATCAACTAACACTTACATACAAAGTTTTAAAAAACATCATTACACATGTGATTTTTCCTCAAAAGAGTCATCGAGACGAAGTAATTTTTTTTTATCTTTTTATTCTTGATTTCTTTCTTGTTGGGCAAAAACTATATTTTCCAACTATCGTATTAGGTCTCATGAAACTTATGCATTCCTCATGTCATCTTAAAGATTTGTCTTATGGAATGCTTCTTACAAAAAATATTAAACATTTTGACATTCGACTACACGTTGAGACATTTGTTAAATTTCGCCCTACCGACACTATCAACATTCAAATACTTAAACGAATGAAAATAGTAAAAGAACATGATCAATCGGTGGTGCACACAAAAGGGTTCGACCCCACATTGGGTCTATTGAATCTACGTTTTGAAGGCGATGAGGATGACGATGCTGATGATATATCGCAAGTTTCGCACCTTTCTCACGATGTTCATGCCTCTAGTGCTCCTCGTTCTTCGATTGGTGGTTTTACATTTATCGAGGATCACTACAATCTTCTCAATAGCCACATTGACTCTCTTACATCTTCGATTGATGGCCTTGGCGGGATGCTTCAGGAGTTGCAGGTTCAGCAAGCCACCATAGGAGCTCAACATGATGCCATTCAAGTACAATAGGCAAAAATGCAGGCCCAACAGAATGCCGTCTATGCTCACTTCTATGCACTTTTTCCTTCACCGCCTCCTCCGGAGTCGTAGTCCTCCACTTTATTGGACATCATTTTCTATGACTATTTCTTTTATGATCAACGCTAAGGTTATTATGATCCATATTTTGCCCTATGGTTTTTGCTTATGCTTTTTGTTTATGCCAAAAGGGGGAAATGCGTAAGATGATTATGCATACATGATTTGATAACATGCTTGGAATATATGAAAAGGAGAGAAAGAAGTAAAATCATTTATATTTTGAATGTATGATTAACAATTTGTAAAAGATAGGGAGAATGCGAATTGCATGATAAATTGATATCAAATGCTTAATCCTATTCTACAATTAATCTTGTTTGTCATAGTCAAAAGGGGGGAAATTGTTGACATTTGGTTCATCCTATGTTTCAATTATAACAAAGTATTTTTTATCTCTAGCTTTTACATTCAAGTCTTCATTGTTACATGTTATGAACTTCATGGAAATTGAGCATTCACAATCAAGCTTGGAAATAATCAAGCACTCACGACAAAAACAATCGGAGGCAAATCAAGCACTTGTGCCAAATTCAAAATCGAGCAACAAATCAAGCACTAACTGTAAATCAATTGAAGATATTAGAATTATATGTTTGAACTCACTTGTAAAGGTAAAACACTTCAATTCTTAGCAATGAATTACAACAAGCTCATAAGTTAAATTTTTATGCACGAAATAAACTTTTCAAATAACGCTCGCATAAAAATTATTTTCGATATGAAAAAATCTTCACTTGACTCTTAAAATCTTTACCAATGATATTTATTTGAAAAGACAAATGAATGTATACTTCAAGAATTTACACTTGCTTAAATAATCAAGAAAATAAAACCAGAAATTTCGGGTTTGGCGGACGTCCGGTGGCTCCAATGGTCAAAATTCTTACCGTTCTGATTTCTGATGTACAATGGCTAGTTTCAGTCGTCCGATCAGTAGCAGACATCGAGTAGGGGTCATCCGGTTGGTCAGAACTTTTTACGTTTTGACCGTTATAAATACCACATCACTTTACATTCAATGTTACACATTCAAGAGCATTTAAGTGGGATATTTTTGAACAAAAAATGTATTGATTTCTCATTCCATTTATTATTAAATCATTTTAACTTTGGAAAAATTTTGATCAAATTAACTTTTGAAAATCATTCTACACATCAAAGGTTTCCATGCCTATCACTTGAGCTTCATTCATTGCTATTTATTAAAGTGTTAACTTATTTCTCTCTTTGTACTTAATTGTGATCATATCATTTATTAAGAGGAGTTTCAATTTGTAAAATCAATTCTCTTTAAACTTGTGGGTTGTATTGATGTCCTGTAAAACTCATTGTTGTAAAAGAATGTAAAATTTAGTCAGTCTTTTAAGAATTTTTTTTGTTTGGTTTAAAATAGGTCCCAAAACAATGGTATAAAAGATTTTAACTCTTTCATACAAAGTCTCAATTTCCAATAATCTGATTATGATCCCTGTTTATATTATAAAAGGGATGAAAAATTTAAATTTTTCTATTTACTTTTTTTTTTTTTATGTTGATGATATGCTTCTAGCTAGACATAACTCTTTGACATTAAATTCGAAAAAAGAAAAATTGAAGTCAGATTTTGAAATGAAAGATTTAGGTCATGCTAAAATAATTTTGGGATTGAAAATCAAAATCAAAAATCTTATATTGGAAAGGTTATTAGAAGGTTTTCATTACATGATTCTAAATTTGTGAGTTCACCTTTATCTGAATATGTGAAATTATCTGCCGGTCAATCACCAAAAATTGAAGAAGAATCTAAAAGGATGACAAATGTACCTTATGCTAATCCCGTGGATCCATGATATATGTTTTGGTGTGCTCTAGACCTGATATTACATAGCTATGAGTGTGTTGATTATATTTATAAGTAATCCAGGTGAGCTTTATTCGGAAGCTATGAATTACCTAATTAAATACTTCACAGGTACATTGTATTTACGTCTTATATTGAAATCAGATAAAAATGGGTTTAATTTGAAAGGTTGTGTTGATTCTGACTTTGTTGTAAATTCATACGATAGGAAATCTACAACTGCATATGTATATGTCATATATGGAACATGCATTAGTTGAAAATCAAAACTTCAAAGATTAGTTGTATTATCTTCAACTGAAGCTAAATATATCGTTGCAACTGAGGCAGTTAAGGAAGGGCTATGGTTGAATGGATTATTGAATGAATTAGGATTTATAGAAAATGAGGTGGAGCTTTGCTTTGATAATCAAAGTGTTGTTTTCTTAAATAAAAATTCTATTTTTCATGATGGAACTAAACACATAGATTTTAAGTTTCATTTTATTAGAGATATAATTAAAAAGGGTGATACAAAACTAACTAAAATTCCTACCAAAGTAAATCCAGCTGATGCATATACAAAGCTAATACCATTGAATAAATTTAAAGATTTTGTCATAAGGGTGTTGTGACTCTAGGGTTCCTAGTCGATTCTCCCGTTCTTCTTCGTATTTTGACTCTCTGTATGATTCATCCACTAGATGATTTCTCTACAAATTCTTAGTGAAAATTGGAGTTTTGAAAGGGAGTTAAAAGTAGTATATCTCTTATGTGAGTTGTTACTATGATTGTTGTAAAGTGAGGAGAGATCTTTGTGCGCGAGAGTTGAGAACTATGGTGTTCTTCCTATAATCGAACCTTTGCCTACATTTGAGGTTGTGCTAGTAGATTTGAGCTCAATTCTTATGGATGGTCAAAAGGGGATTAAGCATTAGAAGTGGTTACTGAACCTTCGGACCTAAGGCCGAAAAATCTCCCGTGTTCTTTCTTTCTTTGTTGAATATTTTTCGTTTCTCGTTGAGTATGTTTATGTTTGAAACATTTCACAAATCTTGGACCAACAAATGCAATACCTCACAAGTGTAGAAAGAGATGTGGGCATGGACATAGTAATTGGTCCACTTGTGAGAGCAAATCATTAGTATGTTCAAGTAAAGATAGGAGTTCAATAAAGGACAACGAAGGTCGAGAAAGGTTTTTTTTTTTTTAATCAACAACTTGACTCCTAACTTTTGATATTCACACCAAAAAATATATATTTTTAAATAAATCAATTTTTTTTTTAAATTAAAAGACAAGCCAAAATATCGAAATGAAAGTATGTTTTCAACATAGAAGAAATTAATTCCCCATGAGACTCAAAAGAGCCCAACAATGTTCAAATCATCATCTACAAGATGAAATAGCTATGGTGTGAAAGAGTGGCAATTGATTTTATCAGAACAACTGATCCAATAAACAAGAGCAAAAAAAGACAAGGATTCTGAAAACACGAACAAAATACTTTTTTTTTTTTTTACTTTTTTTTCTTTTTTTTTTTCCACTCTGCTTTTCTTTTCTTTCCCACCCCTTTTTCACTTTTTCTCACCTTCTTTTTCTGTTTTTTCGCTCGCTAAAAAGAGGAAAAAATTCCCACTCCTGATATGATTTTTTGTATATTGTGCTGCTCAAAGATTTTATTTTATTTTATTTTATTTTTATTTTTTTGTGTATTAAGGCGATTATAGGGTTTGGATGAGTGGTGGACGGGTTCGGTGTGTGTATGGATTGGATGGAAATGGTTGGTTGATATTATTGAATTTGAGAAGGTCAAAGGAGAACGAATCACTTGATACCAAATTGTCGCATGAGCATATAATTTGTTAAAGAACAAAAGAAAGAACAAAAAAGGTCCAAAAAGAAAAGAATTGAGGGCAAAGAGAAATCAATTTTTATTCATATAATCAGGTTAACTATTACATTGAACAAACACTTCTTTCTCTAAAGCAAATAAACTAAGAAGTTAAAAGGAAACAAAATTTTAATAAACTATGATTGTATCAAAATATCAAAATTAATTAAAATTAAACTTTATTTTGATCTTCTATTTAAATTAGAACGCTCACTAATTTGATCCTTGCTCCACCAAAACACCTATGCTCTCCGAATTTGTACTCTGCTTCCGTTGCACAATATCAAGAAAAAAATCTGTCAAAAATGTCTCATATGAGGGCAGATTCGCATACCCTGGGAAGTAATTAATATCGATCACAAGATATCGGTTGCCAACCATACTGTCCCTTATCATATCAAAGTTGAAAAGGTTTAGTTTCAAAGCATGCTTCAACCCATTAGCTATTTCAGTCACAAAACTCGACGGTGGCATCTCAGCCTCCTCAATCAACTTAGCAACATTCTCATCACTCTGATCTTGAGCAATCAGATTCGATATCTGTGAGAATGGCAACAAATCCTCTGATGACACTGCGTATTCCGAAATATCAGGCAAGGACTTCCGTTTCACACATTTCACATGATCTCCAGCCACATAGACTTTGAAAATCAGTCCTCCATGGTTCACGAACTCCTGAAGTATAATTGGGGGTTTTAACCCTTTCAAACCCTCCTTATTAAAAACTAGGGCCATCTGATGAGAGTTGGCGCTCCCATTCGCAACCAATGGCTTTGCAATTACTGGAAACTTCAGCCCCTCTATTTCATAAAAGAATGCAAGATTGTCAACAAAAATCTGCTTCGGAATCCCAAACGAAATTTCGGGTTGTTGACAGATCTTTAGCTCGTTTACAACTTGGAGCATGGAAATTCGATTGTGAAGCCGGTCGATAGAGTCAAGTGGGTCGACGACGATAACATCGGGGTTCCGGGAAGAGAATTCTTGCAATTGTCTGCACCATTCTGGGCCGTAAAGCTTGTGGATGATGCAATGGTATGGGGCTTGATCGATTAATGGCTTGCTAAGGTCGATTTGAACCAGATCGATGCCTCGGTTCTTAGCGTGAATAATAAGTGAGGATTGAATGACAGTGTGCACTTTCTGTGGTTCCAATGCGTAGCCTATGCGATATCTGGTAACAGTTTCTTCTGCCATGGAATGGATGGAGAGAAATCACAGGAAACAGACAAATATTTTTTGAGCTTGGTTTTAAGGCGGGGATTTAGAAAGAAATTAGAAAGTACACACGTTACATTTATAGGGTTACGGCTGGAAGTTCATATCCTAGGTTCCAAAGTGAATGTTGGAAAAAGCATCAGGGAATTCTTTACCAAATATTAATACAGATACTGATACGGAGGAATCTGGTTCGCCTGTATTTTTCTCTCTTTTAGTGATTCCATGTCATGTGTTGTCTGTCAAAATTTTTTTCTGCTAAAACTTTCTGTACTTATAGCATGATTGGTGAATGTTTTGGAACAAAAAGAAAAGAGTAATGCTATTTTGTCTCATTGCGGTTATAACCCCAATGTATGTGGTGCTAATGTGAAATTAAATGGTAAGATCTAGCGGTGTCACGAGCCGAGCCGGGAAAAAAAAGCTCGGGCTCTTTTTGGACCGAGCCGAGCCGGGCCCTGCCAAAAAAAATGAGGCTCGGCCCGAGCCTTAGTAGGCCGAGCCGGCTCAATTATTTTTATTTTTTTTTTCTTTTCTTAGCTACCTTTGCAAGCAGCTAAAAATAGTCGTGCAGGCATTCTGCTAGGCGACACAGTACCTTGTGCCTACGAGCAAAGAAGGCGAGCACAGATGCTGCCTTGCTAAAGCGAGCATAGCTGGCAGGCAAGCCTTCAAAAAAAAATTTTTTTTTTTTTTTAAATATTGGCTCGTCAGGGCCACGGGCCAGCCCGGGCTCTAGCCGACTCCCCAAAGTGGGGCTCGGCCCGAGCCTCGGTGGACGGGCTCGGCTCGGGCTTTTTCCGAGTCAAGCCCGAGCCGTCCGATCCTCCGAGCATTTTTGCCACCGCTAGTAAGATCATTTAATTTCACATGTCATTTATTCTATTACCTAATACTGCATAGACTGAGATTATAACTTTAGTGAGACTAAATAGCATATAGAAAAGGAAATTAAAGGTGGATTATATTCTCCAACTTTCCGTTGTGGAAGGCTGAAGATAAGCAAAAGTTATGTCATGTTATATTTACCATTTTCAAGTCATTTTCTATTTTCGATTTCCAAAACAGTGAAAACGCGTTCTTTTTCCTATTTTCGAAAACACGTTTTTGAAAAAAACTTAAAAATTTACAAAGAAAACTCAAAATGACTTGTTTTGGGTGTTTTCAGTTATAATTAAGTCAAAATTTTCAAAACGCGTTTTTTGTGTTTTCAAAATGATTTTTCAAAATATAAAAAAGAACACATTTTCAACAATCTCAAAATGGACACTCAAAACACAAAACTCAAAACACAAAAAGAACAACCCCTTATATTTTGAGTTGTTTGGGTTAAAGGATGCGGGGAACTTGTGTAAGCCTCCAATTAGGTATCAATAAAAATCTAGATTTTAAGTCAAGTTAAAGTCAAAGTCAACAATTAATTTTAATAACATATTTTATGGATCACACAACTTTTCAACCACACATTTAAACTTTTATCAAAATCTATTTAAAAAAATCTAATTTTAATTAATCCCCTTCAAACAGGAGCTAAAATTGATAAAGTGATTTGCCTGTTTGGGACGGGTTAAATTAGAATTAAAAGTAAAAATATGACTGTTTGACACAATAAAATATGAGGAATTTGATGGTTGTACATGGCCACATGCTTTGATGGTTGTACATGGCCACATGAGCATGTGGGCATGTACAACCAGCACTACGCTCATGTGGCCATGTACAACCAGCACTACTCTATCATTTGCTTATTCCATATACTCTGATTCGTTTCAGAAAAGTACTATAGCCGCTAGTCATTGTCTAGGACAATTGCCGACAATGTCTTGAATTCATTTCATCCCTCAGTTGCATAATGGGGTATTATGGACTTTTAGAATATTTTGAAAGACATGTACCGTAAATAGAAAAATGGCATAACCGCTTTATCTTCAACATGTGTGGGACCCGTGAGTTTACACAAAAATTGATTTTCTTACCAAAAATTACCCCTAGATAAGGGGTTAAGTCAAATTCAATAATTAATTTTAGGGAGATGCAACGTGTACACTTCAAAATATTCGTGGACCCCCTCCATGTGAGGGGAATGTAAAACTGTGTGTACACCATGAGATATATACATAGCATTTTTCTTAATTTTAACCATATATTGTGTAAGTTACATAATTTTTCAACCACATATTTCATTAATTTTTTGTCAAAATTTACTAAAATTATTATTTTAATCCCCGCCAAACAAGATTATAATCTATGTGGATAAGTGAGAGATAGTCTGTTCATATTTGGTTCAATAAAAAATACGGATTAAAATTTAAATCAAAGTCAATAGTTAATTTTAACCATACGTTTTTCGAGATCCACAATTTTTCAACTACAGATTCAATCAACTTTATCATAACCTACTAAAATTTTGATTTTTATCTAAACCAAACATGGGCTTAATATTTTTTTTCCATTTTGTCAATAATACCCTTGATCCATCTACTCAATTTGCATTATTTTGTTATATAAATTCATTAATTTTTTTTCAAATATTAATTCATTAATAATGTATGATTATTTTAAAAAAATCACTCCATTGTAAAACAGATGCATTACGCATAATGTAAATGAGAGATCACAATTCTCCAATTACTTGAATGAACGTTAAATCTCTTTTAGGCTTTAGCTCCAATTAAATAAAATGGGAATCTTTATTAAATGTTTAGATTATATAAAGTCGTATTGAATGAAATGGGAATCTTGTTTGCCTGGTGATTTTTTCATTGATTATATGTCTACACAATTTGCAATGAATAGCATGCAATAAAATCTATGATGCTAGGATGCTTAATTTGGTTGAGTTTCGTATGTAATGGTCAAGAATGAAAGGTCTCAAAAGTGGTATTTGTGGCGAGCGGTGGGGATCTTTTTTCTTCTAGGAATATAGTCAAAGCGTTTGACTCTCATTCTATTTGGTTAAGTCACATGTATTGACAATATAGACGTTAGAATTTACTCACTTTTCATCTCAAGAATTCGAAAAGAATAATGTTATTTAACACCATTCTAGGTGTTTGCACTATGACATTTAATTACAAGTTCAATTAAATAAATTACATAATTTTATATTTAACTGAACCTATCACATAAACTGGTGCTAGATAGCATTATTCATTCAGAAAATATTAGACGATTTGAGGACTTTGCCCTCTAGTTTTTACATGTTAGTACAACATCCACGATGCTTATGTTTTATCATGTAAGGACCCAATATCTCACGAAACATTCAAGTAATGTTGAATTGTTTCACCTACCTATTTTATTTTGGAGAAAATTTATAGTGCTCTCCAAATATTGAAATTCAATTCTCTTACACTATTAAATAATGGGTCTCAATTATTTAATATGCCTGTCAACTAAGCAGTGACATGCACTCTATGTTCTGACATGACTAAAAATTTCTCCTTAACATCGTAAGATTAGGTCCCTATGTAATGGAAAACAACTATATCAATGTTAAAATTGCATCTGCCTTTAACTCGGATTAAAGGTGGAGTGCAAAACTGTCAAAACAGCTTAACATTTTCTAATTTTATCTTCTATATTGTCAATTTCTAGTACGTGAAATCTAATCTCACAGCTAAACAAGTTGGAGAATCAAATTTTCACTTTAGATAGTTGACGTTCCATTTTCGCACTACTGAAAGTTGAAAAGCATAAACCTAATCTTCTAAAAAGTATAATACTAATAACTTTAGAAGAAAATAAATTTTTGGCATTAACGTGTCTTGGTCACTCTGTGAGGCACTTTATATATGCCTTAACCATGCTTCAATTAAGTGAGAAGAATACGATTCTTCATACAAGCCCCCAAATCATCCACCACGTGTTAGATGATGGGGTCCGAAGCCTGAATTCATCTGCCACGTGATGGACGAACTGAATTCATCTGTTAAGTGGTTGATGCTAACCAGAGCACGACTACAATTCCTGACACAACAAGGAGATCTTTTATGTAAAGATTCTCAAAATCAATTCCTTAGATTGATTGATGGGACACTTATGCGGTAGACTCCAAAATGTCAAGTCAAGCATTACAATGTCAGAAAGCATTAAATATCGGTTTGCCTATGGATTAACAGATTGACGCCTATGAAAGAATGATACGTCCAGGATCCGAAGCCATGTGTTCTACATCCAACGGTTCCCCTCTCACCCCCTCTTATTATAAATATTCACACTTGTACCATTGGAGGGGATCAATTTTCCTTTCCTCTTAAAAAAATATAACACTAGCTTTTTGCATGATCCTTGTCCCCACACATTTATATTGATAGTCACATTCTGGTGATCATCGCCACCACCAGACATCTCAACTCTGATATACCAACTGACTTGACCATCAGAGTGCTCGGACTACTTCCATCCTCAGTGCAGGGAGAAGCTTACATGGAGTTACATCCTTTTGCCCGCGTATCAGGGTCAATTTTAGGGGTCAACAGATTGACGCATTCTATTAAAAATGTTACTATAACCACGAATATCCTCTTAAAAAAAGGCTTGCTGAAATATCCAATTGGCCTCCCCCTTGAAAAATGATTTTTTTTCTTCAAGAAAGAACAAGTGGAAGCCCCAAGGAAGAGATTTGGAGTTTCATTGATAACCTACATCTTCGAAGAAAAGAGTTTGTTAGCCCAAGACAATGAGTTCAAGCACCGAAAATATAAATTCAAGGAGAATAAGGGAGGTCTCTGAAGAAGAGATCCTCTGAACCGACATCACACACCAAAGGCCTTACCACCGTCATCGTAGGGGCGGAAAAACTGCTACGTGATTAACTGCTGAGGTGGCCATATGCCTACCAACATGAGAAGCATTGTAGCCCAAAATGTAGCTATGCACAAACTCCTCATGCAAGTCCATAATCAAATAGCTTTTCAAGTACCTCAGAGAACCCAACAATCAATCAACCTACGACCTGTTGGGAATTTACTTAATCATGCACAGCGGAAATTAAAACAATTTTCAATTCCCAAACAGGATCTGCAATGTGTTTAGATAGAAACTGTGATTAGGATTAATACCTTTGATGAATTCCACAAACTCTTTTGCTTTTCTTGAACTCCAATGATCACGATCTGCAATCCAAGCTGTCCAATTGTCCAGCCTCCAATGGTGATCCACACAGAGAATAAGAATGACGGCTAGGGTTTTCTTTTCTCGTGCTAGCAAGAATAATGAAAATTCTCTACGGTTTTTCAAACCCTAACAGCTTATTAATATAAGTCCAGATGGGCTCGGCCCATCTATTAAACTTAACCCGGTCCAAGATTTAATTAATCAAATTAATTAAATCTGGTCCATGAATTAATCAATCCAATTAATTAATTCGGACCTATTAATAAACAACCCAATTAATTAATTAATTAATTATCCAACACTTGTCAATTAATAAATTGGTAAATCTCATTCTTCTGATTCTCTTTTGTGTGTGACCCATTAGGTTCCCGATCACGATGCCGAACGACGTGAATTATTATTTTTGATCTAATCAAAATCAATAAATTAAAACGCCCCTTTTAATTTATCACTAATTCATTTTCGTTGTCCCATATTGACATCTAGCAATGTATCAGGGCAATACATGTGACGGGAAATATCACGTAGCATGACAAAACCAAACTTGTTCGTTTACCGTGAAACTATAATCCTTTCGTCAATATGATCCGATCAATTATGAGATATGGATATGTGTCAATCTCAATTATCGATCATATCTTTTATCCTACTGTTAAGTCAATGTACGTCGAAAACTCTTTTCCGACTTATGAGTTCACCTTGGCCAAGGATTTCATTATCAACTTAACTGAATAAAATGTAGATCATAATCTCTTACTATCTAAGAGTGACGAATCCTCTATTGATCATTCACAACCTTCATATGATTCTTGACATACCCGAACGATGCTGTATTAGCGACCCTTGACAGAGCAACATCCAACATCACCAAAGTATGACTGCCCTCATATAAGGTACTATGATGACCTCAAGTCAAAGGACCAATTCCACTACCGAACGTTAGAGATTAACCACTAACACTTAGATAGTTATCCAAGTGGAATCTCTCAGCGGGTCTCCAATGTTTTGTTCTATAACAAAACATCCACGTGTTCATTCAAGTGTCACCACACTTTAACTTGTGAGATCAGCTACTTACTTCACAAGTAAGAATGCCACACGCGATAGTCTATCCGTAATAACGATATCCGTATCTCGTTATTACTTCGACCATGAACGATTTAAGATTCAGTCATATGTAATTTGTATCTCACAATCACAACTCCTTGTGATTAACAAATCACCAAGACTTGAATCTACGGATTCTATTATTTAATTTATTAGAATATTAATTCAATTAAATAATAGATATTGCCATATATATGCATTGATTATATATATTCAAAGTGTTTATGTCCAAAGTTGATTGGACTAGGGCATAACACTTACACGACCAATACCAGGCAAAGCAGGGCAGAGCCAGAAGACCCATTCTAGTCGGCAGAGAAGAGAGGCCCTTATTGAAAGGGAAGTGGGAGTAGATGTTTTCACCAACTACACCTCCAACCGCCCTGCCATTGACGCTCAAATCGGAGGGGATAACTTCTCCCTCAACTGTGAAGTGTAACCTCAAATGTTCGTGAGTGTGTTGGATTGAATTAGACGAATGCTTAGAAATAGGAACCAATCCACCTATCAAATAGCTCAGCCATAAGAGCAAGTGCAAAGCTGTAAAGCCTAGGCTCCTCCGCCTAGGAATAGGCGAGAGAGACGAAACCAGGTGAACTGGGAAAATCAAGGAGGTTCATCTCAGTCTTTGCCTGTTACTTAACGGATCGAAACGATTCTGATGGACCATGCCGTCCTATGAACTCGATGATGATGATGACAATCTCCCATTCTCCAAGGAGCTCTGTAGTTTTCCCATGCCTCCTAATTTCGTATTCTCCAAGATTTTGAAATACGAAGAAAAAGGCGACCCTGAGAAACACTTCAGTAAATACAAAACACGGATGAGTCTCAAAGGTGGCTCGCTATCTCTGAAGTATAGGGCCTTTCACTTGACATTAGGTGGAGCAGCAGAGGTGTGGTATGGTTGGTTGACACCGCTTAGCATCAGAATCTGGCTCGACCTCTAGAATGAGTTTTTAAACTAATATCTGTCAAGAAAGAGGGAGAAGCACAGATCCAACGCCTCCAAGATATGAGGCAAGCAATAGGTGAGACGCTGAAGAATTATCTAGATCGTTTAACTGATGAGATCACTTATTGTGAGCAAGTCACTAAAAAAGAGGCCCTCTTAGCTCTGAAAGGAGGCCTGAACATGAATACACTAAATTGGAGAGATTTTTGAAGCAAAAACCCTACAACTTATGACAAGCTAGTAGAGATAAGAGTTGAGATTGTCAATGAAGAGATGATTGATCATCGAAATAGGGCAGCACATGGACTTCCTCGCCCTAAGCTAGATGGGAAGATGACCTATATCACATTTGGTAAACCAGCAATAGACTTAGGCCGGGCACGTCGTAGCTCCCACTTCGAGGCAGGCATTGGCCACAGAAACTTTGAACGTTGTACCTACATTGGCTTACAAAAACATTGGACTCGGAGAATCTAGGAGACCCTCTAACCCAAGGAATTGAGGAAGGGGTGGAGGTCTTAGAAATAGACCCCCTGAGGAGGTGCGGCCATATTGTACGTTCCACCATTTCTATGGCCATGACACGAGTGAATGTCAGGACGACCCTCAATCAGTCAGAAAGAAGCAACCCTTGCAACACGAGAGGGGGTCACCTTCATGATGGTGCTCTAAGATAAAATTCTCCTATGAGAGCGATATGAGGCGACATTCATGTCCACATACCGAAAGTGGTGATAGGGAGAGACCTAGGGACGAACAGCGACCCATGAAAGATCCTCCCGCTGCAACAAAAAATATGCATGTTTGGGAAATCGACACAATCATCAAAGGACCACATGTAGAAGGCGAATCCCGAAACGTACAAAGAAATTATACTAGGGAGGCTAAGGATCTACCCATGGCTAGCTATATAATGAAGCAGTCCCAAAGGGCAACCCTATAGAGACCATTACATTCACTTGGAAAGATACGACATGCGTACACTATCCTCACTGTGATACGTTGGTGGCAAGAGTTGTGGTGGCTCGAAATGGATTGAAGTGCATACTTGTAGACAACGGTAGTTTGGTGAATATTTTGTTTGGCTCCACTTATGATAAAATGCTGGTGGATCACGATCTCACTCCTATGATTGCTCACTTACATGAATTCACTAGAGATATCATAGTTCCAAGAGGAAGGATCACCCTAGCTGTCGAAATGGGGACGTCACCTCTAGTAACACACCATTTCATGGAATTCTTGGTGGTCGACCACTTGTCTGCTACCATGGGGTATTAGAAAGTCCGGCTTTAAAGGAGTTGTGGGATGTGATTTTTATCCATCACTTGTGCATGAAATTCCTACCGAGTGACGAGCTACTATTCGAGGTGATCAGATGGGGTCAAAGAAATGTTACCTCAACTTTCTGAGAAAGGCCGAGTTCCGAGGAGTTAATGTGGTTTTTTTGACACCGAAATGAACTACACGCTAAAGAAAGGCAAACCATGTACGAGGAGAAGATGTCGAGATGGCAGAAGCTCTTGGAAGGGGCATTCATGAAAGGACAGCTTTGGACGAGTTGGACCCGCGAATCATTGAGTTAGAGCTACAAACCACCCCAACGAATAAATTGGAAACAAATGAGGAGTTGAAGAACTTTTTTGCACAAGAGCTAGGACGTCTTCTCATAGAAACATGAGGTTAATAATAGGAATAGACCCGAATGTTAGTTGTCACCACTTAAGAATTGATCCAAAGCATACCCCTTACAAGCAAAGAAAAGAGAATTCAATACGGAGAAGTATAAAACTTTGAAGTAAGAAGTTGAGAAATTAATCAGCAATGGTTTTAATAGGGAGGCAACCTATTTGAAGTTGATCTCCAATTCGGTATTGGTAAAGAAACACAATAGCAAATGGAGAGTGTGCATCGACTTCTCCAACCTCAATCAGGCATGTCCAAAGGATAATTTTTCACTTCCTCGAATAGACCAGCTAGTAGATTTGACTGTGGGACACGAACTGCACGGTTTCATGGACGCTTATTTAGGTTATAACCAAATTCTCATGCACTCAACGGATGAAGACAATACCTCTTTTGTCATAGATAGGGGGTTGTATTGTTATAAGGTGATACCCTTCAGACTAAAAAATGGTATAGCCACATACCAAAGATTGGTGAACAAGATGTTTACTGACCATATTGGCAAAACAATGGAAGTATACGTGGACAACATATTGGTAAAAAGTCTCCAAACGAAGGATTATGTAAAGTACTTGTATGTTTTATTCTAAATCTAAGAAGATATAGGATGAGTCTAAATCCACTCAAATGTGCATTCGGTGTAGTTTTCGATAAATTCCTTGGGTACATTGTGAATCAGAGAGGAATTGAGGAAAATCTAGGAAAAATCAAGGCTCTGATCAAAATGAGATCACCACAGAAGCCTAAAGAGGAATAAAGACTTACTGGCATGGTGGCAGCACTCAATCATTTTATCTCCAAGGCCACAGACAAGTACATTCCTTCTTTAATATTTTCATGGGGGGAAGGTTCTAATGGAAATTAGAGTGAGGATGTAATCCAGGCGCTGAAAGTCACCTCGGATAGGCCCCCATCCTATCTAAACCTAAGGCGGGCGAGCCTTTGCTATTCTATTTGGTTGTATCCGATGACACTGTCGTTCAGTTCTTATGAGGGAAAAAATTACGCACCAACTGTCCTTTTACAACATGAGCAAAGCTTTACTGTAAGTAGAGGCTCGCTACCTAGACATAGAGAAGCTAGCCCTTTCCTTGATCACTACATCTTGAGAATTAAGGTCATACTTCAAAGCCCATAGTTTTCATGTGTTGATGAAGTTCCTACTCAAGCAAGTCTTCAGAAGCTAGACGCATCAAGAAGGTTGTTAAAATGGATGGTTGAGCTCAACAAGATCGATATAATGTGCAAATCAAGGACATTGATCAATGGTCAGACCTTTACAGACTTTGTGGCTGAATTTACTAGGGTTCCTAAAATAGAAGTAAACATGGAACTAGCGGAACCTCCCACCTGGAACCTTTTTGTTAACAGGTCTTCTGGAAAAACCAGCTCAAGGGAATGAGTGGTCTTGGAAAGCCCCGAAGGTTATTGGCTTAGTTGCACTATAAGGTTTGGGTTTAGGGCATCAAACAATGTAGCTAAATATGAGGCACTCCTAGCCGACCTCCGTTTAGCTAAGGAAATGCAAGTAAAAAGGTTGCTCATCAGCAGTGACTCGTAGTTGGTGGTAAGCCAACTCAATGGTATTTTATGGCTAGAAACAAAGGTAAGGTAGCATACCTCAAACTTCCATGAACTTCCTCCCTAACTTTGAAAGATTCGAATTGACGAATATTGCCTATTTTGAGAACACCCATACCAATGCTCTGTCGATGTTTGCTAGCAGTAAGGATACCAAACTCTTCAAGGCGATTCCCATAGAGCACCTCACTGAACCCTCAATCACGAAAGAAGAAGTGATGTAGATCGAAGGTACCCCGGCGTAGATGCAACATATACTCACTTTCTTAAAGAACAGACCCTACCTAACAATAAAGTTGAAGCTCATTGGCTTAGGAAAAGGGCTGCTCATTTTGTCATGCAAGATGATGAGCTATATAAACGAGGGTTCTCATCTCCCCTCCCTAGGTGCACAGGAGGAGAAGAGGGGTATTACTGGCCCACTCTAAAAAAGACTCAACATAATTTATATGAAAGTGTGACAAGTGTCAGCGCTTCTCCAATGTGTAAAGACAGTCATCGCAAGAGCTCACTATAATATCAAGTCCATGGCCATTTACTAAGTGGAGAGTTAACTTCATAGACCTACTGCCGAAAGGGAGAGGAAATGCCAGCTTCGCCATTGTCACAATAGATTACTTTACAAAATAAGTCGAAGTAGAGCCTTTGGATAAGATAACTGAGGCAAACACTTCTAAGTTTCTTTAGAAGAATTTAATATGCAGATTCGACATCTCCCATTCCATTGTGTCAAATAATGGCAAACAGTTCAACAATAAAAAGATCAGGGATTTGTGCGACGAGCTCGGAATTAAGAAACATGTCTCAACACCTCATCACTCCCAGGCTAATGGTCAGGTCGAGGTGGTCAACAAAACCATTAACGACACCCTGAAAAGAAAACGAATGCTTCAAAAGGGGCCTAGATTGATGAACTTCCTCAAGTTCTTTGGGTAATACGCATTACTAGCAGGACTGCAACTTAGGAAACCCCATTCTCCATGACTTACGGAGCTGAAGCCAAGAGCTTGATAGAGGTTGGAGTATCATCGCCTATTCATATCCACTTTAATGAGACAACGAATGATGAATTGATGAGGTATGATCTTGAGTTCCTTGAAGAATTGAGGGAAGATACTCAAGCCAAACTCGCCACGTACCAGAGTAACATGGTTCACTACTACAATGTCAAAGTAAAAAAAATAAGCCTTTAGCATGGACGATTTGGTGCTCCAGAACGTTTTTCCATTTTCGAAGAAGCCTAGTACAGGAACATTGGAGCCCAGTTGGGAAGGCATGTATCACGTTACGGAGAAGGTGCGACCTGACAAATATAGGATTGAAAGTTTGGAAGGAAAATTGATGCCTCATCTTTAGATATTACTAGTAGGGAAAGAACGAGGTGTAACTTTTGTCGTATAAATATTCTTTTTAATGCAATGAATTAATTAGTTGTCACTTTGCTACTTTTCCTATGCGCAATGAAACTGTCGAGGATGTCTTCTTCGTTGGGAGATATACATAAATCCCCTATTGGGGTCGCTTTATCTGTCCTTCGAATGTGATGTTTTCCATGGATGAATCATCCACCATGGACATGCCCTTGAAAAGGTACGTGATGCTCCTACGAGACGACCTCTATCAAGGATGTTCACTTCATTAGGAGAGGCACGTGACGTCCTCACTAGGGTCAACTCATCTATCCTTTAAAGGATATGCTTTCCATAGATGAACTATGCACCATGGAAAACACCCTTGAAGAGGTACGTGATGCCTCCCACGAGTCACCTCTATTAAGGATGTCCAGTCTATTAGGAGAGAATGGGTCGCCTTATCTATCATCCGAAGGTGATGCTTTCCATTGATTATTCACCAAGAAATAAGTTTCATTCAGTTAAGCGAGGTGATTACACAAAAGTTTCATTCGTTTAAGTGAGGTAATTAAACTTGAAATTCCATTCAGTTAACCTATGTGATTACACTTAACAAGTTTCATTTGTTTAAGCCAAGTTTCATTCCTTTAAGCAAGATGATTAAACTTGAAGTTTCATTCAGTTAAGCAAGGTGCTTAAACAAGTTTCATTTGTTAAGACAGAAATGTGACAACACTTGGAAAACTTCATTCATTAAAATTCACAATGACAAGGCCAAAGCCAAAGCCATTACAGTTTGAGAAAAAATAGGTTCAAGGATCTACAACTGCGATGGGCCGACCCCTACTTCTTCTTTGATAGCCCAAGAATAGCTAACAAGAGGGGGGTGAATTGGTTTTTAAAACTTTTTCGAAGAATTACTCTAAATTCAAACAAAGAAATAGATTAATTCAAATAGTAAGTACAAATATAAATGCGATAAGTAAAAGGGAGAGATGATGCAAACGATATATTTGTGGAGGTTCGATCCAAATCAATGATCTACATCCCCCGTTACCAAGCTCTCCGGCACGAGCAAGGCCTTTTCAAACAAATTAAGTACTAAGAGAGGCTAATACTTCAATGAATAATAATAAATGATAGCTCAAGTGTTAGATGAAAAACTTTGATGAATATGATAGTCAAAAATTAGATTCAATCAATCAAAGTGTTTCAATGAGAAGATGAAAAAATAAATACAATATAGGTTCAAAAATCTTCTCAAGAAATATCTCTATTTTAATGGATGATTGTAATGAATTAAGTACTAAGAGAGAAATGAGAAACTTTGATGAATATGATAATTTTACAAGTTTAGTTCAATAAATGAAAGTTTCAATATGAAGAAGAAGATGAAGAAGAAGAAGAAGAAGAAGAAGAAGAAGAGTTTATGCAATGTAAGTGTAAAAATCTTCTTCAAAAATATATCTCTTTCAAAATTGATATAAATAAATTAAGTACAAAGAATCTTTGATAAAAGAAATAATTTAAGAAGTTTGACTCAACAATCAAATTTTTTGTTATGAAAAAATAAATGTAAAAATGTAGGCTCAAAAGTATTTCATTTGAATGCTCTTAGGTCGTTGATGAATGGCAAGTTAGCTGGTATTTATAGAAGTGAAAAACTCCAAACTTTCTGTCAAACCGGATGACCGGTCCGGTCGATCGCCAATTTCCGGATGACCAATATAACCGTTTGTACAGTCAGAACAGTCAAATTTTAGACCTGCCACACCGGCCAGTCAACCGTCGAGTTGACTTTTTTTTTTTTTTGGGAAATATGATTTTAGTTCAAGTATCACTTTGAAAGATCAATCTTACTTTTGATTAAAAATATTTTATGCAAGTGATATGAAAATAACTTTCGTGCACAAAATGATTTTTGAGCCATTGTCATTTATTACTAAAGATCAAAGCGTTATACCTTTACATATGATCTTGAAAGCATAGTTTTTTTTATCTTGCTTCAAAGTTTATTTCATGTTTGACTCTTAAACATTTGATCTTGTTCTTCTTCATGAGCCCGATTTGATAGTCTTGATTTTGATCCTTTAAGCTCTCATCTCGAATAATTTGACTTGAATGCTTAACTTTCACTTTGATCATCATTTCGAGTTCGATTTATGATGTGGTGATTTTGGCAATGCTTGATTATTTTAACATTGAACTATCATCACTTAAAATCAATTGTTAGAAATAATATTAATCGTGGTTGTTATAATCCAAACATTAAGGATGAAATCAACCATAAGTCAACAATTTCCCCCTTTTTGATTATGACAAACAAGATAATTTGAAAGTTAAGATTGAACAATTGATATCATATTGATAAAGGAATATACGTTATAAATTTATCATATAATTCATGGTCCCCCTATCTTTTACAAATCAATAATCATATATTCAAAGCATGTTATATTTTAAATCAAAGCATGCATAATCATCTCATTTTATTTCCCCCTTTTGGCATAAGCAAAAATGTATAGCATTTAAGATCAAGAGACGTTCATAAGAAACAATAAAAGATTCCCCCTTTTTAATTTTTTTCAAATTTATCTTACTCAATTTCTCCCTTTATCATAAGCAAAATGATAGCACATATGAAAGGAAGATTATTTTATATAAGATCAAAACTTTAAATCAACCATAAAAAAAAAGTAATATAGTCTCCCTCACTTAAGCACAAGATACAAGTTTGAATAAGAGGATAATCATCACATTTATAGTAAAATAATAATAAAAGCATGAGTGATGAAATGATAAAAGCATAATCATTTGGGTAAAATTTATATAAGTTACAACCAATATGAACATAAAATCATAGGAGAACATTTAGTATGAATTCAATTTAGCCACATTCATCAATAATTCCTAAAGATCTTTGAATATATGAAAATTTATCTAGTGTTAGAGGTTCAGTGAGAATATCGGTCAATTGATTTTCCTTATTCACAAATTTTAAAACAATATTCCACTTTTGGGTGCTTTTAGAATACCATAGACGTAATGTCTTAATGCCATTGAGATATCTAAAATTCGTTATATGGTACTAAAGTGTGATTCTTGAGTTGTGTTGAAATATAGCACATAATCACACACTAAACATAATATCGAGTTTACTTGCGATTAAGTAAAGAAGAGATCCGATCATACGTCGATATTTTGTTATGTTTATGGAAGTATCTTGATCATCTCTTGTTGATTGATGAGCATATTGGAGCGTTCGTTGATTTCAACTCTTTCATTTCAAACTTATTGAGCATGTTCATGATGTGCTTTGTTTGACTTCATTGGTTAGGAAGAGATTGGCCACTTTACACTTCAAAGGATTCTTCTTCATCTAATTGCAAATTTTGCTTCTTCCTCATGTTGATTTTCAACATCTTTAGGATCTTCCTTGTTTTGATTTTGAATTTTATATGGTCAAAAGAAATCTCGAAACCTATATCAGTACCAATACCTTTCTCTTGATCAAGATGATTAATTTTATCAAAAACAACATGCATAGATTCTTCAACGACTAGAGTTATCTTGTTAAAGACTCTATAAGTTTTCCTAGTCGATGAGTGACCTAGAAAGATTCCAATATCGAATTTTGAATCAAATTTTCCAAATAAAGCATTTACAACTAACAACTTTGAAATAGCCGATATTTGAAATTCTACTTTTCCAAATCTCATATGGGTTTTGTGTTTTCTTTTGACTAATTGAAACTCTATAAACAGTATAGCAAGTAGTGTTAACGGTTTCGGCCCAAAATTATTTTGGTAAACTATTTTAATTAGTATAGTCCGAGCCATTCTTTTGCAATGTGCGATTCTTCTTTTTACTACACCATTTTATTGAGGAGTTCTAGGAGCCGAGAAATTATGTTTACAACCTTAAGTTTTGTACAAATCATAAAAGCAATATTATTAAATTCTCCACCATGATCACTCCTAATGGTAGTAGTAGTGTATCCATTTTATTATGAACCTTTTTACAAGAATGTTCAAATGCATTGAATACATCATTTTTAGGTTCAAAAATAGGACTCAAATGAATCTAGAAAAGTCATCAATAATGACGAAAGCATAATGTTTACCATTTAAGCTTGTGATACAAGATGATCCAAAAATATTCATGAGGAGAAGTCAAAAAGTAGTTGAAGAATATTACTTTAATTTGAAAGAACTCTTTCCTTGTTTTCCATGCATCACAAATTTTGTCTTTTTCAAATTTCAAACTTGACAAACTTTTAACAAAATAATTTTTGGAAATTTTGAAAGTAGGTCCATGCTAACATGACCTAATCTTCTATCTCATAACCAAGTGTCAAATTTTAAACTCGATAAATATTTTTCTCCGCATTCAAACTTAGTATTAATGACATAAGCATTCTTATTTCGGCTTCCTATAAATATCATCCCTTTTGATGTAGTATTCTCAATAATGCACTTGGAAGAATCAAATTTGATACGATAACATTTATCACACAATTGATTAAAACTATGTAGGCTACGTCTAAAGTTATATACTAAGAAGACATTTTCAATGAAGGGAGATGAATGATTACCAATAATTTCAATGTCAAGGATTTTTCTTTTCGCATTATCTCCAAAAGTATCATGACCGCCATCCTTTATTTTGAAACTTTGACAACAAAGCTTGATTCCGGTCATATGCTTTGAGCATCCACTATCCAAAGTCCATTTGCTCTCTATTTTCATTGGTACCTACAAAAATAATTCAATTTTTGGTCTTTGGTACCCATACATCCTTGAGTCCTTGATAGTTTGTGTTAGAGGATTTTTGAATCCACTTATACTTGTCTTCAAAATGTAATTTCTTTTTGATAGAACAATAAAAAGCTACATGTCCATTTTTATTGAAAAAGTTTCATATGAGATTTGAAATAGGAGAAGTGAAACCTTTGAAAAAGAAATTTTTAAGAGACTTTTGTTTAAAAAATGGTTTATATCCAATTCCTCCTTTATCAAAAACACATTTTTGCTCACCAAGCATTAAATCAAATTTTTTTCTTGCCTTGAGTAAATTTGTGAATAATTTGAGTCAAATCTAAAATCCTTTCTTCTAAAGAAGAATTCTCCTTAATTAAAGAATCATAACCGACTTTTCGTTTTTCAAAATCATTTTGAATTTTTAAAAGTTCATTTACCTCAATTTCCAATAAAGAATTTTTCTTTTTGAAGATCGAATGATTTAAAGCTACTTTTTCAAATTCTTCAAGAATTTCATCATAAGAGGTAGATAATTCATCATATGAACAATTTTCATTCGAATTTACCTCATCATCAATAACCATGAAGCACATGTTGGCAATTTCCTCTTGACTTCCATCTTCTTCATAATCATCATCATCATTCTCATTCCATATTGATTGAAGGGCTTTCTTTTCGATGAATCTATTCTTCTTTTCACCATTTTCTTCTTTCTTTTGGAATCGATGATTTATACGAAAACCTTTCCATTTCTTAACAAGAAGAATCTAGTCATCAAGTTCTTCATCATTCATATTTTCGCTTGAAGTACCTTCATCAACTACAGATTTTAATGCAATTTGGCATCTTTCCTCTTCTTTGCTTTTCAACGTTTTCTCCTTTGTCTCGGTACGATTTAACTCATATGTCATCAATATTCCATAGAGCTCTTCCAATGGATATGTGTTGATATCTTTGGTGTTTTCTATCAACATTCTCAATGGGCTCCACTCTTTCAAGAGTGACCTAACCATTTTACTTACAAGCTCACCATTAGTAAATTTACGATCAAAGTCTTTGAGGCCATTAACAATATCGGTGAAGCGAGTAATCATGTCAACAATAGGTTCATTCTCTTTCATGAAGAAATTTTCAAAATCTTTAACTAAGAGATTTATCTTAGCTTCTTTCACTTTGCTAGTTCCAACATGAGTAATTTCTAAAGCATGTCAAATATCATAAGCAGAATCACATGTTCTAATACGATTAAATTCATTTCTATCTAAAGAACAATAGAGTAGATTTTTGGCTCTAGCATTTAAAGACAATTTTCTTTTATCCTCTTCGTTATATTCTTCTCTAAGTCTAAAATGTATTCGACTTTGATTACCGTAAGTGTACGGATCGTTCAAGTAATAAAATGGATATTAGAGTCCAAATATCGTTCCCACAAAGATTTACTAGTTCGATTTTATCTATTCTGACCTTAACCGAAACATGAAATATGATTGATTTTTATAACTAAGTTTAACTAAACTAAATGCAAACAATAATGGATGAATGAATTAAACTAAATGCAAAATAATGATTGAATGCAAAAGTTTGGAGAAAGTAATGTATGAAAAAGTGCACTAGGATCCCGAATCACCAAGCAAGTTCACTTTTAATCTCTATTTCACCATTTGATAACACGATGAATTGGTTGAAGAATCAATGTTTCTAACTTATCCAACAATCTCTTTCGAGTAGAATTGAACCTATTCTAGTATACCATTTGACTATATTTCTATGACAAATGCAATATACAAGAATGCTTGACGTTTTGTAAACACTTAAAGATTCACGTAATGCATATCGGTATATTTCTATCCTCTATGAACAAAACGACAATCTATACCTTGTTGAGTTTATTTCTCTTCTTTCGAATGCATAAAATAAACCACACAAACTCACATAATCACGTGCATTTAATTATGGAGGCAAGAAAGTGTATATAAATCATTCAACATCTATCAAACGTGTTCGAATACCAAATTGCAAAATAAATAATTAAAAGATCACAATGCGAGGTTCATCGTAAATCCTAGCACATAAAAATCTAGCTTAACATGATATTGAAGTTGAAGAAATAAAAGTGGAACGACATCACCAATAGTTGACGAAATGTAATTAATCTTTGCCAGGAATTAATCTGCCGCCGCATCAAGAAATTAATTTGCCGCATCCACTTTTAATCTTCAATTCCAATCTGCATGTCCGGTCTTTCTCCTCTGTTGCGGTTTCCTGTGTGTAAAATTAATTCAGCCCAGAAAAACCTCCAGCAGTTTGTGTGTGCGCCTCTCTTTCCTTCAACTTCCGGCGGCGGGTTCCGTTTGTATAATTTTATTTCAGCCCACAGGAACCCCTTTTTTTTTCTTCTCTGCTGGCGGCGGGTTCCTTGAATATGAATTCTTTTTTTCAGCCCCAGAACCTTCTACGCCCCAAGTATTCTGTCTGCCTGTGTATTTATATATAATAGTGCACCAATAATTCTACCATTAAGGCCCAATCCACCATACAGCCGCCAATCAATTCTTTTGTAATTAGGAATCCAAATCCAATTACTAATTAAAGTCCTAATCCACTTGCAAGTGCACAGGCCCAATTCCAATGCGTTATTTTTATTCAAGGCTCCAATTCTTTAGAATTAATACAATTGACTCCTTCAATTTCTATAGTGTAGACTTTAATTCCCAAAATTATAGATTTCATTCGATTTCAGCATTTTTCCTTTCCAATTGCTTCGAACACGTCCAAAACTAAAACAAAAGAAAATTAACTCAAGTTAAGTAAAAATAAATAATTTGACGACATGAAACCCAAGTAAAATGACTTAAATAGGTGCACAAAATGCACTCATCACCATCCTCTTTAATAACCTTTTTAGGCACATAGGGACCAAATTTAATAACTTCCCAAATATTATAATCTATTGATTGAATAAATATCGTCATCCTAGTCTTCCAATAATTATAATGAGTACCATCAAATAAAGGAGGATGATTTGTAGAATGCCCCTCAAGATTTTGAAAAATGTGGTTAGCCATTACTCAAGATTGTGAAATCTTTAAAATTGAGCACCTAACTTTGATACCAAGTGATAGCCCAAGAATAATTAATCAAGAGGGGGTGAATTGATTTTTAAAACTTTTTCGAAGAATTAATCTAAATTCAAACAAGTAAAGAAATAGATTAATTCAAATAGTAAGCACAAATATAAAAAGCGATAAGTAAAAAGGAGAAAGGATGCAAACGATATATTTGTGGAGGTTCGATCCAAAGCAATGATATACGTCCCCGTTACCAAGCTCTCCGGCATGAGCAAGGATTTTTCACTATGTTGATTGACTTATGCTGCAATCCAACCCTTTACAACGCTTCCGATGACATAAACAAGGAGCACCTATCCTTATACAATGTTGAGTTTTATGGGACCTCAACATGACCCACACTATTGAGCTTTACGGGACCTCAATTTGACCCACACGGTGACTTACAAGAAGGAGTACCGATCTTTATACAATGTTGATCTTTAAGGGATTTCAACACGACCTACACTTTATCAAAGTAATTTTACAATAAAATTCTCTTGATAAATAATATAAATAAATTAAGTGCTAAGAGAAGCGAACACTTCAATGAATAGTAATAAATGATAGCTCAAGTGTCAGATGAAAAACTTTGATGAATATGATAGTCAAAAATTAGATTCAATCAATCAAAGTGTTTCAATGAGAAGATGAAGAAATAAATACAATGTAAGTTCAAAAATCTTCTCAAGAAATCTCTCTCTTTTAATGGATGATTGTAATGAATTAAATACTAAGAGAGAAATGAGAAATTTTGATGAATATGATGATTTTACAAGTTTAGTTCAATAAATCAAAGTTTCAACATGAAGAAGAAGAAGAAAAAAAAAAGTTTATGCAATGTAAGTGTAAAAATCATCTTCAAAAATATATCTCTTTCAAAATTGATATAGATAATTAAGCACAAAGAGAAATGAAAAACTTTGATAAGATAAATAATTCAAGAAGTTTGATTCAACAATCAAAGTTTTTGTTATGAAGATATAAATGAAATGAATGTAAAAATGAAGGCTCAAAAGTATCTCATTCGTTATACCTTTACATACGATCTCGAAAGCATAGTTTTTTTTTTATCTTGCTTCGAAGTTTCTTTCATGTTTGACTCTTAAACTTTTGATCTTATTCTTCTTCATGAGTCCGATTTGATAATCTTGATTTTGATCCTTTAATCTTTCATTTCGAATGATTTGACTTGAATACTTAACTTTCACTTTGATCTTCATTTCGAGTCCGATTTATGATGTGTTGATTTTGGGAATGCTTGATTAATTTTAACATTGAACTATCATCACTCAAAATCAATTGTTAGAAATAATTAATCTTGTGTGTTATGATCCAAACATTAAGGATGAAATCAACCATAAGTCAACAATTTCCCCCTTTTTGATTATGACAAACAAGATAATTTGAAAGGTAAGATTGAACAATTGATATCATATTGATAAAGGAATATACGTTATAAATTTATCATATAATTCATGGTCCCCCTATCTTTTACAAATCAATAATCATATATTCAAAGCATGTTATATTTTAAATCAAAGCATGCATAATCATCTCACTTCATTTCCCCCTTTTGGCATAAGCAAAAATGTATAGCATTTAAGATCAGGAAACGACCATAAGAAACAATAAAAGATTCCAACTTTTTAATGCTTTTCAAATTTATCTTACTCAATTTCTCCCTTTATCATAAGCAAAATGATAGCACATATGAGAGGAAGATTATTGTATATAAAATCAAAACTTTAAATCAACCATAAAAAATAGTAATGTATTCCCCCTCAATTAAGCACAAGATACAAGTTTGAATAAGAAGATAATCATCACATTTATAGTAAAATAAAAATCAAAGCATGAGTGATGAAATGACAAAAGCATAATCATTTGGGTAAAATTTATATAAGTTCCAACCAATTATGCACATAAAATCATACGAGAACATTTGGTATGAATTCAATTTAGCCACCTTCATCAATAATTCCTAAAGATCTTTGAATATATGAAAATTTATCAAATGTTAGAGGTTTAGTGAGAATATCGGTCAATTGATTTTCCTTATTCACAAATTTTAACATAATATCCCACTTTTGGGTGCTTTAGAATACCATAGACGTAATGTCTTAATGCCATTAAGATATCTAAAATTCGTTATATGGTACTAAAGTGTGATTCTTGAGTTGTGTTGAAATATAGCACATAATCACACACTAAACATAATATCGAGTTTACTTGCGATTAAGTAAAGAAAAGATCCGATCATACCTCGATATTTTGCTATGTTTATGGAAGTACCTTGATCATATTTTTTTGATTGATGAGCATATTGGAGCGTTCGTTGATTTCAACTCTTCCATTTCAAACTTATTGAGCATGTTCATGATGTGCTTTGTTTGACTTCATTGGTTAGGAAGAGATTGGCCACTTTATACTTCAGAGGATTCTTCTTCATCTAGTTGCAAATTTTGCTTCTTCTTCATGTTGATTTTCAACATCTTTAGGATCTTCATTATTTTGATTTTGAATTTTATTTGGTCAAAAGAAATCTCGAAACCTATATCATTATCAATACCTTTCTCTTGCTCAAGATAATTAGTTTTATCAAAAATAACATACATAGATTCTTCAACGACTAGAGTTATCTTGTTAAATACTCTATAAGTTTTGCTAGTCGATGAGTAACCTAGAAAGATTCCAATATCGAATTTCAAATCAAATTTTCCAAATAAAGCATTTACAACTAACAACTTTGAAATAGCCGATATTTGAAATTCTACTTTTCCAAATCTCATAGGGGTTTTGTGTTTTCTTTCGACTAATTGAAACTCTATAAACAATATAGCAAGTATTGTTAATGGCTTCGGCCCAAAAGTATTTTGGTAAACTATTTTAATTAGTATAGTCCGAGCCATTCTTTTGCAAAAAGCGATTCTTCTTTTTACTACACCATTTTGTTGAGGAGTTAGTTTTCAGGGCCTTCGACTTCGTCCAAATTGTGGCAAAGTCTGGCCTTAGTGGCTTCTTCTTTAGAAAATTGTCTGTAAGTTGAGGATGTTAGTATGATCTCATAGGTTATTGAATGGAATAGAAAGTACAGATAAAACTCACCCTAGGATGCCACCAGACTGTTCAGGGTAAAGTGTGTGTTCTTATCGGTCAACTCGTTGTAGCTCCAATTTTTAAGATGTTGCTGATAGATGTAGGTGATGATATCCCACTGCTCAACATAAATTTCGTATTTTGGCAATGAACCTGTAAACAAAGGAAGTATTAAGTGATAAGAACCCATTCTTAAGTCAAGACAATTAGGCAGAAGAATTTATTGACAGAAAGTGGTTAGAACTGTAAGAGGAGCCATGGAGTCATCCTCTATGGTGTCCCACCTCCTAAATGCCCATAACCACGATTTTCTTCAGTCCTTTACGGATGAGGGCATGTCTACCACGAAAGGGAGGTGAGACCCCCAGGGAGTTAACTAATACCACCTTTTACTTTTGTCACCTCTGGCTATACTTTTGGAAAGTACAAAGAATGGAAAACACTGAAAGGTATATCGATGCCCAGGCTGGCCTGACGCTAGAGTATCCACGACCCAACCATCTACCCCCAAGAGTTCAGATGAAATTGGGTCGGAGCCAACCCGTATGAGTTTTCACTTGTCTAAAGAAAGGGTGACAAAGAAGCTAAAGAAACCGCCTTCAATAGGTTTTTACTAATGGACACACAACCTAGCCTCGATTAGTAGGCCATTTCATTAGGGTCGGGAACGATGAGGTCAATGCTATTAGCAATCTTAAAAACTTCTATACACCTAGCTCACATGTTCGAAGTGATGTTGGGAGGATAATCAGAGGCCCCCACCTAATTGAGGTATCTACATGAGGGGTGGGCAATCTAGATACGTTTTCTGCCGACCTGATGGCTCTACCTATCTTATCCGAAGTGACGACTATTGGCTCCTCATAGTAAACCTATCCTTATTTACAAACTTAGATATGAAAACTTTAGATACCATTCTTAAATTTAAAATAAAATAAAGAGAGCAAGGAAGGGAGAATTACATAAGGATTGGATTTTAAGTGAAATAATGATCACCATAGACTGTTAAAAGATTGCCGAAGTTTCAGAGTTATGGTAGTTGAAAAATGAGATTGTGGAGAAAGGAAAGTTTTGCAAAGTAAGAAAATGGAGCCTGAAAAATGAAGGGTTTGGCCTTATATAGGCGATGTCAACACGCTTCATCCATTAGATGATTGCTTATCACATCCTTGTCGTCCAAATTCTTGGTATATCAGAACCATTGAATTCAAACGTCACATGCCATAACGGTCCTGATGGAACGGTCTATTTCACACACTTGCACAAATGCGTTGCATCGAGCTCATACAGTTGTCACCATGATTGCTATTTATTACCTGGGAAGCATGCCTTGAAAGTTGTAATCACTCATGGCTTTGTCTTTCAGCTAGGACTTTGCCTCTGTTACAACACTTTTCAACGTTTCAATCACTCAGGGTTTCATCTTTGAGTTAGGACTTCGCCTCTACTACAACTCTTCTCAAAGCTGCAATCACTCAAGGCTTCACCTTTAACTAGGACGTCGCCTTTGCTACAACTTTTCTCAAAGTCACAATCACTCAGAGCTTTGTCTTTCAGCTACAACTTCGCTTCTACTACAATCTTCTCAAAGTTGCAATCATTCAGGGCTTCGTCTTTCAACTAGGACTTTGCCTCTACTTAAGCCTTCGTCTTTTAGCAAGGATTTCTCATCTGCTATAACTTTTCCCAGAGTTGCAATCACTCATGGCTTCATCTTTCAGCTAGGACTTCACCTCTTTCAGCTAGGACTTCGCCTCTGATATAAATCTTTTCAAATTTGCAACACTCAGGGCTTCGTCTTTTAGCTAGGACTTTCCCCGCTACTACAAATGATACGGCTCTCCTGATGAGCCCCAGTTCCTTCGCTTTATGGTTGACGCGAACACCCACACTCCACAAAGTTTCACTCCTTTTAAATGGCTACATCAACAAAGTCCATACATTATATGAATATCCAAGCACGGACTGGAGAGACTACTATTACAATCCCCTAAATCATCCACCACATGTTTAGATGATGGAGTCCAAAGCCTCAATTCATCCGCCATGTGGTGGATGAACTAAATTCATCTGCCATGTAGTTGACCAACTAAATTCATCCGTCACGTGATAGACAAACTTAATTCATCTGCCACCTAGTAAATGTCAAGGCTCGCACTCCGTATTACTTCGTCACACCTCAAACTGACTGACCAAGAAAGCTAGTCAAAACCAATTTGAGAAATGACGAGGAGACAAAATATCCAGAGCACGACTCAATTCCTTCCACAAACCACTAGGATGCATGTGTAGTAGACTCTAAAATGTCAAGTCAAGCATTACTATGTCAGGAAGAATTAAATATCTGCCAATCTATGGATTGACAGATTGACACCTATGAATGAATGACCCATCCAGGATTTGAAACCACGTGTTCTACATCCAACGGTTCCCCTCTCACCCCCAGTATTATCAATACCTACACTTACACCATTGGAGGGGATCTCTTTTCCTTTCCTTTAAAAAAATGATAACACTAGCTTTTTTCATGATCTTTATCCCCACCCATTTATATTGATAGTCACATTCTGGTGATCATCGCCGCCATCGGACATTTCAACTCCGGTCTATTATTTCACTGACTTGATCGTCGAGTACTTGCGGTCACTTCCACCCTCACCGAAAAGGCCACGAGTGACTAACGGTGTATTACAACGTTCAAGGACAAGTTCGTTGACCTATGGTTGATTTCATCCTTAATGTTTTGATCATAACAAAAAAGATTAATATTATTTCTAACAATTGATTTTAAGTGATGACAGTTCAAGGTTAAAATCAATCAAGCATTGCCAAAATCAACACATCATAAATCGGACTCGAAATGAAGATCAAAGTGAAATTTAAGTATTCAAGTCAAATCATTCGATACAAGATCAAAATTAAGACTATTAAATCGAGCTCATGAAACAAGATCAAGAGTTTAAGAGCCAAACATGAAAGAAACTTCGAAGCAAGATCAAAGACTATGCTTTCGAGATCATATGTAAAGGTATAACACTTTGATCTTTAATAATAAATGACAATAGCTCAAAAATCATTTTGTGCACGAAGAGTTATTTTCATATCATTTGTATAAAATATTTTTGATCAAAAGTAAGTTTGATCTTTCAAAGTGTACTTGAACTTAGATCATATTTAAAAAAAAAAAAGTCAACGATCAACGGTCAACCGGAAGTTCGGTGACTAGGCGAACATTTGGTTCACCAGTTTTTTGACCGTTCTGACCGCAACGACTAGTTGATCGTCTAGTTCAGTGGCGGACATCCGGTAGGGTCATCCGGTTGGGCAGATTTTTCTTCTTTTTCACTTCTATAAATACCAACTCATTTGCCATTCATTTCAACACTTAAGAGCATTCAAATGAGATACTTTTAAGCAAAATTATATTCATTTCTCATCTCATTTATTATTATCAAATCATTTATCTCTGAAAAACGTTTGATCAAATTAACTTTTGAAAATCTACTTATCAAAGTTTTTCATTTGAAAAATATTCTTTGAGCTTACATTTTTACATTCATTTCTTTATAGCAAAAACTTTGATTGTTGGATCAAACTTTTTGAATTATTTCTCTTATCGAAAATTTTCATTTCTCTTTTTACTTAATTTATTTATATCAATTTTAAAAGAGATATATTTTTGAAGAATATTTTTACACTTACATTACATAAACTTTTCTTCTTTTTTGTATTGAGACTTGGATTGATTTAAACTTGTAAAATCATCATATTCATCAAAGTTTCTCATTTCTCTCTTAATACTTAATTTATTACAATAATCCATTAAAAGAGAGATATTTCTCAAAACAATTTTTGAACCTACATTGTATTTATTTCTTCATCTTCTCATTGAAACACTTTGATTGATTGAATCTAATTTTTGACTATCATATTCATCAAATTTTTTCATCTAACATTCGAGTTATCATTTATTACTATTCATTGAAGTGATAACCTCTCTTAGTACTTAATTTGTTTGTATTATTTATCGAGAGAAGAATTTCATTGTAAAATCACTTTGATAAAGTTGAATCGTGTTGAAGTCCCTCCAAGAGCAACATTGTATAAGGATCGGTACTCCTTGTTGTAAGTCACTGTATGGGTCATATTGAGGTCATGTAAAGTTCAATAGTGTTGGTCATATTGAAGTCCTTAAAGCTCAATATTGTGGGTCATGTCGAGGTCCTGTAAAACTCAATATTGTATAAGGATCGGTGCTCCTTATTTGTAAGTCACCGGAAGTGTTGTAAAGGGTTGGATTGCACCATAAGTCAATTAACATAGTGAAAAGGCATTGCTCGTGCCGAAGAGCTTGGTAACAGAGGACGTAGATCATTGCTTTTGATCGAACCTCCACAATTATATCGTTTGCATCATCTCTCCCTTTTACTTATCGCTTTTATACTTGTGCTTATTATTTGAATTAATAAATTTAGTCTTTACTCGTTTGAATTTAGATTAATTCTTTGAAGAAGTTTTAAAAACCAATTCACCCCCCTCTTAGTTAGTTATTCTTGGGCTTTCAAAGTTACGTGGAGTCACGTCATGTTGGCTGCGTGTCATGGTCAATTTTTGGGGTTAACAATTCTAAAATTTGTTTAATTGTGGAATAACTGATTTACTTGTGATATGGGCAATGAAATGTCCCTAATTAGTTAAAATAAATATTATATTTTTAGTAAATTTTGATAAAAATTGATTACTCCAATACGAAAATAATTATGAGGCAACTTCTGATCTTCATTATCCTAGTGAGGCCAGAGTTTGCGTTGAGGTTAATTTGGATTATGATCTCCTTGAGATAATTTGGATCGAGAGGGAGAAGCTTGGTGGCTACTGGCGGCTGTCTTGTATGACAAGAAGTCGGACTTTTGTTACAAATGATGACATTTTAGGCATACAGATGATCATTGTACGTATGGTGCATGACCAGTACCACCTCATCCTATCCCCGTTGCTCCTGATGTTGACCCTACTTCTCGCCCTATTATCTCGGCTAATGATAAGGGTAAAGGAAAGGTTGTTGAGGCTGAGTCGCATTAGCGATGGACCCCAGTTCGTAGACATCAAATAAGGTAGCAAACTGCCAGCAATTTAGATGTCCATGTTCCACATATAGTTCCTGCTATAGTAAGTGTTATACATACCTGAGACAGACAGTTTCCCAACAAGTAGCTCTTACAATTAGTACCATTCCACCAACTATTAGTTTAGCTGCTCCTCACAATAGTGTTACTTAGGTTCCTATCCAGAGTTATGTAGACATGCCCTTGAGTACTTTTCACATTCAGTTGGTTACTTTATAAGTGGCTCCTCCAATGGTTCAATCAATTGCTACTACAGTGGTTCAGTCAGTTGCCCCAGCCAACATTGTTCCTTCGATTGTCACTACATCAGTTATGACTTCTTCACAGACTGCCATTCCTGTCTCTAGTGCTTACTTTGATCCCTTGGCTAACAACATGATTCATCGACCACGTGTCAGTTGACTCAGAGGATACAACGACGATGGTCATATATTTACCAGGTCATACACCTAGTCGTATTGATGCTCTCGTCTCTATAGCTCCTCCAATCTGTCAGCAAAACATTAAGGCATTTATTCTATCTCTAAACACTGAGTAGTCAGATATGGAGAGCACATTACATATTGAGGCTCATCAGCAAGGCTTTTTCCGTAGGTCTTCTGCTGAGGATTTGGTTGGTTCATAGGAGGTCAAAGGATGACGACTTCTGCCGTGTTACACGGAATAAACACCCGAGGGCTACTGATACTCCACATTCGAGCAAGATGATCACTAGGAGTCCATCAAATGATACCTTCTCACATTTCCCATCCCTATGAGTGCCATCATATGGAATGTGAGAGGTGCAGCTAGTGTAGCCATCCGTCAGCGCCTGAAAAGACTTATACAGCTTCATCAAGTTTATCTTTTGGTTGTACTGGAGCCTTTTCTACTTCAACATAGATTTGGTTATATTTGACGATATCTACGTTTTGACACAGGAGTTCAGAATTAGTCAAACATGATATGATTTTTTTGGAATGTGGGGACCATTTTTACTGTTGTGTCATCCCCAATTCCTTCACATTAGAGTTGAGGATACCAAACTAGCGCATCCCGTCTATTTGACTCCAGTCTATGCCTCATGTGATGTTGCTATCGGGAGGGATTTGTGGGCAGGTTTTCACCATATTTCCCTCTATATGGATGACCCTTGGCTAGTTGGGGAGAATTTAACACTATTACACATGATGGTGAGTGCAGGCTCATAATACTCATGATCGAGGCACTACTACTTTCTCTGATATGATGTTATTTTGTGGTTTGTAGGACGTTGGTATCCTTAGAAATCGGTGTACTTGGACTAATGGTCGGGCTAGGAAGAGACTAGAAAGGGTACTCATTGATTTTACTACAGTAGAGTTATGTCGACAGCTTATAGTGAGGCACTTGAATCGGACTTCATCTGATCATTCGCCTTTACTACTTCAATGGGTTCCTGATGATGATTTGGGACCCAGGCCTTTCAGATTCCTCAATGTTTGAACGAAGTATCATGATTTTTCAGCCTTTATCTCTCAGAAGTGGTCACTCTCTACTCATCTCTACGGGGATGGCTACTCTTTGGGAGAAGTTTTTCAAGCTGAAATAGGGACTGCGTTGGTGGAATCGACATGTGTTCGGTGATGTTTTTCAGTGAGTGAGGAATGCTAAGGATAGGGCTAATAAGGCAGAGATAATATATGATAGAGACGCTACATCGGAGCATCGTGACCTACTACATCATGCTCAGGCAGTTTTGAATTGGACTTTATCTATTGAGGAGGGTTTTTGGAAGCAAAAGACGGGTTCAAGTTGGGTATGTAAGGGAGATCACAATATTTGATATTTTCATGCGATGAGATGAGATGCCGAATCAAATCATGTATCAGGTCCATCGGGACGCAGGCAAGGGAAGTCTTAGCCACTCCTACTAACATTCAGACTTCGATTATTTCATTCTACTAGGATCTTCTATTTGCTCCTACGCAGCCTTTGGACTCCATTCGTTCTGATTTCATCCCCAAGCTTTTGATGGTGGACGATAATTTGACACTAAACCCTCCCATTTTAATTCATAAGGTACAAGAGACGGTTTTTAGTTTAGATGCTGACAATGTTGCTTGCCCGGATGGGTTCTCATCCCTATTTTTCCAGCATTGCCGGACATTATTCAGGACGACGTATACACAGTAATCTAGGATTTTTTATGGCTGCCATCTTCCACGTGGTTTTGTTTCTGCTACTATTATATTGCTCCCTAAGAGGGACAATACTTGTAGATGGACTGACTTCAGACCCATCAGTTCATGTACAGTGTTCAATAATTTATTAATAAGCTTTTGATCACTCGGTTGAGCACACTGTTACCATGCATTATCTCTTCTCCACAGAGTGGCTTCATTCCTAGCCGCCTAATTAGGGACAATGCCTTATTAGCTAAGGAGTTTCTCCACACTTTGGATGCTAGAGTATGAGGGGATAATACCATGCTGAAACTAGACATGGCTAAAGAATATGATCACTTGGACTGGGGCTTCATTTATTCTGTTTTGGAGGCATTTGGATTTGATCAAATTTGGATCTACAAGATCACGTGGTATATCTCGAAGTGTCATTTTTCTGTTATCCTAAATGGATGCCCATGTGATTTTTTTCCTCCTTACAAGGGCTCAGACAGGGTGATCCCATCTCGCTATCCTTGTTCATCATAGTTACAAATTACTTCTCACGCCTGCTCACTCAAAGGTTTCATGAATATCCTAGTATGTGTTATTGGCATGGATGTAGTACTCTTGTCTCACACCTTTTATTTGCTGATGATATGATCATATTCACCAATGGCCAGAAACAGTCTATCAAGAAGATTCTTGATTGTCTGAAGCATTATGAAGGGGATTCTAGTCAGTTGGTGAACAGGGACAAGAACAGTCTTATATAACCCAGACGGGCATTATTAGTCAGATCAGACGTCTGGAGATTTTGATTGGATTTCGACACTAGCAGCATCCTTTCACTTATCTAGGGTCCCCTTATTTAAGGGAACCAAGAGGAGCTTTATTTATGCTGACCTTATTTAGAAAGTCAAGAACATGATCTCAGGTTGGCCTTCAAGATTATCACCGGGGGCCTTCTTACCTTGCTGAGGTCAATGCTTTTTTTCCATGCCGTTACATATTCTTCAGATTATGCAACCCCCAAAAGCTACCCTAAATAAGCTTAAGAGCATCTTTGTGCGTTTCCTGTGGGACTCCAAGGAGCAGGCACGATGTTTACATTGACATAGATGGAAGGAGATTTGCCTTCCTACTGATGAGGGTGGTCAAGGCTTCAAAAGATTACTGGATGTGGTGGACACCTTCTCCATGAAGCTCTGGTGGTTGTTTCGTTCTCAGAGATCACTTTGTGTAAAGTTTTTACTGGGTAAGTATTGTATGGGGATACATCCTTCACTTACAATAGTTCCCAACTCAGCTTCTTGTACCTGGAATAGGCTGAGATTAGTTGGGCCTCGGACAGAGCCACACACTGCATAGCACCTTGGAGTATGTCAGATATTCTTTTGGCATGATTGTTCGATGGGTGAGACCACGTTGGCATCTCTATTCCCACATCGATAGCACACATCTGCGATGGTGCAGGATTTTTTTGATGATACTGGGTGGAATATAAGGTGTTTATTGCAGGTTTTCCCTCCTCTTATAGTAGTACAGATTGGGGCTATACATTTATGTGCATATGCCTCGGATCGTATTGTTTGGCGGGATACATCGGATAGTAGCTTCGCTACCAAGTCAGCATGGCAGCTCGTACGTACGGGATGCCGTATCAGGATTCGTATCGGTTATTGTGGAGCTCCATTTTGCCTGTTACTGTCTCATTATTTTGTTGGAGACTATGGTAGGACCTCATTCTAATAAATGTGGTTATTTAGAGAAAGATTGGATGATAGTTGGCCTCTCATTGCTAGTGTTGTTCTGAGACTGAGACTATTTGTAACACCCCAAAAATTTTAGAATAAAATTTTATTTGTTTTATATCATATATTTTTTATATTTTGAAAAAAAAAAATTGAGGACTAAAACGAAATAAATTTTAAATTCATATTCTTATTTGAGCCAAATAATTATGCATCGATAGAATGATAAATGTTGATTTTGATAATGATAATCTTTTTTGTGATTTAGATAGAGTTTGATTGCAATTTGAATTTGATAAATTGTAAAAGTAATCATAATTATGTCGTTTGAAATCAATTATTATCCAAATTTCTTATATACATCGTTTTATATTCTAGTTGTATACAAACTCAATTGAGAATTTCAACTATAAATAGTATGGAATTGTCCCACAATTCACCACTTAAGAATTTTACACGATAGCTTTCATATAAAGCAGCTGTAAATTCCTAGTATATTTTTTTTCAAAAGCTCATTTGATCAATCAACGTAAGATACTTTTTGTTCAAGTTGTTTGTTTCCTTATACTTTATATTCAGTAATTATTGCATGAATTGCCAGTGGACCTTCGGGTTCTTTATTAAGAGATATGAAATTTTACGGAAATTTAAGATGACCTAAGATGGGTGTGTCGCTTAGTCACCGATATACTACATAAGAGAAAAGTGGTATGAAGTGTTTATTTTATTGCATATAACTGGGTATGAAAACTGCATGTATCTTACTAGATATTTTTTTAAAAACTCACTCTTATAAAAATTTTACAGGTTACTTCAGGTCAATTGGAACAATAGCCGGATGGTGAATGCGACTTAGTTTAATTTATTCAAAGACATTTATTTAAATTATGATTATGTTTTCATTATGGATATTCTAGTTATTATTTTAAAGAATATTATTTTATCATCTCGCAAGGAAATTAAAATTTTGGTAACACTCCAGTATTTATGAAATCTTGGGGCATTACAGTTTGGTATCAGAGTAAAGGTTTTACTTCCTGTAGACTTTGTAAAAAAAAAAAATTACTATTCACGTGAACAGTACACGACACTGTTCATATGAACAGTATGTGTCACTTTTCATGCTGCTTTCCCAAAAAGAATAAAATATTCATATTCATATTTTCATTTTCTTTTCTTTTGTTAAATAAATGATATTAATAATTGTTTTAAGTAATTCAATAATAGTTTTTTTTTTTTTTTAAACGTGACTTAAAATTATGATTGTACATGTTTGTATATTAAGTCCTAGCTTTCGGTTGGTATTTTAAAATTTACTAAATAGAAAATTCATATTTTAAGAAGTATCAAATTTTATTTATTGTTTTGAGTTTCTTGATTAGCGTATTCGCAAAATTAAAAGATTTTGTCAAAAAGACCAAAATTGTCTAAGAAGAGTTTGAGATTTAAGCGATCCGCTTGTGACCCCCTCCTCATCTGGAAGCCTTTAGTTGCGCGTTATTCAAATTAATGAAACGAAAAACAATAATTCAAACATTTTCAAATTTAAGAATATTATATTTTCTAGAAATTTCTACTTCGAGAAAATCCTTTTTTTTTTTTTTTTTGGAAAAAAGGGAAGGGTAATTTTCATGAACTTTAGGAGTTTAAAGATAATGTAAAGTTTTAAATATACAATGTTATAAAGAATCTTTAGCACGTGGCACTTGCTATTCGTCACTCTCCAATTGATTCCAAGGTAGGAAAGGAAATGTCGTTCTATTATCATGATTACAAGTTTTCTTGATTTATGTTATTATATACGGTAATTATGTCAATAGTCAAGTATTTAAAACTTTTCAAGTTGTTGAGATAATTTCGAGAACGAAAATTTTTTAAGGAGGAGAGATTGTAACACCTCAAAAATTTTAGAATAAAATTTTATTTGTTTTATATAATATATTTTTTATATTTTGAAAAAAAAAATTGAGGACTAAAATAAAATAAATTTTAAATTCATATTCTTATTTGAGTCAAATAATTATGTATCGATAAAATGTTAAATGTTGATTTTGATAATGATAATATTTTTTGTGATTTAGATAGAGTTTCATTACAATCTTAATTTGATAAAGTTTAAAAGAAATTATAATTCTATCATTTGAAATCAATTCTTATCCAAGGTCATTTGATGTACGTGTATAACAAGTTATGAATGACCTTGTTTACAAGGTAAGCATTTTGAAAAATGTCAGTTTTATTCCTTCCCCAATCCAAATCCTGAGGGATTGTCGCCGTTTAGATAGTGTACGGAGAAGGAAGGTCGAAATTACAGAATCATGGTCAAAATAAACATATTGAAGGTGAAATGCTGATCCCTTAGTGAGTATAGCTCAGCTGCACAAACTCCAGCAATGCGCAAATCTTTTACAATTCACAATATTCAAGAAGGGTGAATAAACTTCAAATCTAAAGAATAATATAAAGATTTAATAACACCCATCATAAGACGGAGAAGAATATGAATCCAGGCTTAACATATACTTGTTGCATCGTGCATATGTCCATTATTCACTTTCAGGCGCTCAAGGACATGGAAATAACTGAAGACAGCTTATATTTGCGCACTTTCGTAGAATTATTAGGCTGAAATACCACCTCAGTGCTTGACCTCACCATTGCTTCTTTCCACTCTGAAGAAGCAGCCCCTTCATTGCGATAATCATGCGGAGAGTACAAAACTTGGAGTGTGGAACGAGCTGTATAAGGCGGACAAGAAAGGCACTGTCAGATAATGAATCAATAGACATGCACACAACTGACTAAAATGCAACCTTAAATCTTTCTGAAATTGAAAAAATTAAAGCTTTGTCAAATGACATTACTTCGGAAGGGAAATGCATCAAGGAAATGTTCATATTAGTCTTTAGTCCTTTAGGTCCATAAATTTTAGTGGTAGCTAACAAATATAGAAGCTGGAAGAGAATGCAGCATAAAGGCACATTGAAGGATAGGAAAGAAATGACGAATGTTAAGACCCCACACATTTCACTTCTCTTATGTTGTGCACGAATCTCTACCAACAAGACTCACATACCAATAGTGAGTATTGTGCAAATTATTTAACACACAGGCACATATCATTCTTTAACAATTTATACTCACACAAAGTTTAGAGGAAAAGCACGTATTCTAAACTCAAGCGTAAAATATGAGCAATAGTAGGTGGGGATACCAAAACCAAACATGCTTATCTTCTGCACAATCAGTCGGCTAACTTTTGATCTCCTGATATTTATTAATGCCTGAAGATCATCTTGTTTGCCTTTGAATTCCATGAATTCTCCCAGGATATACTTGTTTCCTTTAAGCTCTAACCTGCATTGTAGGGCAACTTGCATGATCTCAACACAAGCAACGATAAAGAATACTTATCACACATAATATCAATATAAATGAGAATGTTCATTTTCGTGATAGTCAAAAGGCACGGTAGACCAAAAGGTTATAAACCTACTGAACCCAAGAATTTGACCCATTAATAAAGCATTGAAGCATTCCTTCTTTGTTAACTTTACGTCTTTACCAAGTCCCAACTCCATATTTGCTTCTTACAGACTGTTGATAATTCACATGCCTTTCTTTTATAAAACAGCCATTCTTTTTATTAATGTAGATTTTCATTTTGCTTGGGCTATCTGTGGAAAAAGTAATTAATTACTCTATTCAAGATAATCTTGAAGCTGTTCTTTTATGTTCTCTTCCTCTATGTAATAACTTCGTTCTCGTTTAAAAACTCAAAAAATGCATTCTCCCAGAAGACTATCAAGCAGCATAGAATTAGAGACTCTTTAGTATCTAATATTGACTAAAAGCAATTGCAGTACTTGAGACAACATTAAACCCCTATTCCTGCTGCACCATCCAGATTTAAGTGAAACACCAACACTTTATCAATCTTAGCACTATCTAAATGGAAACCGATTGGGACTTAAAGTCACACACCAATAAATCAAACAATGGAAGATAAAACCTTAACAGACCTATCCCACATTGGAGCTGTGCTCAGGGTTGAACAAAGCTTCTCATTTAATGATTCCTGCATTTCTTTCTTTGCACTGCGAAATGCACCTTTGATCCATCCAGAAAGCATACTTCTTTGCTCGGGTTTTAACTGTGTCCACTGGTCATATGTAATGACCTCAGGTGGAAAAACGTCCGAGTCAACGGCACTGAAAGAGCAGCAGAGTTAGAAACACGGACAACAAAGAAATTGTAGATAAGCAAGACAAATAAATAGTAGAAACAGTTTTGCCTCAAACTATTATCTTCACATAGTCAAAAGTAAGTGATTTATTGTGATAATTATACTTCAGATTTTTAGTGCAATAGACTGAAGAGTCAAACATTAAGCAGTCATTTTATTCCATACTGCACTTAATCCCAAAAATAAAGCATCATTCAATATAATAATCCAACGGCTAAGATCTAGCATGGGCAACTGAAACCCTAAACAATATTTTCCCAATTGCTTGTTCAATAATGCCACGACTGATACAGTACCCGGCTTAGGCATACAGATAAATAACTACTCATATGATCATGACCATTATCAGCTTGGGTACTGGCATGTGGCTTTGAGATTATTTTTTGTCAAACCGGTTTGAGATTAAGAGTTCTACAATACCATGTTTATAAAGTCAATATTGGAAATGACATTTAGAAGAAACATAATGAAAGTTGTCAAGTAGATGCAAATTGATGCCATAAAATTTTGTGGTAGCTTATTTTTACTTCAACACTCTAAACTTAATAAGAAAAAGGTTCTCGGCATACAAAGTTCCTTGGAAATGATAGCACTGAATCCGACAAGAGTATATAGATATTATCAGTTTAAATATTCAAACCAAGCTTACAGCGAGTAATAAAACATATATCCCTTATAATTCATATCATAAAAACTGAATTCATCTCCGACTCAAGTTAAAAAGAAAGTCGTGTAAACATGAAGATATAGTCTTCAACATTTGTACGAGTAATTAACAATATTACATTTAAATTATTAGGCAGATGAAAAAGAATTGTTCCAATGCATACCTAAAATTTGGATTGGGACATATAACTTTGCCAGAAAGATATCCTTCTGGGAGAACAACTCCCCTCTGTTCAAGATATGCTTCAAGAATGGGAACTAGCCGTTTTGTTTCAACTGTCTGTATGGCAGAACGACACTAACATAAGCTCTAACAATTGCATGGAACAACTGCAGAATAGTATTTATGTAGAGTAACATGAGCAATGAGTGTAGCAAGTTGGATCTATTAGCTGTCTTAAGGGGAGCAGGATTGTGGGGATGGGATCAACAGGTGAAAGTTAACAAGTATGATTATTGAAGTCTGCAGTTCACAATGAATCGAAATCCATGTTTCTCTTTAACATAGTCTTTTTTAACTGCCAGTTGGGCTTGGACAATTCCTCCATAATATCCCAGATGGCTCAAATTTTGCATTGCACAATGATAAATAAAACATAATATTTGTGCTTGGTAAATTTGTTCATCTTATAGACATTTTAAGACTGCACACAAATAGTGACACAAACATAACTTATAGTTAAAAATAAATAATTAAAAAATATTCATGACCAGAAATTAACTTACAGGATCTGGAAGGCATTTAGTTTTGTTGCTAAGTCCTGCAGTGCAAACCCAATTCCCATTCTTGTCAATGGATACGAATCCCGATATATTCATTACAGAAATCACCAGTGCCTCCCTGCAGACATTATAACCAAACAAAACAGCACCACGAATCCCTCATTACTGATTTTCTCTTCAATCTTCTTAAAATAAACGAACAAGTTTACTATACTCTAAATAATACAATTCTATAATAATATTAGTAAATGAACTAAATACCCCTTAGTAACGAGAACGATATCGATATTCTGTCGAGAACCCGAATCAGCGTCAGGAATTTGAAGCCCAACGTAGACTTTACTCCCGTAATAAAGCTGTTCCAGTCTGCAAAAATAGAAAGAAAAAGAATCAGAACAGAAATTCCGATTATTTTTACAGAAAAATAATCAAAACATTAAAAGATTAAATTATACCTGTTGGCGACGGCGAAGAGGGCATTCGAATGGGAGGTATCGAGATCGAGATGATCACCGTCGTCGAACAAGTAAAGCATAAGCAAACAGAACAGGACCAAACCGCAAATCAGCTCCACCCACATATTAAATGTCTTCTTTTGTTTAATTTTAGTTGATTATGCAAAGATTATATGTATAGAAAAGAATCAATTAATTTAGACTTAATCCCTAAGTTTCTTGAAATTTCAAGGAAATGGGAAGAGGAAATGGTATCATAGTATAGTATAGTTTCCCTGGGTTGGTTTTTTCGAAACAACAATGCTATTTTGCCCTTATTCAAGACAAGTTATGCCCCCGTTTGGCACCCATTAATTTCTCATTCTTATTCTCATTCTTCATTTCAACCACACATTCTCCAAATAAAATAATATTACACACAAATCAAAAAAAATTTATCACTTTTCCACCACACATTCTCACATCAATCACTATTTCAAATTTTCTATTCTCCTCAAAATTATATTCAAACACACCTTATATTTTTGATAATGCTACGTGTGCACCTTGTGGTGCACACAATCTTTTACACCCCCTCACATGGAGGGAGGTTCACAAATATTTTATTGTGTGTGGGCCCCCTTCCATGTGAGGGGTGTAAAATATTATGTACACATAGTACAATCCTTATATTTTTCATTCACATTCTTCTACTCATTTTCAATCACATATTCTTCAATAAAATTATATTTTCATGACATCTATAACTTTTTTTTAACCACATATTCTTCATCATATCAACCAAAAAAATGTATTCTCTCTGCAAAAATACCTGTCAAACAGGGACTCAATGCCATTTTTTTAAGGGAAATTTGGCCAGTTAGATGGGGACAAAATTATTGGACAAATGGCCCTTGACTCATATTTTTTTTAAAAAAAAATCAAAATGTAATAAAATAGTAAAGTGACAAAATTGCCCTTCAACTATTAACTCAAAAATCACCCTCCTCCCCCCCCTCCCCCCTCCCTCCATTCGTTTCACTCGCTGTAAAACCCTTCTCCATTTTTTTTGAAATGAACGACTTCCTTCTACCCCTTTCACCGCCTTTAAATTCATTGTAAACCCAATAAAATTGACTGCATTCCGTAAAATTTAGTGTGCGTAGACTTCTTTTTTTGGTTTTGTTCTATAATTTCAGCTCCGATATAGGCTTTAGTTGTGTAATTATTCATGTTTTGAAGATATGATGGATTTGCAGCGTGGTAACGTTTTTCAATTTGCAATTTAAATTTTATTTTGATTAGTTTCTTTAACCGAGTTGTTGATTCCCTCTTTGAGGGTTTGTTTTATTTACCGTATGAATTTGAAGAGAAAGGAATTATTTCAAATTCGAATTTTGGGATTTCAAATGCCCACAAATGTAGTCTCAGTACATTTAAGTTGTACAATTTGGAATCTTGGCTTTTTCGTAGTTAATAATGGGTTTTGAGAAATTAACACTGAAATGTGTATGCATGGCAAGGAATGTGTATGTATTGTATTGTTAGTGTCTTCAATAGTTTGGATGAACTTTTTATACTCTCTTGGTGAGTCACTCTTCTTAATGTTTACGTTAATTTTTTGTGCTTTAAAAGTGAAATTTCTTGAAATTGTGCATTTTGTGCTTATTTGTAGATGATGTAGGAATTCATCACAGAAGTATGGTGCTTACTGCATAAAGTAGTTAGGTGCAATCATTTTGATATTGAACAACGAGCCCATTCGAAAGAATTTTGGAATAATTCTTCAAGAACAGAAATTTCTAGTGCTTTTATAACTCAATTTGATTAGGTTTCATTATATTTTGCTAGAACTTAACTTTTGCAATTAAAATGCACATTACTGGTCTTGATTTTGCTATTTGGTAATCTTGATTGAAGTGGCCTTCGAATGGCCAACTATTGTAATTAGAATGGTATAACTGACGTTATATTTGTAAATAAAAGTTCATGAAAACAACACTTGTGCCGTTACTGAATTATGAAAAGAACTACGAGAACAGCATAAGTGTTGCAATTGTGTAGAAAATGATACTTGTGTCGTTACTAATATGAAAACGTCTATTAGAACGGTATAACTGTCAATATATTTGTAAATCAAAGTCCATGAAAACGACACTTGTGCTGTTACTATATATAAAATGACACACGCGTCGTTCTGTCTATAAACACGAGCATAAGAAGCGATGACCCGTCCGAGCCCCTATAATCGATAAGCTGAATGTTTTTGGGAGTTTCTTGATAAATGATCTTTGGTTGCTTTCTCTTGATATGTTGTGATATCATCTAGTTGTTTTTTCTTATCTAACAATGATATTTCGTCTTTATATATGGAGAATGTTTAGATGCTGTCTATTGTTATTTTTGTTAAAATTTGGTAAATGATTGCTTTGAGAAATAAGATTCCTAACTCAATTATTGTTTTACATTTATCATTATGAAAAAATGGATGCTGAAGACATAGTGAACGTTAAGATAAGTAATAGGTGTAGAATGATATTGATTGATAAAGTTTTCTATAGCTTCGATTTGATGGAGTGAACTATTTATATTTATGATAGTTTGCCAAAACACATCCGTGCTGCTCAACTGGCCAAATGTATGAAGCATATTCAAGTGGTCGTTCCGTGGTTGATAAAGGTACATGTAGTGCGTGAAGAAAATTTTAACATCAAGATGTTCCATTATCATATGGTTGTAGTTCATGGACAAACAAATGGGTAAACTTAGTGTAATCTAACATTTAGTACCGACGTCTTATGCATTCTTTCGTGTATGTCATTTGTATCTAACTTTTGTGTTAGCTTTATTACTTTGTAGATCTGATTGTAGGTTGTTTACAGTGAAATATATAGAATTTTTGCAAGCTCAATTAAATGTGGATTTAGTTCGTCCGGAATATTTGTCTATTTGGAGGAAGAAATTAGCTGTAGAAATATTTGCATGGCACTTTGATCCGTAGATTTAGTAAAACTTTTTGAAGTTATTGTTTGTATTAATATCATGGAGAATGATTTTGCAATTGTACAGTTATGATGCCCTTAATTCAAATGTTCTTAGGCATTTCTATTAAACGGTATTACTTTGTTCCCTATATTTAGTTAAATGTTGTTGTAGTTAAAGTTTTGATACCCTTAATTTAAAGATGTACGAGAACAACACAAGTGATGGTATAAATGACACAAACATGTTCATGAGAATGGCACAAGTGCCTTTACTGTGAAGAAAACGACACTTGCGCTGACAGTGGGATGAGAAATTTATTAGAACGCTATGACTATTGTTATATTTGTAAATAAAAGTGCATGAGAAAGACACTTGTGCCGTTACTGAGTTATGAAAAGAACAGCAAATTGCCACAACTATGTAGAAAACGACACTTGTGTCGTTACTGATTTGAGAACGTCTACTAGAATGGTAGAACTGTCTTTATGTTTGTAAATAAAAGTCCATGAGAACGACACTTGTGCCGTTACTGATTTGAGAACGTCTACTAGAATGGTAGAATTGTCGTTACATTTGTAAATAAAAGTCCACAAGAACGATACTTGTGTCATTACTTTTTATAAAATGACACTTGTGCTTCTGCCTCTAAACATGAGTATAAAGAGCCACAACCCGTCCGAGCCACGATAATCGATAAGCTGAACTCATTTAAGTTGGAGGCTGGACACGCTGCTTACAACATTCGGGAGATATGCTCATTACTTGTACTTTCAAACGTAGACCAAGACTTGTGATTTCACCGTTTGATACCATATATTCTATATCAATTTCACTGTTGTTGTCACATAATCAATATTTTCGGCCTTCTTAAGTTTGGGGGTCCAATTCTTGAGGTCGTTAGCTGGAAAAGTAGCAAGATATTGGAAAAATCAACAGAACGGTACAAGTGTCGTTCTGCCTCTAAACATGACTATAAAAGCCACGATCCGTCCGAGCCACGATAATCGATAAGCTGAACTCACTTAAGTTACAGGCTGGACACGCTACTTACAACATTCGGAAAATGTGCTCATTGCTTGTACTTTCAAATTAAATTTAGACCAAGACTTGTGAGTGTCGTTCTGCCTCTAAACACGAGTATAAAGAGTCACGACCCGTCCGAGTCACGATAATCAATAAGCTGAACTCGTTTAAGTTGTAGGATGGACATATTGTTTACAACATTCGGGAGATATGCTCATTACTTAATCAATAAGAAAAAAGAAAATGACACAACTGTCGTTACTGTTTTGAAATCGGCACAAGTATCGTTACAGTACCAATGATATTTTATTGGGCTTATTAGCACAAAACGTCCCTACGTTTGATAGTTAGTGTGCAAAACGTCCCAACGTTTCATTTTTTTGCATTTTTGCCCCTATTTCAACGTTTTAGTGTGGAAAACATCCTTTTCACTATTTTTCAGTGTAAAATGACCATTATACCCTCAAATTTAAATAAAACAAATAAAATGAAAAGAAATATAAAAAATAAATTGTAATTATACTCTCAAACTTTTTAAAAAGTGCAAGTAAGTCCAAAAGCCTTATTAAAAGGGTTAAGCACAAAACGTCCCTACGTTTGACACTTAATGCGGAAAACGTCCCTATGTTTCAAACATGTTTATATTTGCTCAATAACACAAAACGTCCCTACATTTGACACTTATTGCGTAAAACGTCCTTACGTTTCATTTTTTTTTTACATTTTCGTCCTTATTTCAACGTTTCATTGCGGAAAACGTCATTTTTACTATTTTTCAATGTAAAATGACAAATATACCATCATATTTAAATAAAACAAAAAGGGAAAATAAAAATAAAAATAAATTACAATTGTGCTCCCAAACTTTTCAAAAATTGCAAATGAGTTCAAAAATCTTATTAAAACATTCAAACTACCAGTCCTTCCCTCCTCCCTCAACCTTATCCTACCTCCACCACCTAAACCATCAGACCCCACCACCTTTCAAACCATCACACCTCCATCTACAATCCTGGTTTAATGCCTTCTTCAATCTTTTTAAACTCAACAAAATAGCATACATGTACCCATATCATTTCTACAGAATCCGTAGCTGCAAATAAAATAAAAAAGTTAAATAGTCAACTCAAGTATATATCAAAGTAATATGAAAATAATTATCATATTTAAATTATCAAAGTAACCACATTGTATTATAAAAAAGGGACATACCATAACAGATAATGTTGATATTGTCATTTTACATGGAAGATAACGATTGTAATGTCGTTCTACACTATGTAAAATGGTTAGAGTGTTGTTATGTACTACAGATCGTCTAATAGTTGTGGACAGTACAGAAATACATCAATTGTGAAAAAAATCAGCTAAAATATCATTTCATACTATATTCAATAATAAAAGGACCAATGTACATGAGATTTACAAAAATACCTTTCATGTTTTCTTCAAATATAATAAAGATTTCAATGTAGATAATATAGAAACCAAAATTTTTGTTCAAATGCTCAAAATGTTGGAGAAGATAGACGAGGAATTTAATGAATAACAAGATTTTAGGTAGCAAGCACAAGGAGACGAAGATGACGTTGATACGATTGGAGATTAATTGGGGAATTTGATTGGATTGAAAGGGTGTTTGAGTCTTTTCCATGATAGAGATATTTTAGACATTTGATAATGTTTATTTATTTTATTTTTAAATTGAGGTAATTTCACCTATAAACATTGAGAAAATGCTATTTATTCAACTATAATGTTTGACTGGGTGTACAAACTATCCCTTTTTTTATAACTTTTCATAATTTCCCAGTTCACAAGTATTACATTTATCAATTTTAAAAATTATTTTTTAAATTAACAATATGAATCTTGATAAGTCCCCGGTTGTCAAACTAGTTATACAACTAGACTAATTCTTCTTGAAAATGACAATGCATCTTGTGCCCTATTTTTGACAAATATATATATATATATATATATATATATATACAGGGGCGGATCCAGCACCTGGCCAGCCCCCGCGGCCGCCCGTGCTGGATTCGTCGGAGCAACTTTTTTTTTTGACAATTGATAAATATTTGAGGTTATATTACTGGAATTCATTTGTTTTCAAATATACTTTGTAGCTCAGTTGGTAAGAAGTCGCTTTTCTATGTTTTAGGTCCCAGGTTCGAAACCCATCCAACCTATTTGTTTGAAAATATTTTTAGTTCTACTATTCTTAATAAAATTAATGCAGTAGGGAGGGAGTTGGATGTGATTCGAACCTAGGACCTCGCACTAGGTAAGAGAACACCTAACCGCTATGTCACTTCTTAATATTGACACTACATTTAGCAAACAAATATATATTAGGTTGGATTTGATTTGATGTAATTGTAATTGTAAATTTTCAAACCCATGATTTTTCCTTTGAATTATAAAAACTTGGTCACAATGTCATTTGGTAAACACTATTTTTTCTAGCAGAATTATATATATTTAATTAGTTGACTTACTTTAATTTATTGCTTTTTTATTTTATTTCAATATTTATCTTTGACTAATTTATGAAGTAGAAAATTTTGTGAATTTTTGAATTAGAGAAATTGTGAATTAGTTAATTGGTAAATTTAGGGAATTGAAAATTTGTTAATTGGGGAATTTGTGAATTGAAAATTTTGGGAATTTGTTCTTGCGCAACAAAATGGGGGATGACTTGGTTGAATGACAATTTGGTAGTGTGCATTAAGCAATACATTTTTAAAAAAAATTGATAATGAGACAATCTTGTAGTGCTTTCAAAATATGATACCACAGAGATTCCAATTATCTGAGCATACAGTTACGAAGTGAAGTTGAATTACTTATTTTTCTTTTGGGTTGTATTATATTATATTTTCATATTATATCATTCCTATGTTTTAGTGTATTTATATATTAATCGAACAATTTTTAATATTATTTAATTAAAAATTAATAATCAATATCGTCATTCCCATCGTTGCGGTCAACAGTCAATGATCGTCGGCCGCCCGTGCTGAACTTCAGGGCTGGATTCGCCCCTGTATATATATATATATATATATATATATATATATATATATATATATATATATATATATATATATATATATATATATATATATATTTTGTAACAGGGTTCAAAGATCTTTAGATTTGGCAAAAAAATAAATGAATTTGTTAGATAGGGTTCGGGATATGAATGGAATAGAGAGGGAAGAAAGAGTTCGATGGAAGAGGTTGATCAACAATATAGTCATAGATCATTAACAAAATCTTAAACACGGTAACACAATAATCTTACATTCATGGAATGATTAAGAGTATCTACCTTTGGATGTTAACCACAATTAGTGATTTAGTGGTCTTCAATCTAACATTTGGATTACACCAAAGTAAAGCTTTAGTATGAAGTAGTGTAGTCTTTGATAAAATTAACCCATTAGAAAGACCTTAGTAGAAAAGAAAAAGTAGTTATTTATACTTTTAATTTTTGTTAAAATAATCTTTTTTGAAGAGGAAGAAAATGTCAATCTATTTATTCTAAAGATGTCGTTTTACACTTGTTCTCTCTCCTCTCTTTGTTTTTTTTTGGTGTCTGAAGCAAATAGGATTATGAAGTGAAACTATTCAGATAAAGCTCTTGAATCGCCTTAGAGAGGCACGATGGCTATTGGATATAACCTTCTGGGCTTTGTGGCGCCCTCTAAGTAGCTGAATTTGTAAATTAGTAACGTAAATCATAAAAATTTGCGCCATGGGGTATCATACCCTAAATTATGAGTACAACTACCCATCAAAATAGATTTCCTGTGGTCAAAACATAAAACATGCATGGCTTGCTTTAAGTAAATCTAATTTTGCCTTTGTAAAACCATCATAAATCTTACCTACAGCATTGACAAACGAAAGATAGTTTGTAAGACATAAATGAGAAGTGTTTAAAAGAACATAAGAAATCATGCATTTTAAAAAAAAATTACCCCTTAGCATTTATCATTAAGTTCACGAAAGACTCCTCCATAATACTCGAATGACTTACGTTACAAACACTTTCGCCAACATTGATACAAGGTAGGTAATAAAAGCAAAACCCTTGTATCGCTAAAAGACTCTAGTTTTGGATACAAAAGGAAATTTATAAAACCACATCCAATACTAATTATTACAAAACTATACAAAAGACAATGGAACATTTTCTTGATCCTCTAGCCGCGCTTAACAATAGTCCTCTTGTAAGAAAAAGTCTGAAAATCATCAAATATTATGTGCTTGCGTGACTAATCATATTGATACTATCTTGGATAATTAGAAAAGTATGATCAAGTGTGAATCCTACCAACAGTGGTGGATTTAAGAATCTAGATGAGCGCAGACAACCGTCCAATATAAGGGAAAAAATCGGCGGAACCAGCACCAGCAGCCATAGGGCTCGATGGGCGTTGGATCCGCCCTTGGCCACCTCTATGACACTCAGACCGTGGTTTGATAACCTCCACTTCCTTCCAGTTATGTCAAAGCAAGCCTTGTCCATTTCGTGAAATATTAGTCATAATACGACTATGAATATTTCTATTTAATGAGAGTTGAGTGAACATAAAAGCACATAGTCAAAATAAAACCTTTCTTTTTAGCTTTTTATCAATGACTTTATCTACGGCCAGGGACGGACCCAGCCCGCCATCCCAGCCCCGGCGGACGTTGACCAGTCAACTCCGACCGGTCAACGCCGACCGGTCAACGTCGACAGTCGGCGATCGTAAGAGCGAAGTCGTTTATTAGTATTTAATTACATAATATTAAATCGCATTAAAACGTAATCTACAATTGCAAAATGCTACAATTTATTTTTCTAGCTCAATTGATTAAAAAAATATATTACACATTATTTGAATTGAGAATTGAGATCATAAGTCCCAAATGGAAAATGGGCCAAAATCTCAATCACAACTCAATCAACATAAATCCTAAATTAAAATTCGTTACTCAAAATTTCAAACAATAGTGCAACAGTGCAAAACATACTAATTTCTCATAATCTCACGACTCAGAAAAACCAAGTCTACCTAAATCTAATTACCAATTTACCTATCAGTCATCACCAAAGAAATCAGACATGAGATAGAGACAATGCACAACAAATTTGATAATCAAGCAGGCTAAGTCCCTGCTCATCAGCTCAACAAAGAAATCAGAATTTCGAGTCTATAACAATGCACAACAGGCAACAACACAAGACAACCAATTTACTTATTGGAATTTGCAATTTGCAGAAGAACTGAAGAACCAAGTATACCTAATTACCTAAGCCTAATTACCCATCACAGATTCACAAATCATAAACTCACGGTATATAAAAATAATTCATAAACTGATAAACACTTAAATTTCATGACTTAACAACGAAAAATAATTCATAAACTGACAAACACTTAAAAATTAAACGGATATAAAAAGCTACTTTACTTACCGTTTTAAATTCGAGAAAACTCCCCACGGACAGACGAACGCAGCCACTGATCGACGACGGACTGCTGCAGGCTGGACGGGCTGGGCTAATCGGACTGGTGGTGGTGGGAGAAGGGCAGACGGCAGCGATGGGAGATGGCAGCGACAGGGAGTGGGCAAGAGGTTTGGGAAATTGGTGAAGAATCGAGAATTTGATTATTTGGGGATGGATTTGGATTTTGGATTAAGGGCTTATACTATATATTGTCTAATTAAGGATTGGGTCCAGAACAAATGGCCTAATCCAATTAAAAAAAAGGATGATGGGCTTGGCCAATTGGCCCAATTTCAAAACATTTAAAAAAAAAAAAGATTGTGAAATTGGGCCAAAGTTGGCCCAATTTCACAAAAACAAAAAAAAAAAAAGAAAAAACCTTGGGATCTCGAAGAAGATGAACCAGAGGATTCCGACTCCCCAGTCCCCACCCAGCGACGGTCCGGCGGATCCCAGCACGCGCGACCGCGCAGGCTGACCGGGTGCTGGGTCCGTCCCTGTCTACGGCCCATCTTTGAAAAAGCATTTGTACACGACACCAAATAAACGTCTAGGTGATCAATCCTAGTGAGTCATCAACTATAATAAAGTATTATTTGATCTCAATTGAACTCGATAAATGTCATCCAAAAGGGTTAACTCAAAGTTAAACTTAACCTAATAGGTCATATTAGGAGTCCTATGTAGGGGCGAGTCACTTCTTGTCTAATGAATTTTTCGTACCAGCCACTCTTTAGCTCACACTAGTTGGATTGTGAGACAAGTGAGATACGTCATCGTGAGTTCTTCGACTTACATGTGAGCTCACTCACCATGAGCTTGTGAGCCTCACTAGGCGAGCAAGTAGTTGACCAGTCTGCTGCAGCCATGCAAACTGTGTTGATGGCACCCTGCATCTTACAGGTTGCCATCAAATCTAAAATTTAAATTTCAATATCTGAATTTTTTTTTAATGTTTGATTTGGAGCCTATAAATAGGGACATGTTGTCATCATATTTCAACATTCTCTACAATCTTCTAATGCTCTTACTTCTTTAGCAGTATAATGGTTTACATGTACATAATGGTTTCTAGGAATCGGTTGCATAATGGTTTACATAAAAACAACTAATAGAAATAATTGGTACAAGTTAAAATTCAAGAAATATTTAAAAATAAAGGAACAAGTGTTCAACAATTAAAAAGAATAATGCTACTTGCACATAATTTTTTACATACAGATGATGTGACAAAAATAGAGTGAGGAAATTATTTTTTTATTTGATTGAGAAATTCTTACCAAATCATTTCTCTCCACATCATGTGTATGTAAATCATTATATATATGTAACACACCCGATTCCTTAAAACCATTATGTACATAATGATTCCTAATGCTCTTACGTACAACCACTGAACCTAATGATGAGTTCGAAGAATCAGCCTCTACCAAGAGACAAGAATAAAAAACATGTGAATTTTAAAACACCTCATGGAAAAGAAGATAGTTCGGAAAGCATTGATAATTGTATTTTATACATTTATTTGGGGGCCTAAAATATCGATATTTGATAATTACTTTGACAAAATATATCTTAATTATTATATTTTATATTATATAGGTAAAACTCAATAGTTGAACAATGAATTGGAAAAAACAAAAGAAAATCAAGGAACAATGGCAAAGTCCAAAAATTGAGGACCAAATTGCAAATATCCAATTATTGATTCGAACAACAAGATGATATTTTAAAGATTGTTAGAAGACAATTGGATGGAATCAAAACTCAAAAATGAATAGAATATGATCAAAATCAATTTCCAATCGTACAAGTTATATTCCAAATTTTTAGGTGAAGACTGAGATCCATTTTTGGCATAGTAAACATCCGAATTGAAAATATTTTATTTTTATAAAAGTTTTAGACTTTTGAATTACCTCAATCGAATATCGAAAAAGAAATTTATAGCCAAAATACTAACTGCTATGTAGAGACAAAAACTCCATGCGTGAAGACAAATTTCCTTATTCTAGTAGAACTCTTTTGGAAACCAATTTGAATGTGATTTTCAACCAATTTTCTTCTCCTATAAATATCCAACAGCAGAATACATATTGGAGACCTCTTATATACGTCTGATACCCTAATATTCATTAATTATTATCATCAAATCAGGAAAATTCATAGTTTTTGTGAGAGAAATGAAGTGGACTTGTAAGAATTCAATCAATTGCAGATTCAAACTTAATTTTTTTTGGCAAAGAAGAGAAGACGCAAGTGGAGATTTATTAAGAAACCATTGAAGGAATTCAAGATTTCAAGATTCATCTTCATCTTCTTAATTTATCAAAAATTTAGGTTATATATTTTCACTTAAATATTTATAATTTCGATATGTTATACTAGTTTATACATTGTTAGGATGAAATGAACCCCTGTTATGAGATTTTTGGTATTAATTAATTATTTTGACGACTAAATTTCTTGGATGTTTATTATTGTTTTTCACCAATTTTACAATTAATTAGCTAGTAATTGAAATGATTTATTGCAATCTATTATTTTCGAGAGAGATAATAGCTTTTTAGCTAAAAATAATAAACATTGTAAAGTTCGATAGAAGATAGGGATATACCTCTATGCTTTACATGATTTTCATAGGCGTTTTAGATCGTTTAATGCATTTATTATGTTTATATCTTTCATAGAGAAATAAGAGGGTCACATGAGGGGAATAAATTTCATAACTATCGAGAAATGTTTTCAATTAAATTAGGAATACTTGCCAACAAAAATGATTACAAATTTTCACTTTAATTCGTTATACTAAAAAGAGATTAACACGAAATCTTAGAAATACTTTCATAGATTTGAAATCAAACCAGTTAAATTGCTTTATAATTTAATCGATAATTTAAATATTAGTATAGAAAACTCAAGACTTATTTTCTATTCGATTAATGTTGATATTAATTTGAATTAGATTGAGTACTTAGTCCTTGTGGGTTCGACACTCTACACACTACTATATTATTTCTTCACGATCCCGTTCACTTGCGAAAAATCAAACGATCTTTGGTGCCGTTACCTGGGACTATTGTATTTAATTAGTTTTAATTAATTTTAACTTTAATTTGAATTTTTATTGCTTATTTATTTAGTTTCATTTATGAGAAAATTATTACAGTGTTTTCTATGTTTTTCCTTTTTAAGACTTTGTATACAAAATCCGAGATACGGTGATTTTGCTCAATTTGATTCGGAAATCGAACGAACATTCGGGTTGAGGAGAAGAGAACAATTGGAAAAAATCAAAAACAACAAGCAGAGCTCATGGCAGAACAAAATCAAAATCAAATTGCCATCGGGGTGAATGAAGAACCAGCACATCCAATTTTGGCTGCAGGGAATGAGAATGCTAGGTTGATCGGAGAGTATATGGTTCCACAGGTCGTGGAAAGCCAATCCCGTATCGTGTATCCGGCATTTGGTTAGGCAAATTTTCACTTGAGGACGGATGTGATCAATATGTTCCAGAATGCACTACAATTCTTTGGGAGGGCTACTGAAAATCCCAATGCTCATATCTCAAGATTTCTGGACATGTGTGCAATAGAATATCCAGGGGTTTCAAGTGAAGCAATTCGGTTGAGGCTTTTTCCTTACACCTTGAGAGATTCAGCTAGAGAATGGTTGGATACTTTTCCTCCTCATAGCATCACCAGTTGGAACAGTCTGAGCTAGAAATTTTTGAACAAATATTTCCCACCTAAGAGGATTGCAGGTTGAGGGATGAAATCACTACATTCTCTTAGCTTGACTCAGAGTACTACTATGAGGCTTGGGAAAGGTACAAGGGGTCTCTGTCAGTGTCCACAGCATGGGCTACAAAAATGGCTTCAAGTGCAATATTTCTACATTGGGCTAAATTCGACAAGCAGGGCCAATGTTGACTCCACATACGATGGTTCCATTACAAAAAGAATCATGGATCAAATCTACCAAATCATGGAAGATTTGGCATGCATTAGTGCACTTTGGCCTACTAAAAGGGCGAGTGGAAAGAAAGGTTGCTGGGGTATATGAAGTTGATCCATTGACAACAATCTCAGTGTAGTTGATAGCTTTAACACAAAATGTGGATCAGATGAACATAGCCCATACAATAGGATCAAAATGCAAATATTGTGGAGGGAACCACGAGAGTGTTGATTGTAATGTAGGATCTTCTTTTGTTTAGCTAGTGGAGGATGTGAACTACATTTAGAATTTTCAAAGGCAACAATACAACATAATCCAAAACCTAACACCTATTACCAAGGCTGGAGAAATCACCCACGTTTTCAGTGGAGTAATAATCAGGGTGCTCAGACCACACCACACCAAACTGCACAACTAAGTTTTCAGCAGAATGAGAAGAAGTCTTCATTATAAGAACTTGTGACTAAGTTGGCTAAAATATCTCCTCAAAACATGCAAGTTCAGAGAACTGCCATCAAGCATTTGAAAAACCAGATGGGACATTACTCTCAGAAAGACAGCCAAGAGCACTACCAAGCGACACTAAAACAAATCCCAAATATCAAGTAGTGACAATAAAAGTTGTAGAGAGCGAGGAGATTGAAGCAATCACTATATGTAGCGGGGTTCAACTTCTACACATCACAGCTGAGAGATAGGTGGTAGTTCATAAAAGGGTGCCTTCCACGGTCAAGGAGCATTTGGAGAAATCTAAGCAGAATATAGAATCAGAGAAAGAAAAAGAAAAAGTATTAGAGGATTCAAAGGTTAAGATAACCACTCCTACCAGAGAATATGCTCCACAAATACCCTTTCCACAGAGATTGCAAAAGAGGAAGCTCGAAGAATAGCTTGCAAAGTTCTTGAACATCTTTAGGAAGCTTCATGTCAACATCCCACTGATTGAAGCTATGTCTCAAATACCAAACTATGCAAGGTTTCTGAGGAGATCATGTCCAAAAAAAGAAAGTTTATAGATTTTGATACCATCAAGTTAAATGAGGAGTGTAGTGCCATCTTGCAGAACAAATTACCTCCTAAACTAAAAGATCTAGGGAGTATCAAAATAACTTTCTCAATAGGAAGTGATTCGAATTTTAATTGTTTATGTGACTTGGGAGCAAGTATAGACCTAATGTCTTTTTTTGTTTACATGAACTTAGGTTTGGAAGAGTTGAAGGACACATTAATCTTCCTTTAATTGGCGGACAGATTAATCAAATATTCGAGAAGAGTGGTTGAGAATGTGCTCATTAAAGTGGGAAAATTCATATTCCCGGTTGATTTTGTTGTAATAGATATAGAGGAGCCATGTGATGCAACATTACTTATCTTGGGCAAATCTTTCCTATCAACAAGCTGAGCTATCATGGATTTTGAAATTGGCGAATTGACATTGAGAGTTGATGATAAGCAAGAGAAATTCAAGATCTACACTACTACCAAGAACCCATTATATGAAGAGATTAGCAAAAACGCTAAGGAAGAGTGCAATTATATTGCTCAAAAGGTGCAATAAGGCTCAAATACGACAAAGCCTAAAAATTTAGGGAGCCTTGGACGAAATGAGAATGGAGAGTTCAAGGTTTGGAAGGTAAATAGAGGATGCAAGGCTGGAAATTGTAAGAAGTGTAACGTTGCAAGATTTCAGCATGAGCCACCATGATCAATTTATCCATACAGTCTATCTAAAGACAAATTAAGTGCTTATTGGGAGGCAACCCAATTTCCTAGCCATTTTATTTATTCTGCTTTCTGTACCGTATTGCATATAGATTTATTTTGATTATTAGTTTGCATTAAATTTAGGCATGTTTCAATTTATAGGATATCACCATCCTATCATATTTCCCCTTAGGCTATTGAATTTATTGTTGGTTATTTCGATTGTTTAGGCTAAGTAATACATGTTCTAGGTTATTTGATCTTTAATGTTTGATTTGACCATTATGTATAGGAACATGACATCGTGGAATACTCAAACCAACATAGACCAAAGGGAAAGCATGATGAAGAAGATTATCTAGCTGGCATACATTTTCAACAGAAAAATTCGGGGAGTACCTTCTTTCTTTTCTTCCACATCCCCCTATATTCGTATTTATACTTTATGGCATTGAGGACAATGTTGATTTTAAGTTTGAGGGTAGCAAAAACTTTAAGTTTTTAATTTTTGTGTGTTTTTGAATGTCTGCGTTTTTATTTTTCGTTATTACTTTAGTATAATAGAAAAAAATCGAAATTTAAAAAATAATAATAAAAATAAAATAAAAAAAGTATTTTCTTTTGTTAGGTTGTGTGATTGTGTGGTTTAGAAAGCCTGGTCGACATGATGATTATATTTGAGATTTGGAGTTGATTTATGAACGGTGGATATGTTGCATGTTAGATTGATTGATGCTTAATCTTGCAAAATCTGATATCATATGTGCACGAGAATTGAGTTTTACATCATGATGCAATAAGTTGATTATATGCTTAACAAGTTAATATAGTTGGACATAGATGTTTTACCCAAACCATACTAAATTATTTATCCTTAGACCAAATTTAGTACAGGTTTGGGGTGATTTTGCTGTTGTAGGAAGATACGATGTAGACAGGGATTCCATGTGTGAAAATTTGTGTGGATTGTCTTAGATTAATGGGATAAATTGAGCGAAAATCTTAAATTGGAGGTCGGTTTGTTTGAATATGTGTTTGATAAGGGGCATTGCACTGATCAAGGCATAATTGTTTTTTAAAAATGTGAAACTTAACTTCAAAGCCTTTTTGACTTGGATTATTAATCCTGTAAAGATGTTCAAAACATGGTGCCTTAAAATCATCTGACTTGGGAGTTATCGGCCAAAACATGTTATATGGGTCATTTAGAAAGTTTAAGGGAGATAATGCAAAAAAAAAAAAATAATAATAATAATACTTTTGAAAAATCAGAAAAAGCAAGTGCATATAAAAAAAAAAAAGGCGCACTAAATGCCTTGGTTAAGTTTCAAACACTTGTTTGACTGGATTTGACTTTCGATGAAGGATAGTTAGCCTAATCGAGTCTTGGATGTCGAAGCAATAAAAAAATTGGAGAATTCTTGTTATTAATGTTTTGACTTACAATTAGTAGAGTACACCTGAATTAGAGAGGGTGATGATAGTAATGAAAAATTTAACCTTAAATTACACATTAGGAAAAGAGAGAAAAAAGAACAAGTTTGGGAGTGTGTGAATCATACGGGAGGTGAAACGATATATTTGACCATAGAGGGTTGGAAATTGAAGCCACTTATAAATTCATGATTGTCTACTTAGTTCTCACACACACACATCGATTTTGCATCGAAATAGGGGATACTGATATGGTATTGTGACTTTGAAACGATTTGTAGATTTAATACTCTGATTTCAAATCCTGGGGTAAAAATATAGATTGTCCAACCAAATATTTTTGTATGCGTGCGTATTTGTTGTTATAGTTTTGTTTGAGAACAAACAAATGTTTAAATTTTGGGGTATTTGATAATTGTATTTTATAAACTTATTTAGGGGCCTAAAATATCGAACGATTATTGAGTATTTGCAATTTTCTGATGACACATATTGAGATGATTATTGAAAAACTATAATCTTGATTATCTGGATAATTATTGGGAAGTGCATGCGTTACTCTAGAATCCACAGAGATGAATTCAAGATATCTATAATCTCAACTTCTCTAGGATGATCGCAAAATCTGAAATATGAGAGGCTGTAAACAGCATTATTTTAGATATTATAGTATAATTTTTTTGGTTGTAAGATCTTAAAAGTTGCGAGACCCTAGAACTGAAGAAGATAAATGACGAGGTACATTGATTCAAATGACGATGTACATTGATTTCGTGTAAGTTATTGGATCCGTATATTTGTGATAACTTATTATTGAGTACATTGATTCAAATGTCACAATTTTAAAACTCAGACTTGTCTCCTAATTGCTGATTAACACTATTGCAGGGCAAAAACCAGGGATGAATCAAGTGACCAATTCAAACATGAATGTTGAAAAACGTTAATGCACTTCTGCTTTTACCTTCTCAAAGTGGAGGACCATTACAATTTGCGACCTTTCATATTTTCTAATTGAACAATTTGTCTCCTCTTTGTTAACAATAAGAAAAGTGAATCTTTTAGTAGATCTAATTTTTTTCTTTATGTAAAGTTATCACTTTTTCACCTTTTTTTCCTTTTTGTGTGTGTACGATAAATAAGGCGGTCAATGACATGTTACATTCTTGTGAATTTATAGTTTTTGACATCCCTGATAGCAGTACCATGAAAGCAGTGATGTAATTTGGCCATTATAAATGAACAGGTGCATAATGATTTACATACTGATTTAAATACACATGATGTAGTGAGATATGACTTGATCAAAATTTCTTCAAAAAAACAAAAATATATATATATATATATATATTTTTTCACTCTCTTTTTGACACCTCATATGTACGTAAAGTATTATGTAACTCCATTATGTACAAGAAACATTATTGATAAACAAATAGGATGATATTAAATACGTGGACTACACGACATGGCTTCTTTATATTAACCCAAAATTTGCTTTACCAATCCACATGACTTTGGCAGGGATTTGTCTTTACCGGCTTTGTTTAGTTTGATTAGTTATTTTTTGGTTATTTGTTGGTCGTTCGTGATTAAGCTAATGAATTTACACGATCAACCTTATTAAAGCACACAAAGATCCTCCAACAAACCGCAAAAATGTGGATTGACACAAATGTTTCATAGGATTTGTATTTTCCCACAAATAATATACTATTCTATCCTTCTACACAGTAGAAATGACAAACTATTAGAAAAAAATCTTGTAAATTAGTAATGTGATTTTCCAAGAAACTAGGTAGGTTGATTCTGTAAAGTTTTATCCCTTGTTTGAACCCAACTCTTGTTACTATATTTTAAATAGAGACCTAATACACAGTGTTGAAGAATGACATTACATATTCAAGAAAGAGAGAAGATACGATACATTAAATTTTAACTGTTTAAATGTGGAGTGATCAAAATTAGTCGGTCCTGAAATGTGATAAAAAAAACTAATCGATCATGAGATGCAGCCTTTAATTTCAAGATAAGAACACGGTGGCCCTTAATTTGGATCACTTGATTTTGAGTTATTTTAATTTACATTGTGAGTCGTAAATTGATTAATGTAAGAGCAGAGAAGTAGACGACAACCATTATTTTGAATTGAAACATGGAACACAAGAATTGGGAACTTGGAAGAAAATCAAATGTGTAAATTTGGGCCACCTAATTTATTTTATTTTAGTTTAATTTGTGTTATTAATTGATTAGTTTTTAATTTAATTGATGGATAACAAATAAATTAGTTAGTTTTGCATACTAATCACAGTGCTTAGGGGATCGAAACTTTAGTTTATCATTCTATGAACTAACCATTCTACGTATTTTTAACCAAGTCTTATTCATAAACTACTATATAATTTTCCAAAAAATAGATTGTACATTGTTCAGTATATTTTGAATATTTAATCAAGCAAAGACTCCATTTAAATAAACAAAAGTCATCGTATCACAACACATCATACATACAAATACTTTTTGAGATGCTCAATGTTCCATGACGTACCTAGTGGCTTCCCTTTCATATCTTTGAGACTATAAACCCATTTTTTCGACATTTCTAATCACTTCGTATGACACATTGATAAGTGTAAAATTTATACTTATCTCAGGAATTAAAGTGACTTGTTAGTATTATTACGAAATTGATACTTAATTATTTGTGTTTTTAATTATGGTAGGGGAAAACTTGAGATTGGAGCGGACATTGATCAAAAAGGATAAACTTGGAGAAAAATTTGCAAATCTGGGACAAAATTCTATACTTTGGAAATCCAAGGGACTAAATTGCATACATAGAAAGCATTGAGGACTTGAAGACAAAACTTATTCAAATTGGGCCTTGGACGATTGGAAGTTGAATGGAAATCCAATACAGAGAAAATGGACTCCTAATTGGATGAGGCTGGAAGAAAGAGGGAAATATAAAAAAAACAGAGAGAGAGAGAGGGGGGATGAACGAGGAAGAGGACAGCAGTGAGAAAAAAAATCCCAACTTTTGTACAATCATTCCATCAAGAATTTGTGCAAGAATTTTGGTAATTAATCACATACCGTCATCAATCTACCGGGAAATTTACACGACGTGAGGAAGGTAACAAAGAACAATTGTTGGGATTCGTGTGGCGAAAATCAACAATAGTTTGGAGTGATTTTTCTCTTGTTTAATGTAATTAAAACCGGTGATGTGTTCTAACTTTGATTTGTCTTATTTCGACATTATGAGTGGCTAATTAAGTTTTATGTTAGGATGAACGATGTAACTTAGGGTTTGCTTAATTTTTGTTGAATTCTAACATTGTGCCACTATTATTTATCTTAATTAATTATTGTGTGTTTAATGCGTCAGTTGCTTGATCACCAATTGATTGAATTAAGGATAGTACAAACACTAAGTGGTAACGTATGATTCTAGCATGTGCAACAATTAATATATGTATTGTAAAAAATCGAGAAATACTTAGGCTATGCAATCTATATAAAAATTTTATAGGTTAAAGCATTCATATATGTTTGAATTTACATATAGATATGATAAGTTCAGGTATATAAGTAGGATTAGTGTTACTTGAGAGAGATCACTAGCTACATTAGATTAATTTGATTGTTGGTATGTATAAAAATGGGCATAATGAATTGGAATTAGATGAAAGTAAGCAACCTAAGTGAAATAAGAATTCCTAACTGCCTAATATCATAATCTTCTAAATCGTATTAATTTGATTTCGTTATTTAATTTAGTAAAATTTTAGTTATAAAATGCAAATAGATTGATTATTGGTTACCATTTTAACTTAAATTGAAGCTAAGTTATTTAAAAATTGATAGTAGATAGTAGTCTCTGCGAGACGATACTTGGATTTAAACATCCATTTTACTACTGTCACAATCCGTACACTTGCTGAATCACACAAACAAATTTTTGGCATTGTTATCGGGACTACTTTATTTGCTTTAGTTTTTATTAATTAATTATAGCTTTGCTTTAAAATTCTGTTCTCACTTTTCATTTTTTAGGTTTCCTTGTATGCGAAGTTTGAGGAATGGTGATCTCGTACCTATGGATCCAAAAATCAAACGCACTTTCATATAAAGAATTAAGCAACAGTGAGAAAACGTCATGGCAGAGCAGAATATATCATTACAACCGGCATAGGTTGAACAACCAGTTGAAATTGATGAAAATGATTTTCCACTCAGGCAATTCATCACACCACATGTTGCACAAAATCAATCAAACATCGTTTATCCTCCATTTGGGCAACTAAACTTTCAACTGAGGATATACATCATTTTATGGAAAGTCTAATCAGAATCCACACAATCATATCTCGTGCTTCCTAAACATCTACCAAAACTATAGTTTTCATGCATTATTCGATGAAACAATTAAGTTGAGACTCTTCCCACGTACACTTAGAGATGGAGTAAGAGAATGTTTGGATTCCCTACATGCGGGAATCATTAGGATCTGGAATGATCTCGTACATAAGTTCGTCATAAAATAATTTCCACTATCGAAGGTAACTAAATTAAAACATGAGATCTTCACATTTCAGCAGGATAAATTAAGAGTTTTCATGAAGCATGGGGAATATTTAAGCACTTGATTAGAAAGTGGCCTAACCATGATATTGAGAAAAAACTTGCAATGTATTAGTGGATGCAGTTTCAAATGGATATATTACATTGAAGTCACTCAATGAAGTAGAAGAATTATATGAGATAATGGTAGCCAACAATGCCTTATGGTCTTCTGAAAGAGCCACACAAGCCTACACAATAAAACATCCTTTGAAGATCAAAAACATATTCCATAATGATCTTGATTCAACCACAAGACCAAAATACGAAAGATCAAAAGATTAAACACCAAAAACCAAATCCTTTACCAATAATCATTAAGAGTTCTGAAGTTTGGGAGAGGCAACTTAAGTTTTAGTTGGAGAAGAATGAGATTCGTTTTTGATAATCCACGTGGAGAGAAAAGAAGTTCTGAGTTCTGGGAGGTACAATCGAACAGGTTCTTCGATGATTTACAAGTTGAGTGGTCAGGGTCTATTAATGTTTAGTTATGTTTGGACCAATTGCAATACATCTTTTCTAATGGATTGTATGGCAAGGTTTGCTTGGAGGTTTTTTTTTATCCCTGTGAAAAGTTCTTCAAGGGATTTTTTTTTCGTTACCATATTTGGTGTTGATTTTACTTTTACTGCTTTGCTCTACTTGATTTATTGATTAATTAGGGTTTAATATTGATTAAACTTAATCGTCTAGAAATAATAATCAGCGACTTGTTGCTTTTTATTGATTGTTATTTTAATTTCGCATTATAAACTTATTCACCCCTCTCTAGGTGTTGTTGGGTCTAAACATTGGTTAACTTTCAATTGGTATTAGGGCATAATTCATTATGTGACCTAATTTTGTCTAAATGAGTCAATCACTTTTTGTTTTTCCATATTTTGACAAAAGCTATTACGCTTACTGGAAAGTGGAAAGATAGGATGAGAGACTTTTGAAAGTTTATGGATGAGCGGGTTTAGGATAGAGTAGAAAAGGGTTGGACTGTCCCCATCTACATTGGTTGCTGGTGTTATTAGATGTACAAGTATCTCTACTTGGACTAAAGATGATTTAGCATAGTGTAATTAGAATAGCAAAGGTGCCCCTCCTATCTTTATGGCTATTTTCCCAAAAAGGTTTAAATGGGTTTCCATGGGTAAGACTGCTAAGAAAGTTTGGTACATATTAAAAACTACACGCGAGGGAACTAAGACCGTGAAAAACTCTAAGCTTCAAATATTAATCATTAGGTTTGAAGAAAATATGGTGAAAGAAGATGAATTATTTGATGAATTCTATGCTAAACTGAATGATATTATGAATTCTAATTTCAACTCAGGTGAGCAAAACCCTGAGGCTAAGATTGTAAGAAACATTATGAAATCCCTACCCAAAGGATTTAGATGTAAGGTTATTGCTATTGAAGAAAGCAAAGACTAGATGCGATCAAGATAGAAGAATTTGTAGGATTTCTCCAAACATATAAACTTAGCCTACCCCAGTCTAAGAAGCACAAGTATTTAGCTCTCAACATTGTTAAGGAAGAAGATAGTGACAGTACAAATGATGATACCCTAAACGATGAGGAGTTTTCTTACTTTGCTAAGAAATTTAAGAAATTCTTTAAAAATAATAAGAGATAATATGAGAAGTGTAATGGTGACTAGTAGATATAGGAAAGATAAAAGAGTGAAGAGAGACAATAAAGATGTCAGGAAGAGGTCCCAATCTGTTAAGTGTCATGAGTGCCAATGTTTTGAACATGTTAGAGCCGAGTTTCAAAGTTAGAAAACCCTAGGTAAGGCTATGCATACTACTCTTACTAATAATTAGTCTAGCTTAGATGATGAAAGTGAGAACTCCAATCCTAATAAAGGTGTTAATTATATGATGTTTGCCTCTTAGTTAAGAGCGAACAAATAGATGAGAATGAGAGAGTTGAATACATTGAGAAGTCTGACTTTTCACAAGAAGAAATAAAAGATGAGCGGGATATTTACGAGGCTTTTGACCAGCTTTATAAGAAGAGCCTTAAGTTGAAAAAGATTAATAGTTCTGCCTTTAAGAAATTACATGAATTGAAGTTAGAAAAGGATAACATAGAAGTCAAACTTGAGAAGTCAACTAGAAGATTGAATGAGATGAGGGTTCAGAAAGAGTCCTTAGAAATTATGGTTAAGAGTCGTACGAGTGATCTTGAGAAATCTGGTGTCCAACTTTAATCTTTTTCTAGTGGTACTGAGAAGCTTGATAGTATTTTAGGATTGAACAAACCTATTGGGAATAGGGGAGGATTAGACCATAAAGAAATAATTTTTCATACCACTATCCATCTAAAACCAAATTTGTGTTTGCCTCTAACAAGACTAAGAGTGTAGTAGTTCTAGGACAAAGATCTTTTGTGCAACATAGGTTTACTCAATCTACGGTTCAAGGTTTGAAACCTAGAATTACTTCTAGATTCATTCCAACATGTTAAATTGTGGTGAGAGAGGTCACATAAGGCCTATGTGCCATAAGCCTTGGTTAGGAACAAGAAACAAGACCTCACAACTAATGTTAGATTATTGACTATATGATGTGTAATTTGACTAAGATTACATCTTTTTCTAAGAAGATTTGGGTAAAAAGAGTGAACTTTTTGGTCAAAGTGATGTTATAAATTGCGGCATTAATCGTGTTGCTCTTCAATATAAGAGCGCTTGAGTACCTCATTGAGTTGGTCTATAGGTGCATACATTTGCATTGTTCATGATATATACATATTCATGTATGCACTCAATTTTTATTTTTATTTTTTTCATTATCTTCTTAAAATAAAAAATAGAAAATATGAAAAAAAAAAAAGAAGAAGGTGAAAGGATTTTCAAAACATAACACTTTTGAGTGATGTCCTTGGACATGTTATCTTGTGATCAAGTACTAGTAAAATTAATGAACGGTGAATAAAATTTTCATTAACTTTGTTTAGAACTTGTTTGGAATACTAGTTATTGATTATTTCATGTATCATCTACACTGCACACATTAAGATTTTGTGAGTGAGTTTTGATCGCATGTGTGAAATTTGGGATAGTGGTCATCAATATGTTGAGTTGACATTGAATATGAATTGACCTTTAACTAGCTAACCTTAAATGTAGTATATTCCTCATAAAGAAAATAATATTAAGCTTCAAAAGATTTGAATTTCATAGAAAAATTGTGATACATGTTATACTTCTCTCCATAATATTTATAACTCAAGTGATTAAACTTCCTAGGGTATTTAAACCTGGTGCCCTATAGTTATTTGCACTACAACAAAAATAGTCATTTGCAACATTAAAAATGCAACATTTGTCAACAAATGTTGCCAAAAGGGTCTTTTGGCAACATTTTAGTAAGTGAATGTTGCCATTGGTTAATATAAATGAGTTTTGGCAACGTTTTTTAGAAAAATATTACGGTAGACACCTTTTGCAACGTTTATTAAGTGTTGCGGAATGTTTTACCTTTAACAACGTTTATCAAACATTGCGAAAGGTAAGATTTTTCACAACGTTTATCAAATGTTGCGAAAGTCTTACCTTTTGCAACGTTTGATAAACGTTGCTAAAGGTGAGACATTTCGCAACATTTGATAAATATTGCTAAAGGTGACTTTTCGCAACGTTCGATAAACGTTGCGAAATGTCTTACCTTTAGTAACGTTTGTCAAATGTTGCAAATAATATTATAGTCTATTTAATTGAATCCATCATATTCCAAATTAAAATGGAAACCAAAAATAACTTTTATAACATTAAAAAATTTAATTTCAAAAATTTAAAACCCTAAAATTCAATTCAGCCGCCCGTCATTCACAATCTACAGATCTTCGCTCTGGCCTTTGCTCCTCTCCGCTACTCCCAGCTGTCAAGGAGCGATACGTGGTCGGATCAGTTGCAACAAGTTGTGGCTAAGTGGTCTATTCTTGGGAAAGGTCAACAGACCCTTGATGATAAAGACATCGATTAGTTCATGGTAAAAAATTTATTTTATTTTCTTAATCCTTGTACATTGTACACTTATTTCTTATATTGTTTTTATACCTGCTTTAAATCTCTGTCTATGTGATTCCGAAGCTTAAGTGTTTCAGTTTTCTGGGTTTTGTGAAATTATAGAGTTTATACTGTGAAAAAGTTGATTTTCGAATGGAAATTGAATGTGAGTGAAGTAGAGAGAGTTGGTGAGTTTCCGAGCCTAATTTCATATATTTTGGCATATTTTTCTGTCTCTTCCCTGAACTTTAAGAAAATAAAAATACTTTAATGATGTTTACAATTATACATACGAATAATTTAAGCACATCGCCCATTTTCCATGAATTCAACGTGCTCGATAAAATGTTACAATGAGAATGAATACTGTAATAGTTTATTTTCTGTAAGTTTGACTCGGCTTGTAGGTGAAGCACTTATCTTAGCCAAGTTCCAGATGTAGGCAGGCTGATATCCTCTTGCACTCATAAGTTTTTACCCGTGCAAAGAATGTCATGCCCTTTTTTTCCGTGTGAAAAAACTGAATAATTTCAAAATTAAGTACAGGATTACGATCTGTCGTGGTAATTAAGATTTTATCCAAATTTAAGTATTTGGCTGTGGACATTGCCCGGTCTCAACTCACTACATACATTGTTTAGAATTTCAGATGCAGGAAATGTTCATGGAGAATTTTTTTTTCATTTTTAAATATTCTTCTTTGAGATAGTTGATTAAAAAATCTCGTCCAAACTTAGTCACGCAACATGACTTATAGATGACAGTAACTTATCAGATCACTTTACATCTCTTCCTTTAAATTAAATGGGATTAAAATTTCGTACTCTATAAGAACTTTAAAATATAACTTGTCATATTTTTTATTAATAATGGCAGACTACAAAATGGTTGATATAGTGAGAAGAAAAAATGAAAATGTGGGATGAGAAACAGTCTTTTGATTTTCTTGTCCAGAATTTTATTTTTGAGGGTTGTGTTCTACTGTCATTCAGAGCAATATGAATTAGCTAATCTTGTTAAGGTCAAAAAAATTAATGAAACTTGAAATATAGAGATTAGATGATTTAAAAGTAGGTTGAAAGACTTCATATTTCTCCCAGTTGATGTTCTTGAACTGAAGAAGGGGTATTTTCCCGTAGCAAACTTTTCTTAGTTGTAGGGTAAACTCACTGTGATAAGATTATTATGTTTACCAAAGATTGGAAGATAAGTTTTATTAGTTGTGGAACCGTGGACAACCTATTTTATAGACATCTGATATGAAATTAAATGGCATGATGTTTGTGGTTTGTCCAGTTGTTGATATGCCACAATCCTTTACAATCTTTGAGATTCCAACCTAAAACCTTTAGGTTGGAACATCATGAACTTGCAAATCGTCCTTCTTTTGCTGATGATATTAGGCTTAATTTGGATCACTCCAGGTTCTTTTGCTTGGTAACCATTTCCACATCGTAGGTATAGTCAGTGCATCTCTTGGGTATTGAGGGGGAGCATTGAGAAAAATCATTGAAGCTATTGTTTGATATGCCTAATAAATTCCAAATTTCCACATTCTTAAGTGCAGGTAAAGCTTATTTTGTTTGGTGAGGAGACTTGGGAAGAGAAGAAGGCTGCTCAAGAACGTGATGCAGCCGTGAAAGCATCCAGAAATAAGAAAGAGAGTAGTTTGTGTGTTCCGTTTATGATCGAGTTTTTCCCTTACCATTTTATTTCATTAAAGCTTCTTTTTATTTAAGTGGTGTTGTATCTCATTCTAATGTTCAAGTGTATGGATTAAAAAATTTGTAATGAAATTATCAAGTTTTATGCAATTCCAAAATTTGTTCATAAGATGCATTTTCAATTTTGCCAATCTATTTGCATAAATTATTGTTAAAAAAAAAAAACCTACGGCAACGTTTGACAAACGTTGCCGTATCTATCTACGGCAACGTTTGGCAAACGTTGCGAAAGATGTTTTTCGCAACGTTTGCCAAACGTTGCCGTAGATAGATACGGCAACGTTTGTCAAACGTTGCCGTAGGGTGGTTTTCGCAACATTTACCAAATGTTGCCGTATCTCTACGGAAACGTTTTTTAAACGTTGTTGAAGACTTTAGGCAACGTTCAAAAGACGTTGCCGTATCTCTCTACTCTACGACAACACCTCAATTTGCAACACACGTCCAAACGTTGCCATATGCTGTTTTTGTTGTAGTGTTGACTTGGGAATCATCGGCTTAAAACTCATTACAAGGGTCATTTAGATAACTTATATATAAATATGGTAGAAAGAAAAAATTTCTACGATGAAAAATATAAATATGAGTTATTTTGTTTAAAAGATCCTAATAGTACTGAGTTTGACTTTCATAATTTGAAGAAAGTATTCATTTACCAGTGATTTCTTTGCATGCATTCACACCGATTTAAGGTCTTGTGTCTTATCACACATAGGTTGCTTATACAATTTACTCCATATATGTTTAAAATAGTTATATGAGAAAAATTCACTAGTTATGAAAGGTTTGATCGTCATCTAACACAAAAAAGACTTAGCCTAGTATGTTTATAATGATATACAAGCAAAATGATGAAAAGAAATCACCCGAAATATATGTAATACAAGAAATATGTGAAATCAATTTTTTGATCTTGATCTTGAATCTCGAGCCTTGATTTTTCACTTTCTTAATGTTATTTGCCTTGGATTTCTTGCTAGGTTTGTTCTTCTCCTTCAATTGTAGTGAATTGGCCTCTCCTAATTGAAAGAATTTTATGAGTTATGATCTCTGATATAAGGTTGGTATCTAAGGTGTCTTCAATGGTTGCTCGTGTTCTATACTTGAAATCAGGCTAAGAAAAACGTCAAAATTGGTTTTGGGAAGGAGTTTTATCATAGAAGGAATGTGATATGTCTCGCTGAAAATAGCCATGTGATCACATGGCTTGGAGAGCTGCGATCTCGTCGTCTTCTTCAATTTCTCTCTGGTTGGTTAAAATAAGACAATGCGATAAGTTTTTCCAAAACTTTACACTTTGGTCCCAACTTTCTTTCTTCATGAATTCTTGGCCCTTATGTTTCAATTATATCCAATTGAATCTGCGTAGTCTTCAATCCTCATTCTTTGGTCTGAATCAACTTTTAAATATTTGCAAATTTGTCCCTAAACTTAAAAAACATCCCCGTTTCGCTAGTTTTCATTCATTTCTTCCAAATTCGCTTCCAATCATTGAGTCATAACAAACAATATTTACAAGAGTTTGAGCTGTAATTTATCAAAAGTTTTTCTAAATATTTATATTTAACGATAGATAAGTGTATAAAAATAAACTTATCAAATACTTCCAAAATTGAACATTTGTTTGTCCCCTAACAAAACTATGACCTATCTCAACAAGCAAACATGCAACAACTTTGGTTAGATAATCTGCCATTTGTTTCAGGATTGAAATCATTGCATTAATTATATAAGTTTCTTTAAGATCACGGTACAAAAAACGAATTTCTACTTATTCAATGTAAAATCGATGTGGGTGTGTGAAGAATTAAGTAAAACATCATAAATTCACAAGTTGCTTTAATTCTCAAGTCTTAATTAACAAATTTATCATTTATCCACTTGTGATATATATATATCCCCAAACTTCTTCTTCTAACTCTCTTTCCAAGGTGTAATATAAGGATTAATTTATATAATAATCCTCACACTCTCGAATTTGGATATATCTCATTAATTGCAAGTCAATATATCAATAAATGAGGATTTCTCTATATTTTGATTACTTCAACATCTAAGACTCAACTAGGCTAATAATCCATTGCTAAAAGTTTAATCATTTTAAATAAATGTTTGGGACTAAACCATGCATACGGTCTTCTGTTTTATGCACCTGTTTTTTCATATTTGTTGTGCGTGTTCTGCACTAGTTTGATACATTTTGAGTTTTATTTTGAAATTCTCAATTAGTGTCATCATTTGGATTTTTTTTATAGAACAATTTTCACTCATGAATCATGGTAGCTTTTTCCTTTTTTTTTTTTTTCTCATATAATGATTAGTTCAATACTTATCATTAAATACTCATTCTAAAACCGACATCTAATTTAGGATTCCCATTTAATTTTCATCTTATTTGCTTAAGACAATCCACACAAGAATTTTCACATATGGAATCCTCATTCATCTTAATATCTTCCTACAACAGTATTATGTTTTATTGTAATTATTATTTAGACAAAATTAAAGTTATAAAAGAATTATAAAAGTCAAAGAGTTATTTAGTAGGTTGATGTGAACCCAGCCAAGAATTGATCTTGGGAACCCACGAACAAGATGGAACCAACCCAAGAAAGCTAGAAATCATGTCGCGCAAAGATCAACCCGACCCGTTGTTCGACCCGAATCAAGAACCGAGATTACGCTAAGAAATCCGACCCGTTGATTACCCGAAACAAGAACCTTGAAGTGGGAACACCATAAAAGGATTGCGATCTCCTTTTGATAAGTTAAATTAGATCTTTAAACCACCAAGAAAATTGGAGGAATAAATCTCATCAAAGTTGTATAAATCTCATAATAAACTCAAAAGTAAGGTGCAAAGTATTTATATGAAAAATAAGGAAACCCTATTTGCCACGAAATTGGGCCCAAAATATGCTAAAAGATACTAAAAGAATGAAATTGAATCAAACTAGAAAACTAAATAAAAATTAAAAATTTTCTCCAGAAAATTAGCCCATGCAGCCACATGGTTATTTCCTTTGCGGCCGCATGGGCAAAACCAATTTGCCCATGAAACTTTCGGGTACTAGCCATGCGGCCGCATGGCTTGGGGAACCATGCGGCCACATGGTTCTCCATTTTGCTCCCTTGCTTCGGTTTTCGATTCTGACGCCTTCGAGCTTGTTCCGGCCCTCGACCCCAACATGGAACTTGCCCATTGGCTCGTCAACTTCGTCCCGGTGAACCTTGTGGTTCGATCACTTGATTGTGTGGCTTCTTTGGCTTAATTCGAACCCCGACTCCTTCCCGAGCTCAAACTTGACTCCTCCTCAATGTACTTCGATTCTTTGCTCGTTTGAAGCCTTGTCTAGATCACATCATCTCCCCTCTTTTTTCGAAAAGATTCGACCTCATATCTGAACTTGCATCAAACAAAGCAACATTAGCAACCTCAAAAAATGTCGATAATCACCAACTTATCCCAAAGAACCAAGTTGTGTCCATCGATCTCGCTAATAACAATGATATGGGAAGGATATGGGAAGGTCCATCTCCTCTAGGATGTAGCATGGACCTCCTTTGAACTCGTTTCCGCCTCGTACACATGATCACCCAACTACCATCACCTGGGTCATACAAGACTCGATTCCATAGCATAGTAATCACTTGCCTTTCACCAAAACTACTACTAACACCAATACATAAGGTTATTGAATTGAACGAGGTTAGTAGATGAAAAGCACTTGTGAAATTGATGCATACGAAAGACATAGTAGACACCAGACCTACTCTTAACACATGCCATAAATCCAATCTAATACATGTAAGGACAACATTGTTAAAATAAAGACAGTCATTCACCCAATCACCCATAATGCACCCCAATTGCCTATCACAGGCAATGAACTTCGCGTGACATGTTAGAATTTCAAGGAGTAATAAACGCATTTCATAAACAAGTGAGAATTTTTCCATACATATAAGATCATAACCTATCCTAGGTGTAGGGATTTGATACATTACCATGGCGTGATTGCATTTACCGTCCTTGTCACTCACCCATTTATCTTCCTTGAGTTCCTGTAAAAGAGAATTATCGAAATTGGGGAGGGGACTGTTAGATCTCACCAAAGCTCTCTCACGCTCGACTTTTCTCACGTAGAGGCTCACTTTGGAATCTTCTCTCCACTCTGATTTTTCCCTCTCTTTTCTCTCATGTTGTTCTACTCTTTTTTTCTCACTCTCAGTCACCTTACTTTCTTCTCTCTTGCTCTCATTTTTCCGCTCTTTATTCTTATTTTCTCACTCACTCTTCAATTTCAGTTGGTCTTCTTGGAGCTGTTGTGGTGTCAAAGGCATAAGAGTAATTGTTTTTCCACCCATCACAAGGCTATACCGATTTGTGAACCCTTCATGCTTCACTCTCCTATCATACTGCCATGGTCTTCCCAACAACAAATGTCCCGCATGTATTGGAACCACATCACAAACACCTCATCATGGTACTGTCCAATGCTGAAATTCACCAAGGCCCTCTTGGTAACCCGTATTTCCCCACAATTATTTAACTACTCCAATTTGTAAGGTTGTGGATGCCTCATAAGAGGTAACCCCAACTCCTCTACAAGGGTTGTGCTAGCTACATTTGTACAACTCCCACCATCTATTATCAGACTGCACACCTTACTCTTAAGGTGACACTTGGTATGAAACAAATTCTCCCATTGCTGCTCCTCATCATCCACCTTCATTTGTGTAGTAAGAGCACGCATCACTACCAATGACTTCGCAACCGGATACTCCACATAAGTTTCACCGTTAACTTCCTCCAACTCAGGTATGCTGTCACTCCCACTTCCATCATCTGACTCAATCTCTCCATTTTCCCGAAGAATCATCACCCGTCGGTTTGGACACTGTGAAGCTATATGCCTTGAACCCAAGCACTTGAAACATTTAATATCCCTCGATCGACCAGCTTGATTTTCAATGTTTGGTTTATTTTTATTCACCTTCTTCTTAACCTTAGGTACTTCAACCTTTTCCATGGTCTCCACCCGATCATTCCTATCACCACTACTTCATTTGGGTTCCGTAGTAAACCTAGCTACCCCTTTTCGTCTGAGTTACCTCTCCACATTCATAGCCATGTGCACCAAGTCCTCCGATTCCACATAATGTTACAACTCTACAATGTTAGCAATTTCTCTATTCAACTCATTCAGAAACCTAGCCATGGTGGCCTCCCGAACCTCCTCTATGTTCGCTCTAACCATCGCCATCTCTATCTCCTTATAGTAATCTTCTACACTCTTAGATCCCTGAGAAAGTGTTTGTAATTTATGATGAAGATCCCGATAATAATGTCCAGGTACAAATCGTTTTCTCATGCAAGCCTTCAACTCTCCACACGTCTCAATTAGCCTATCCAAATTCCTCTAACGGCTAGTCACCAACTGATCCCACCAAATTATAGCATAATCAGTGAATTCCACTACCGCTAACTTCAATTTCTTCTCCTCCGAGTAATTATGGCAATCAAACACTAATTCCACCTTCTTTTCCCATTCTAAGTAAACTTCAGGGTCACCCCGACCTTGAAAAGCTGGAATGTTCAGTTTGATGCTCCCCAAATTTCCATCAACCCCTCGATCAAACCTACATCCTCTAGTCCTTATTTATCCCATATCAGCTTCCAAATAATAATCATCACTTCATACACTCACCGCCTCATCTTTCCCATCAAATTCGGCTATAAGATCCCATCCTCGCCTATCTCTTCTACCCCCACGAGGAACCCTTTGGGGTATCCCTCACTGCTGACTCCTAATTAAAGTTTCATGCCTAGCTACATCACCACTAATACGTTCAACCGCAAAACCCAATTGATCAAACCTACTATGTATAGCTTGCATACTATCCATAAACTCAACATAAAACCCCTTAGGTACCTCTTCCTCCTCGCCTTTACTCATATTTCTCGTTTGTAATTAAGTAAATAACAAAAATTTAAATGAAAAGAAATAATAAAAAGAACGAAACAATTTACCTCACATCTTTGCATTCATGTATAACTAAAGTTTGACTTTTACCTGATAAAGAGCTCACCACTCTACCTTTTACTGCTCGTCTTCCATTCTCAATGGCTCGAGAAATAACCGATCTCAATCAAATAGGACTCAATCCCACGATGACCACCACCACAAGTACAAGTCTCAAATAATTAACAGAATTTTTGGCATGGACTGAAATGCAAGGAAAGAAAACAAAATGACTCGAATTTATGTTGTTTTGTGTTTTGCGGTGGCTCTAGAAGTTTGCGAAGTGTAGAGTTTTTTTTTTCACGTGAACACTAGATGTGAACAATAACTTTTTTTTTTTTTTCAATAAACGACTAAGTATAATCTAGAGGTAAAACAAACAATAAAATTACACGGGAAAGAATGACTCAAACAAGAACAATGAAAGTTGGATTTTTTTTTTTCAAACAATAAGAATAATTGACAGAAAGTAAATGATAGATAACTTGAAATCTAGAGCCAAGCTCTGATACCAACTGATGTGAACCCAGCCAAGAATTGATCTTGGAAACCCACGGACAAGATGGAACCAACCCAACTCGTTGTTCGACTCGTATCAAGAACCGAGATTAAAAAATTCGACCCATTGAATACCCGGAACAAGAACCGTGAAGTGCGAACCCCACAAAAGGACTCTGATCTCCTTTTGATAAGTTCAATTAGATCTTTAAACTACCAAGAAAATTGGAGGAATAAATCTCACCAAAGTTGTATAAATCTCATAATAATGTCAAAAGTCCTTCTACAATGAAATAATGCAAAGTATTTATATGAAAACTAAGGAAACCCTATTTACCACAAAATTGGGCCAAAATATGCTAAAAAATACTAAAAGAAGGTAATTGAATCAAACTAGGAAACTAAATAAAAATTGAAAATTCTCGCCAGAAAATTAGCCAATGCGGCCGCATGGTTATCCATTTTGTTCCCTTGCTTCGGCCTTCGATTCTGACACCTTCGAGCTCGTTTCGGCCCTCGACCCCAACATGGAACTTATCCATTGGCTTGTCAATTTTGTCCCAGTGAACCTTGTGGTTCGATCACTTGATTGCGTGGCTTCTTTGACTTGATTCAAACCCCGACTCCTTCCCAAGCTCGACCTTGACTCCTCCTCAATGCACTTCGATTCTTTGTTCGTTTGAAGCCTTGTCTAGATCACATCATTGTATAAGTCAATTAGGAGTCTTTTGGGTTCGAGAATGGAATAAAGTGAAAAATGTTGCGGAAATTATGCTAGCCTGCCACTAAGCTAATGCTCGAGCACCCAAAATAAAGAAGTTGTCTTTTACCTGGTGCTCAAGTGGCGATGCTATTCGAGAAAATCTATTTCATGATTTAGATATCATTTTTTTGAGTCCTAAACAACACTGCACACCTTCTACTATATATACCGAAGTTATATTCCATCCATACTGGTGGTTGATCATTATATTCTTCCTTAAAAACATCTTTTGAAGATCCTACATCAAGTCTATACCTTGTGATGTTTCAACCACATTTTGGAAAACATCAATTTAGATTCTCAAAACACCAAACCACCTACTTCCGTATAATCTATCAGAGTTCTAAATCGGGGAAGGAAATCGGAGTTCTAGTAGGATAAGTACGAGATGTTCTTAGTGATCCACGGGAGATAGATGATTTCAGAAGGTCAGGAACTAGTGCAGAAGCACGCAGTCTAAGAGGGCATTGGTAATTACATGAAACAGGTTATAGAGTACTAGGAGTTAATCGAGTCTGGACAGTATTGTGAGTCAATTTGTCTATAGTGGAATATAGTAGCTTGGACCGAGAGTTTTTTTTATCCTTTGTGAAGGTTTTTCTCTATGATCAATTATTGATGTTACTTACTTTATACAAATTATAATCTATGGCAATTCAACATAGGATAGACTTGCATTTGAACTCATCTAAAATAACTATTATTTGTGACTTGTTGCTTAAAAATAATTGGTAAATTTAAATTCCACATTATTAACCTATTCAACTCCCCCTATGTCTTAGTTGGGTTGGGTATTTCAATTGGTATTAAACCTTAAATTCGATCCTAGAACTACTTAATCTAGATGAGTTAATGAGTAAACTTTCTTCCATATTTTGATGGAATCAATTATGCTTACTGGAAAGTGAGAATAAGAGCTTTCTTAAAATCTTTAGATAAGAGAATTTGGGTTTCTGTATAAAAGGGATGGACTGCCTTAGATACAACTGTTGCAGGTGTAGTTACCCGAGTTAATAACCCAAATGGTTACTGAACTTTGCAAAAAGTTTTCACATGATCACTGAACTTTAAAAATCACCCAAGTCATCACTGAACTTTGCAAAAGGTTTACACGAGGTCACTGAACTTTAAAAATCACTCCATTCATCACTAAACTTTGTAAAAAATTTCCACGGGGTCACTTAACTTTGCAAAATGTTTCCCAGGGGATCACTGAATTAGTGATCAACTGGGAAACTTTTTGCATTGTTTTGTGATTAATTGGATGATTTTTAAAGTTCAACGACCCGTGGAAACCTTTTGCAAAGTTCAGTGACCCTGTGTAAACCTTTTGCAAAGTTTAGTGATGACTTGGGTGATTTTTAAAGTTTAATGACCCTGTGAAAACTTTCTGCAAAGTTTAGTGACCATTTGGGTTATTAACCCTAGTTACCCAGACTGAAGTTTCTAGTTGGTCTAAAATTGATTTAGATTAGTGTAACTAGAATAGTAAAAGGCTTCATACCTTATTTATGGTTGTGTCCTTCGAAGAGTTTAGGAGAGTGCCTATGTGTTAGACTAGCAAAGAGGTTTGGGATATCTTAGAGACTATTTATGAGGGAACCAAGATTGTTAAGAAATCCAAACTGCTGATGTTGACTACTAGGTTTGAAGAAATAAAAATGAAGGATGATAAATCATTTGATCATTTCTATGTGAATTTAAATGACATAGTTATCTCTAACATCAACAAATGTGACAAATTCCTGAAACTAAGATTATTCAAAAAGTTCTTAGATCCTTACCTGATAGACCTAAGATCACATCTATTGAAGAGAGCAAAGACTTAGATACAGTTAAGATAGAAGAACTTGTTGGATCCCTCCAAACCTATGAATTCACCATATCTCACCTAAAAAGAACAAGTTTATAGTCCTGAACACTATTAGAGAAAATGAATGTGGCTCTACTGATACTGAGACCCTTAATGATGAGGAGATTGCTTACGTCATTAAGAAATTTCAATTTTTTTTTATAAATAAGAAAAAATCTCAAGAGATATATAGAGGTACTCCTAGTGAGTTTAGAAAAGAAGACCGTGAGAGGACCAATGCTAGGATGTTTATAAAGAAATCTCAATCCACTAGATGTTATAAGTGTCAAGGTTTTGGCCACTTTAGGAATGAATGCCCTAATAATACGAAAACCATGGCTAAAGTTATAAACGTTACTCTCACTAGTGATGAGACTAGCTCGGACAATCAAAGTGAGAAGTCCAATTCTAAAGGTCATAATTATATGGCTTTAGCTTTTAGGGTTAAGGGTGAATCTAATAAGAAGAGTGAAAATATTTTGGACATAGAAAGTAGTGAGCATATCGAGAGAGATTTTGAATATGAGGAAGATATTTGTGAGGCTTATGAACAACTGTTCCATGAGAGTTTTAAGGTGAAAAAGATCAATAGAACCGTCCTTAAGAAGGTTAATGAACTTGAGCTAGAGAGAAAAAACTTATACTTGACCTTCAGAAGTCTACTAAATGCCTTAGTAAGTTAAATGTTATGAATGAATCCTTGGAGACTAGGTTAAGAACCTTATGAGCAATCCGAAAAAGTCCACTAAAAGCCTTAGTAAGTTAGAATTAGTCAATGAGAACTTACAGGCTAAGGTTAAAACCCTAACAAGTGACCTAGAGAAATACAATACTCAACTCTATTCCTTCTTGGGTGTATCTCAGAAACTGGATAATCTTTTAAGGTTGAACAAGCCTGCTGCAAATATAGGAGGTATATGATATAATCAAACTAATCATAATATTGGTAATACTTCCAAGACCACTTTTGTCACTGTCATCAACCAACCTAGGTATGTTGCAAATCTTGAACCCAAGTACAAAGGTATCTTAGGATAGAGGCCTACTAAACATCGTAGGACCAACAAGCCCATAAATCAATATCAGCAACCACGTAGATTTGGACATAGGTTTATCCCCACGTGTCACAATTGTGGTGAGTTAAGTCACACAAGGCCTAGGTGTCCCAAATTTTTTAATATGAATATAATTCAGAGTATATCTAGCTAGGTTGACTTCTTTACTAATCAGGTTAGTCACTTGATCGAGTTGATGACACAGTCGACTAGGATTAATTTTGCTTCTAGGAAATTCTAGGTTAAAAAGAATGATCTGAAAGATTATGAAGATGATCACGGTGATCTGAAGGTAAGAGCGTTTGTGTATCTTAATGAATAAATAGTTTGATGCATGCGTGTGCTAGTTCATTGGGTTCATTCATTCTTTCATGCGTCTCATTTTTATATTAATGATTATGATATTAACTGTTTCACGTACTTTAATACTCGGTATTTGAGTTGTTAATTTCAAGAAACGAGTTTAATAAGGAAAGCAAGTTACAGCCGTGTCAGTGTGGTTATGGGTAGTTAGTTTATGTTTTACTTTTACTTGTAATACTTGGTTTTGTCCCAGAATGACAAATGAGGATATTCTTAAGTTTTATTGTAATTAACTTTTCTTTAGACAAAAAGTTATAAAAGAGTTATAGAAGTCAAAGAGTTTTTTGGGAGGTTGTATAAGTCAATTAGGAGTCTTTGGGTTCGAGTATAGAATAAGGATAAAAAGTTGTCGAAATTATGCTAGCCAACAGTCAAACTGGTGCTCGAGTGTCCAAAACAAAGAAGCTGCCACTCGCTTGATGCTATCCTGGCCCTGAAGTTGTAGTGTTATTCGGGAAAAAAATGTTTCGCGATTTAAATAGCTTTTTGTGACTTGTTGTTTATAATAATTGGTAAATTTAAATTCCGCATTATTCACCTATTCACCCTCTATAAGTGTCAGTTGGGTCGAAGTTCGGTATTTCAAACAGTTCAATCACCCCAAACTACACTTAAAACGGTCTAAGAATGTACAATGTAATAGTTTTCGAGTTTATCATCTAATTTTCACTACTTCAATCTATTCAAAACATGAATTAACTACCTACTTTACAATGCAAAACTTAATTCTCGTGCGCATTGATATCAAATTCAACATGGAGAACCATGAATTATTTTAAGCGGGTGACATATTTGCAATTCATAAATTAAAACCTAGTATCAAATATATACATCATAATCAACTGGTTACCTAGCCCATACAAGTAAACTAAAAATAGAAATCTTTTTGAAATTTTTAAAATTTTTAAGGTTTTCCTTCTTTTTTTTCATATATAATGAAGCAGTAAAATTTCACAACAACTGAACAAAAGAAATAAAGACACGATATTTTTTCCGTCCCCAAACTTAATTTAGACATACCATCAATATCTCAAAATATCATTAATTAATCAAAATAAAAGGGCGAAAAAGGCAATTAGGTACTCTCCGAATTTGAGTTTGATAGTGGACGCTAATTTGGAGCAAAATATCGGAGCTAGATGATCCCATTGACTGTGTCATTTCCCTTGTCCATTGTTGATTTGTGCAAAATAAAGAAAAACCAATCATTTGTGGTATTTTAATATAGAACAATTCATATTACAAGAAAATCTAGGGACAATGGAGGTACGAAAATAGGGGACATAGGTAAGGGACGTGTCACCTGTTATGGCCGCAGGTTGCGACCGCAAGTCGAGGATGTATTCAGGTTTTACAGCCACAGACAATTGCGGTCGACTGTAGAAAGGGAACACATTCAGGTTTACAATCGCAGATTGTGGTCGTAGGCTGAAACTTGTGTTTGTTCCAGAATAGTGCACATGACATGAGGTGTCAATGATATTCTAAATCATGTACTACAACGCCAATGGTATGTTTACAGGGATGAAGATGCCTAACTACTTAACAAAAAAGGTAAATAAACTACCCAATATCTCAAAAACAGAATAAATAAAAGTTTTGATATTATTTGAATAGAAACATTTGCCCCAAAATTAGTGCGCAAGAAGTCCTCTTGCGTATTTTTGAGTGGATAATTCCTTGGGCTAAATTGTGTCTATGATCAGTGATAGAAAATGTAGGAAAGGAATAAGATAATTAAAAGGGTTAAGTGGTCATTTTTCTTATTCTAACCATCGAACATCGGAAGGGACAAGACATTAGTAAGTAGGTTAGCATGATGCAATTTTATATAACTCAGGTGTGTAGTCTTGTGTCCAATTATTGGAGATTGAATCGAATTTTTAATTTGTTGTCAACTCAATACTGTATTCTATATTTTGGGAAAAAATAAAAAAGGCTTGAAGGTTGAAGCATGTTGAATTCAAGAAAGCTCATAGATTTAAGAACAATACATGAGCTTCGCCTAAATAACAAAAGAATTAGAGTAATGCTATTTAGCATGGCTGGTGTTTAACATAAGTGTAGGAGATATAACTAGTGACAGTAAATTACATATTCTGTTAAATACAAGAAATTATAACAATTTAATAGAATATATCATATGTTCACACTTAGACCGGTGTTCAATAACTCTAGTGCTAGATAGCATTATTCAAATAATTATAACCACGTCTAATCATGTGTCAATGGTATTTTACTTTAATTTTAAGGTAAAAAAATAAAATAACAAATAATGGGTTTGGTAAATTTAAATAACTAGCCCAATTAAATTTACTAAACTAAAACCTACTAAGGCCCATAAAATTTTAAAGGCTCATCCCACTATTTTAAAATCCACAATTATTCACTTATAATCATTATAATTGAATTAATTAAGTGGTTACCAAAATTGGTCACGAATTTTCCCTATAAATAGGACCAAAGGTCCATAATGAAGGGGGAGAGGTAAGTGAAGAAGAAAATCACGAAGTGTTGAAAAAATCTCAAAACTGAAGGAAGAGAAGAAATCATTTCAACTCCAAATTCGGCAAACACGACGAAGATCAAAATCTTTTTCGAGTTAAGTCAAGACCAAGCCTAAGTTTCGAAGTGCAAATCCAAGCTCCGAAATTCAAGTGTCGAACAAGTTAAGTTCTCGGTAAATCAAATTCTCAACAAGTCTTGAAACCCAGGATTCAAGTCACATGGCTCCTCGTTTTCAAATATTCAGATCATTAATTAGAGGATTTTGCAATTTGCAATTACAAGAAGATTCATATCCATTTGGATTTCTCAAAATACAATTTGTAACAATTTCTGTATTTTAATACTCGAAATCCATCGTACAAATTTCTTGGCACTCCCACTGGGACATTCTTGTCCTCTCATCTTTTGATCTCAGAACCCTCAATTTTCGACCACTATATCAACGATGGAAAACGAACAGGCGAAACAAACCATGAATCCATCTTGAAGAGACACTTACTGAACTATTCTGTACGACCAGAACCCAACAAGAAGTGTGAAGACTCAACTGGTCCCACCACTAAAGAAGTTCTCCAACAAAGGCAGAATGAAAATTGATTTCATAAAGTCAAATTCTCGTTCGAACTCCGTCTCCAGTGGTAGATCTTTGTCTGGATCCTCATACCACTTCTCTGCAAAGGTGAGGAGACGATATTTCGTCTGAAGAATCACTTAAGCCGGTGATGGTCACGGAAGCGACGTCAGGCTCGGATGATCGAATCTAACAAATGGCTTTAGCCATTGAAAAATTAACAATGTCACTAGAAGAGAAAGATGCAAGGTTACTACACTCATGCACAGGCTAGAGCTGCAAAATCTGTCGACTAAAGATTAAGAAAATTCAGAATCTTCCAAAGCTAAAGATCTGGAAGTCTGATAATAGCACATTTGTTACATTTTTAACCTATTAATATTTGCGTTTCTATGATTATTTGATGCATAAATGCACTAAGTACTTCTATATCTTGGTTTAGGTTGCAAATGGGTGAAAACTGTAGAAAATTGAAGAAAAGAACGAAAAGAGACCAAAATGGAAGAAAGTGAAAGCTTAAGGACTAAAGAGAAAATAATCTAAACTTGTTTCTAACCTTGTGATGAAGATTCAAGAGTGTTAGAGGTCAATTGACTGAAGGAAGGAGTCAAAGAGATGAAATATAGCCAAAACATTATCACATACCAACTATCAAGCCGAAAACTTTTGCACCGATTTTTAGCCTCATATTGAGACCAATTTTTAGCATGGAAAAATGTCCAATTCGAAGATAGTATCTGAAGCAATTTTGTATCCCTTTGAGTTATCTTTCTAACGCATCTTGAATCACTTCAATCGGACATTGGGAGAGGAAGATACGATCAAAATACTGAAAGCTATCCGGAGGGTAAACATTATAACCATCCTGCCGCATGGTTATAAAACCATGCAGCCGCATAGTCATCTATCTAGAATCCAAGGGTAGAAATTCTTTGTTCCATATGTACGCATGGGTTTATACATTGCAGCCGCATAGGTCATTTCTGTGACAAAATTTCTGGTTTCCTTCTACGACCCAACCACTTATGGTAATTCATATTGGCACGATTTCTCAACCCTAAAACACCCTAGAACGGTCCAGAATGCCTCATTCTTCATTCTACACCATTCTTTCATTGATTTTGCCTCAAGAAACCCATGAAGAACTAAACCATTGGTGAAGTTAGGGAGGAACTCCTTTGGAATTGGTGATTTCACATCTATTATTCACGTATTTTGGAATTTTCTTGTTGAAAAACTTTAAAATTTATAGTTTCTTTTCCTGAATTTGTAATGAGATTTATTTAACTTTTATTAAATTAATCATAGATTTAGTCAGACTTTTTCTATCGACGAATTGAAATATTTGTTGAATTATCTCATGAATGTTATTGGTGGATTGTTTACTGCTTTATGCTTGATGTATAAAACCGCTTTTCTGATCTTATTCCAATACATGAATGCGTAATTTTGTTATAGGGAAACTAGATTCTAGAGTTATAATTGAAATTAAGTTGATTTAATGGTTTGTTTCCCTCATCATGAATTGATTTTGAGATTGGCTTAGTTTTTATTAAATTGGCCATAGAATTAGTCATGCTCTCTCTATGGATTGATTGAAATAATTACTTAGGTTTTAATCTCAATTATTTAAGTTTATTGGTGTGATCCTCTACTACTTTATGTTTTAGTATATAGTCAATTTTGAATCTGATTTCAATAAACCAAGTGTGAACATTGCAATGGAAGATTAACCATTATAATCACGTTAAGATTAAATTGGGTTTAAACGAGATATCTTCCGATTAGAGCGTCAGGATGAAAGCCTCTAATTGTGTTATAAAATTGGAATAATTGATGTGATTGATCCGATTCGACTGAGAGAATCCCGACGCTTCACCATCTCATTCATTGACTTTAATTTTCGTATTCTCAAAATTGATCTCGATTTCGTGACAAACAAATCTATTTCTTATCATCTGTGAGAACACACATCCTTTTTGATCCTTTAAATATTTTTCCATCTCCCTGTGGGTACGACACCCTAAAGATATACTACAACTACCGCGTTATTCTTTGGGCATAATCAAATTTTGGTGTCGTTGCCAGGAAGACAATACAAGAAATTAAGGATTCAATTGTGAAAGGGTGACTTCGTTCCTTTCCTAACTCCATTATTCAATTAATTATTTTCTTTGTTATTCTTTATTTTCACTTTATTTTCTTTTTATATGTGTTTTATGAGCAGGTATCAAGACGAGCGAAGAAGATTTGTGGAAACACCTCTCATAGAGTTTGAACATCTTTTTAACCCTATTTTTGATTCTGCATCTGTTAACATGAACACCACATCACATAACATAATGTCTGATAGTTAGCATGATGTACCGTATAGAATTTTGCATGATTATATCTTCACCCACATGCATGTCCATACCATCATGCATTATTTTTCCACCTAACATGACGTATGGACCTTAAATCGAGAATGATTCAACTTCTTTCCACTTTTCATGGACTTGAAAATGAGAACCCGTACGTGCATACTAGGAAATTCGAGGAGGTAGTAGCTACCTTCCACAATCAACGTGGTACGATAGATGCAATTATGCTTAAATTCTTCCCATTTTCTTTTAAGGAAAGGGCAAAAAGCTGGTTGTATTCATTGAGACCACGTTCGATTGGAACTTAGGCTGAAATGACTCAAGGGTTCTTTTGCAAATACTTTCCCCACCACAAAACAATTGCGTTGAAATAGAAAATATCTTCTTTTATAAAAAAGGAGCGTGAAACTTCATATCAAGTATGGGAAAGGTATAAAGAACTCCAAACTCTTTGTCCCCACAATGGTTATGAGAGTTGGCGTATCGTGAGCTATTTCTATGAAGGGTTAACACCTAGGAGCGTCAGTTTGTTGAGATGATGTGTAATGGCGATTTCCTACAAAAAGATCCAGATGAGGCTATAGAATACTTAGATGACTTAACTGAAAAGGCCTATACTTGGACTGGACCTAGTGCCACTGAGAGTACTAATAGGTCACAACCCGCAAGTAACCCCACTAGCACAGGTATCTATCATCCTAGGGAGGAGGATAGCCTTAGAGCAAAAGTAGAAGCCCTAACTAAAGAACTTGAAACCCTTTGTGCTAAAGGCTCGAAACCTATAAAGAATGTATTCGTGTTGAGTCTAGTGGAAATTATTTTGTGTGTGGTGGAACTGATCATCCAGCGAAAGAGTGTATCACTTACGCTGAGATGAAAGGAGTGTATGAGGAACACTGTAATGTCTTAGGCATGTACCAAAAACCATATGCCCCTTTCTCTGAAACCTACAATAAGGGGTGGCGAAATCATCCAAATTTTAGCTGGAAATTTGATAATTAACAACAGGCCTAACCAAATAGAACCTACACTACACCCTCAAGTCAACCTACATCTTCTAGGAACTCCTTAGAGGATACACTTCATGCTTTTATAGAGGTACGGGATAAAACCAATCATAAATTTGAAACTCTGATTACCCAGGTTGTTGAGGAAAGCAAAGAGATGAAAGCCCACATGTCCAAACTTTTTTTTTTAAAAAGGGAGGAGGGTTATTGAAAATGCCTTACTTCTGGCGGAGGAAAACCGCAATTACATATAATGATTTCCAAAGCATAGCAAAGTCAACGTCTAAGGTAAGGTATTTCCAAACGATTCGTACGCAAAATTCCATTGAGAAGAGTTGGAGTCTCATTGCCACAAAACATATTACTAGAAGTACCATCACTCCACTTTTTTGCCAGAAAATCAGTCGCCATATTGGCCTCTCGATACACATGTTGAACTCGGGCATCAAAGAAACCAATCAGTTCAATAATTTTTTCCCAATATTCCCAAAGCCACCATAAAGAACAAGGGCCATACCTCACCCATTGTGTTAGCACCATTGAATCCGTTTCCACAATAATATTATTGATTCCTAGATCCCTACACATACGTAAACCATCAAGAAAAGCACGAGTTTCAGCAATCATATTTGTGGAAGTCCTGCAATGACGAGAGAAACCAGCCCAAAATTTTCCTCTACAGTCCCGTACATGTCCAAACTGACCAATGCTTTAGCTGTAGGGGAGCATGGCAAAATTCCAGCTCAAGCCCAACCAAACCTAAAGGACAACACATAGCACAAACTTCAGGCTCAAAAGAAATCAACTTTAAGAAAGTAAATGTCATAACCACTAGGTTCGGAAAGACTATAGAACCAACCAACAAACCTAGGAAAGATGAGATAAGCTCTAGTAATTCAGAAGAAGATAGACCTAATGAAGAGGTAATGGAGACCCCGACTAGAGTACCTTTTCCTCAAGCTCTCAAGCCTACCTTGAAAGCCATCGGGCAACACAATGAAATTTTGGAACACCTTAAACAGGTGAAAATCAATCTGCCCCTTCTGCATGTGATTGCCCAAGTCCCCACATATGCTAAAGTTCTTAAGGACTTATGCACTGTGAAGAGGAAGCACCATGTTAAGAAAACAGCTTTCTTAACTGAGCAGGTAAGTGCTGTAATTGATCAAAGAGTCCCACCAAAATATAAGGATCCTGGTTGTCCTACAATTTCTTGCATTATTGGAAATTGTGAGTTTGCCTAAGCCCTTCTAGATTTAGGAGCTAGTGTTAATCTCATGCTTTATGCTATTTATCTACTGTTAGGTTTAGGTGAGATAAAACCTACATCCATAGTTTTACAATTGGCTGATCGGTCTACCATAAGACCTAGAGGAGTAGTTGAGGATGTTTTGGTGCAAATTGATAAATTTTATTATCCTGTTGATTTCCTAGTATTAGATGTGAAGGTTGATGTGAATATGAACTCAAAAATACCTATCATTCTGGGTAAACCTTCCTTGCTACAGATAATGCTATTATAAATTGCAGGAATGGTTTGATAAAATTATCCTTTGGAAATATGACTTTAGAGGTCAATATTTTTCACATCACTAAGCAGCCTATGGAAGATGATGAGTGTCATCAGATGTACATGATTGATGCACTCACTCAGGAAGGAGAACCTGCAACTATTGACTTTGACCATCTAAACTCTTTTCTTATACATTCTGAAATTCCAGCACATTACCATAATGAAGAATATACTAACATTTGTGATGTTTTTGCTAAATTTCAGGATTATGGGGTGTCGCCATGGCAATCAAAGTTTGAAGAGCTGCCAGACAGCAACCATCAAGCATAAAGAGTCCAAAATCGGAGCTGAAACCACTACCCCCAGGACTGAAACATGTGTTTCTTGGACCAGGTGATATTTTTCTTGGTTTATTAATTTCAGCTGTGTATGCGAAGAGCTAGGAATTTGGAATTATTACCTGTTGATCTTGAACCAGAATGTACATTCCACTTTCTAAGGGGTAAATAGAGGGACAAACGTGAAGTAATGGCATAACAGGAAAACGAAGCAGCAAATGAAAATAATCAACAACGGGCTATTCGGGACTATGTCGAACCAGTTGTTAATGACAACTATTCCGGTATTGCACGCCCAACTATTGCTGCAAATAATTTCGAGCTAAAGCCAGGATCGATACACATGGTACAACAGAACCAGTTTGGGGGAGCTCCGACAAAAGACCCAAATGCTCATCTTGGTTCCTTTCTCTAAATTTGTGACGTCAAGATGAATGGTGTTACTGAAGAAGCCATCAGACTTCGCTTATTTTCCTTCTCCTTAGATAAAGCAAAATCATGGTTCCAATCTTTTCTATATGGATCCATCACGACTTGGGAGAGATTAGCTCAGAAATTTATAACAAAAATTTTTCCACCCTCCAAGGCAGCTTAATTGCGGAGTGAAATTGGTCAATTCAAACAATTTGACATCGAGCCATTTTATGAGGCATGAGAGAGATTAAAGATCTACTTAGAAGATGTCCTCAACATGGTTATCAGAGTTGGGTGCAAATCGAACTCTTCTACAAAGGGCTGAATGGTCAAACAAGGACAATAGTGGATTCTGCACTAGGAGAAACTCTGATGTCCAAGACTTTGGATGTGGCTTATTCATTGATGGATGAGATAGCTACTAATAGCTATCAATGGCCAAGTGAGCATTCAACTGCTAAGAAAGTTGCTGGCCTTTATGAGGTGGATCCTATCACAGCCCTTCCAGCTCAGATGTCATCTCTAACTACTCAAATAGCTGCATTAACATCAAATGGAACTCAGAAGAAAGCAGACTCTATCATGGCCGCGTCCACTTCATACCAGGAGTCCAAGTAAGAAAAGGAGCAAGTCCAGTATGTAAATGGCAGAAACTTCAATCAGAGAGGAAACTACTCAGTAAACCAATACCATCCGGGACTATGAAACCTTGAGAATCTCTCTTATGGTAACAATGCTAAAGTGATACACCCACCGTCTGGGTTTAATAATCAAGCTTCTTCTGAAGGAAAGCCATCACTGGAGGATATTTTGGAAACCTTCATTTCAGAGACAAGATTGAGTTTCAACAAAGATGAGTCAAGACTTGATAACATCGAGACTCATATGACCAACTTGGGAGCTACAGTGAAGAATTTGGAGGTGCAAATTGGTCAGATAGCAACTGCATTACAGTCCCAACAAAAAGGAAAATTTTCCAGTGACACGGAGGTTAAGCCAAGGGAGAACTGCAATGTCATCACATTAAGGAGTGGTAAAGAAGTTGAAGAAAGCAAGCCTAAAGAGGTTGTGGGAGCTACACCGGATCTCATACTTACAGAGGAAGAGCATATTGAAAAGCAGAAGCAACTAAAAAGATTCATAAACCTTACTCAATATCATTTCCAGACAACCCACCTATCTTGAGGCCCCAGCTACCATTCCCACAGAGATTCATGAAGAAGAAATTTGATGAGTAGTTCGCAAGGTTCCTGGAAATCTTTAAGAAAATCCACATCAATATTTCCTTCGTAGATGCCTTGGCCCAAATGCCAAACTTTGCTAAATTCTTGAAGGAAGTGATGTCAAAGAAGAGAAAGTTGGAGGAGTTTGAGACTGTAAAGTTAATAGAAAGTGTAGTGCCATTTTCCAAAAGAAGCTCCCTCAGAAATTGAAAGATTCAGATAGCTTCAACATTCCTTACAATATTTGTGGTATCACATTTGATAAAGCATTGGGTGATCTTGGAGCTAGCATTAACTTGATGCCCATCTCAGTATTCAAAAGGTTGGGTCTTGGAGATGTGAAGCCCACAACCCTCACCTTGCAATTGGCAGACAGATCATTTACATCCCCAAGGGCATTATTGAAGATGTATTGGTGAAGGTTGATAAGTTTATCTTTCCGGTGTACTTTGTGGTGTTGGATATGGAAGAGGATGAGAAAATACCATTAATTCTTGGTAGACCTTTCTTGGCCACTGGTAGAGCATTGATTGATGTACAAGAAGGGAAGTTGACACTACGGGTTAATGAAGAGCAAGTAACTTTCAAATTCATCAAGCAGAGAAACCTCCAGAAAAAGTTAACACTTGCAATGTGATCCAGTCGGCCAAAGCAGTTGTAGGTTATAGAGGGAAGGGGGAATCATTCCATGATCCTTTAGTGCAGAACATGGAAGCTAGCTACACAGTAGATGATACATATACTACTAAATACCTAGGAACAAGAAAGTGGTGGATTTCATTTTGGTTCAAGAAGCTGATCCACCTAACAAAATAAAGAGCTATGTGGAAAATCCTTTGAAGCCTCCAAATATTGCCACATCAAAAGAGGTTTTGAAGGCTACACCAAATCTAGGATGTTTGGATGGTCGAACTTTTGTAGAGAGACATGGATGTAGATGTGGATTCCATGTGTGTTAAGATTTGCGTGGACTGTCTGAGACCAATAAGATGAAAATTAGGTGAAAACTTTAAGTTAGAGGTCAATTCTCGAGAATAAGTGTTTAATAAGGGGCATTGCACTAATCATTGCGTATAAAAAAAATTGTGAATGACTATAATACTCTCATTGTGAAACATCTATTCGTAGCTTTTATGACTCGAGTGAATAAGCCTGCAATGGTTAAAACTTGATGCCCTAAAGTTATCTAACTTGGGAGTCATCGGCCTAAAACTCGCTACATGGGTCATTTAGAAAGTTTAATGGAGAGATGTCAATACAAATGGTGAATAAAAAATATATATATAGCTGAAAAAGCAAGGTGCATGAAACAGAAAATGCACCACATGTCATGATTAAGCCCCGAACACTTGCTTTAGAGGAGTAGACCTTTGATAAGGGATTAGTAGCTTAGTTGATTCTTCAAGGTTGAAGCAGTCAAAAAGAAGGAGAATCCTCATTTGTTGATATGTTGAACTGTAATTAGTAAAACCTAACCAAACTTGAGTAGTGTAAAAAATTAATATTGAAATTCAACTTAGAGTACATCATTGGGAAAGGGGCTGTATGAATCCCACGAGTGAGGTAAGGAAATATTTGACTTTTAAGATCAGGAATTGGATCAACTTATAATTGTACAGTGTTGCACTTGATTCTCCACACACAACTATTTTGCATTGAATATGTGAGAATTTAGCTTATGCATTATAGTTTTGAAGTGATTCATGAAATTGATACTATGTTTTCAATCCTGGCCTATGAAGGCAGATATCCAGCACAATTTATTTTAAGTGATTTTATTTGTATTTATTTGTTTGTATGTTTGTTAGTAATTTCCTTTAGTTTGGGTTTGCTCGAGGACAAACAAAATATTAAGTTTGGGGGTATTTGAAGAGTGCTCCACACTCATGATATTTATGCCACTTAATTCATTATTTTGTTACCATTGAGAAAGTTTTAGAGTATTTTTATGTGTGTTTTGATGTTGTGATGCAGGTTGGTGAGATTGAAGAAAATAAGCATAAGTTGGCAAAAATTACAAGATATCCAAAGTTCGGGAATTAAAGTGAAAATACTCAAAAATTGTGCCGAACCTCATGAATGAAGATTTGAGAGTGTTAATTGTCAATTGGATGAAGAAAGATATCATAGGGATCAAATATAATCAAAGAGTGACCACACATCAAATTCCAAACGAAAACGTTTTGCTCCGAATTTTTAGTTTCATATTAAAACTCATATTTGACAAAGTAAACGACCTAATTGGAGGATGATGTCTGAATCAAAGTTGTACCCCTTTGAGTTAGCGTTCTAACGTATCTTGAATTATCTCAATCGGATATCGGAAGAAGAAGTTATGATAACAATATTGAAGGTAGTACAGTCTGTCGTTTCGCCGAGTCGGGTGCCCAGGCGCCCACTACTCTGATTTTCAACAGAATAGATGGCGCCTAGGCGTCGTGACCCGAGAGAGAGGAAAATTGGAAATTTTAAAATATTTTTGGCTGGTCCAACCCTATTCCGTCTTGCAACTTGTGGACACTAAAAATACCACCATAAAGACCTAATTTAGGATGGGGAAAGAATGAGAGAAAGATACAAAAAAGGCTGAATCTCCATGGACAACAATAAGAAGGAATTGAAGAAATCAAGTGAAGAAAATGTGGAAATCATAAAAGGGACTTCGATTAGCACTTCAAAAGAATTCTTTCTTACCTTTTCTTTTATGTTTTCCATTATAAATTATATGAATTTCATGTTCTATTTCATGAGCTAGACAATTTAGCTAGGGTTTGATGTAGCCAACTTGAGATTATGGTTTGATGAATACATGAATTATTTCTTTTAGAAGTTTCGACGTATATTTAATTGTGTCATGATTTTAATGCTTTCAATTACTTGATCAATAATTGAATGAATAGATGCTAGTCAATTTCGGCACTCGAGAAAGGAAAATTTAGGCGTGATCATAGGATTGACACAACGTAGGTTTTATGGGTTTCGAGAGAAAGTGTAAAATCTATGAAACTTACTCCATAAAAGAATCGGGACTTTAATAAATTCTAGGCTTTAATTTGGAATAGAGATATTGGAATTGAATTCTAAAATTAATTTCTAGCCGACACTCGAGAGAGGGGAGAGAAATATAATAGGATTCTTGCTTTTAAATATGGGAAAATCAATTGGAATAATTTGATGTGATTGAATCATAATTGAAAGTTGGTGAAATCATTCCCCAGGCTTTCACATTTTGATAATTTATATTCTCTAATTTTGTCGTAACATTTTACCTCTGATTAGTTTTAAAAGATCATTCAACCATTATTTGTCTATATAAAATAGAAGTTATATAATTATAGTACTTGGTGGAAATTAAATTACAATCCGTGTGGGTTCGACATCCTAACTTTCATACTATATTACAAAACTTGACACCGTACACTTGCGGCATAAATTCACATTGTAGAAGACGTGTGACAAGTATCTTTGAAACAAAGGTAACTTTTGCCTTGACTTTTAAACTCGACGATTTCGTGTATATCATAATACACTCCATTATTGGAGCTTGTCTTAACCATTCCCAAAAAAACAAAAAAATGGGGGTGGGGTGGGGGTGGGGAGATAGTTAACAAAAAAAAAATAAATTAACGAATAGTAAATCTTTTAAATTCGTTTATTGTCTAAATCATGTGCCTCCCAAATATGTAAATGGTCTCCAAACACAAAGTTCATTGAATGGTCGAATGAGTCGATCATTGATCCCAAACACAAAGTGCCCTTGGATAGTCGAAGGAGTCGGTCCTTGATCCCAAATACAAAGTACCTCAAATGGCGCAAGAAATTTTTTTTGCAATTTTGAGTTTGTTCATAAGCAAATATTTTCTGAACCCAAAAAATAATCGCAACACAAAATTTTACTCTATACCAAGAAAATCTCAAATCTCAAAATTTTTGACTTGTTCCAAAAGTTGAATCTCTGAAAAAAAAAAAAGGAAGAATGTTAGTTCCAATCTTATAACAACCATACTTAAAAAATAAATAAATAAATAAATAAATAATAATAATAATAATATTCGCTTGAACAGTACGGCACTATTCACGTGAACAGTGTACGGCACTGTTCATGCAATTTTCAAAATAATAATAATAATAATAATAATAATAATAATAATAATAATAATAATACACATATATATATATATATATATATATATATATATATATATATATATATATATATATATATATATATATATATATACTATTCACGTGAATGGTATGCGACAATGTTCACGTGAATAGTATATGCACTGCACTGTTCATGTAGTTAAAAAAAGGTTAAAACATGAATTTCAGAAACCAAGAAAAAAATCGAAGAGAGAAAAAAAAAATTAAGAAACCTAATTGCCAGAAACCAAATTAATTGGTTTTTGCCAAACAGTCGGCGGAAACCAAAAATAAAATTGGTTTCCGCCACCAATTAAAAAAAAATTCATATCTTTGTTTGATATACTTGTCTCTAAACCCCATAAGTTGTTCATATAAATATGTAGGTATCGGGCTTCACCTAAACCAAACTTACCATAAAATATAAAAAGTTTGTTTTAAAAAAATAATAATAATAAAATAAAGTAAGTTAGAAATTGTGTAAAATAAAAAAATAATCGAATAACGGTTACATTAAAAAAAATCAAAAATCAAGATTTATTAATTTATTTATTTTATAATAAATAAATAAATCTTGAGGGGGCATTTGTAGACGTAATAATTAAATAAATAAATAAAATAAAAAATAATGGGTTGACTCAATTTAAATAACTAGCCAAATTAAGTTTACTAAACTAAAGTCTACTAAAACCCATAAAATTTTAAAGGCCCATACCACAATTTCAAAATCCACAATTATTCAATTATAATCATTATAATTGGATTAATTAAGTGGTTACCAAAATTGGTGACGGATTTCCCCTATAAATAGGATCAAAGGTCCATAATGAAGGGGAGATGAAAGTGAAGAAGAAAATCACGAAGAAATCCCAAAATTGAAGGAAGAGAATAAATCCTCTCAACTCCAAGTTCGACGAACACGAAAAAAATCAAAATCTTATTTGAATTAAATCAAGATCAAGCACAATTTTCGAAGTGCAAATTCAAGCTCCAAAATTCAAGTGTCGAACAAGTCAAGTTCTTGGCAAATCAAATTCTCAACAAGTCTTGAAACCCAGGATTCAAGTCACGTGGCTCCTCGTCTTCAAACATTCAGATAACTAATTAGAGGATTTTAAAATTTTGCAATTACAAGAAGATTCATATCCATTTGTATTTCTCAAAATACAATTGTAACGATTTCTGTATTTCAATACGCGAAATCCGTCGTATAAGGTGATTTAATTAGAATAATTATAACATTTATTAAACATCTAGTAAACCATATAGAAGAGTTTTGTTGAAACCAATTAGTGGGAGAAGAGATTTGCTGCAAATGTGAGTGTGAAATTGCGAAATATCTATGCAAATAGCTATTAGTTTTACCAACAAAAATATCTCTTTCTTGTACTATAACATATAATATTAGTGCTTCCAGGGGCATATCTCAGTAGTGCGAAGGACATAAGTGGAGTAGTCTAGTTAAGCTGGCAGCCGCACTCTGAGAGTTCGATTTCTGCCTCTTACAAGGTATGAAATTAGACTCTTTGTGGACACCAATATGACATCTTACCAAGGTTCGATTACTGCCTCTTAAAATGGGTTCATTCTCTTTTATTGGCAATAGGGTGGTTTCGGCGCATATCAACCATTTTGTGTGCTATCGTGCTTGAAATTTTTTTTTCACCTTCCCCGTGTCCCTATTAAGTTCGGAGTAGAGTGGGTTCAAGACACCAATTTCGTTTATTTTATTTTTTATTTAAATGTGAGCACCCAAACCCGTCCCAATTCCAAGATAGAGTAAAAAATCTCGCTATTGCCTTGCCCCATCCCGTCCCACCAAATCAGCGAGGCGGGGAATTTTTGAGCCATTCGGGGGCAGCATGGATTTTTTTTTTTTTTTTTGCCATAGTGATATACAAGATATTATCAACATGCTCATGGCAACATAACCAGCCATTTAGGAATAAGTTAACATTTCTTTTGAAATAATTTTTTTAATAAAACACATAATTATAGAAGGATATAGCCGGTTTGAATTTTTCCTTTTTTTTACACCTTTAACAACGAATATTATGCTTACAATTAATTATTTAAATTTTAATTTTTTAATAACAATTAAAACATTTTTTTGCTACATAGTCATTCTAAAAGACCAATAATATAATCGTTGAATGTCGAAAACTATTTTGGTGCCAAATTAGAGTTGTTAACCAGGTGGTTGTCAACTTTCAACGACTAAAAATATATGGTTGTTGAATGTCACATTTTTTTTTTTAAAGGAAGGAGGGCGGTACCTCCAAAATTTTATTAATATGTCCTCACTTGTGGTAGAGGAATACCGTGATTACAAATGAAATCAAGAACATCAATAAATGAGGAAGTACTACTTCCCTTACAGTGAAAGTAAAGAATAATAGGAAAGCAATAAAAAAGGAGTACTGCCTCCCTTACAAAAAGCATACTTGTAAGCAAAAGTAAGAAAATAAAAGACAAATACTTAAACTCTAATGCTGGGCAAGCCATATCTGTCAATCTGAACAAGTGCCCTGATGTGTCGTGGTAGGTCGGCTGGTTCCATATTCCTGGTATGTACGATGATGCCAACCCTCTGAAGCAAGAGCATCTGCAACTTGGTTCCCCTCTCTAAAGATGTGGGAAACCATATCTCTGTTAAATGAAACAATATCTGCAATATGTCTGAGTATCCCCTGAATATGCCACGGTCCGCCACCTTTGGTAATGCAGTGAATGGCCACAATCGAGTCTGCCTCAACCCAAATATCTGACAATCCAAGATCTTTAGCCAGTAGTATCCCATCACGAATAGCTCTGAGTTCTGCCTCTAGTATCATATACTGTCCATAAGAAACCGAGAAGGCCCTGATACAGTTTCCTGCGTGATCTCTAATGATGCCTCCCCCACTCGCAAACTCATCCTGACGCAACCATCGGTGTTGATCTTGACAAATCCAATTGGTGGAGTGCGCCACCAAACTATAGTAGGGGAAGGAGATGAAGGCAGAGTTAAAGAAATACCAAAACATGGAGCAAGCTGCATGTCGTCACGCCAATATACTGGTCGAAATAATCCACCAATATAGAGGAATGATATCATACGGTATACTCTTCAGATGATCCGTCTCGAGCTCATACGTATGTCCCTATGCTTTGCATCATTTCTCTCGGTCCAAAGAAACCAGAAAATGAATAGAGGAATAATGATGCGAACGTGCCCGATCCTTGCAAACCGACCAGAATACCTCCATCTCAGAAATCTCTGTCGACACTCTCTCCTGCACTCATGGTAATCTGAAATAAAGCCCAAAATGTTGCCAAACATGATCTGAAATGCTGCTACCAGTAAAAATATGAGTGATGGTCTCAATCTCTGAACAACACTGACATCGAGAAGCTAGTTGACTACCTATCCTCCTCTAGATAATAACATCAACTGGTATTAAGTCCTGCCACAATCTCCAACAGAAGAAAGAAATGGTAGGAGGTATGATAGGGCTCCACAGTAGGTGAAATGAATCTTGTACTGGTCTACTAGAGCGGATAGCTGCCATGCTGATTTAGTGGTAAATCTACCATCTGATGTGGCCCTCCAGAAAATACGATCCGAGACATCAAGACATAGTGGTATGGCCGCAATCTGCTCTGCCATAACTGATGGAAGAGCCTGTAACAATTGCCCAAAATCCCATCCAGTATCCTCGAAAAAGTCTTGCACCCTCGCAGATGTGTGCTGTCTGTGTGGGAAACTGGATGCCAAAGTAGAATCACCCATCCAACAGTCATGCCAAAAAAAGATTTGTCCTATCCCAAGGCGCCACGCAATGTGTATCTCGGTACAAGGTCCAAATCTCTTCAGTCTTTTCCAGATAGGAGATGCCGATTGAGGAACTGATGCAAGCGACAGATGTGTTCCTCTACAATATTTGCCCAGTAGAAACTGAGCCCAAAGAGAACTTTGAGACCTGAACAACCACCAAAGTTTCAATGAAAATGTGTCCACCGTATCTTGTAGTCGTCTAAATCCCAAGCCTCCCTCGTCAGCAGGAAGGCAAATCGCTTTCCAACTCCGCCAATGTAGACGACGCGCATGATCCTTAGTATCCCATAAGAATCGCTCAAATATACTCTTCAACTTTTTCAGAATGACCTTAGGAGGTCGCATAATCTGGAAAAGATATAGTGGTATAGAGGAAAGAAAGTAGAGTAATCCTACCACCAGGAGAAAGAAGGTGGGAAGCCCATCCAGAAATCTTACTCATAACCTTCATAATGAGGTCATCATAAAGAAAACTCTTCTTGGCCCATTTAAAGGGACACCCAAATATGTGAACAGCTGTCCCTGATGTGAAAATTCAGTCAAGGTCACTAGCCTCCGTATCTGAATATTAGATGCCTGCCTGGGAGTATATAAGACCACTCTTTTCTCTATTCACCAATTGGCCAGAGACCCCCTCGTAGTGCTCTAAACAATCGATGACCCTTCTGACAGACTTCTTCTATCCATTGGTAAATATAATTATATCATCAGTAAAAGCAAGATGAGACACAAGAGTACTACCTCCATGTCGATACTGCATACTAGGATAAGTTTGAAACCTCCGAATAAGCAATCGAGAGAAGTAATCCGTAACAATAATAACTAAGGATAGAGAGATAGGATCTCCCTGTCTGAGCCCCCGCGATGAAGAAAAGAAACCACATGGTCGCCCATTCAGAAGGACTGAGAATCGACACTCCGATATACAACGTCTGATCCGATCAATCCACAACTGGTCAAAACCAAAAACCTTCAGTATAGAATAAATGAATCTCCAATCCATACAATCATATGCTTTAGCCATGTCAAGCTTGAGCATAACATTCCCTCCACGCATTTTATTATCCAACGTGTGTAGAAGCTCTTGGGTCAACAAAACATTGTCCCCAATAAGTCGACCTCGGACAAATCCACTTTGCTGAGGGAAAATAATACAAGGCAGAAATGAGCTGAGTCTATTATTCAATAGCTTTGTAATAAACTTATTGAACACTGTACACAGACTGATAGGGCGATAATCCGTCCATCTGCAAGCATTCTCCTTCTTCGGGAGCAAAATAATAGACATAACAGCAAATCCTCTCGGTAAATGACCACCCTCAAAGAAATCAATGACCGCACCGTAAACATCATCCTTTGGTAGAACAATGATGAAAATCCATCAGGGCCCGCAACACTGTCAGCATCAATACTGAAAATAGCCTCCCGTACCTCATTAATCAAAGGGAAGCGGTTCAGCGCCATATTGTCTACCTCCGTCAGTATCCTAGGTACGATATCAGGACGAATATGCTCCAGAGGCTGTGAAGGAGCGAATAATAATTCCTGGAAAAAAGCGACAGTCGAACTCTGAATATCTGCTGGAGTAGTAAGAACTTCCCTTGCCTGATTCGTGATGTTCCTGATACGAGATCTGATTCGTCATCCATGTACCAGCGAATGAAAATATCTGGTGTTACGATCTCCCTCACATACCTAATTAGAGCCGGCATTTTGCTTCCAAAAACCCTCCTTAATAGCTATGACCAGAACGCTCACCATCATGTGTGATGACATTAAAATCACCCCCAACAAGCCAAGGATCGTCCATAGATAGGGAAATGTGGTGAAGACCTGCCCACCATTCCCTCCTAACATAGGCCTGACAAGCAGCGTAGACAGAAGTCAAGTAAATAGGTCGTGTAAGTCTGGGATCCACAACTCTGACATGTAGGTACTGTGTATGATCATCAATAATAGTAACGGTAGTACCCACATTCCAGAATACCCAAATCTCATTTGACTCATTCTGAACCCTAGTATCGACATGCAGATAACGACGACCAAAATCAAACCTCTTTTCCAAAACCATAGGCTCAAGAATAACCAAAATATAAACCTGATGAAGCTGAATAAGTTTTCTCAGGCGTCTGCGAGTAGCTACACTAGCTACACCTCTCACATTCCAGATGATAGAACTCATCTGGAAGTACGGGAAGAGGTATCCTGTGACCGACTCCTGGTCATCATCCTGGGTAGTGAGTTATTAGTAACTTTCGAATGTCTTTTCCGACTAACTGGGACAAATCCATCATCCTCTGTCCTTCCAACAGACCTGTTAAATCATCAAAAGAAGATCTACGAAAAGGACCCTGCTGATGAACTGCAACCTGGGGAAAACCCCCTGAATCCGATTGCTCTGTAGACAAAGGAACCTCCATATTCTGCTGACAATGTGCAACAGGTACATCCGTACTACTGAAGCCCTGCGGCGTCACGATCATATCCCTCAAGCTAGGGTCAAAGCATGAAGAAGTAACTGTCATAGATGTGCAGGTGATGGGGACCGATGCTTGAATACCTAATTGATCAATTGATGTAACAACTGGTGAACTCTGAGGAACAACCCTGTAAGGAACATCTGTACGATGATCAAGTGACAGAGAAGTAGTAGTCTGTGTAGCAGTAGTGCTGATGATAGATGGAGAAGTAGAATAAGTGGGAGCCATATGTGTAACAAGTGTCTGTGATGAAGCAATAGTAGTGGTGTGACCACTAGTGGCAATACGAGGAACACTCTGAAGGATGGACTGGGAGATCTTATCTGAAGTACCAACTTGTCTCCTTTGATGTCTCTTAATAGGTGTCCATCGCTGTCGAGGTGCAGTCATGACATCCTTACCCTTGCCCTTATCATTGGCTGAAACTAGATTCGGCCTATGATTCGGGTCAACAACACTTGGGGCCGTAGAAGGTGGAGCAGGATGGGAACCACTAGAACACTTCTCATCCGATTGGCCAAAATGTCTGCAACGAAAACAAAAATCTGGCACCTTATCATATACCACAGGCTGCCAATATCCTCCCATTTTCTCCCTCTCGATCCATATTCTATCAGGGAGCTTACATTCCAAATCGACCTCAATACATACCCTCGCTTCACTAGGACGACGAAGATCAGAAGTTACTTCGTCAATACAAAGTGGAAGCCCAATAGCCTTAGCTATAATGAACAGAGCACTCTTAGCTCGAAAATGAATGGGAAGCAAAGGAAATGACACCCAAACAGGACCAATAGGAACCTCATATTGTGGACTAAAACTAGAAGTCCATTTATATACACGCATAGGACAACCATCAATATACCAAGTGGGTTTGAGGAATAATCGTGAATAATCATCCTCGTGAACCATGTGAATAATAATGTGTGCATCATCGATAAGTCCAATTTCATAATTACCAAAGAAACCAAAACGCATAAAATTTTCACGTACCTGACTCATAGAGGGTTTGCGATGCACAAATTTACCTACAAGTGTAAACCTATAGGCCTCAGCCAGAAATTGCTCATCTGATTCATCAAAGAATACTGCAGGCTCACCATGGTGAATATATGGTTCCTTGGATACCAAACTACGATGTCTAGAATCCTCAGGAGCACGAAGGACGTGCGCAAATGATTTCCTTTGACTCCTTTCAGCCTGTGTAATCGCGGGTTTGCAATTGAGTGCTGCGGCATAAGAATGAGGAGCTTGGGTAACTCCAAGAACAGCTGATGAGGGAACATGTGGTGTAGCTAAACCCTGAGCAATAGGAACAACTGTATTAGGCGCGCGTGACTGCCACGCGCCGAGGGGTCGGTGGCGAGTGGTACATCATGTGAACTAGTACCCGGTGCAGAATTGGTCCCAACATATTTCGTCTGCTGGATTCGATTCAGATGTGAACTTGCATCCACAGAGGCAACAAAATTCGTTTGCCGATGAATCCGTGAAGTAGGCTCAAAATTGGAAGTAAGATTAACCAAATTGTTGACTGGAGGCACAGAAACTGGATTTATGGTAGCATGAGTAGAATTCATTGGTGGAGGTATCATGTCCCTTGAAGAACCGTAGTCACCTAAATTAGGAATTGAGGGGGTTTCAATGGCCGTGGCTTGGGAGGTAAAATTGGAGGTCAATTGTCTAACATCCTCAACAATTGGCATGTTACCCATGATCCTTGGAACCCCACTTGCAGATTTGTGAAGTGAATTAACATCAATAGGCTCAATAACATCATCAATTGCAGCGTTAATACCTTCATCTCGTGGAGGAATTGGGGCGAAATCCAAACCAGAATTTTCGTTGCTAATTGCAACAATTGGCTGCTTACCCATGAATGTCACATTTAACGACTAAATAATATTAATCATTGAATGTCGAATTTTCCTCTACTTCCAACAATGAAATTCAATTATTTGCTATTTTACTATATTAATGACCAGAAACTATAATCGTTCAATATTTACTATATTATTTATGTTTCTAACGATAGATTACGCCGTCGTTGAAATTGAATACTGAGTTTCCACAACTATCACCAAGATTTGGATAGAAAATGGAAAATTCCGGATATGAAGAAAAAGAAAATTTAGGACGGAGAAGTGACGTTTTTTATATTTCTTTCTTGGGTGGAAACTGAGGAGAACTGCCCCTATAATAAAATTCATAAATGACGAGTTAATTTCACATATTATAACAAATCATCACAATCTATTGATGATAGAAGTTTCGTGGAGTTTCAGTTTTCATGAGTTAGAGAAGTTGCACAAGTTGGAAAGGCCATTGAAAAAAAAAAGTATAGGAAAAATAAAGGGAAAAATTAGGGGACCAATTTGAGTTTAGCATTCGTGTAAGTAGCTTGTGCTTGCACAGAAGTTCAATGACCCGATGTTCTAATGCGATTCATGATTTTCATCTCGTGTGTGATTACACTTTTTAAAAGCGTGATCATATATAAACTAATCATTGCCTTGTTCATTTTTCTATGTAGGATAAACTTTAGTTCTCCTTTCAATTAATACACTGTAAACTCCAATTTCTCATTCATTCAAATATCATATTTGACAAATAGTGTTCTAAAAGGCACGTTTAGACGTCCTCAAGGCGCCACCTAGGCGCGATGCGCGATTGAAATGCCAAGCTAAATGGCTTGGCGCCTTATTTAACGGTCAACGACAATCGTTGACCGTTAATGCATGCCTAGGCGGGATTATGCGCGCTTATTATCTTCTTCTTCTTTTTTTAATTTGTTACAATTCTTTTAAGTTAAAACTTAAAGGTTGATTTACATTTAAAACTTATCTTTTTCTTTTAAACTTTTGAAAAAATGAATAAAATTTCTATAATTCTATTTTAGATGTTGATATGCATTATTTCTAATTATTAATTGATTTTTTGATTGATTAAAAATTTAAAAAGTATTAAAATACGAAAACGTTTTTTTACATTTTTTTATGTATATTCACCTAAACTCGCCTAGTCCATAGCTTGGCCTCCACGGATCGTCATGGATTACGCCTTTTAGAACACTGCTGACAAATACATATATGATTTTGATGTTCTCACGAAAGAGAACTCGAATTTACTTTGATATTCCCTAATGAATCCTATTGAAAATTATGCCAAAACAATCCATACAAGTCAGTTTTCCAACACAAGAATCTCCATAGATCATCGTTTCGTACATGGCGGTTAGGGGTGAGGGACTTTAAGGTGGTAGTGCTGGTGGCGGGAATTTTTCGGTGGAACACGTAGAGGCAATCTCGCTGCAGGAAGGATTATTGTCCGCAAAAGATAGGGGTGGATGAGTGTGATTTCCTTTTTGTGGTCAAAAGTTTCCATTTTGCTCAAACGCAATTGTTCTTTCAGATATTAGTATTTTGTTTGTTACAGGATTTTGATGGTGAATCGTGCCACTTTATTCCTCGAAATGGGAACGTAGGTAGCTGAGTCAGTAGCTTCTTAAAGCAATTTGGAGTTTACAAAACAATAACCCGACAAAGAGACCTTATTGCGGAAAAAAAGTGGGTGCATGTCATTTTTACACACGTTCCCACGGTCATCCCGACATGCCACCGTATGAGTCCAATGTTCTTCTTCTTTTTGAGCCCTTAATTTTAACCATGTTTGACCCTATTAAAGTTGTAATTTATTTTTCTCTCTTCTTATCAATCACATTTTACAATAAAATAATATCACACGTAAAATCAAAACTTCCCATTCTTTTTCAACCACGTATTGTTCAAATAATTACTATTTCAAAATACATTTTTTTTTTCCCAAATTCTCGTTATGATGGGGCCAAACAATTAATTTAGTTTAGCATTTCATTCTTGAGCCCAATTTGTTAATTCCATTTTTAAATTTTTAGATTTTCGAGTATGTGCATAATTTGAATATCCGTATGATTAGGTAAGAACAATATTGGTTCATAAACTTTTATCAAAATAGTAATGATATAATTTTTATCTAAACCAAACATGAGCTTAATTATACCATCCTTTAATATGGCCAATGCCCAACATTCATCTCCGGATTGGTGGAAATACCTCAATTATCCTATAAATACTACACTAATTTTCCTTTACCTCTAAACCTTTTAACCTACCTTCCCACCTATTTAAACACACAGTTCCAGCATTCTGTTCATTATTATATCCCTCTTTCTGAAACCCTATCTAAGCTTGCAAAGGTTATCTATTTTAGTGCGTTGGCCATTTTCCTATTTTTCCACAGCTTTCTTGAACTGCAGATACTTTTACGGCCATTACACTTACACATTTGCAGTTCAAGAATGCTGTGGGAAAATATGGACAGGGTCAAATGAATTCACTGCATGGTAAGTCTATGCTCTTGATTCTTCAAGTTATATATGTAAATATCATGCAAAATTATGTCGACATTTTTCATTGATATATTACTTCATTTGAAAATAGTGAAACTTCTGAATGTTGCCAAAATTTGCAAAAAGTGAAACTTTTGACAATATTTAAACAACGTTGTAAATGTTTCGAAATGCTATATAGTAAGAGTTTTAGCAACATGTATTGAACGTTGCTATAAAATCAAATTTTAACAACGTTCAACAAACATTGCAATAAAATGAAATTTTTTAAAATATTTAAGGAACGTTGCAAAAAACTATATATTAAGAGTTCCAGCAACAGTCACTAAACATTGATATATAGAACCAAATTTTAACAATGTTCAATAAAACGTTGCAAAAAATAAAACTTTTCGCAATAGTCAATTAACGTTGTAAAAGTTGATATTATCAACATTCATTTAAAAAATGTTATAAAACATCAATTATGTTAACCAATGGCAACATTCATTTAGATGTTGCGATAGACCCCTTGAACAATACCCAATTAACGGACGTTGCCTTTTTTATGTTGCAAAAGCTCATTTTTCTTGTAGTGTGTGGTTGAAAATGAGTATGTGAAAAAAAAGTTTTGAAAAAAAGTGTCACATAGGGGCCTAGTTTAAAATCTTGAGATTTTTTTTGTGATATTTTATTCCATTAAATTTGATTAATCATTATAATATTTTAATTTTAATGTTAATTCAATATATATATAAGTTGATAAGTCTTACAATATTTTTCCCCTATAAAAGTAAAAAAAAATAAAAACAAATAATAAATTAAATTGACAAAACATAAGAAATAAAAAATAAAAACTAATGACGTGAACTGAGAATTTTAATTTATTTTTTAATTTTTTATGTAAATAACCATTAAGAGTTTGAACTATTTTTATTTTTTGGTTTTACATTTTATTTTTATAGAATTTGCTTTTTAGAATTTTAATTTTTCAGATTTATTTTAGAATTAATTTTTTAAAATTTTTTTAAGAACTTAGATTTTAATTTTCAAATTTTTTTTTTATTTAGAATTTATCAAATTTTTATTTTTTAGAATTTGATTTTTTAGAAAATCATATATATATATTTTTTTAATTTTTAGCATTTTCTTTAAATAGAAATTATATTTAAACGTTTATTTATCATGTTTTGAGTGTTTTCAGAAACTAATTGAATCATTGCCTTCATATAAAAGAGGGAATAAAACTACACTGTTCATTTCTCTGATCCCGTGTTCACACTCGAAACCGAATTGTTACTGTTCACTAAATATATGTATGTGGATGAGAACGACGCCGTATGAAAAATATCTCTCATATATATATATATATATATATATATATATATATATATATATATATATATGTGTGTGTGTGTGTGTGTGTGTGTGTGTGTGTGTGTGTGTGTGTGTGTGTGTGTTTTTTTTTTTTTTTTTTTTTTTTTTTTTGAAAAGCTCAAACTACCTACCCATAAATTGATAACGAAACCGGCTTATAAATCTCTTCTTCTTGCTCTTCGACGTAATTGCTGCTTACCGTGAGTAATTCTTTGTCTTCGACGTATTTGCTAATTATCGTTATTAATATTAAAGGTAGATTTCTACTCGTTGTTTTATTTTTTCTTTTTCATTTCATTTTTTTTCTGCAACCTGCTTCCCGGGGGGGGGCGCTTTATTTTGTATTGTCTATGGAGTTGTTAAAAGGTAAGCTTAAAATTTATTTTCTTGCCTAATACTATGTAGGCTTAAAATTTTATACACAAGATGATAAAAAGTTACAAAGAGCAGTGAAAGAAAAGTAGAGAGAAATCTAGAGAAGATATAAAAAGAAAGAAAAAGAAAGGTTTAGAGACAAAGAGAGACGTTAAAAACAAAATAAAAGGCAAAAATAAGGAGGACGAAGAAAAGAAGACGACGGAGGAAGGAAAATGAAATATTAGGAATTTTGAAGATTGAACAATTTATCTTTGCTCTTAGAATAATATAATCTAAAGTAAAATCGTATAACAATCCCGATTTTGTTGTAGATTATTAAAAAAAAAAAAAAGAAAAAAAAAGTGCGGAGCTGATGCAATTATATTATTTTGTTGTCTAACAATCTTGATTTTGTTGTAGATTATTCTTCATACATGTAATTATATTATTTTGATGTTATTATTATATGATGACAATTATATTTAACCACGTTTACCTATGTTTAGAACATGCTAGTTTATAAAATTCAACCATGTCCATGTATGATTAGGTGAATAATATGTATGAAATTATGTTCAAACAAATTAAAATTTTGTTTAATTATGAAATGTGCTTATTTATGTACAAGTTCCACTTTAAATATGCCTAATTATGAAAAATTCCAAATTCTGAAAGTGTAGATTTATGAAATTTTATATTTTGAAAAAAAATAAACCTAGTTATGAAATGACAATTTTATGATATTATGTGACTTTAGACTGCTAGTACATTAGGGAACATATCAACTTATGAGAATAGTTGACCTTAGGGAATTTCTCAATCAAATAATAGTCTAATAAAAAAAAATTATACCTCTAAATACTTCCATTTCCCTACTTATTGTTTGAGTTTTCTTAGTTTATGTATTGGCAAAACTGAAGGGCTCTATCAAAAAGATCTAAACTGTCTAAAGAGAGATTGAGATTTAATTGATTCACTTGTGACCCCCTCCTTGAGCATTATTCAGACCAATAAAATGAAAACAATATTACAAACTTACTCCAAATTTATGTAGTTTCCTATCTTTAGAAACCTTATTTTCAAAAAAAAAAATTTAAGAAAATTCCATTTTAGAAACTTCTATTTCAAGAATTACTATTTTACGAAACTTCTATTTTAGAAACTCTAATTTCAGGAAATTTTCATTTTGAGAAGCATCTATTTTGAGAAACTATTACCTTACGAAACTTCTATTTTAAAAGATCTTACTTCAGGAAATTTCTATTTTGAGAAGTATCCATTTTAATAAACTTCTATTACAAGAAATTTCAATTTTACAAAATTTATGCACATACACATTAATATTTTAATGTTATGTGAATAAGTATGAATAAACATGAGATCATGTTAGAACTATGCTTATAAAGATTAGTTCAACTACACATAATTTTCGCTTTACGTGTTTATTTATAGAAATTTTATAATTTGAAACATGTATTTAAACTTCGAAATTCCTAGTTACGGAAAGATTCAAGTTTAGAAACTTTTATGTAAATAAATCCTTTAAATTAGAAAATGCCGTTTAGGAAAGTACCCCAATTAAGAAAGTTTCTAAGGCTATGTTTGGTACCAATTCTCATTTTCAACGGTAAATCAATTCTCATTTTCAACCACACATTTTTCAATAAAATAATATTTTCTATCACATCAATAATCTTATCTTCTTTTTCAACCACACATTTCCCATCATATCACTATTCAAAATCAATTCTTCCCCCAAAAAATCCCTACCAAACACACACTAAATGTAGAAACTTCTAATTATGGAAAAATCTAATTTAGAAATCTTTATTTTGGGAACCTATATTTAAGGGAAGTATGATTTATGGAGCATGTTTATTTGTGAAATAATGTGCTTAACTTAGTTATATTTGTTTAAATTAGAAAGTTAAGTCAATATAAGTTTATTTTTTAAAATAGTTGATAGACGCTCACAATCGGTTAGAGTTTAAATGCGTAAACATGAGATATTCTTGAAGTTGAATAGGACATATGTGAGGAACCTGAATCACGTGCTGTTGGAGCTAATGAAGGATTATAAGTATACGATTTATTATCACTGGGTAAAGCCAACAAATAGGTGATGCCTTAAGCAAGAAGATAGTTGGAAAGTTGGCAGCAGTGACCTCAATGCGAGAATAGTTGGTGAGAGATTTTTAAAAACTAAGGATGGAAGTTGTAGAACTATTGACTCGAGTTTTTTACAAGGATAACGACCTTGACATGAGGTAAAGATCACATAATAATGACAACTAAGGTAGAAATTGATGGTACGACTCGGGAAAAAACTTATTTGTTTTGAATATACATGAAATTTACTTAATTTTGGGTATGGATTGGCTTTCTAAAAATCGTGCTATGCTTTGAAAGAGAAGTAGTTTTTATTTAGTCTAAAGGGTAGAACTTCGCCTTTTGGTGACCATGACAAAACCCCTACTCCAAGTTGTTTCTGTGAAAGCCCGAAGACTCTTAAAGTAATAGGGATATATCCCAGTGCTGGCAAAGGGAGATAAAGTACTGACAGTGGGAGATGTCAAAGTAGAATGTAAGTTACAAGGAGCTTTTTTTTGTTCGAGGACTTGCCTGGGATTCCTCTGAAACGGGAAGTGAAGCTCACAATTGATTTGATTCTCGGTGCCGCACATATTTCCAAGGCTCCTTACAAAATGGCGCTAAGGAATTACAGGAATTAAATCACAAATAGAAAGAATTGTTGGAAAAGGGATTCATCCGACCATTGTATCATCATGGGGAGCACCAATGTTATTCGTAAAAAAGAAAGATGAGTTAATGAGGATGTGCATCGACTATCGTGAACTGAATAGAATCACTATTAAGAATAATTATCCACTTTGTGGGACCAAGGACTTTTTTTTACCAATTATGAGGTGTAAAGGCATTTTCAAATATCGACACGAGGTCAAGATACCACCAATTGAAGATCAAATCTAGCGATATGTCAAAGACGGCCTTTAGAACTGGGTACGGTCACGAGCTCTTAGTTATGCCATTTGGCCTGACCACTGCTCCAGGAGTACTCATGGACTTGATAAACCACGTATTCTATGAATACCTAGATCAATTTGTCATTGTATTCATCAATGATATTTTAATTTATTCGAATATTCAAGAAGGGCACGAAGAACATTTGAAGAATTGAAAAAGTTAGTTAATGCACGTAAAGGATCAAAAGATTTTGTATTATACAGTACTGAATCCAAGCAAGGCATAGGTTGTGTATTAATGCAACAAGGCAAGGTACACCTATGCATCTACATAATTGAAACCTTATGAATAGAATTACACCAAATATGACCTAGAACTCGTAGCGATAGTACACGCCTTGAAGATTTGTAGACACTACTTGTACTGGGGTAAATGTGACATTTATATAGATCATAAGAGCCTCAATTATATTTTTTTACTTAGATTTAGTACACACCTTGAAGATTTGTAGACACTACTTGTACTGGGGTAAATGTGACATTTATATAGATCATAAGAGCCTCAATTATATTTTTTTACTTAGATTTTTACTCTTAAGGATTGAAGATGAGGCAAAGAAGATTAATTGAAATAGTAAAGGATTAAGACAGTGAAATCTATTACCGAGCAAGGCAAACGTAATGGCATGCACTTTAAGTAGGAAAACCACAGATAAAGCAGCAATGTTAATAGCTTAGAAATCTCTATGGAAAGAATTCGAAAGATTAAGTCTCGAAGTAGTCACAACTTCATGAGACACTATTACTCGAATGACAGCACCCTCGATTCGACTGACACACCATGATCAGATTAAGAATCATTTGAAAAGTTATGCAGATAGAAAGCGAAAGAAACTGGAATTTGTTGTCTGAGTATTTTGAAAGCCACGCCAATGAAACTTATCTTACAATTTAGCAAGAAAGAGAAACTTCGATCGAGGTACATTGGACCTTTCGAGATATTCAAACGGATTGGAAATGTAGCTTATCAATTGGCTTTGCCAATAAAGCTTTCTACAGCATACAACGTTTTCCTTATATGTGTTCAAGAAGTACATTCTTTATTTAAACCACATGGTGTAATATCAAACTCTTGAAAATTTAGCGAGATTTGAGCTATGAGGAAACCTCGCTTTAAGTTATAGCTCAAAAAGTACATAATCTTCGCACCAAAGCAATATCATTGGTCAACGTGTTATGGTCACACCATTCAGTCGAAGAGTCAAGTTGAAAATGCAAATATGAAATACAATCTAAGTATCCCCAACTATTTGACAATGACTCTAAGGTCATTTTCGAAGACAAAAACTTATTTTAAGATGGGTAGATTATAACATCCCGAAAAGTCCTAATAGTCGTTAATCTTGAATTTGAGACCTTAGTGTAAGATGTTGAAAGTTAGGAGACCAAATTGATGACTTTCCATAATTGAAGGACCCAATGTGCACTTTTTTAATTTCAAATTTTGGTAAAGAAATGATCATGGAATTGTCATGTTTAGTCAATGAAAAGATTATAGGATTGCCGTATTTAGATTATGGAAAGTAACTTAATTACTTTGATTAAATGTGATTGCATGATTTGATATAAACTTTGCATGTGAGTTAACATAATTAATTGGTTAATTATTATAATTGGAGAAACTTTCATCTATTAAAAATTAGAAATATTATTTATGCATTTGTAATTAGCAATATCACATTTTTATATGGTATGATAGAATATTTAATTTGGCATAACTAAATCAAATATTTTAATTATATGACAATGTCTTATTAATAGCAATTATATATTTAATAGGATAATTAGTTGAGTGATTGATTACATTTTATATTGAAAAATTTGTGGTATTAATAATGAAATGAATACTAGTACCAAAAATAGGTAAAGGGGCCAAACCTTAAAAACCCCTATTTATCACTTACACTCACACACAAATTATGTTGTACTTTATATTTCTCTTCCTCTCAACTCATCTTCCACGTACTCATTTTCACATTACAAAGTTTAGCACGCACGGTGTCCAAGGAATTTTGGCGTGAAAGTTTAACCAAGCAATTTCTTCGATTTACCTTTATTTTCTTCCTTACAACTGTAAGTGTAGTAGTACGAATTAGTATTCTGATATTATCCAAGTTATGATTATGATAAGGGCCCTGTGTAAGTTCAAAGGATCGGAGTGTAGTAATGCTACACACAGGAATTATAGCCATGAAGTTCGGATCTAATGGAACAACTTAGCTGAATGGTGGTACAACACCACTCTCTACACCTCAGTTGGAATGACACCATTTGAGGCACTCTGGAATCAAATTGGCTCTAGGGTCTTACAATGTAACTGCAGTTGAAAACTTATTGGCAGAAAGGCACAAAATAGATCAAATCCTGAAAGAAAATTTGGCACAGACTAGAGCTCGAATGAAACACTATGCTGACAAACATAGAAGTGAGAGAGAATTTCAAGTGGGAGCTGGGTGTACCTTAAACTCCATCCCTATGCTCAAAATTTAGTAGTCAAAAGGGTGAGTAAGAAATTGGCAACAAAGTATTACAGGCCTTATCAAGTTATTCAGAGAATTGGGGAAGTTACATATAAACTCAAACTACCAGCGGGGGCTCAAATTCACCCTGTTTTCCGTATTTCCTTACTCAAGAAGAAGATTGGTGAAAAAGAGGTCTCGATCTTTGATATCCTAAAAACACCAATCTCTGGAGAATCTCTTCCATTTGAACCTTGGGGACAAGGTTGGTCTAAGGAGGAGGGATGTTACGAGGGAGATGAGAATCCATGGAAGTAGAGCCAAAAGAAGCAAAGGAGCAGCAAAAGAAGGAAGGAAGAAGGAAATAACGGCTTTAATTGATATTTGAAGGATAATGAAAACGGTGTCATTATGGCAGTCTCAGAAATTAGAAGTGCGTTTTATCACTTCCAACACACGTTTCTCTCAATCTCTCCATCCGTTATAACTTGATGGAGGGAAAGTATGGGTGTGTACTTTTGACGTGATTTCTTCTCTCTCTCTTTTCTTCTCTATCATCTCAGGTTGTAACTCGTGATATAGTACAGTTAATTTCATTGGGCTTTAGCTTTCAGTTTCGTTTCTGTGTTAAATTGCTGTTAATTGTGTAAATTGGGTTTCATTTTGGGATTCAATCATCACAAAAGGGCAACCGAATTTTGATTAACGTTACGGTGTTGGGCAGTTCTGGCACAATTAGATTCGTGGTGAATGAGGATGAGCTTGTTGCTGCGGTGATTGATACCGCTTTGAAATCGTATGCTCGCGAGGGCAGATGGGGTACTTTTCAGTTTAGCCATGTCAAAGGTGTCATTTTCCACTTTGCCCAAAAATTTTAACCATTCACCACAATAGCCGTCCAATGATGAAAGGACGAAATTACCCTTAAAATGTTATACAAATTACAAAAAAATGGTATTGTTTAAAAGACAATAATACCCTTTTTTATGTTATAAAAAATTACAGACGATTGGTTGTAAAAGGGTCAACCAAACGGCCCGGACGGCCCATTGGACGTCCGGTAGTCTGCCCGGACGTCCGGGCAGTCCGGGTAGTCTGGGCCCGGACGTCCGGGGCCTCGAGGCCGGTCCGTCCGACGCACCTTGCAGTATTTTTGGGCAATAACTTTCTCTCCTAATATCCGATTGAGGTGATTCAAAATGCGTTGAAAAGCTAACTCAGAGGGCTACAACTTTGCTTTAAATACCATCGTCGAATTCGATCGTTTTCCATGTCAAAAACTGGTCTCAATATGAGGCTGAAAACCGATGGAAAACTTTTCAATATTTTTGGGCAATAACTTTCTCTCCTAATGTCCGATTGGGATGATTCAAGATGTATTAGAAAGCTAACTCAAAGGGTTACAACTTTACTTCAAATACCATCTTCAAATTCGATCGTTTTCCATGTCGAAAATTGGTCTTAATATGAGGCTGAAAACCGATGGAAAACTTTTCAACATTTTTGGGCAATAACTTTCTCTCCTAATGTCCGATTGAGATGATTCAAGATGCGTTAGAAATCTAACTCAAAGGGTTACAACTTTACTTCAAATACCATCTTCAAATTCGATCGTTTTCCATGTCGAGAATTGGTCTCAATATGAGACTGAAAACCGATGGAAAACTTTTCAACATTTTTTGGCAATAACTTTCTCTCCTAATGTCCGATTGAGATGATTCAAGATGCGTTAAAAAGCTAACTCAAAGGGTTACAACTTTACTTCAAATACCATCTTCAAATTCGATCGTTTTCCTTGTCAAAAATTGGTCTCAATATGAGACTGAAAACCGGTGTAAAACTTTTCAGGTTGAAAGCTAATATGATAATGTTTTGGCTATATTTCATCCATTTGACTCATTTTTCATCCAATTGACCTCCAACACTCTCGACTCTTCATCGTAAGGTTATAAACAAGTTTAGAATATTTGCACTTTAATCCATAAACTATCATTTTCCTCAATTTTGGACATTTTCGCTCTTTTCTTCTAATTTCTATCGTATTCTGTTCATTTGCAACCTAAACTAAAATGCAAGTGTGCTTAGAATATTTAGGTGCCTATAAATCATGAAAATAAATTATTAGTGGATGAAAAATGTGATAATTGCACTATTATCACCGCCTATTCCGACAAATTTCCGCCAATTCACCATTTTTCACTTCATTTCTTTTTGTTTCACCTCCTCTTCGAGTCCAATTTTTATGATCACGCACGGCTTTATCTAAGGCTCCAAAATACGACATTTTCTCCAATGTATTTAAATTACAAAAACGACATAAACACACATCAAAACGCTCAAAAGTGCTCAAAAACAAATTAAAAACTACTATTTAAAGGTATTTGTTTAATGAGTTAATTGCATTCATCAGTATATTATTAATTATAATTTGTATGTTACATAATTATTATCGTTAAATATTCAATTATAATTAAATAACTTATTTTAATTGTTTATATAATATTTAATTATAATTAGTAGAACATTAAATAAACAATTGAAATATAAAATTTAAATAAACAATTCGAATAAACAATTAAATAAAATAATTCATTTTAAATAAATAAGTTAAATCGTGTATTTTCATTGTTTGCTCAATATTTAATTGTAAAAGAAGAATTTATAATTAAATTGCATATTTTAATTGTTTATATAATATTTAATTATAATTAATAGTATATTAAATTAGCAATTTAAATATAAAATTTAAATAAACAATTAAATGAAATAATCTATTTCAAATAAATAATTTAAATCGTGTATTTGAATTTTTTTACTTAATATTTAATTGTAAAAGAAGAATTTATAATTAAATTGCCTATTTTAATTGTGTATTTAATATTTAATTATAATTAATAGAAAATTAAATAAATATTCGAATACTTAATATTTTATTATTTATAACTAAATTATATTTAATTTTAATTGTTAACAGATTATTTCATTATTTCTTATTTTAATTATGAATTCAATATTTTATTTATTGTTTATAATTAATTTAATTATAATTAATAGAATATTAAATAAACAATCGAATATTTCATATTTTATTATTTATAACTAAATAAATTTTTTTATTTTAATTGTTGATTGATTATTTCATTATTTCTTATTTTAATTGTCAATTCAATATTTCATTTATTGTGTATTTAATATTTAATTATAATTAATAGAAAATTAAATAAATATTCGAATACTTAATATTTTATTATTTATAACTAAATTATATTTAATTTTAATTGTTAACAGATTATTTCATTATTTCTTATTTTAATTATGAATTCAATATTTTATTTATTGTTTATAATTAATTTAATTATAATTAATAGAATATTAAATAAACAATCGAATATTTCATATTTTATTATTTATAACTAAATAAATTTTTTTATTTTAATTGTTGATTGATTATGTCATTATTTCTTATTTTAATTGTCAATTCAATATTTCATTTATTGTGTATATAATATTTAATTATAATTAATAGAAAATTAAATAAATATTCGAATACTTAATATTTTATTTTTAAATAAACTATTTATTGTAACTAAATATTAAAATAAAAAAATTAAATGAAATAATTTATTTTAAATCGTTTATTTAATGCTTTGTAAACAAATTCAATAAGTAATTTAAAAATAAATATTTTAATTGTTTACTTGATATTTCATTGAAAAATAAGAATTTATAATTAAATTTCTTATTTTAATAGTTTATATAATATGTAATTATAATTAATGGAATATTAAATAAACAATCGAAATATAAAATTTCAATAAACAATTCCAAGAAACAATTTATTTTGTTTATTTAATATTTTATTATTTGAATTGTTTATACAATATTTAATTATAATTAATAATATATTAAATTAGCAATTGAAATATAAAATTTAAATAAACAATTAAATGAAATAATTTGTTTTAAATGAAATAATTTAAATCGTGTATTTGAATTGTTTACTTAATATTTAATTGTAAAAGAATAGTTTATAATTAAATTGCCTATTTTAATTGTGTATATAATATTTAATTATAATTAAAAAAATATTAAATAAATAATCGAATATTTAATATTTTATTATTTATTATTTTAATTGTTAACCGATTATTTCATTATTTCTTATTTTAATTATTAATTGAATATTTTATTAATTGTTTATAATTAATTTAATTATAATTTAAATAATATTAAATAAAATTTTCCAAAATTTCATATTTTATTATTTATAACTGAATAATATTTTATTATTTTATTTGTTAATTGATTATTTCATTATTTTAATTGTCAATTCAATATTTCATTTATTGTGTATATAATATTTAATTATAATTAATAGAATATTAAATTAAAAATCTAACATTTAATATTTTATTATTTATAATAAATAATATTTTATTATTTGTAAACTCTTCTTTCTTGAATTTTTCAAGTTGTTTAACAAAAAACATTAATTGTGTTATGCAATATTTATATTAATTGTTTTTTTTTTAATTTCAATTGTTAATTGAATATTTCATTATTTATTTAAATTTTTTATTCAATATTAATTTGTTTATTTAACATTTCATTGTTTTTACTTTTTGTACTTGTTTACTTTAATTGTTAATTATTTATTTCAATTAAATATTAACTAAAGAATTAAAATAATTAATTTAAGATTGAATAAAGAATTAAGATAAAGAATTAAATAAAATATTTATTTAATATTCAAAATTAAATTTTCATTAAACAGTTAAATAACTAATTTGGGGGAAAAAAAAAAAAGAAGAAGTCGCTTTGAGCCGCCTAACAGCCGGCTCAGTGGAACTGAAACACGCTCTCGAGGATAAGTCTGACCGCATCATTTAAATGGTAATTCATCCTACAACATTTTAAATGTTAGAATCTTGTGCAAGATATAATAGATAAACCATAATATGAGAAAATTAAAATAATCGAATGACAATAACTACTATCCGCAAGAATTAATAGATAATGGAACAACAAATAATGCAATAATAGAATAATCGAATGACATTAACTACTACATTCTTTTTTTGTAATTAAATATTAAACAAACTATTATAATAAACAAATTAAATGAACAATTAAATTAATTTATTTATTTCAATTATTTATTTTAACTACTTAATACTTTAGAAACAAATTATAATTGTTTATATAATATTTAATTATAATTAATAGAATATTAAATAAACAATCAAATATTTCAAGAAGAATTTATAATTAAATATATTATTTTAATTGTTTATATAATATTTAATTATAGTTATTAGAATATTAAATAAACAATTCAAAGAAACAATTTATTTTGTTTATTTAATATTTATAGCTAAACAATTAAATGAAATAATTTATTTTAAATTGTTTATTTAATGTTTTTTGAACAATTTCAATAAGTAATTTAAAATAAATATTTTACTTGTTCACTTAATATTTCGTTGTAAAAGAAGAATTCATAATTTAATTCATTATTTTAATTGTTTATGTAATATTTAATTATTATTAATTAATAAAATATTAAATAAACCATCGAAATATAAAATTTAAATAAATAATTCAAAGAAACAATTTATTTTGTTTATTTAATATTTTATTATTTGTAATTAAATAATATTTCAAATTTAAATAAACTATTTTTTGTAACTAAATATTAGACAAACTATTAAAATATAGAAATTAAATGAAATAATTTTTAAATTTTTTATTAACAATTTAAATAAGTAGTTTAAAATATAATCGATTATTTTTTTTCTTTGTAATCAAATTAAATACGTTATTATATTTTATTTTTTAATTGTGAAAAATAAAAATTAAAAAAAAACAATCTGGGCCCAAAAGGGCCCGGAAGTCTGGCATCCCGGCCTTGAGTCCGGGGCGAAGCTCCGGACTTCGTGCTCGGACGCCAAGTCTCAAAGGGCAGATTCTCCGCCCGAGACACTGTCTGGGCCCTAGCGGCCTACCACGGGCCCGGATGGGCGTCACGGATCTCCTTTGACGGAGATCGCCGAAAAACGCCATTTCCGGCGATCTCCAACTCCGAAATCTCATTTCATCCATTAATAATTGATTCTACAACAAATTCTTCCAAAATAATCAACAAAAATTCGAAAACATGCTTTATTTATTCAATTATTTCAACAATTCTTTGTAAAATAACATATAATGGTTTTCAAAACTCACCTTGCTCAGGAGAAATGGAAATTCCGGTCTCCGTCGTCGATTTTTTGGTCCCCCTTGCACGTTGACGGAGTTTTTTTTTTTATTTCCCAATTTTCTTCCAAGTTACGTGTGAGGGTGAAAATGGGAAAATGCTAAACTTTCAAGTTTTTTTCAGTTTTTCCTTTTTTTTTTTTTTACACGGTCAACGGCTATTTTGAAAAAGTGGCCGGGTCAACCGGGTATTTCCCACTATTTCCTCAGGGCAGATTACCCGTTCTCGGGTCAGATCTTAACAATTTCTTGCTGTATTGCCCCAATGCTGGAACTGAAGGTAATAGCTTCTCATCAAATTATGGGATTCTTTTTTAATTTAGGTTCTCTTGGATTGGGTTTTTAATATGATTGATTGATTTGTACTATTGGTTATACTCAACAATTGCTCTTATAGTCATTGATTGTGCATATACGAGTGTTATGTTGTTGGGATTCAGATCAATGAATTTTGTCTGTCAAATTTTGATGAACATTTTGACAATCAATTTTTAACTTCTAGGGTCAATGTTTTATGAGATGTTTTTAAGCTTTAGGGTGCTTAGTTTCATCTATTTTTTCATGTTTCGATTAATCATTGTCTATCTATTAAGACAAGTATGTGTCTATATGCTATCTTTGGTTGTAGTTTTGTCTCCAAGGGAGTCAATTGGATCACTCTAGTTGAGAAATTTTGTGCTATGCAAGAAGCCTCAGATAGAGAAGATCATTGATGATGAGAAGTCACTGACAATGACTCGGAAGGGATCTGGTAGTTTGAGGGTCGTTCAATAAATCTTCGAATTTGAAGATATCTTCCCATTGAATTGTTGGAATAATGGAGAACTGTTGACTTTGTTAGGAGTTTGTTTTCTACATTAGATGGCTTTATTTCCCACCTGTTCTCTGTTTGTTTCGAGTTTCTTCATTGTAATTTGAGTTTCTCTGTGATGAATAAATATGTACTTATGTACATTTTTTCAACATAATATAACAGTCTTCTTCGACTTTATCAAATTGCTTTCTTAGAATCTTATGTTGACCTAGCTTTTATCTTTCAATTATTACGTTATTGTGTGCATACAAACTTGACATTAAGGGCATCTACTTGGAAGCAGCTTTTAAGCTGACTAAGGTTTATCATTGGTAAGCAGCATATCTATTTCATTACGACAAATTGTTGCAAGTATCCTATTTCTCATTGATTTAAATTGAATTGTTGGACTAATTGGAAAACTGTTAATTTTGTTTTGTCCTTTTTTACATTAGATGGCCTTAATCTCATCTGTTCTCAGTTCGTTTTAAGTTTTTTTAGATGGAATTTGAGTTTCTCCATGACGAATAGATTTGAACTTAATTTATATGGGTTTGCAGCAGAATATAATAGTCTTATTCGACTTGTGCTCTCTTATGTTCAGCTAGCTTTAATCTCTCGATTATTACGTTATTATATGCATACAAACTTGATGTTAAGGGCGTCTACTTGGAGAGTGTTACAAAGGTTTTTGAGGCGATGAAGATATATTATTGTTATGTTGCATAACTGTTTGATTTCGACAAATTGCTGCAAATTTGTACGTCGCATTGAATTGAATTTATTCGTGGAATTATTGGAAAACTGTTAATGATGCTAGTAGTTTGTTTTCTACATTTGATTGTACTATTTCCATCTGTATACAGTTCGTTTCAAGCTTTTTCATTGTAATTTAAGTTCCTCCAAGACAACTAAATTTGAACTTATGTGGGTTTTCAGCATAATATAATCGTCTTTTTCTTAACCCATGTGCTTTCTCATGTTGAACTAGCTTTTATCTTTTGATTTATTAAGTTATTTTGTGCATACGAATTTGATGTTAAGGGCATCTACTTGGACGGTGGCACAAATGTTTTTGTAATGAATATTTTTGTTTTGAAGAATGACTGTTATTATGCATAGTCGTTTCATTTCAACAAATAGCCGCAAATTGTCCTTTCCATCGAATTGTATTGAATTGTTGTAATAAATGGAAAATTGATAATGATGTTAGGTTCTTTACATGAGATGGCATTATTCCCATATGTTCTCAGTTTGTTTAGGAGTTTTTTCACTATTATTTGATTTCCTCCACGACAACCAGAGTTGAACTCATGTGGGGGTTTCAGCAGAATATAAGAAATTTTTTTTAACCTATGTGCTTCTCATGTTGAACTAACTTTTATCTTTCGATTTATTAAGTTATTGTGTGCATACAAACTTGATGTTAAGGGCGTCTACATGGATAGTGGTACAAAGGTTTTTGAGGTGACTAAGGTTTATCATTGTTATATCGAGTAGCCATTTCATTTTTACAAATAGCTGCAAATTGTCCTTCCTCCCATTGAATTGAACTTGAATTGTTGGAATAATTGGAGGAGAACTGTTGATGTTGATGTGCGTCTATTTTCTACATTACATTGCATTTTCCCATCTGTTCTCAGTTTGTTCTGAGTTTCTTTTTACAGTAATTTAAGTTTTTCCTTGATCAATAAATGTGAACTTTGTGGGTTAAAAGATAATAATTTGATTTAATCCAAGTGCTTTCTTATATTCAGATAGCTTTCATCTCTCGATTATTATGCTGTAGTGTGCATACAAACTTGTGTCTAGGTCAGACATTTTCTTGAATCATGGCAGACAGGTTTTTGAGTTGTCTTAAGGTTTCTGAATTTATCATTATTATGTTGCATAAATCATATGGACAATTAGTTGCAAACTACCTCCATAGATGATTGAGAGGTGTTATCGATGCTAATGCTGTACTCATTAGATGTTATGTGTAAATGCAAGGCTTAGTTCATACTCCATGATTATTAGCCAAGTTGAGCCGGCTATTTTTCCTATAATTAGTTCAAATCGATTTGCACCAACTTGATTCTTGAATGAAGTTAATTGCATGTGATACGAAGTTGGCACTGCTCATGTGCTGTTCACCTGTGCCATCTTCTCCTCAAGTTTCTCATCAGATCAGCATTCTTACTCTTTCGTAGGGTTCTTTGACATCTCCCATGTGTTAGATTCTTCTTGTTGAAGCACAAAGCAATATTTAGGAAATCTTTATTCAGTGTTTTCTGAAGAATATACTCATTCCCATTTCTGATACCTTAACGAATTTTGTGATTTGATTCATCATTAATTCATCCATATTAATTAATTCACGTTCGTTATCCCCGATTAGCATTTAGCAATGCGTCAGGACAATAAATGTCACATGGTGTGACAAAACCAAAATTGTTCAATTGTCGTGGAATTATAATCTCTTCATCAATATAATTGGATCAATTACGATATATAAAAATGTGTCAATCTCACTTCAATCGATCTTATCTTTCGTTCCGCTCTTAAGCAGATGAAACGTGTCATAATTTCTTATTGTCTAAGAGTGACGAATCCTCTATTGATCATACATTCATATGATTCTTATCATATCCGAATGATGTCTTACTAGTGACTCTTGGTAGAGTAACATGAGCATCCAACATCACAAAAGTATGACGGCCTTCCTATAAGGTACTATGATAACCTCAAGTCGAAGGATCAATTCCACTATTTAACGCTAGAGATTAATCACTGACATTGAGATAGTTATCTACGTAAAATCACTATAGTATTAGTAGGTTAATTTCCAATGTTTTGTTCTTTTAACAAATGCATTTAAATATCACTATATTTTAATATGTGTGATTAGCTACTCATTTCATAAGTGAGAAATACACACATGCTAGTCTATCCACAATAACGATATCCACATCTCGTTATTACTCATGATCACGAATAATTTAAAATCCAATCATACGTAACTTGTATTTCACAATCACAATTCATTCTAATTAACAAATTACCATAATTTGAATCTATACGAACTCTATTAATTTAATTTGTCATAATAATAAATCAAAATAATAGATCTGTCATAAATAAAATGTATCAATCAAATTAAAGTGTTTATATCTTAAAGTCGATCAACCTAGGGCAAAAGATTATTTTGTTGTATAACAATCCTGATTTTGTTGTAGATTATTCTTCAGACATGTAATTATATTATTTTGATGTTATTATTATCTTAAAATACATAAGATTAGGCCTTTCAATTTCATAAATTGCTGAGATGGCCCTTCCTTTTAAAATTACATTATGACACTTCAAACAAAATTGCAGATAGGAGCCCACAATTTCACAAATTTAAAGAAAGGCCCTTGTCCCCAAATCCAATTTAAAAACCCTAATCTTCCCCTCTCTTTTGGCTACGCTGGCTTCTGGGAATGAAAGACCGGTCATGTGTCGTCGTTGTCAAACAGCGACAGTGGCGTTCCAACACAACCTCGGTGCTGCTGCGATCTCCAGCAATGGTACCCATTACTTCAACTTGCAACAACGGTGAGCGTCGATGCAGCACGCCTCACCGTGTGCTGCCGTCCCTAACCAATAGCGGTTGTTGCTGCCAATCACCGCTAGCCAATTATTGTCCCAACAGGTATTTCCACCAAAAAATTATTTTATTTTCAAAAATAGATTTTAGAAGATGCAAATAATTTTCTTAAATGCTAGAAACAAGATACATCAACAGTCAACCATTGATTGCTCAAAGATTAAAAAAAAATCTAACAAATACAAAGTTGGCTCTCATACTATTGTTGAGAATTTACTTATATATGCAAAGCGAAATTTAAAATAATTTCAATTCTCATAGAGGATTTTTTTTATTTTTTTTTTTAAGATAGAAAATGTGACAACAATTATACCATTGTTAAATTCTACAAACCCTTTTGGTAATTTTAAAACACGAGCAATCACGATCTCCGCACACCACAACTTTCTAATTATCTAGCATCCAATGGTAATCTACACTATCTTATTAATAGAAGTTCAAATGAGCTTGACCCGACACTTATACTTAACATGGTCCAATGTCTAATTAATCAATTAATTAAACTTGGTCCATCAATTAATTAATCCAATTAATTAATTTGGTCCATTAATAAGTAACTCAATAAATTAATTGTCCAACACTTTGTTAATTATTAATTAGTAAATATCATTATTTTAGTTCTCCTTTTATGTGTGAACATTAGGCTCCCGATAGCGATACTTAACGACATGAATTATTATTTTAATCTAATCAAAATATAATAAAAATAAAATACCCTTTTAATTTATCATTAAGTCACACAGAATAATTAATTCACATTCGTTATCCCAGATCGACATCTAACAATGTATTTGGACAATCCATATGACGGAAAATGTCACGTGGTATGACAAATCCAAACTTATTTGTTTACCGTGAAACTATAATCCATTCCTCGATATGATCTAATCCATTATGAGATATGTAAGCGTGTCTATCTCGATTATCGATCACATCTTTTATTCCACTCTTAAGTCAATATAAATCAAAAACTCTTTTCGACTTATGATCAGACATTGGCCGAGGATTTCGTATCAACTTAATTGATTGAAATGTAGACCGTAATCTCTTAGTATCTAAGAACTACGAATCCTCTATTGATCATTCACAACCTTCGTATGATTTTTAAACATACTCGAACGATGTTGTATTATCGACTCTTGATATGGCAACATGTAACATTACAAAAATATGACTATCTTCATATAAGGTACTACGTCATCCTCAAATCCACTTGGATGAAAAAAAGTTTTGCTAAGAGAAGAACCTGAACATAATCGTGTAAAAGGATCAAATTTATAAAAGCATCTCAAGCACATAAAAAAACAACAAACAGACATTTATACCAAATAAAGCTTCCTTAATGAAAGATCATTACCATAGGCATAAAGCATAGCCATCCTTCATCAATATAAAATTTGGGTTTTTTCCAATTAATTTTGATTTTATGTGGTTTTGTAGTGTTAGGCTGGACTTTCAATTACTACGACATTCATGAACCATTATTACGATACTTTAATATAAATTCGGTAATTTGATGCCTAATATATGTTTATTCTTGGATGATTGTTATGAGATTTAATGACTTTTAAATTACTCAATCGCTAATTGGATTGATTGTGAATTTTATTGATTTCGAGAGAGACAATATGATAGATAGCACATTATAACAACCATTGTAAAGTCCGATAGGAGATAGAGTTATAACACTATACTTTGCATGATTTCTATAAATGTTCTAGCATTTTTAATGTGTGCTTTCATGTCTCATAGAGATATAGAAAGGTGACATGAAATGATAGATTTAATTCACACAAGAGACTCTTTTAATTAACTTAGGAATCAACAAGAATTTGCACATATTTTCACGTTATTTAATTGTATTAAACGGATTAATAAGAGGGATTCAAGATCTTAGTAGCCTTCTCATCCAAATTTACAAAAAAAAAAGTCATACTTTGCTTACTAGAATACTCAGTTTAATTCGATAAATTAGTATAAATTCTTTAGCTAAAATTGACTATTTGATTTAAGGTTAGAATTAATTGACACTTGATTAAAATTAGTCCCTGTGGGAACGATCCTACTCTTCACTTTATTATTTGTTCTCGATATCGTATACTTGCGAGAAATCAACTGATTAAGTTTTTTGCGCTGTTGCTGGGATTATAGTATTTACTTAATTTTAGTTTGTTTTAGCTTTAATATGAATTTTTATTGCTTTAATTATTTTAATTTCATATTAGAAAAATATTAAAGTGCTTTACCTTCTTAGTTTTCAAGGTCTTTCATGCAAAGTTCGAGGTGCGATGATCATGCTCGTTTTGATCCGAAAATCGAACGAATATTCAAGTTGAGAAAAAATAAAAAGAACAGTTGTAAGCACATCAAAAACAACAAATAGATTCAATAGCAGAAAATATACAAATCAAGTGGCTATTGAGTTCAATGAAATTGTAGCACATCCGATTGTAGTTGCAGGTAATAAGAATGAGAGAATGAGAGGAGAATACATGATTCCACCAATGGTAGAAAGCATATCCAACATAGCTTACCCAACATTTGGGCAAACTAATTTTCACCTAAGGATGGACGTAATAAACATGTTCCAAGTCGATGGACCAATTCAATTACCGAACGTTAGAGATTAACCACTGACGCTCGATAGTTATTCATGTGAAATTTCTCCAACTAGTTTCCAATGCTTTGTTCTCTTAAAAAAATCCACATTAACAGCTTGTGAGATCATTTACTCACTTCTTAAATGAGAAATGCCGCATGTGTTGATTTATCCGTAATAACAATATTCGTATATCGTCATTACTTACGACCATGGATAATTTAAGTTTCATTCATGTGTAATTTGTTTCTCATTACCACAACTCCTTGCGATTGACAAGTTATTAGGATTTGAATCTATGGACCATATCAATTTTTCAATTAAATAATAGATCTACCATAAATAATAATGCATTAATCATATTATGAGTGTTCAGGTCCAATCGATTTGATCTGGAGCATAATACTTAATGTTTTCTTTTGTTTATAAATGCTGATTAGACTTGTAAATGTAATGAAAAATTAAATAAGTTGGGGAATAACAAATTACGAGGATGCTAGAGCTTACCAGCAACCAACTAAAATGACCGGTTGTGTTCCCTAATTCCAATCGCCAACAGAAATTTAGTGTGTGTACTTGAATAATTAGTTGGGGGTGATAAATGGTAAGGATGTTAAGGGAAAACCAGTGATACGCTAGAATGGTCAGGTGTGTCCCCTGATTCCGACAACTCAATATTTTATGTGTCCAATCAAAATGTTATAGTACTTGCAAGGAGGAAATTCTTGACTGAAAAATGTCCAAAACATAGATTTACTTGGCTGAAAAACCAAGTTTTGCTGGAAAGGAATGAAGACCTGGACAACGGTTGTGTAGCCCCTCAAACAAAGCTTTACTTGGTTGAAAAACAATGTTTTGTTGAAAAATGCAACGATCTCTACCATGGTCGAGTAAACTCTACAAACAAAAATTTACTTGTGTAAAAAGCAATTTTTGGAGAAAAATGCAACGATCTCGACCACGATACAGTTAGCCCAGAAACAAGAAAGGCATGATAACAAAAAAAAAAAATTCAAAATTTGAAGAAGTAGCATTGACAGAGGAGAGTTGTGTAAGGCTTCAAAATAAATTACCTCCCAAACTCAAGGATATACAGAGTTTTACTTTGCCTATTTCACTAGGCAAATATTTTTCTTTTAATGCTTTATGTAATATAAGTGCAAGTGCTAATTTAATGTCTTAATTTGTATATAGGAAATTAGGAATTGGGGACGTTATAGAAACAAATATTTCATTACAATTAGCATATTGAAGCTTCAAATATCCAAGAGGCAGGGTTGAAAATGTAATCAGTAAAGCTAAATTGATATTTTCTATGGACTTCTTGTTCTTGAAATAAAAGAAGATCGAAATATTCCAATAATCTTAGGTTGACCTTTCCTAGCAACCGGTCAAACCTTGATTAACATGTAAAAAGGTGAGTTGACCTTGAAGGTGGATGGCGAACAATAAGTTTTTAAATCACACAATCAATCCATGCAACCATTGGACCTCCAGGTGTGCAACTATACTGATGAAGAGGATCCACGAATTTCTCAGAAGAGAAAACCTAAAGTTGGTGGAATTCTTGATAGAGATGAGAATCGAGAGTTTAAGACTTTGAGAGTAAAAAGAGGATGTAAGGCTGAAAATTGTAAAGAGTGCAAAACCAAAAAACCCTATTAGAACCACCATGAGTAACCATGCTGCAAAATCTAGCTAAAAACTTTAAAATAAGCGCTTATTGGGAGGCAATAAAATTTATTACCCTTTTATTTATTACTTTGTGTATTTGCATTACAAGTAGTTTAGGAATATTTTTATTTAAATAAAAGGGTCATCATATCTATTTTAAGTCTAGAACAAAATTTTTTGAGTCAAAAATAGTAGTAAAAGCCTACGACACATTTTTAAAGGCTCCAAGGACAGAAAAAAATATGTTATCATACACACCACTTAGTAGCTTTTAAACTATTTCTTGACTCTTATATTTTCTTCCATCTTTTGAAGGTACAATGATATCAAGTTGAGGCAGCTCAACAAGATGAAGACTGGAATGAACGGATCCAACAAGTTTACGTCTAATATTAGATAAAAAAATTTGAGGAGTATCTACCTCCTTTCTTCCTCTCCCCTTTATGTTGCTAGATTATACTTTAAGAAATTGAGGACAATGTCTACTTTAAGTTTAGAGGTAGGAAAAATATTGAATTTTAAAATTTGTTATTTATGTGTGACTTAAGTGCTTATTTCCTTATTATATATGAGAAAAAAAAAATTGCAACAAATGTCAGTGTATATATATATATATCATAAAATATGCCAGTATATATGAAAGGAGAGGACCATAAACCTAACTTCTTGAATAAAACATAACAACAAATGTCAAAAAATAAATGAAAAGTAATAAATAGGGAAGTACTATTTCCCATACAAAGAAAGTAAATACAAATGAAACAAGTTTGTAAACATCTAAAGGTGGGTTGTTTATATCTGTCAATATGTACAAGTTTCCTAACGCCTTTTGGTTCCCATTATTCCTCACTATAATGAGATGAATAGTAAAACACATTACAGTTCTTTGGAAAACCAACTGATAATTCAAATGCTCATATCTTGAGATTTTTGGATATGTGTGCGACAATTGAATATTCGGGGTTTCTAGTGTTCCAATTTGACTGAGACTCTTTTCTTACAGTTTGAAAGATTCAGCTAGGGAGTTGTTGAACACTTCTCATCTCACAACATCACTACTTGCGATAGTTTGAGCTAGTAATTCTTGAATAAATATTTTCCACAAAAAAAGATTGACAAGTTGAGTCATGAGATCACTACATTCTCATAGCTTGATTCAGAGTACTATTATGAGGCGTAGGAAAGATACATAAGTTTGCTTCGACAATGTCCACAACATGGGTTGCAAAAGTGGCTGTAAGTCTAGTATTTCTACACTGAGTTGAATCCGACTAGCATGGCTAACTTTGACTATGCATATAATGGGTTAATTACAAAACAAACTACAAATCAGGTTTACCAAATAATGAAGGATCTAGCATACACCAGTACATTATTGCCAACTGAGAGATCAGGTGGAAAAAGAGTTCAGAAAATATGTGATTGAAAAAGAAGGAAAAAATTTCAAATTTACATGCAATATTATTTTATTAGAAAATGTGAGAATGGAAATAAAAATGAATTATAATTTAATAGAGGCCAAACAGGACCTTGTAACGCCTCAAATATTTTATAGAATAAAATTTATTTTATGCTATATTTTTATAATTTGAAAAGTTGATGGACTAAAATGAAATGGGCTTTAATTCTTAATTTTTGGGTCAAATAAATAGATTTTGATAGAGCGAGTTTTAGTCTATCAATATTGAACTCTTTTTGTAGTTTGTAATTAATTAGAAATCTTCGACTCGAGAAAAGGTTAATTAGAATAAGTTAGACTCAAGATATTTAAGTTTAAAGAAGTTATCATTTATTAGTACTTAATTAAGTTGGTTTTTGATTTTAAAGTTGTTGATGGCCACGTGTATAGTAGAAGATACCTTTTTGATTTTTTTGATTAGGATTAATAAAAAAAAAAAAAGATAATTGTAATTCTAATATTGATCATGATCAATTGTAATCCTAATTTGATTAAAACTTCATTACTCTTGATAACTTCAATTCTAAAACTAGTATGCAAAGTCAAATAAAACCAATTTTCAAATCAATCACTCTATAGGTACAGAATTTTTTTTACAGAATTTGTACCGAATACACACAACACATGGGTCCCATTATTTTTAACAATATTTAATTCATGTGGGCTCCACCTCCTCATGTGAGAAGAATTCAAAAATCTATACAAATTCGGTAAAAAAATTTCTGTACTTACATCATTTTTCTTTTCAAATTCTTCTACGTGTTACTTCATTACCTTAATATAAATGTTATTGAATGATAATGATTGGTTGAGTATTTTGATTCGGAAAACCATTAATTGCGTATAAATCCTATCTTGATAAGTTTAATAGTAATCTTAATTGAATTATGATAAAGTTTAATAGTAATCCTAATTCTATCATTTAAACCAATTATTATTCAAGTTCTTTGTATTAACAATTTTTCCATTATAGTTGCAAACAAATTCAATTGAGAGTCCTCATTATTTCACCACAGAAAATAAAGAGAGAGAGAGAGAGAGAGAGAATAGGAGAATTTTTATGTGCAAGATTTTATTCTTTTCAATATTTCAAAATCAAGGTAAGATACTTTTGTGCAAACGAGTTGTTTTCATATACTTTTTTATTCAATAATTTATGCATGAATTGCCAATGGACCACCGGGTTCGACCTAAAAAAAATGTGAACTCTATTGGGTTCTTTATAAAGAGGTATGAAATCTTTCGAGAATTTATGATAACTTAAGATGGGTGTCGCTTGATCACCAACATACTTCATAAGAGAAGAATGATATGAATTATTTAAATTGATTGTTATAAAGTTGTATATGGAAACTACATGTATCTTATTGTTTTTTAAATAGACACTCTTACAATAATTTTGCAAGTTAGTTCGAGTCGATTGAATTGGTGGCATGATGGTGATGCGGGTTGCCTTTTCGTCCTCCAATTTATTAGCTTAGTTTGTTCAAAGATATGTTATTTAATTAGTTAGGAGATTATGGCCCTGTTTGAGCCACTTTTTTGGAGAATGAGAATGAAAAATATAGCTGTTATTGGGGATCCACACAAGAAATAGAAAATTTGAATTTAAATGTTGATGTGATGGATAACGGTCATATTTTTCTTTTTAATGAGATAAAAAAAAAAAGTGGTCCAAACGGAGCTATGTATTTTTAAAGATACAATTTTCATTTTCATGTTTATGAATATTCCAGTTATTTTTATAAAGAAATTTATTCCATCGTTCCGCATTTAATGTAAAGAAAAGTGATTTTTTTTTTTTTTTGTAACACCCCAGTATTTATGAAAATTTGGGGTGTTACAGTTTGGTATTAGAGCACATGTCTACCTTTATGTGGACTTTTTTTTTAAGAGCTATTAGTTTCAAATAAATGAGTTTTAATAGTAATTTACCAACTAAAAAAATTTACATTTTAAGGACTCTAATTTCTACTTTTTTTTTTTTTTTCAAGATTGAAATGTTTTGTTAAAAAGACCTAAACTGCTTGAGAAGGGCTTGAAATTTAAACGGTCTACTTGTGACCCCTCTCCTCATCCGTCTTTTGGTTGCGCGTTATATAAACTAACAAGATGGAGAACAATATTTCTACTTATTTCAAATTTAAGAAAATTTTATTTTTAGAAACTTCGAGAAAGTCCTATTTTAGGAAGTTTCTTTAAAAAACTGTTCATGGTACTGTTCACCATGAATAGTGAGCGTAAAAAAAATTTAATGACATATTTTCTTTTTCAAATGTTAATTTTAAATACTAAATATATTTAAATAACAATTTTAATTTGATTTCAAAATGATTTTAAATGATGATAATTTTAGATTGTAAATTGTTACGGCTTATTGTTCAAGTTTTAAATCTTACATGTCATAAATGTTTATTTTAGAAAAAAAAAATTATATATAAAATTCTTATTTTAAGAAATTTCTAATTTAAATAAAACCAAAGTATTTTCATAAGAATTAGGAGTTTAAAGATAATGTCTAATGATATGAAAGATCATTGGTACACAACGTTTACTATTCGACTACTCTTCAATTGATCCAATGTATGAAATGGAATGATACTTTTTAGCGTGATTATGAGTCATCTTGCTTCATATTATGAAATGTATAAGCATGTTTACCTCGCGTAATTTATTAGTTGAACCTTTTTCATATTTTTATGAACATTATTCATGCGAGCATGGAATGAGATAGATTTTAAAGGAGTGTTTGGTAGAGATTAAAATGGGATTAAAATTGAAAAATTAACCGTTATTGTTGACTTTTATTAGACGAGTGAGACCTAATAACGACTATATTTTCAATTTTAATTGGATTTGAATCTTAGCCAAACATGTTCTAAGCATAATTGGACTTATACGTGTCAAACATTATTAGAGCTTTGCAAATGTCAAAAAATAAATAAATAAATAAATAAATTGTACACGTACGAATTTCGAGGACAAAATTCTTCGAAGGATGGGAGATTGTAACACCTTGAAAATTTTATAGAATAAGATTTATTTATTCTACTAGGTGTAAGCAACGTGCAATGCACGTTTGCTTAGTTTATATATAATTTTTTTTTGGTTAAGAATTAATTTTTTATTAATAAAGATGTAATTTTTTTGGTTAATTTAATAACTAATAATGTAATGTTTATATAATTGATAAATAATTACACATTGTAATATAATAAAAAAAAGAGTATTAATAAAATCTATAGCATGATCTATAAATAAACATCGTTCATAATTTTATAAAAGTTGTTTGAGATCATTTTGATTATAAGATGACGATTCAACATTTTCCTCATATTGCACTGCTTCAATAGAGAGGACATTAAACTGCTGATATTTTCTCTTTTAGTTTCTCTGGATCTACATAAACTTGAATTTTCCAATTTTTTTTTGAAAATTTCTCTGCAACACTTTTAATATATGGTTGATTTTCCTACAAAATAAATATTTAATAGGTTTACATAATTAATAAAAAAACCCAATTACTTTTTAAATAACTCATAATAATATTCAAGTTTTGAATAAAAATTTAAGAGATGCCTCTCCAGCATGTTCCATCAATTCAACTGTTGAACAACCAAGTGCATGTTCTGCTACTTCACCAAACATAGTAGCAGGCTAGCAGCTAGTTTTCCAGTATTATCGTCCAGTTCAACATATCCCCTAGCCTTTAAATGCGTTGAATATATTAATTTTAATTTGAATAGTGTTAAATTCTAAATTAAATCAGACATCAATTTTAAATTAAAATTGTAAGATATATATTGTGGTTTACAGACCCCTTGGCTTTTGCAATATATACAAACGAAGATTTCATTGTATTTATCTTCAGTTCCTTTATTACAGCCATTCAGCCAACGCATGACATGTAATAAAATACTTGGGCAAACTCAATCACATTTATCTTCGCCTATATTTAGAATTTTGTTTTCTACATTAAATCATAATCAAATTTTAGAATGAATGTTAGTGTAAAAGGGGCTTCAAGAGTAAAGTAAAATGGAAAGGGTTAGATGTTAAAATTGGTTTTAACATTATTATAACAAATGAGCATTATCATTTTGAGCACGCATGTTTTGATTTAGTTGCATCTTTTTTATTTTTTCCAAAGATACGATCTAACTAAACCTAGGTTAATTATTTGTTATCTTGTTGCTTGAGATGACAGGTAATACTTGGCGAAAATCTTCTCCAAATACAAAACATTTCCACCGAATGGTTCTGAATTGTTCAAGATATCTATTAAAGTACTATCAACAATTTTTATTATATTTTTTGTATATGTGTACAAAAGGAATTTAAATTGACTATTTTTAGGATAATAACTAATGGATGTTAAAAAAATAAAAGAAAACTTAATGCATGAATACATTATAGGCTAATGACGTGAATGTTAAAAATAAATTGGGAAGTGTTACACGTATATAATTTTGTACATAATGATATCCATAATTACACGTGGCACTGGATCCAACTTTTTATTCACATCAACAGTCGATCTTGTCTACATCACATTATGGACACCATTATGTGGCCAAATTATGTACACTTAGACTTTTCCAAATAAATTCAAGTGCAAAGGTGAAGATATTAATGCAACCTTTTAGTTCTTTTTTTTTTTTTTTGATAATTTCTTTCTTTTTGTGAAATAATACATGAATGTAAACCTTAAATTTTAATACTTATACATGTATTATACGTGAATGAAAAATTATGCACCATATAGATGTTAAAAATGATTTTAACGTTACAATTGAACATTATAATATTCTTCAAAAACATGTCCTTTGAGTTTCTTAAACGATACATGTTTTTTCATTTCATGTTGAATAAATTGAGATAATGCTGTTACTAACAATAGATTTTTTAGAGCCTGTTTGAGTCCCTTTTTTTTTTTGGTTTTTTTTTCCTTAAAAATTAAAATGCGTTTTGGAATAGCATTTTTTTATTAAAATGTGTGGTTAAACAAATAAGATTTTTTTTTAATTTGTGTGTAATATTATTATATTGAAAAATGTGGTTGAAAATAAGTGAGAAAAATATATTTTAAAAATAATGGGAATCAAATAAGGGCTCTATTTCATTTTGAAGTAATACTATTAATCAAATTAAAATATTTTTTTTAATATCAAAAGTTGAATTTAATGCCATTATTTGAGTTTCTTGAAAAACGCCCATTTTTCAATTTCATGTAAAATGAATTGAGTTAATTCTGTTAATGACAACATCCATTTTTCAATTTCATTTTGAATTAATGCTATTAATCAAGTTAAAAGAATTTATTTGTTCTTAATTGCTATTTAATAAAAATATTGGAACAATAAAACTAATGGTGAAAAAATATTTTCCATTAAAACAAGAAATTCCATTAGATTTTCCGTTAAAACAACAAATTCCGTTACATAGCCACTTTATATATATAGAAGATTTGCTATATTTTTATAATTTGAAAATTTGATGGATTAAAGTGAAATGAGTTTTAATTCTTATCTTTTTGATAAATAGATTTTGATACAACGAGTTTTAGTATATTAATATTGGACTCTTTTTGTAGTTTGTAATTAATTAGGAGTTTTCAACTCGAGGAAAGTTAATTTGGTTAAGTTATACTCAAGATATTTAAGTTTAAAAAAGTTATCATTTATTAGTATTTAATTAAGTTGATTATTGATTTTGAAATTGTTGATGGCCACGTGTATAGATACCTTTATGATTTTGGATTAGGATATATATATATATATAATTCTAATTTTGATCATGATTAAAATCCTAATTTGATTAAAACTTCACTACTTTTCATTACTTCAATTATAACACTAGTATACAAAGTCCAATAAAACCAATTTCAAATTATTCCACGTGTTACTTCATTACTTTAATAAAAATGTTATTAGATGATAATGATTGATTGAGTATTTTAATTAGGAAAACCAATGAATATAAATTCTATCTTGATAAGTTTAATTGCAATCTTAATTGACTTACGATAAAGTTTAATAGTAATCTTAATTTTATCATTTGAAATCAATTCTTATTCAAATTACTTGTATTAACAATTTCTCAATTCTAGTTACATATAAATTCAATAGAGAATTTCAACTATAAATATTGCGAAAATTCCCATTATTTCACCACAGAAAATAAAGAAAAAATAGGAGAATATTTATGTTCAAGATTTTATTTTTTTCAACATTTCAAAATCAAGCAAAGATACTTTTGTGCAAGTGGTTTATTTCGGTATATTTTTATATTCAGTAATTTATGCATGAATTACCAATAGACCTTCGGGGTTCGACATAAAGAATTGTGAACTCTATTGGATTATTTATAAAGAGATATGAAACCCTTCGAAAATTTAAGATAATCTAAGATGGGTGTGTTGTTTGACCACCAATATACTCTATAAGATAAGAGTGTATGAAGTATTTAAATTAATTGTTATATAATTGTGTATGGAAATTCCACGTATTTTACTAGGTTTTTAAACACACGCTCTAAAAATAATTTTATAGATTAGTTCAGGTCGATTGAATTCATGGCGGATGGTGATGCGGGCTGCCAGTGGATTGAAGGAAAATAAACATCAAGTTTTTATGTCATTCAATTTATTAGTTCAGTTTGTTCAAAGAAACGTTGTTTAATTAGTTAGGTGATTATGAATTTTTAAAGATACAATTTCCATGATTTAGTTTAAATTTATGAATATTATAGTTATTTTTATAAACAAATTTATTTCATCGTTCTGCATTTAATGTAAAGAAAAGTGAGTTTTTTTTGTTTAACACTCTAGTGTTTATGAAAATTTGGTGCGTTACAGGCCTTATCTATCAAAGTATATCGAGTGGTCCATACTCCTAATAGTGATGCTGATCCCAACACTTTGAAACAATTGAGTCTGCAATTGGTTTCCCTATATGTAGATGTGGGAAACTATGTCTATGTTGAAAGATAAGAGGTCTCTAATCTATCTATGAATGATCTAAATTATCCATGATCATCTACCATTAGTGATGTAATAAATAGCCACAGTCAAATCTAATTCAACTCAAATAGCTGAAATACCAAGTCCTTTGGCCAGTAGAATCCCATCCGGTATAGTTCTGAGCTCGGCCTCCAAAATCGGACATGTGCCATATGATGATGAAAACACCCTGATGCTGTGCCATGTATGGTCCTTAATGATGTCCTCACTACTCCTAAATTCATCTTTAAGGCATCCATCAGTGTTGATCTTGTAAGTGAAAGCCCAAGAATAGCTATCCAAGGGGGTGAATTGGTTTTTAAAACTTTTTCGAAAGATTACATCAAAGTTTCAAACAATTTTAGAATGAGTATATCAATTAAACAAAGAACATGATTATGAAAGCTATAAGGTTTTATCCAAATCGATGATCTATATTCTCCGTCATCGAGCTCTTCATCACGAACAAGAACTTTTCACTATATTTGATTGACTTTGGCGCACTCCAAAATCTTACAAAGCTTCCGGTGAATTACACACAAGGAGTACAGATCCTTAGTCAATACGACCCACAAATTTGAAGATAAATAATTTCACAATTTGAGACTTTTCTCTTAACACTTGATATAGTCAAATTAAGTGCTAAGAAAGAGATAGGATAACACTTCAATGAATAACAATAAGTAAAAGCTCAAGTGTTAGATGAGAAAACTTTGATAATGAAAATGAATAAAGGATTTGATTCACTCAATCAAATGTTTTTACAATAAATGATTTGATGATAAATAAGATGTAAGATCAATATAATTTTGTTCAAGAATATCTCACTTTAATGCTCTCAAAAGTCTCTTAATGAATGCAAAAAATAAATGTATTTATAAAGTTCAATGAACAAAAATATCTATAGAACTGAATAGTCAACCGGATGTTCACTTGTTCAGACGTACAAAAACTAGCCGTTGTACACCAAGCGTTAGAATGGTAAAAAAAGTGAATGTTACATGATCTGTATGTCCGCATAGACATCCAGACGTCTGGATACAATGTTTTGTCCGAACGTCTACATTTCAATAGTTTGATCAATTTTGTCTTTGCATGGTCCGATATGAATATTTAAAATATGATCTAATTTTCACTTATGGTTTTGAAAATCAATTTTCGTTTAAAAAATGATTTATGCAAGCAATGATCAAAGTAATTTTTAGAATATCAAAAATAGTTTTTGAGCTTTCATCATTTAGTGATAAGAATTGAAGTGTTTATGCCGTTATAAGTGAATATAAAAGTCTAATCGAATGTCTTCCTTTGATGCTTGACTATTGAAAAATTCTTTGTCTAATATGATTTATCTTGAATGCTCAACTTTCATCACTTCCTTCATTGTAAGTCCGATTTGTAATGTGAAAGTCTTGATATCGACCTTTTTGTCCTTGATCGATCAATATTATATAGGATGATTTGAAGACTTAAAATCAATTGTAAAAAACATAAATCAATTTTTCCATTATGATCAAAACATTAAGGATAAAGTCAAACATATGTCAACAATTTCCCCCTTTTGATTATGATAAACATCTTTGGACAAGTAGATCTCCTGATTTGAGTTATCTTAGATATTGGGAATTAGTTGCTTACATCCATGATTCCTGAAGCATGTTTGGAAAATTAAGTTCACGTAGCAAGAAGTGTATCTTTTAAGACACTCAGACCAGTCCAAAGGGTGAGAATTAGGATATGACTATAACCGAAATAGAGTCACGTGATGTGACATTTTTTAGAGCGATTTTCCTAGCATAGGAGAGATTGAAAATGGAGAACCTTGATTTGAATTAGATGATAGAGTTTTACTTGATGAATTAACAAAGGTGCATGAGCAAGCACTTTGACCCGATGATCCAGTGAGAGCAACTTATTTCTAAGCTACAGTTACATCGGAGCTTTTACGTCGTAAGAGTAATTGAAATTGAAGTATAAGTAAACGTCATTTCGAAATTGAAGGACAAGTTGTCATAGCATCTCTAGAAGATGATGAAGAACCAAAATCAGTACAAGAAGCTTTATCATTGCATGCAACAAAATTGGAAGAAGAAATGGAAATAAAGTGAAGATCTAATGGGAAAGCCTCGCTTGGTAGCAAAAGGTTATACTCAACAGGAAGGTATAGATTATGAAGAGACTTCAGTAGTAAGATTTACTTCAATTCGTCGCTTTAGCCATAATAGCACATTTAGATTTAGAATTATATCAAATGAACGTAAAGACTTCCTTTCGCAATGGAAAATTGGATGAAGAAATTTACATGCAGCAAGTAGTAGGTTTCATTAAAATTGATCGAGTGAATAAAGTTTGTAACGATCAATCTATGGCCTAAAGCAGACTTCTAGATAGGTACTTGAGATTTGATAAAGCGGTTATCTCGTACAATTTTGTCATGATGGATGAAAATCACCTTATTTATTTGAAAAGATCCAATGAGAATTTTGTAATTTTATCTCTCTACGTATATGACATTTTATTGGCTAGGAATGAGATTGTTTATGTTAAAACCATTAAGGGATGGTTGTCCTCAAATTTTGAAACGAAAGACATGGGTGAAACAGATTACATATTAATTGTTAAAATCCATAGAGATCATTCAAAAATACTCTTGCTCTGTCACAAGAGCCATATATAAAGAAGATTCTTTAACAATTCAAAGTGGAGAATTGCAACCCCATTGAGACTCTTGTATCAAATGGCGATACTTGAAGTCTTCACACGTGTCTTAAGATTCTTCATGAAAAAAAAGAAATGTCTAGAGTACTATATTCCAGTGCGGTTGGAAGCTTGATGTACGCTATGATGTGTACTCATCCAGACATTTGTTATATCGTTGGTTTGGTCAGAAAGTATTGGGCATTGAAAAGCTATTAAGAGGATATTGAGATACTTGAAGAGTACTGCTAGTTATTCTTTGGGCTATAAAGGGAATGATTTGTGCTTAAAAGGATACACATATGCTGACTGGGATGGAGACCTAGATGAGCGAAAATCAATTTCGGGATATGCATTCTTGCTTAATAATTGCGCCATCTGTTGGAGTAGCAAGAAATAGACATGCATTTCCTTGTCTAATAGAAGCATAATTCGTAGTATGTGCTTTAGTAGTACACGAAGCTATTTTGTTGGGAGATTCTTTCAACATCTAAGAGTCCTTAGTGGTGATCTGAGATCTACATTGATTTATTGTGATAGTCATGTAGCTATTACATATAAAAAGGATCCCAAGTATCACGACAAAACTAAATTTATTGATACAAAATATAATTTTGTAAGACTCGTCATAGGAAAGAAAGAAGTGACTTTGCAGTATATTTCTACGCATTAAATGGTAGCTGATACATTTACTAAACCTATCCCTAGAAATATTTTTGTAACTCATGTTAAATCTTTGGTATTGCGTAGAATATAAATTATGTACTATGTAAACTTTATATATAAGTCCATTATATATTGAACAATGTATTGAGTTCATATATTAAAAGTAATCTTTTGTTGTGATTACTAGATTATTGTTTTATATGGATACATAAAGTATGTCAAACATGTTAAGATTGATTTACTTACACAAACAATTGCCTAAGACATGTTGGGGTGTGTGGAGATGAGACTAGGTGATCATGTTATGTACATAACCCAATCGCTTTGATGAGCTATCAAGATGAGATTATAACTAGTAATCGAAATGGATTTTATTATTGTTGTGTTTTTTTAAAATCGCAAGTGTACGATATCGTAACAAGTAATATAGTGGACCTTTGAATCCGGATTATCGTTCCCACGAGGACTAAACTCTAGTCTTAACTAATTATTTCGAACTCGTATTTGATGCAAATAAACAAAAATATGGATTTGTTGAGACTATTTAATTTAAACACGTGAAATTAAATTGAATAGAAAATAAACACAATTTATCGAGAATTCAAATAATAACGGTTCTTAGGGCGGAACAACTTCACCTATTGATCACCTTTATTCCTTAAATCAAGATTCATAACTTAATGTAGTGCTCGATCGAATTCTTCTATTATATTCAATTTACCCCTCTCGAGTTCTGATTGAGCCTATTTAACTAATTTAATTCCAAATCTCTATGTGAATTGACGTCAGTCAAACGAAACATTGGTTCTTAAGAATTCACTTATGACCGCAATAATTAACATAGGTATCTCTACACGTTATGTCAATTTACCGAATTTTACTATTTGGTCTAAATCCTAAACTCACCGCTCAACTAATAAAGGATTCACAAAATCATTCAATTAGTGATCAAGTACTTAAATGCATTAAGATCATAGTAAAAATCAACACAACAAAAAAAAATACAAGAACAAGAATCTCAAAATAACGAAGTAAAGGATCCCAATTTGGCTACGTTGTTCACCCTAAAAATAATTTAGTTACTCATGGATATGGGAGAAAAACAAAAAATTTTAATGAAAGACATCACTGGGTTTAAAGCACGAATGTAGGAGAAGAATTAAATCTTGCACCAAGCTTCTCTTCCACCTCCTTTTTTCCTGTGCGTGTAGATATATTCAATTCCAAGTGGCTGGCTTTTTTTTTTTCCCCCACGTCTCTGCATGCATGTGTATATATATAAAGGGAAAAATTCATATATAAGATCTACCCTACATACCATTTAAAAAATAAGAAAATAACTTTGAAATTTCTAAAATCAGATATTTTAACATATACATACATACACTATATATATATATATATATATATATATATATATATATATATATATATATATAGTTAGTTAGTTAGTTAACCAACCACACCTCCACCACTCCTACCGCTCCGGCGACCATTCCGACTACTATTTCGGTGACCGTTCCGACGATTTCTCCGATTTCGACGACTATTCCGATGACCGTTCCGGCGACTACTCCGATTTCGGCGAGTATTATAGGGTCATAGTTCAAAAATTTTATAGGTCACAATTAATTCGTTGGTCACAAATTTCAAAATTAGTTGGTCACAGATCAAAATTTATAAGTCACACGGTTACAGACTTCCAAATTAGTTGGTCACAGATTTTTTCACAGTCACAGATTATATGATTTTTAGGTCACAGATAACAAAATTGTTGGTCACGGATTATATTTTTAGTCAGGGATTATCGAATTTTAAGGTTACAGATTATAATTTTAGTCATAGAAGGTCACACGAACACAGATTTTCAAATTATTTGGTCATAGATTTTTTCATGCCACAGATTATATAATTTTTAGGTCACAACCACCGCCTCCACGACAACCACCTCCACTGCCACTTGCGCACCCTCATCGCACCCCACCACCACCACCACAACACCATGGGTTTCCACCACCAACAGAAATGCACAACTGTGACCGCAACCACAAACAACCACCTCCACCACCAACAAAAAGAACCCCCACCAACAACAAAAAGGCACCACCACCGTCACTGCCCATCGCCACCAACAACAACCTATCAACACAACCTAACCCATACTCTACCATCTCGCAACCCCACTCCACTCCACGTGGTGCCACCACCATCAACACCAATGACGCTCAAACGACAGTGGGTACACATTTAATCGATCCAATTGCTGCTCAATTGCCTCGAAATTTGATCCCCAAAGTCGCGACTAGGACAATTTCGTTAATTGAAATTGGTGGCCAAATTACACATATCAGCACCACCACACATTACACAAATCAGCACACACAAATAGCACAAATCAGCCACCTCCACTGCCTGCGGTGTTCAGATTGACGCTGTGACGACTTCGCAGCAGTCGTGGCATCAAAGCTCGTCGCGGCCAGGAGAGGTGCATCGAAGCTCGTCGCGGCCACCTCCACCACCTGTCGGCAGTGAGCGAAGACGATGGAGAGGGAGAGTGGTCTCCGACAATGGGCGAAGACGGCGGCTGAGGGAGAGGAAATGAGTGAGACGGAGAGAGTGAGAGAGAGAGAGAGAGAGAAACGTGATTTAGGGTTTGAAAATTAATTTAGGGGTGGGGTATATATATACTAATTTTTATAATATTATTATTAATATTTAATTAAATATAAAAAAATCTGTATCTATATATAAAATATCTGATTTTTGAAAATTAAAACTTGACATCTGATTTTTGAATTTAGATCTCCAAAAGTAGGGAATTTGGTAATTTGCACATATATAATTGATTTCCCAGCAAGCAGCCCAATGTCTCTGTCCAATTGGGTGTATTAATACAACCACAAATTGTGCTCTTTCTCTCCAATTCAGCCCAGTTCAGCCGCCCTTTTTTATTCTGTTTTTACTCTCTGTTCAGCCCACTATCTGTATGTATATAGAATATAATTTCAGCACTCTATTTCCTCTCTTCCAGCTGCCAATGTGTATGTATGTATCCTCCATTTCAGCAGCCGGCAGATGTGTGTTTTTCCTCTTGCTCTGCCGCAATACCTCTCTCTCTCTCTCTCTACATGCGGCTCTCTCCCCTCTTTTGTGCGTCTGTGTGTATCTATTTATATATGACTCCCAAAACCTATTATTGATGCCCAATACCACAATAAAAAAATCAGCCGCCAATTGCTTCTTCCCAGGGGTCCAAGTGCACCCAAGGCCCAATTCCAATTTCAATGCATTATTTATGTTCAAGGCTTCAATTCTTTCAAATAATACAATGCAGTCCTTAAGACAAATTTATTTTTCCAGCCCATGTTCTCTTTATTTCAATTCAAGTCCTTCAATTTCAAAAATGTAAGAATTTGATCTCAACATTGTATCTAATAGACGATTAATCCTTCATTATTTTTCAATTGCTTCAAACAAGTCCATAACTAAAAACAAAAGAAAACTAACACAAGTTAAGCAAAATTAATGATTTGACGACATAAAAGTTTAGTAATTTGATCCAAATAAATGCACAAGTTGCACTTATCAATTATCCATTAGACTTGTCTTATAGCTAGATCAAGTTTTCGATTGTGATTACCCAGATAAATAAATATAATGAGAACTCAGGTAAGATATCGAGTAATATCTGAACTAAGATCTGTAGGGTGTATTCAATTTGTAAAATGAGACATGCATCCTACAAAGGGGAGAAAATATCGAAACACATGTTTCGTACTATGTGTGCTCTAGCGACCAATAAGAAATGAAAAAATAGATTCCCGCTTCTTTATTGTGTGAATATCTGAGGCACATAGACCTCACTTATTTACCCTCATAAATTTTGACTGTTTCTCAAAATTTTATTCCGATGTTGCTACTTTAGTTTATTGTCAATAACTATGGTCGATTTGGTTTGATGGGATATGTCTAGGAAATCAGCTAACTTGAAATTAAGGGATTCAAATAGGAAATGAAAACTGTTTTGTCGAACACCTTAGCTTGTATTCACGAACCAGACAATTGTGTTAACCAGTTTTTAGATTTTGTAACACAATTGTGAATACAATGTAAATGAGAAAGTTGAATATGTTCTTTGATTTTTTGAGGGGTCAGAAATACTCTAACTAGTGTTACAAAATATGTCTAGCGAGAAATGTTTTTTTCTCTTGTAGATCTTCCATATATCCCTAAAGTGTGTATAGTGTTGTGTGCTCTTAAATTAACTCAGTGGTTACACAATCCATTTACCTCTATGAACTAGGAGATCTTGAAAATATTATATTAGAATTAGGTCAAGTCCATTATGTGCAAGTGAGACTTGTTGGTATAAAATGGGTCGCCCATGTGAGCTGAAACAACCCGAATTGCATGAGAATAGTTTGGAGGAAGAAGTTGAGAGAGTTGAAGTTTGAATTTCAATCTTAACTTCTCGACCACATATGACTTCTATATAACTCACAATCCTCCAAAACCGTAAGATTCATGTAAAATTCGGATGTAGAAATGTGTGTGAAAATAAATATGAGTTTTGACTTGATTTTGCCAAATTTACATCTCTAAGTTGGTTCTTGGATTGGGGATATCAAACTCCTTCCATTGTGATCGAGTTTCTAACCATAAGATGAGTGTTTGGGAGTGCACGAATCAAACAACAAAGACAAGTAATTCAACCTCTCGTTTTTTGGGATTTCAAGTAAGTTCCACAACTTGGAACTAAATTAGAAGCGTGCTAGCATATTTTATATTATGCGTGCAATACGCATATCAAATGTGAACAAAGTGAATAGAATTGTATCACATTAATTAATCTTGAAAACCACACAACCTACTAATTGGGATATGGTATGTGATGAGAATCGAAACATGCAAGATTCTACTGCATTTAAAGGATTCAAGAATCAAGAATACCAAATCCAGAATTTTTCCCAGAAAGCTTAATGACAACCTTCTATTCTTTAATTTTAGTATATACAAGTAAATTAACGTACTTAACAAAAAATATAACATGCAAGATAATTTCTCAGTTTTACCATGATATTTGTTCGTTATTACCAATTCTCTCTATTTTGCTTGAATGAGACTCTTGTCTTTTCTAATTATCCATTTTGATATCAATCTAAAATTTGATTGTTGCAAGAGTCCTTTCGGTATTTCTCGAACCACTCTAACTTGACAGGTTTACTTAATTTCTCATATAGAAGACAATGGTGGTTTCATGCCATCACAAAACTTGAAATATCGTCTTTAAGATTGTTGGTGGACGATATTAGCCGCCACTCCAGTAATTCACACGGGTAAGCAAAAATGCCTCCAAGATACATTGGAATCAAAATACGGCGTCTTCGTCTTGCACTAATGAACACAACCCAATACTTAGGGGAGAATAAGCCAATATACAGAGGCTCGTGTATTGTATTTCCAGATTACAAAACAAGAATAAACTTTGAAAAGATTGAATGTAAGAAAAGTATAGCTTTAAGGACGAACTTAAAGGAGAATCATTCCATAAATTTACATATTTTTTGTAACGTCCCAAAAAACTTGAGGTACTTTTTAAGGGGAAATACAAGCAAATAGCCTAAATAAAAAGCCATATTTCCAAAATATCATTTGACTATTCTAAACATTTGGAACTACCTAAAATACCCCAATATAGAATTTACAACTAAGTCACTATAATATGAATAGATTTTCCTTTTAAGTCCTCAAAATATTTAAAATTCTAATTTTATTATAATCTTTACATAATAATGAATCAACACACAATGAAAAAACCTAGAGGCCCGAGAGGACCTTATAAAACTAAGAAGTTTATAAAGGAAACAAGGAAAGATAAAATAGAAAAAGAATTCAATGAAAATATAACCAAAAGAGAATATACAAATCAATTATATGCATCACAAGAAACTTTAAAATGTTTTAAGAATAATATATCTGAAAATTTTATAAAATGACCAGTCAGAACCTTAATAATAGATGATATTCAAGATCTTATAGATAAAATCGAAAAAAGAAAAATGAGAATGATAACAAATCATAAGACACTTGTACAGTTAAATGATGATATAATTATAGATTTGGATGTTATAAATTGCCAAACTTTTATAGATTTTGAAGAAATTATAAGAGAATATGGACTTTAATTTAATTTCTAAGGAGACTATTAAACATATTATCTCATTGAATATTATCTAACAATAAATGAGGAAATCAGAATTCCATAAGATGTGTCGTGAATATAAAAGATTAAGATATAGATTAACTAATAGATTTTATATTCTTCTAATAAATCAGAGAATAACAAAAGAATGTCTAATAAAATATTTAGAAAATACTAAGAATACTTAAATATTTTGAACCCTATTTGATTAAACTTTATAATCTTTCATATAAATTTATTTTGATTATAGATTTATTTTGATTTTTGTTCACTCTAAGTAGCAACCCCCCCCCCCCCCCTCCTTTTTTTTTGGTATTAGAGTCATAGATCTATAAAGACCATAAAAAATAAAGAAAATAAAGAACTATAAAAATCATGGAAGTTAAAATTACTAAAACAGATTGGTATTATAAGTTAGAAGAAGAACGAGGAAGTTACATATTTTTAGAACCTATTCCTAAAAAGTTAAAAATAATAACATTGATTATAATTAAAGAATTACCTAGAGAAATAAGACAACAAATATTACATAAATTAATAATAGGATCCATAAAAGATGAATATATATACGAAAAAATCATTACAGAATTTGAAAAAGAAGAAATTGTGTTATATTGTAAAGAAAATTATGAATCATTATAAAAATTAATTCTTAATAAAATACTTGACTAAATATGGAAAAACATGAAAGAAAACTTGAAAAGGATCTTAATACTATGTATAGATTATATCAACAAATAGATAATGTGTTATTAATACCACAAGAGAACAAATTAACAAATAGTGAGGAAAAACAAATATTAAAAATAAGACAAGAAAAATCTAAAATAAAAGCAAGATACTTTAAGAATTTAAAAGAACTTCCAAATACAGAATATGCTAAATTCAGATTTGATAAAATAATAAAAAAATCAAAAGATAATTAATGTAAATTATTTTATTTCACCAAATCAAAAATAAAACCTGAATATTAACGAATCTTCTTTGTGAAGAAATGAATGAACATATGAATGAACTTAAACAATTGATAAAAATATTAATAACTGATGTCCAAAATTTAAGAAGTGAAATAAAAGAAGTAAGAAATAATATAAATATATTAAAAATTGAAATTAGAGAATTAAAAGAAAACAATAAAAATAAAGATAAGAAAATAGATAAAAAATTTATAGAAAAAGAGATGTCGAGAATTGAAAAGAAACACATAGAACCACTACAACAAATGTTACTTTTTACGACATGCATTTACGGCGTGCATTTAAGGCATGCCGTAAAAGTTAACTATTTACAGCATGCCTTAAATGCACGCCGTAATAAATCAGTTACAAAAAGTATTTACGGCATACATTGATGGCATACCGTAAAAAGTAACATTTTACGGCATACATTGATCGCACGCCGTAAAGCCAACGACAAATTTTTTTTTTAATTATGAAATACTAAATTCTAGCTTAAGCTTAAAATTGAAGCCCGAGACCTATTTGATCCAGCCCAATACTAGCAGCCCATTACAGAGTTTTTCTCAATTCATTCACAATTCCTTCCCTTCAATCAATTGATAGAGTTTTTCTCTTCCCAATTCGTTCCAAATTCCACCTCCAATCTCCGCCGGTTGCTGCTCAACTCACCTCCCTTTTTCTCCTCTGTTTCGCCTCCGCCGGTTAGTACGTAGTTGCACGCTGTAAAAAGTAAGTAACCTACCTTTTACGGCATCGCTTTATACGGCGTGCGGCTGCACGCCGTAAAGTTTTATTTACGGCATACAATGGACGCTTTAAAAATAAACATTTGTTGTAGTGAACAAGAAAATTTAGTAATAGAAGCAAAAAATGTGGGTGATGAATTTAGAAAAAAGATTTTACCTAAAATATTAGAAGAAGAAGAAAATTTTAAAAAATCACTAGGAAAATTTAAAACTGAAGAGGAGAAAATTAAAGAAGATAATAAAGATGAATGAGGAATTAGATTTATTAATAGAAAACTTTGACCAACTTAGCTTAGAAAATGTAAGTGAATATCAAGTCCTAATGAATAATGGAGGAGGATCTACTCCATCAGAAACTTCTAATCAACCTGAAAAATTAAATGAAGTAAATATAAACCATATAAACAATTCTATGATAAGGTAAGAGATAAACAACCACCTAAAGGAATTAAATATAAAGATAAATTTGAATTAAATGATAATTATGATAAACAAATTAACCATGGAGGAACAAAATTAAATCTAGATTGTAAGATAGATACTGAAAAAACCTTATTAACTTGGGCAGATTCAATGATACTATTCTTTTTATATAACAAAGATGATACATAGGAAAATACAAAAAAAAATAGAATTCTTAAAATCATCATTCGAAGGAAATGTGAGAAACTTGTGGGAATGAATAAATAATGATACAAAATCATTAATAAAAAGAAATGTACAAACAGAAATAATAAAATCAGATAAACAAGGTATAGAAAGATTAGTAGAATATATTGCAGATGAATTCTTCGAAAAAAATTGGATGGGAAATGTTGAAGGAGGAGCAAAAAGAGAAAAAGATAGTGCTAGAATTAAGTTAATAAATTTAACAATATGTGATGTGTAAAATTAAATAATACACTTGTGAGTTTAGAAATTACTATTCTATACAATTTTATAGTAACGAAAACCAGGAAGTATATCAAGATATGTACTATAATAAATTACCAGGAACATGAGGAATATATTTTAAAAATAGAATTTGAAAAATATATTAAAGATAATATTGGAATACCAAGATCTTTAGGATCAAGAATAAAATTTCTATTTAAAAAATTAGCACATATATGTCAACAAAGACAATTATTAAAAAGATCAGAAAAATTAACAAGGATATGTTGTAAGATATGGAAAAATCTACACAATGAGGATGTAATCTTGAAAGAAAAAATATTAAAAGAAAATATAAGAATAGAAAGTTTAAAAAATTCAGAAATTTTAGGAAAAAATATATAAAACCAAGAATAAGATATTATAAAAGAAAGTATAATCCGAATAAATAACAAAAGAATAAACCTTACAAAAAGATAAAAGCCAATGTAAATATCGGAATTGTGGAGAGATAGATCATATAAATCCAGATTATAATATAAGGAGAGTTAAAATATTACAGACACAATATTTGGAGATAGAAGATGAATTAATATATGATATTGAACAATATTATAATCAAGAAGTATACATAAGTGAAATAGATTCAGAAAATAATGAGTCAAAATCTGAATAAAGAAATTGAAGAAATAGAAAACTATAATATAGAAATGCAAGAATACGAAGGTATGGAAGGATATGGATTAAAAGTAACTTTTGATAATAATAAATTTAAAAAATTACAAAAATTATCTTTAGACTTGAAAATAGGAAAATTGGAAATTCTTGATAGGATTTGGAAAAGAGAAATGATGGCTATAAATGAATATCATAAAATTGAAAAAACTATAGATATTAGAACAACTCAAGGAACACATAAATTAAACATTTTAACAAGAAATACAATAGAAGAGTTATTATAAAAAAAAAGTGAAAAAATTCAATGTCTATCTAGTTGGAATATAAATAATGTTTAAATATTTATTTAGAGAGTGAATAGATTCACCTTTAACTGTAAGTTTACATGATGGAAGAATAATAAATTCAAAAGACAGCCATCTAGGAACTATAGAAGGAAATCTAGCTATCAAAAAATGATATTTACTTGTTACCTAAAATATTGTATATTATTAAAAGATAAACTTTAATGAAGTCTTGGGTTTACATTTCAAGTTACATAGAAATGATATAATGCAATCAGGAGATCAAATTATGACTATTGAATATAGACTTTATATACATTTACCAATTCTAATTATGGAAACATCTATTCTAAGAAACAATATATAGAAGTTCATAAGGAGTGTAAAGATATCAGTAAGATAATAGAACCAAATAAGCAGGTAAATATGATTCCAAGGAATATGAATTTAGAATATCAAAGGATAAATCTGAAATAATAAAATTAGGAAAAGAAGAATATTCTGATAATCATATAATATTTAAAGATGGAAAATTAATTAGAAAATCAAAAAGTCTTAGAATACCTAATAAAAAATCATTAGCAGAAAGTAGCCACATAAGAGAAATAAAACTTCATAAGAATGCAGGAAATATAAAATAAATGGAGAATATTTTAATGGAAGAGATTATATATCAGGACCAAATATATTAATAGATACAGGAGCCAGTAAATGTCATATAGTTTCAATAAGAAATAAAGGATTAGTGCCTCATAAAATTGAACCATATAGGTATGTAAATTTTAATGGATAAATGCATACTATAGAATTAGAAGTAAAAGTACATATAAAAATAAGAGGAATTGATCTTATAGTGCCATGTTATATAGATGATAGAATGAATATAAACCCTCATATATTATTAGGGATGATCTTTTTAAATGGATTTGAAAACTATAGTATAAAAAGAGAAGGACTATATATATTTCATAATGGACAAACTATATTATGTAATAAATAATTAAATGAATAATCAAATAAGTTTTCGATTAGCTGTATATATACAAGTTACTATTATAGAATCAGATATAACAACTTGTGCTTTGATAGACACAGAAAGTGATATAACTTTATTTAAGAATTTATTAATAAAATCATGGGATAATAAAAGTAAGATAAAATTAACTAGAGTAACGGGAGAAGATACTTAAATAATAAACAGTTCTGATAAGATTAGTATAATCATTGGAATTAAGCAAATAATAATAAATATGATATATAGTTATGATAAATTAGAATGCGATATATTATTTGGAAATGACTTTATACAACAATTCCAATATTATAAACAAAATAATTATATGATAATGTTACAAACCCCTTGTAGACATTTATTAAAAATACCAAGAGAATTTAGACCCTATAGAGTTTAGTCAGTCCAGCTTGGTGATAGATGAGAGAAAAAAAAAAACCAATTATGCATAATGAGATAAAAAATAAAAGAATAATGTATAAAAAAGTCTTAAAAATAGAAGTAGAAATAAGTATAGAAAAAATTATAGAATAAATAGAAAAAGTTTATGGAGAAAATTCATTGATATTTTGAAAACCATACCATCCTGAAGCAAAAATAAAATTAACAGAAAATAAAATTATAAGAGTTAGACCAATGATGTATACCATACAAGATACACAAGAGTTCAAAGTCCAAATAAAAGAATTATTAGAACAGAAACTTATCAGACCAAGTAATGGACAACATAATAGTCCAGCTTTTATGATAATGAAACATTTTGAACAAGTTAGAGGAAAAATCAGAATGGTAATAAATTATAAAGAATTAAATAAGTCTACTAGATTTGGTGGATACTTTTTACTAAACAAAGAAATCCTAATAAACCTTGTAAAAGAAAAATAATATTACTCTAAATTTGATTATAAATCAGGATTTTGACATATAAAAATGGAAGAAGATAGTATACAATATACCGCTTTTAATACACTTCAAGGCAAATATGAATGGTTAGTAATGCATTTTGGATTAAAAAATGCACCTCAAATATATCAAAGAAAAATAGATAATATATTTAGAAAATTTAATAAATTCCTGATCGCATATGTTGATGATATATTAATATGTTCTAATAACAAGGAAGAACATATAAATCATTTAATACAATTTAAAGCTTGTTTGGTGCAGATTAAAATGAAAGAATACACTTTTTTGAGGTGATGCGATGGAGAATATGTGGTTGAAAATGAAGGAAAAGTTATTGATGTGATGAAAAATATTATTTTATTGAAAAATATGTGGTTGAAAATGAGTAGAAAAATAAGAATGAAAAAAGTAATGTGGATCAAACAGGGGCTTATAAATGAATGTAAAAAGGAAGAATTTGTTCTTTCCAAAAAGAAAACTATTATAGAAAAACAAGAGATTGATTTTCTTGGATTAACAATAGATAAAAGAGGAATAAAATTACAAAATCATATATCTAAAAAGATAGATAGTTTTCCAAACAAATTAGAATAAAAAAAACAAATACAAAAGTTCTTAGAGTGTCTAAATTATACAGAAATATTTATTGAAAACCTTTCAAAAAAGAGACATAAAATACAAATTTTACTTAGAAAAACAAATTCTAAGGGATGGAATGAGGAACGTATAGAAATTGTTAAATCATTAAAAGAAGAATGTAAAAATCTACCAAAATTAAGATTACCAGATGAAAAAGACAATTTAGTTATTAATATAGATGCATCGGATAAATATTGGGCAGCCATATTAAAAACATACTTAAATGAGATTTGCAGATATTCAAGTGGAACTTTTAATCAAGCAAAGATAAATTATAGCATTCATGAAAAAGAATTATTAGCAATAATTAGAGAAATAAAAAAGTTTTCATTATTCTTATTATCTAAAAAACTCATTGTTGAAACTTACAATTCTCAAGTTGTAGGATTAGTCAGAAATAAGATGACAAGCATATTTATCTTTTTATAATTTTGATATTATTCATATTAAAGGTGTGAATAATTATCTTGTAGATTTCTTCAGTAGAAACATAAAATTTGCTGATGGATAAAAACAAGATTATGGAATTATATCAATCTGTCATTCATATACAAAAAAGGATCGACTTCCTCAAAGAAGAAACTGAAGACAGAGATACCGGTGCGCTACAGATCTCATAGATATTCAACTCAAACATAAAACTATTGTTGGATATCACTGCAGAACAACATAAAAATTCCATAGAACTTAAAAATCAAGTTGATGCTATTGTAGCACAACTGAAAAATATACTGTCTGAGACAGAAATACCGAAAGAGCTCAGAAATGAGTTTTCCAATTCAATACCAAACAGGTAAGCGGGAAGCAGCAGTGGGCCCAGAAGGGACAACATACCAACTGATAAAAAAGGAAATGCTCTTTCAGTAACATCAAATAAAAAAGTGATGGTACGAGCAGATAAAAATGATTCCAAAACAATCAGCATCATAGACCAAGATGATAAGACCTAAAAGAAGAAGAATATGCCAAAATAGTCCAAATAGTCTATGAAATGAAGATCAGTGATTCATATTTCATCTCTTCGGGGACATAATGTTTACCCCAGAGTCACAGCTATGGAAGTAGGTGATCCTACATTCATAAAAGTAATTGTAGACTATGGATTCTTGGATTTGATATATTTGGGAAAAAATTTGATAGAATTATCAAAATTTGATGAAATGTTCGTAAAGGAAGTATCAAAATTTTCCAAAGGACAAAGGGTATATTTAAAATCCTACTCAATAAGTCCTGAATATGATAGAATTGTTTACTATCCGGTTGAACACATAATATCAATTGGATGTGTAGCAGCCAACTTCAATATAGATGTCATGGAAAATGAGAAGAAAATGCCAAAGGGAACCAAGTCATGGATAAAACATAGAAAAGCACTTGGGATCAAAGCCATATACAATATTGCAAAAAAATTATATGATAAAAAATTCTCATGTCTTTGCCAATATGAAAATTGGATGATATTAACAAATGGAGGATATGGGAAATCAGAAATATTGAAAGAATACATTACAAAATTTGACATACATGAATTTCCGGGATGTCCTACCACCATAAAAGAATCTTGCCAGCTGTGGGACTATCCAAGCTGCATGTGAAGATGTAGGACCAGAAGGACAATAATAGAAGGGTGGTGCCCGGTGCCCTGAATAAAGAAGATGTGAAATAAAGTTGATTGTCTTATACAATTATAGAGCCACGATAATTTAGTGGTTAGACTTTTAAAACTTCATAATTGGAGAATGATGTAATCAATGATGTAAGGAGGCCAATAATTTTGCCTAAATTAGATATATAAATAGAAGCCCAAACGGGCTTGAAGAAAGAAATGAACGAATTTGAGCACTTAGTTTGTGAGAAAGCCAAAAATCTTCTGTCAATCTTGTATCAATTCCAAATATATCAATACTACCAATTTTGAATAGATCATTCACATTTCAATCCTGTAAGAAAAGATATGAATTTCTAAACCTCTTATCTCATAGATTCTTGAAAGATGAAAGGAAAGATTTCTTTCTTACTTTAACAAAAGGAGAGTTTTCCTTATTTAGGATCTATAATTTTAATTCTTAGAAAAGATACAGTGAGAGTAAAAGCTGGAATAACAAAGATCCCGTATAGGCTGGAGGCCGTTGAAGGGAATAGTTTGTAGATCCAGAAGCTTGAAGGTCACTATGTTCTGAGGATAAAAGCCTATAATGAAAATTAAGGTAAAACTATTAGTTTTGTCAAATTTCTAAAGAAGTTTCCTTAGATCTTAGAAGAATCGTATGGATTATTCATATTGATGTTTGTTTTGTTACCAGGTAATGATTAAAACGCCAGGATATACCATAGAAGGATTAGATAAACTGGTAGATAGAATGTTAGAAAAAATAAAAAATATTGCAAATCAAAAAGAAAATATGGATATATTATCTGAAGAATACGAGAAACTAAACGAAGAACATGATAAATATGTTACAGATTACTCTAATTTGTTAGATCGTATAATGGAACTATATATCATAATTAGAAATAGAAGAAATATAAGGTAAAGACTAATTCTAGAACCTATGATAAAAGAAGGATATATTATGCAATTTAAAAGAATTCATTTCATTAAAGGTAATATAGATTTTTCCATAAAAAATCTAAAAAACATAATTGACAAGACTAAATTGAAAAATCTCCCATCTTTAAGTACGTTACAGTGTAAATTTGGAGGTTAGGGACGTTTTGAAAAGTCTAGAAGTATTAGGGATGGCAACGATTCGGTTTGGGGTCGGTTCAGCCAAAACCATAACCGCACCACCAAATTTTGGCCATACCATAGCCGCACCTAATCATGTAAGTCGGTTCGGTTCGGCTCAATTCTTATCTCGGTTCGATTCGATTAATAATCACGAAAATAAATTATTTCTTATAAGTCAAAACTCCAACCGTCAAATTGAAAAAAAAATTATGAAGAAAAGTCAATAAATACAAAAACACAATATTAAGCCAATTTAGCAAACAATATCCCAAATGAAAATGCAAATAATATCCCAACTTCCAAATGCAAAATTCAAATTTACCAAACAATATTATCAACATAGGTCAAGACTCTTACTAACATAGAGGAACTGAAGAACGCATAAACTAGCAAGCAAAACAGACTAAAAATCACATTTTTTGGGCCACACATCATATATTTAAATAATATTATAAAGAAAATGCAATCAAGTATAATGTATTTGGGCTTTGTTGAATTGTACATGGAAGATTGTTTGAAGCCAATGGATGCAGAACAACTTAGGGAGTGTGCTCACAAAATGGTAGATTTCGTTTGTGATTACTACAATTTGAGGTTGAGGTACAGGCAGCAGAGCGCCGACGGATCTGATTTGGTTCATTGGTGAGTGGATGACTGTTTTGTAAATTTGATTTCCAATTTTCAATTTTAACGTGTAGGATTGGAGTTAGGTTATTGAGTTAAGGGTTTACTAGTAATGTTAATTGGGCCATAATTTTGGGGAAGCCCAATTGTCAAAATTGCCCAATTAATTTTGGGAAAGAATAATGGAAAGCTCAATTGTTCAATTATTTTTTTTAACGGGTAATCGGTTCGGGGCGGGGCACCGTCGCTAAATACCATATCCGCCCCACTCCGAACCAGGTCATTAAAATCAAAACCATAACCACCCAATTGCACCATTGGTTCGATTTTTTTTTGCCCCATTCAGTTCAGTTAACTGCGATTTTCGGTTTTAACAATTCGAATTGCCATCCCTAAGTATTCCGAAGTAATGTCATGTAAGGAAATTATGGTTAATTAAGTTTAGGGACCAAAATTAAATGTTAGGGAAACTAAATGAATGTTTATAGATATATAAGAAATATACTAAAGGACCAAATCATAAGGAAATCCGAAACTAGGACCCAAATTTGATATGAAGACTGAAAATTTTAAATTTCAGCATGTTTGGACAATCAACTTTCGGGGCTTCGTTTGAGCTCTACGAGCATCCATTTGAGATGATTCGAATTGCATTTTAAAGTACTAGATGATTACTTTAGGGGGGAAAGTTGATATTTACCAATAGGTAAAGAATTGAGGTTCAAATTCATGTTCAAATTAGGCACCTATAGCTGCTTGAACAGTATGTATATACACTTGGTGACTGAAATTTAACGTTGTGGGGGCGCGTGTCTCCCTTTTAAGTCATTACCACTTCATGCACAAGACACCTAGGATCGAGTTTCTACGCTTAAACCCTAGGAGATTTGTTAAACTGAGAAGAGCAAATCAATTGAGAGAAGGGAGACGAGGGAAATCAGATTGATTCACTTGAATTCAAAATACAGAAAATGGAAAGGGGGCTAATTAACGATCAACAGAATGAACTAAGTAAAAGACAGAAAAGCCCCTGACTAAGTAAAAGACAGAAATGCCCCTGAAACAACTAATTAATAGCTCAACACTCCCCCTCAAGATGGCGAGTGCAAATTTAACACTCCCATCTTGCTAAGAAGCAAAGCAAGCTGTGCTCCAGTTAAAACCTTAGTCAGCAGATCAGCCAATTGCAACTAAGAAACGTGTACAGCATTTTAACCTCATTGGCTTGGACTTTATCTCGCACCAAATGACAATCTATCTCTATGTGCTTGGTTCTTTCGTGGAAAATGGGGTTGCTGGCAATGTGGATTGCAGACTGATTATCACAAAACAACAATGCTGGTCTGCTGCGATCAATTCCCAAATCATTCAATATATATTTCAACCATGTAAATTCACAAATCGCTGCTGCCATAGATCTGTATTCAACCTCAGCTGAAGATCTTGATACGGTATGTTGCTTCTTAGATTTCCATGACACTAGAGAACTCCCCAAGAAGATACAATAACCTGTGACCGATCATCTTGTATCTGAACATGACGCCCAGTCAGCGTCACAATACCCCTTCAACTGAAGATCAGATTTGCTAGGAAAGAATAGCCCCTATCCTGGTGTACTCTTCAGATATCGCAGTATATGGTAGGTTGCCTCCAAATGAGGCTGTCTTGGAGACTGAAGAATTAACTTAAAACCTGTACAGGATAAGAAAGATCTAGCTTGGTTATGGTTAAGTACAGGAACCTTCCAATAAGTCTTCTGAAACTACTGGGATTAGCTATAGGTTCTCCTTCACCCTTTCTAAATTTCAAATTATATGGCAAGGGGCTATTAGCTGGTTTAGCACCAAGATACCCAGCATCTGTCAGAACATCTAACGCATACTTTCTCTGACATACTGATATGCCTGTTGAGTTCCTTGCCACTTCAAGATCCAGGAAGTACTTCAGAATGTCTAAATCCTTAAGCTTGAACTGCTTATTTAACAAATCCTTGAACTGATCAATGTAAGTCAAATCATTTCCCCCAAGAATAATGTCTCAACGTAGATTAAAAGGATGGTGAGCGAGCAGCCATCCATATTGCTGAACAAAGAATGATCTGATTTTTATTGTTTAAAACCCTGTGATAAAATATAGGAAGTCAGTTTCACATTCCATTGTCTCGAGGCTTGTTTCAAACCATATATTGACTTGTTCAGTCGACAAACCAATTGTTCACCTCTCTCCCCCTGCTGCTCGTAACTAGGAGGCATAACCATATAAACCTCCTCAGCCAATTCACCATGGAGAAAGGCATTATTAATATCTAATTGGTGAAGATGCCTTTTTTTAGCAGCCGCCACTGCCAAAAGAGTTTTTACAGTTACTAGCTTTGCAACTGGAGAAAAAGTCTCCTCATAATCTAAACCAGCTTGTTGAATAAAGCCTTTGGCCACCAAACGTGCCTTTTTCCTCTCTCCAATGCCATCAGAATTCATTTTAACCTTGAAGACCCATTTACAATCAACTGGAGTCTTGTGAGCAGGAAGCACTGTAACCTCCTAGGTATTGTTGGAAACTAAAGCATTATATTCATCATCCATGGCTGCAATCCAATCCGGATGGTGAAATGCTTCAGCAAAAGATTTGGGCTCAAAAATAATAGACAGAGCCAGTGTAAAATTTTTGTGATGAGGAGATAATTGATCATAGCCCAAGTGATCTTCAATAGGATATTTTATGCTGGATTCAATCTCTTTCTTCATAGAAGCCGATTGAGGTGACAATTGAGACATGAGACCACAGTGGTAATCTTTCAGTTAAGAGGGAGCACATTTGACTCTGGTGGATTTTCTAATAGGTGTGACAGGTAAAGAGGTAGGATGAAGAGATGGACCATTGGCAGAATCCACAGGAGAAGAATCAATTGGGGAGTTGTGAGGGGTTGAAACATGATGATTGTTCGGGATAGGTCTGGAAGAAGTTTCATCCATATGCTGATGATTTCTGATAGGAAACAAAGTGGGGATTGGGTCAATGAACTTTCAGATTTTGATAGGAAATGAAGAAATGAAGGATGATGAAAGGGGAAAATGTTCTCAAAAAAGGAGACATCTCTAGATACAAAGACCACTTTAGTTTTGAGATTGAAAAGCTTACAAGCTTTTACTCCAAAAGGATAGCCAAGAAAGATGCAAGGCACTGCCCTTGGGTTAAATTTTGATCTATTCCTTCTCAAGGTAGAAGCGTAGCATAGACATCCGAAGACTCGTAAGTGGTTGTAGAAAGGAGCTGTCTGAAATAATGTTTCATAGGGAGTTTTATTTTCGAGAAGACTGGTGGGAGTCCTATTTATGATATAGGTGGCAGTTAAGAGAAAATATCCCCAAAATTGGTGAGGAATGTTAGCTTGAAACTTAAGAGCTCGAGCAACATTGAGCAAGTGTTGATGTTTCCTCTCGACTACCCCATTTTGCTGAGGTGTTTCGACACAAGTAAGCTGATGAATAATGCCCTTGGAAAGGTAGAAATCAGGCATTTGAAATTCTAATCCATTGTCAGATCTGATGGTTTTTATGTTGCACTGAAAGTGAGTCTTAATAAGATAGAAGGACTGAATGAGGACTCTAGCCTGAGACTTGTTCATCATGAGATAAGTCCAAGTCATTCGAGTAAAATCATCAACAATAGTGAGAAAATATTTCGAACCATTCAAGGAGGAGACTGAATAGGGTCCCCAAATGTCGCAATGTACAATTTTAAAGGGCCTGAATGTTTTAGTGCCACTTTTAGGAAAGGACAGCCTATGCTGTTTAACCAAAGGACAGATAGGACAATGCAGGTTTTTATTGACATCAATATTAGGAATAGATTTATTCAAAAATGAGAGTTTAGGGGTGGACAAATGTCCTAATAGACAATGCCAGATATTAATATTCATTGTGAAATCAGTACCATCAATGGTATTACAAACAGGAACAGGCTTATTACAATCAAAAGGAAAATTTGAAAGGAGAACAGCAGGAACAGCAGGAGCGGATTGAAGATGTTGCTGATGATGTGAAAGTTGAACAGCAGAAACAGAATTGGGATTTGATTGTTGGAAGTAATATAATCCATGCTCAAGTCTGCCTACCCCAATCGTCTTCCATGTTGAAGGATCCTGAATAAAGCAAATGTCATGAAAAAAAGTCAGATAACACTGATGCTGGCGAATCAACTTACTCACAGATATCATGTTAATTTTAAAAGATGGCACAACAAGCACATTTTGTAAGCATAAAGTAGGAGACAACTTCACTTCTCCAATATGAGTAACTGCAACTAAAGCACTATTAGGTAACCTCACAGAAGTACCAAGCATATCTGTCACATTAGTTAGACTTTTGACTGAATTAACCATGTGTTCAGATGCACCAGTGTGAAGAATAAAGAAGGTTTCATCATGTATGTTCCAAAGAGATTTTGTAAGCAATGCATTATTCCAACTCTTGATGTCTCAAAATCCCAAGCCTCCTTCACTTTTGGGAAGACACACATTCGTCCAAGCAACTAGTGGCTTTTTGGAATTCCAAAGGAAGTTCCTACAAATCCATGTAATTCTCAATGTAACCGCAGCCGGAATTGGAAATATAGATAACTAAAAACATTCCATTCCTTGCAAAACGGCTCTCACCAATTCGGCCGTTCCGACGTACGACAATGAAATACGTGTCCATGTGTTAATGTTTGCCGTAATCCTATCCAAAAATGGTGCAAAATGATTAACTTTCAATTTTTCGAATGCGAGTGGTATTCCCAAATATCTAAATGGCATGGTCCCCTTAGGCATGCCCACAACATCCTGAATTACCTCCAAATTTGCCCCATAAATACCTGTTGTATATAGATTGGATTTATTCACATTAACCGTTAATCCAGAGCAATTATTGAACTTGGACAAGCATTGCATCAATACGCTCACCGAAATAACATCACCCTTGGAGAATAGCATCAAATCATCTATGAAAGCCAAATGTGTGATATTCAAGAGCCCACACTTTGGATGATAGTTGAATTCACTATTGCTAGTGGCTCTCTTCAATGATCTTGACAAGTGTTCAAGGCAAATCATGAATAAAAATGGCGATAAGGGATCACCTTGTCTTAATCCCCTTTACCTTTAATGAAATCATATAAGCTTCCATCAAGAGCAACAGAGTAAGAGGGTGTAGAAATACATACCATCACCCACTGAATGAATCTCGTCGGAAAACCCAATCCTTCCAAAACTGATTTAAGAAAGCTCCAATCGATGGAATCATATGCCTTTCTTAGATCAATCTTGAGAAGACATCTAGGTGATGTTCTTTTCCTATTGTATTGCCTTAACAGTTCATGTGCAAGGCGAACATTTTCTATCAAACTCCTTCCATTCACAAATACGGATTGCGACTGATCAATTATGGAACCAAGAATAGGCGCCAATATGTTAGATAAGATTTTAGTGATGGCCTTATATACAACATTACAACATCAAATGGGTCTAAAGTCACCAACTATTGAAGTGTGGCTGCCTTTAGGGATCAAGGCGATAACGCTGTGATTTATCTGTTTAAGGAGTGAACATGACTCGAAAAATTCTGAAATAGCTTCCGTAAAATCGCCTCCTACTGTGTCCCAAGCCTTTTTAAAGAAGCATGAGGTATATCCATCCGATCCCAATGATTTATCATTGCCAATATCAAACAAGGCAACCTTAATTTCTTGTGTAGAGATATCCATATCAAGAGTGTTAGCTTGGTCCAAAGAGAGTAGCGGCCCCTCCCCAAATATGATAGGATCAATAGGTTCGTAAGTGATATCCGTACCCAACAATTTATGATAAAAACCTACAAATTCACTAGCCACTTCTTCTTGTGAATTCGTGAGGCTACCATCTTCCTTCTTAACCGCTGCAATGAAATTCTGTTCCACATTCCTCTTCACCATTGAGTGAAAAAAATTTGTGCATTTGTCACTTTTCTTCACATAATCACATTTTGCTCATTGATAGTAGAAGCTTATTTCCGCTTCACAAATATCCATCGTTTCCTTCTGTAACCGTGCAACATTTCTTTGCAAATGCAGGTTGTTTGGCTGATCTTGCAGCTCCAATTAAGTTGCCTTAAGTTCCTTTTTTAACCCGTCCACCTTGGCCGAAATGTGTGTAAATTCCCTTTGATTGAGTTGCTTCAAAATTCCCTTCAACCTTTGTAATTTCTTGCAAAGAATAAACTGTTTGTACCTTGAATCTGCTGGTTCCAATTTGTAGCAACCTGATTTTTAAAATCAGCATGATCTGCCCACATATTAAAGAATTTGAAATGTTTTCCGTTCGCCCCATCATGTTGAAAGAGAGACACAATACAAAGCGAGTGATCCGAAAGGCACCCCGCCGGTTGAAAATTTGCTAAGGCATGGAAACCCGCTTGTAACCACGCTTCATTTACCATAGCCAATCTTCACACCGAAAGTATGCTTCCTTGTGAATTTTTAGTCCATGTATAAAAATATCCAATGTAACTTAAATCCGAAAGACCCGCATTCAAGCAACAATCGGCAAAGTCTTTGATTTCATAGGTGGTCACTTCCGCTCCATTACATTTTTCATCATATCTTAAGACATTGTTAAAATCTCCCAAGAGGGGTTAAAAAATCTAATATATTACTCCAAAGGGGTCTTTGGGTAACAATAGAATGAAATGCATAAACAAAGCTAATACAAGATGATATGGATGTTACCTTGCAAGTAATGTACTAATGCATCACTTGAGGATTTGTTTCCAAAACTTGAAGATCCACTTTTGACGGATTCCATACGACCAAAATTCTTCCAGTCGGATGCGAGAGAAAATTATCCGCTTGCCTCCATCCACCAAATTTATTGCCCATGATCCGCGCTATCTTTGCTCGGTTAACTTTCATTTCCAAAACTCCAAAAATATCAATATTTTGCTACTTTATGAGGTGATGTACCCCATTTTGTTTCAGGGGCATATTGAACCCCTAATATTCTAAAATGCGTCCTTCATGATGATATTCGAAGGGTGTTCCCATTCTTTATATCCTTCCTAATAGATGCAATTGTTAAATCCTCCAATTTGTTTTTAAGCTTCTCATTTGAAGCAGCTTTCATATTGACTTTACTGATTGTCTCCGCCATTTTCTGCCTCTTGTTGTTCGTCCAAGTTTGGTTACTATTTCGTTTCTTATTTCTGCTGACTACCGTAAACTAATTTTCCACATCGTCCCCTTGATTATGTTGTTGCCCTTCACTATTCTCCCCAACCTCTGCATGTCCAACTGTTATATTAACTGCCATATTCTACTAAATTGCGGTAGTATCGGCCTAAGTATTAGCCAAGTTCAGCTGATTTTCAGCATTAATGGTCTGTGCTTTGTCATTGGTCTTCGTATTTATGCTCTGGGCAGCCTCTTCTCTAGCCGCAGGCTACTTGTTAACATTGCATCCGGCTGTCGAATGTCAAAACATTTTACATGTAGTACAAAACTTCGGCATATGTTCATAAACAACCTCTTGGTTTCGAGACTTCCTGGTTAACAATTTCATAAGGATTGTATGCACTAGCTCATCCGATACATAAACCTCCACCAAAACTCTTGCATATGAAAGTCTCTCTTTGGTTGTGTTGAATATTGAGCTCCAATCACACCAAGAAACCAAGCTCAGTTAATTTCCAATCGACACCACAATTGCAACCTAATCCGAAACCAACACAAAACCCCCAAACGGTTGCTCTACAATTTCTGCCCACGAAGGATTGAATGTGTATATTATTGGGAGCTAACAGTTCAGCCACTAAGGCTAAGAGAAAGAGGAGAAGAACGAGTACAGATGGCCAAAGCCAAAGAAAGAGTACCAAGCCAATAACGTTCTTTTTCTCTTAAAAAAGGGCTGCCCAAAATTTCACACCAATAGCAACAGTGAAGGGGCAATGGGTATATAGGGAAAATAGGTATGGGCTTTAGGTTAGAAAAGATAGGGCCCAATAAGAAATATGTAAGTGGGCTAACTATCGAAAAATCCATCCAAATCTTGGGTTGGACCATGAGCAGCACTAACTTAATTAGGCTAGTTGAAATGGCCCAAGTGGATTACGTGATAGGTTTAGACAATTGTGGTGTCGACATTTCACTTCACTTATCGGCCGAGACCTATGAAGTATAATTCTAAAAGACGCTTTAACATCATAGCCCGGGATTTATTGGGTATCAAAACCCAATAAATCTTCACATTGATTCCCAATAATTCTGCAAGCAAACAAAACATACACAGTTTATACTTCCACAATCAAGGTAACCAATAAAATTGGTATCACAGACCTTACCTCGTGTTTCATACCCGAAACACATACCATACCTGCTCCATGTACTCACCAGGGCTAAGGTCAAGAACACCCAAGTAGAAACAGATAATCACAGTAATCAATCAAGAGCAAATAAACATGCGACAGAGATATCATATAGGATAACACATAGATCCTTTCAAACATGTTCACATAGAACAACAAATTAACACCAAGTTAACCAAACACACGGTCAACACATATGCAACAAATGCATAAATGGCCTCACGAAAAGATCTCACCACACTTATCCTATCCCATTCTATGTTGCTCACTCCTCGAGAACACATATCTCACCTCATCGTCCACCATGCTCACTAGACTAATCACTCAAACAAACATGTCTAACTGGTACGTCTCTATAGATTCTAAGTTCTCGGGATAATCCTCTATCACCACATCACTCCTCCAGCCTAAGTGGATAATGGGTCTCCACCTAACAGAAGTGATAGAAGTGTCTCTCTCGCACTCCACCTGATCAGGGTCTCTTCCACATAAAGGATTCCAGACATTTGATCACCTCTCCACCGTGATCCAAATGTCACACTCCACATCCCAGGGTATAAACCACCGACATACCCCTAGGCATCTATACTCCACCTTACCAAAAGACATACTTACACACTGCTAATGCATCACAAACCCACTCTGCATGCAAACAGTTACACCAAGTAATAAGATCACTCCAACTCATGACAATGCACAAATCAAACACATTGAAATGCAACATATAATCACACAATGGAATTGAGAAATCACACACATGCAGAAAGGCTTATACACGGATGCAAAAGCAGTTACTAGGGTAACACTCAATAGGGTTCACTAGGGTCATCACTCGACCCTAAAACCAAATTCGTCTCGCCTCTCATCTTACCCTTCTTCTTGAGACAATCCCTAATGAAGTGTCCACATTTACCACAGTTTTAACATCGTCTACCACTAGGCTTGTCCCGTCCCTTGCCCTTCTTCTTATCATTCTCATCACTCGAGTCACTACTCGAATCACTACTGTCATGAGCTCTACCCAAACTCATCTGCTTAAACTTCATTCTATTCCTCATCATATGCAGCTTACCACTTCTCTTATCTTCCTTTTCAGCCTTAATCTCCATCGCCTTGCTCCTATGGGAAACTATAACAATTTCAGGTGTTAGAGTGTCCCTACCATACTTAATTACATTCTTAACCTCTCTATATGAATCAAGCATAGAATTAAGCAAAATAATGGCTTTATAGGTTTCAGACACAATATGATATTAGAGGCGGAACTTAGGGCAATTCGTGATGGGATACTATTGGCTTGAGATCTTGGTTTGTCAGATATTTGGGTTGAAGCAGATTCGACTGTTGCCATTCACTGCATCACCAGAGGTGGCAGACCGTGGCCTATCCAAGGGATACTCGGACAGATTGCAGATATCATTTCATTTGACAGAGATATGGTCTCTCACATCTTTAGAGAAGGGAACCAAGTTGCAGATGCACTTGCTACCGAGGGTTGGCATCATCGTAGATACCATGAATATGGACTAGCCGACCTACCACGACATATCAGGGCGCTTGTTCAGATTGACATGTATGGTTTGTCCAGCACTAGAGTTTAGGTATTTGTATTTTGCTTTTACTTTTATTTTTGCTTTAACTTGTTCTTTTTGTAAAGGAAGTAGTACTCATTTTTTATTACTTTCCTTTTATTCTTTACTTTCACTGTTAGGGAAGTAGTACTTTCTTATTTATTTTTTTCATTGATATCATTTGTAACCACGGTATTCCTCCACCACAAGTGATGACATATTAATAAAATTTCGGAGGTATAGCCCTCCTTCCACTGAAAAAAGGTTTCAGACACATTCTCATCACAATTAACGATGTCTTGAACTAGCTTGTTAAAAACATCCAAATTGTCATCAAGATCCTTTGAATGATCTATTTTAAAACTGAAAAATCTTTAGAGCAAGTACAGCTTATTCGAAGTAGACTTAAGCGAATATAAGTCTTCCAAATTTTGCCAAAGTTCTTTAGTAGAATCAAGTTTTCCTACTTTTCTCAAAACAGTGTTAGACAAGTGTAAAATAATTGAACTATATGCAAGTTTATCATATTCTTCTTTTTGTGCTTTTGTAAGATTTTCAAAAAATTTTGCATCTATGGCTTTTGAAACTTTTTGTTGAGCCAAAATACCCTTCATCTTTTGTTGCAAAAATTGAAAAGTCCCATTTCCCATTGAAAATTCCAATTTCGAAATGTGAAAACATTTTGAAACACATAACGAAATGTGAAAACATTTTTGTAAAATTCACAATCTTAGATCAATGGAATGTTCGAACGGGGCAAGTCCAGGTATTCTACCGGAATAGCCAATGCAACACGAATGTATATCAACAAAAAATTCAAAATTTTCACCCAATTCAATCTACACAGAGACTAATCATCAGTTACAGCACGAATCAATTACCAACTTGCAGTTAAAACCAAACACTTCAAATAGAGCAATTAATTCCTAAATTTCTAGCACAAGCAATGGTTACCCCTTCACGGTAACCTCAATCCTAATATCACCCCACACGATGACGCGCTAATGTTGAATTTAACGGGATAAGCCAATTTACCAGAGCGGACCTATCTGAGTCCGTAAATTATGAGAGAAGCGAACTTATCACTTTAGGGCCACCACTATTTGCCCTAAAGTCTCCAGCAACAGCGGCAATCTACCGAACGACAATTGAATTACGAATGCAAGGGCAAAATCATCCAATTTTCTCTGCGAAGCCTGAAACACTAAAACAATAATATCAGAACATTCAGGAAATTAAAACAAACAAACTGTCAGAAGAAACGTCGTCAAAAAAGTCCACACGCGCCCACACGCGCGCTGCTGAAGTTGCCACCCATGGCAGCGGCCTTCTCCCCAACGCGCCTGTGACCCAGGAGCGCCTCCACCTGTAGAAGCTTCTCTACGGTGTCCGTTCATCCAATCGACCACTGGTTTGGCCGAAAAACGCGTTTGCAGGTGCGGTTCTTCGAAGGGAAAAATCAGACTTTACAAAAACTGCAATTTTCGCCTAGTTTTTGGTTGATTGCATGCTGGAATCCCCATCAACTACCACTATGATACCATATTTTGAATATTGAGCTCCAATCACACCAAGAAACCAGGCTCAGTTAACTTCCAATCGACACCACAATTGCAACCCAATCCGAAACCAACACAAAACCCCCAAACGGTTGCTCTACAGTTTTTGGCCACGAAGGACTGAATGTGAATATTATTGGGAGCTAAGAGTTCAGCCACTAAGGCTAAGAGAAAGGGGAGAAGAATGAGTACAGACGGCCAAAGCCAAGGAAAGAGCACCAAGCCAATAACGTTCTTTTTCTCTAAAAAACGGCTGCCCAAAATTTCACACCAATAGTAACAGTGATGGGGCAATGGGTATATAGGGAAAATAGGTATAGGCTTTAGGGTTTAGGGTTTAGGGCCCAATAAGAAATATGTAAGTGGGCTTACAACCGAAAAAGCCGTCCAAGTCTTGGGTTGGGCCATGAGTAGCACTAACTTAATTAGGCTAGTTGAAATGGCCCAAGTGGATTACTTGATAGTTTAGACAATTGTGGTGTCGACATTTCACTTCACTCATCGGCCAGGCCTATGAAGTATAATTCCAAAAGATGGTTTAACATCATAGCCCGAGATTTATTGGGTATCAAGACCCAACAGGTTGACATAAGTTTATCGGTCGAGATAGGCTTCCCCACTTTGGATGCAATCTTACTCAAGGAATTCGAGTTCCACAAATCCAACAGCAACCCGGGTAACTTGATCCAAACTGGTAAGGTGCTAATCTCACTATCATCAAATTCAAAACAACGAGGCATAGTTTTGAGCATAAGTCCCCTCCCAAAGGTGAAGTAAGGTCCCCCGTGTAGTACGCTAGCGCCTCGTTTTCGAACTTGAAAATAAGCCAGCCCCTGGCATGCACAAAGTACAGACACTCCACCTTCCAAGTATCACATAATCGAAGTAAGGCTACCTTACCTAGAAAACGACCTGCAAAATAGCCCACAAGGTAGTATCCCCACGCTTTATCGACATCATCCACGTCTCCCTCCATCAAAACAAGGTCATCTAGCTGGTTTTCGATAGGTTGAAGTTTATGCCCTTCATCGATGTTCCTATTATCTTTGAAGTGGTTGACCCATGGAACCTTGTCATTCTTTTGATCCTTATTCTGACCTTTGGTCATTTGAGGCTCATGAGCTGAACTTTCAGAACATGTATCTTCATCACCAAGTGTTTTTGAGACACTTGGTGATTCAGTTTCATCTTCAGATAACTCATTCCAAAAAAAATTCGCAGCATGTTGGGTCAAACTAGACGAAGAAGCAGCATTTCCATGCTTACCTTGTTGTCAGGGCGGAGTCATGAATCAACGTTACAGGGGGCAAAAAAATCTTAAAAATTAATGTACGAATAAAATTCATATATAACAAAAAAAAAGTTGTAATATAATATTACCTATTACACTTATACCTTTAGATTTTTAGCTCTTTGAAAAGAAAGATAGCATTGTTCTTCTTTCTTGGCAGAATGTCCATTTTCTTCCATATTAAAATCTAAAACTAAAAAACATAAAAACCAAAACACTTCAATATGACAATATTTTATAAACATAAATTGATAAAACCATAATTATGAATTCATTCATATTGTAAAAGCTTAGACCTTAAAATCTTCCTTCCCAAATCATACATTCATACCCATCTATTATAAGAAATTATAAATTCATATCCCAAATCATAAATTCACATCCCTCTATTTTTCTTTCCAATTTAAATTCATTCATATTGTAACAAACTAGATTTGATATCAGTAGCCTACTCATCACGCAAAAGAAATAAGTGACAGAATTTCTTGCCTACATTTTTTATTTTTAAAAAAGAAATGGAAACCTAGAATTATTTTAACAATATTAGGCAATAACGAGTTTCTGTGACAATAAAAAAATAGAAAAAAAAAATCCACAAAAGGACATTTTTCATGAGGAACAGGGAAGAACGACATTTAAAATAAAAGTTTCACAAAGCAGAAACAGTCGTACATACAGTTTCTTTCCAAAATTTATTCACGTGTATATTTTGTCAATAGTTGTGATTTGTGGTTGACAATCGACAATCGGCAATCGGCAATCGATGGCTTCGATGATGGGTGGACCATGGATAGGAAAAATTTAAGGTTAAGAGAATCTGAGAATTTCAATTTGGTTTTCAAAAATTTCAAATGAGGCCCGAGAGTTGAATTTTGAAGAAAGAAGAAAATAGAGGAATCAAATGAGATTGGGATGGATTTGGAATAAAATTAAACAAAGTTAGATTTAAGAATTAGGCCAAAAATTAAAACAAAAAATTAGTTTCAAGAATTGGGTTGGGCTTACAAAGTGATATTAATTGTTGGTGGGCTATACACTAAAATTAAAACAAATTTTCATTAATTTATACTATTTTTATTGGACCTGTGTAGCCCATTGCCAGATCCGCCCCTACTTGCTGTTGACCAACTTGGTTTGCGGTTGGGACTGCCTTAATGGAAGGACCCTGTTATGAATATAGGAATTTTTCACAGAAAACATACAGAAATTTGAAATGAAAGGAAATGATTGAAAGATTGGAGGAGGGAAAATACACACACGGACATGATTGAAGTATTTCAATTTTTTGGCAAAAATATGTCAAATTCTTGTACTCGAGGAATTTTTCTTAATAGAAACAGGTGGTAACTTTGTTGGGACAGCTAGTTTGTGCACGCCAGGCTGTCCATTCTTCTTTCTTCTCATTTTCGGAGTTGATCAATTCTGACCCCAAGACAATTCAAAGAAAATTCAAATCCCAGACTAAATCCCAAAACGGAATAGACTGCTGCACTTTACTGGGACAGAAACGCAGTTTCCTAATCGGTGTATAAATTCAAAATACAGAGCAAAAGCAAACTAATGATCAAAAACTTGCTCAACCAAGAGATCAAAACCTCCAAGCTGCTGGCCAAGACCTCGAAAATGGATGAACAATGCTCCAAAATATGGATGAACTGCTCACCGCTAACAATGGAATTCTGAAATGACCAAAACAACCAATAACAGCTTGAATCTGGATGAGCAGCAAGCCAATCAACAGGGACTGCCTGAACTGACCGAAACACACCCAAAACTGGGTTGAAACTTAGCTGAAAGATACTCAAAACAGCACCAAAAGACCACAAGTCAGACTGAATTTGGCTGACAAAAGATGAAAAACCTGCTTGATTCGTTCACTTGTGATGTTAAGTAAATATCAAACAAGAAACTAGAAATCTAAAGATGCAAGTGGGCAACCAAGTGGGATTTTCTCTCACTAGGTTTGAGAGCTTCTCTCTCTAACACACTTGTTCTCGTTTGGGCTGTTATAAGCTTCATGAATGCCTTCTATTATCACGTACAAATAATCTAACCTATAACTTAAGACAACTTACTAGGGAGTGGGAAAGAAAGCTCTCGTTTAAGCTCATAAAAAAATGGTGTAATGCTGAGTCCCTACATTGAGGTGCTACCATCTTAGATACCTTTTGCCTCTATAAATTGAGTTATAGCCTTCATCATTCTTTCAGGCTAAGATCACCCTTATATCATACCACAAATATACAGCTAACATCCCTAGAAATTGTGCATAAATAGAAGTAAAATGCACGAAGAAAATCTGAAGCAGAAGCTGCCTTGTTCTTAGGACGGTAGAAAGTTGAGCTGCATATTGTATCTTGAACGTTAGCTTTTTAAAGAGTGAGTAAATTTTCTCTGTAGCGACCGCGAACTTTTAAATTTTATAAATTAATTCTCGAAAAACGTGTCGCTCGACTTTAACCCTAATTTTTAAGAAATAGCACGTTCGTCTAGCCGTTATAAATGAATTTAAATTATTTCGAATCGAATCGAATATTGAGTAATTATTTTTATTTCAATTCGGATTTATTTTTTATTTGGATCCAATTTTAATAGTTTCAAGTCCAATATTTAGAGCCCAATATTTGTTGTCCAATAATTATAATCCAATTACATAGGCCCAATTAAATATGTCCCAAAATGAAATTTTAAATCATTCAGCCCAATTACCATAAGCCCAATTTAGAAAAACCCCACAGCCCAAATGTTAGGCCCAACTATTTCCCAACCCAATTACCCACCTAGGGAATTGTGCCCTAATTTCCACTATTCATATATCAACTTCAACCATTTCTCTTCCATTCCAAACATTCACACAGCCAACTCAATCCATTTGGTAAGAAATTGTCTCTCTCTCCAACATTCTCTCTATTCCCAGGTGAAACACCATTGATGCTAGAAAATCCATTTCTAGCATCAACAGTGTAATCATCAATACAATGCAATCACCAACACTGCACTCACCAACTCACTGCTCAACTCCACCTCCACTGCCAAACCATCACTGCAATCACCATCTCCAAAACCATAGCCAAAACACCAACCCGACTGCAAACCCAAGCTGCAGCCATCCACCCAGTTGCAGCACACACGAGCTGCAGCTTCAACCTAAGCTTCGAACACCAAGCTACAGTCAGCCTCACCCAAAAATTCACCTCAAACCACTACAATAAAACCAAAGAACAGGAAGACACCAGACTTACCATTTTCGGCTCACCCAACAACCACCAAGCTGCAACCTCGACACCACCACCTCCAACTCACGAGAACATCACCACACAAGCACACCACCTTAACCACAACATCACCAACAACACTGCAGAACCACCATTTGAAGCCCCAAACCCAGTCCAACACACCCTCACGCTGAGAAACCAAAACACCAACACCAAGCTTACCATCCACATGAGCAGCCACCTCAATCGCTCCAAACGACGACCATTTTCGAACTCCAAGTGAGAAACGAATCAACCCACTACTTCACCCAAAATCGACACCAACCCGCCACTCATCCACCTCAAATTGCCATCTGCCCAACACCACCTTAGCCCCAAAACACCACCAAGATCAACCCCCAATCAACCCCAAAAGCCATAAAAACCAAGAACTAAAAAAAAAAACCCAAAAGAAATTACCTCATTACCGAATGAAATCCGAGCCTCCAAGCCTCGGTTAAACCTCCATTTTCGCGCCCAAAACACCCAAGTAAACCCCCCACCTGCCTCTATGTTCGGCGCCACCACCGCCGGCCGGTGGTGGCGAGATTCAAGGAAAGCCCCCTTCCCCTGTCGCCTCCTCTCTCTCTCTGCGAAATGAGAGAGAGAGGTAGGTGATTATGTTTTTTTTTGATTTGTTTTGATTTTTGTATTTTATTGATTTTTATTGATTTTGGTTTTATTTGATTTTTAATTTGATTTTGATTTTGGAGATTTAAACCCTAAGCCCCAAGGTTTTAATTGTTTTAATTAGGTCCTCATGTTTTAAATATTTTAATTTCAGTCCCTTAATTTTATTTTCAGTTTTAGATAAGGTTTAATTTAGCCCCCAAGTTTATAAATTATTATTTCAGTCCTTAACATTTTATTTTCAGTTTCAGCAGATTTTCAATTGAGTCCTTAAGTTCTGAAAATGTTTAATTTCAGCCCTTTAGTTTTAATTTCAGTTTTAAAATGTTTACAGCTTAGTCCCTAACTTTTAAAATTACTATTTTAGCTCTTAAACTTTTATTTTCAGATTTAATAAAACTTCCAATTTAGCCCCTAAACTTTATTTTATTGTTTTAAGCTATTTATTTCAGTTTCTATAATTTTCAATTAAGCCTTTAAACCTAATTTCAACATTTTAAAACTTTAAAGTTCGAAATACTAATTCAAACTTATTTCCTATTTTTGGCTAGACGATACGTACGAGCAATTAGGAGCTTGAAGTTATTTTCCCGCTCACTTTTCACGCAACACGAAACAATTGAGGTAGACTCGCCACCATTAATTAGTTTAAATTATAATTGCATGCTTTATGTGAATTACGTGATTTATATGCTTTATGCATAGGATGAGAATGTGTCATATGCGATATATGATATTGTTATGTTTGTCATAACTTATATGCTTAATTGCATGAGAAAGAAAGAAAGAAAAAATCTCTTAGGAGATAAGAAAGAATGTTATGCATAACTTATGTGCTTCATCCGCACAAGAAAGAAAGACTACCCACAACCCATGTTTTTAAAGAGCCTATGATTTCCAAGAAAATGAACCAAAGATGATATCACGTTGTATATTGCATGAGTGTGTTTTCAATTATTCTGTAAATTAATTATCGGCGATGAGTCTACTGAGTATTTCTTCGAAATACTCATTCTGCTATTTTAACAATATTTGCAGACTTTGGAGGCGAACGTGATTGATCCGGCAGTGGTGGCAACATAAAAACTTGATTATCGAAATTATTAAATTTTCGAATTTATGTATCGAAACATTGTTAACGTGTTTTTCGTTTCCGCTATTCCAAAAACATGATATTTAAATTTTGAACAATTATCCAATGTATTTTAATTGCCGAAGTAGTTTTCAATTGCAAATGTGATTTTAAAATTAGGTCATTTCCGCAAAATTTATTGACAAAATTAGGGCAAAAGACGATGACGTGGCAATCCGGGTTAACAGAACTCGGGGCGCTACAGCTTGGTATCAGAGCCGGTCTGCGTTTCTGTAGACTGGCAAATTTTTCAAAAAAATAACATTTTCAAAGAGATGTTCTAAATTGTTTAACTATCATTAATGAAAGTTGCCACTGCTACCATTCAATCCGTCGACTCCGAAGGTAAAGAAGTTATTGAAGTTTACTGTTATGATATTTCGGATACTGTTTTACGATTTACGAGACTTAGAAGAAAGAGAAAGAAAGTGTATCCGAATTAGAAAGAAAGAAAGAAAAGAAAGACGAGTTTGAGCATAATTGGAAATAATTTTCTAAGTTTTTACGTCCTCGTAAATTTTAACTAAGAAGAGATGAATAACCCCACTTAATTGGACTTTGCATAAATGGTTTAGGACATGGCACCCATCCGTAGAAATGCACCCAGTGACGTAGAACAAGCTGCTAGAGATTACGACCGCTTCAGGCCTAGACTTGATTGGACAATTGCCCAACACATAGAGCAGTTGAATGTCGTACGGGAACGGGCCATACAGCATGGCTACGTGACCTGTAATCGCCAGTCGATTCATCACCTACTCTCGACTTTCCGAGGCGACTATGCGGAAGTAGCTCGTAGCATATACATGGATGCTCTCACGTCACCTAACGTGGATATGGGTTATGACGCATTCTGCTTGAGATTTGTGGCATATTGGCCCATGTATTTTGAGCACCGCTTTGGGGTTGTACCTGAAGGAGAGCCAGGACCTGAGCCAATGCTCGAGCCTGAAAAGGTGCAAGAAGATGAGTTAGCACCCGAGGGCAATCCCGAGGAGGAACCAGAAGAGGAAGAAGATCCCGAGGAGGAACCAGAAGAGGAAGAAGATCCCGAGGAAGACCCAGAGGAAGAAGAAGATCCCGAAGAAGACCCCGAAGAAGAAGAACCAGAGGAAGACGCTGATCCAGCGTTGGGAGAATTCTCGGACGCCGAATCATGTGTAACCAAAGGAGAATAGATGATAGGAGTTAGAGTAGGATTAACATTTTGTTTTAATCAAATGTTGGCATACACGCCACCCGATGTACCTACTTGAAAAGAAGTTGAATTATGAATGAAATGAAATTTGAAACTTAATTTTCGAGATATCCTTATTGTTCGCATTGTTAGTACTCCTAGTCGACTATTAGCACCACCGAACCAAGCCGACGTTATCAGGGAATTACTCAAAGCAGTGCAGGAAATGAGACAGATTCCGCAGCCAGTAAACCCCAACCCTATTGTTCCAGTGATCGAACAATTCAGAAGGTACAGTCCGCCTACGTTTGACGGCGGAAATGGGCCGCTGGCAGTGGAAGAATGGCTACAGGCCATTGAAAAAATTTTTAAGCACATAGCCTGCCCGGAATTCAAGAAAGTGGGTTGTGCCGAGTTCATGTTGATTGGAAGAGCTGGATTTTGGTGGGAATCTGCATCCCGCACGAGAAGCGAGGAACAACAGGCAGCCCTAACTTGGGATGATTTCAAGGAAGAGATCAGGGACAAGTTTTTCCCACAAGCTCTTCGAGATCACAAGGAGGCCGAATTTCTACGACTAGTGCAAGGAGATATGGATATAGTCGAGTATGAAAGGAGGTTTGAAGAGCTATCACGTTATGCTCCACATCTGGTGGAGACGGAGTTCAAAAAGGCCCGCAGATTTGAGAGAGCTCTACGCTCCGATGTCCGACAAATTGTCAGTTCACATGAGCTGCCAACCTACCGGGAAGTAGTAAAAAGGGCTCAAGCAGTAGCCTATGCCGGTGGGAGGACAGTAAGCCAGGGACCTCAGTATGAGCAGAGAAACCTGGGCAAGAGAAAGTGGCAAGGTCCGAGCCGCAACCAGAACCAGAACAGAAACCAGCCGTTCGTCAAGAGGCCCAATCCAGGGCCAACAGGGAGACAGATGCCCAATGTCATTTCTCCCTGCCCTAAGTGCCAGAGGATGCACAAGGGAGAATGCCTGTTTGGGAAGGGAGTCTGCTATAAGTGTGGCCAGTTAGGTCACTTTGCAACGGACTGTCGTGCTCAGCCCGCCCAGGGTTCCAATCAGAAGATGAACCCAGGCCAGAACCGGAAGGGGACAGCCAGGGTATTCGCTATGGATGCAGCCCAAGACTCCGACGTGATTGCAGGTATACTAGTTATCCTAGTACCCTTGTACATGTCTTAATTGCTTTCCATACCGTATTTTTCCTTCCCATATTAAGCATGATAATATGATATCAGGTATACTATCTATTTCTGGGATACCTGTATATGTTCTGATAGACTCGGGAGCCACACATTCATTTATATCAGATACAAGCTTAGAAAGACTGAACCTAATAGGCATAGAGACTGGTAGTACCCTTGAAGTTAGTTTGCCATCAGGAGAAACCATCGATACTGATAAGATAGTCAAGGCAGTACAAATCGATTTTGATGGTCAAGTTTTGGAGGCAGACCTGAATATTATCCAAATGAAAGATTTCGATATTATTCTAGGTATGGATTGGCTCAGCACCAACCGTGCCGCAATTATGTGCCACGAGAAGGAGGTTATTTTTCGTAAAGATGGTAAAGAAGTATTCAGATTTTATGGGACGAGGATTAAGGCACTTCCTCGCCTGATTTCGGCTTTACAAGCGGAGAAGCTATTAGCCAAGGATAGTTGTCATGGCTATTTGGTTAGTCTTCAAGACAAACCCGTAGATGAGATTACTCTGGATTCAGTGCCAGTAGTATGTGAATATGGTGACGTTTTTCCGGAAGATCTACCCTGCACTCCGCCGGATAGGCAAGTGGAATTTTCCATCGATTTGGTACCAGGAGCTGCCCCTGTTTCTAAAGCTCCATACCGCATGGCACCAAAGGAGTTGCAAGAACTGAAGGTGCAATTAGAGGAATTGCTAGAGAAGGGTTTCATCAGGCCAAGTGTATCTCCGTGGGGAGCACCTGTGCTGTTTGTCAAGAAGAAGGACGAAAGCATGAGGATGTGTATCGACTATCGAGAACTTAACAAGTTGACGATAAGGAATAAGTATCCCCTACCCAGGATTGAGGACTTATTTGATCAGTTGAAAGGTACTGCAATCTTCTCGAAGATTGATTTGAGATCTGGGTACCATCAGCTGAAGGTTTCGCCAGCTGACGTACCAAAGATGCGTTCGAGACACGATATGGACATTATGAGTTCACGGTGATGCCGCTCGGTCTTACGAACGCACTGCAATATTTATGGACTTGATGAACCGAGTTTTCCATCGGTATCTTGATAAATTCGTTATTGTTTTTATCGATGATATCTTGATCTACTCCGAAATTCCATACGACATGAAGAACATTTGAGGATTGTGTTGGAAACGGCCGAGAGCAGAAAAGTTGTACGCCAAGTTCAAGAAATGTGAATTTTGGCTTGAAAGAGTAGGTTTCTTAGGTCATATTGTTACAGCTAAAGGTATCGAGGTCGATCCTTCTAAAGTTGAAACTGTAACGAATTGGCCAACACCTGCAAATGTTGGAGATGTGAGAAGCTTTCTTGGATTAGCTGGATATTATCGGCGATTCATAGAGGGTTTTTCTAAAATAGCAGGTTCTATGACTCAGTTGACCAGGAAGGGAGTTAAATTTCAGTGGACAGAACAATGTGAACAAAGCTTTCAGAAACTTAAGGACAGACTCGTTTCAGCACCAGTGCTGACGATACCAGATGGATCTGAAGGTTTCGTTATTTACAGCGACGCATCCAAACATGGTTTAAGTTGTGTTTTGATGCAGAATGGCAAAGTGATAGCATATGCTTCAAGACAGTTGAAGCCACATGAGAAGAATTACCCGACACATGATTTAGAGCTCGCAGCTGTCGTGCATGCTCTTAAGATTTGGAGACACTATCTGTACGGGAGTAAATGTGAGATTTACACCGATCACAAGAGTCTTAAGTATTTCTTCACTCAGAAGGAATTGAACATGCGACAACGTCGATGGCTAGAGCTGGTAAAAGACTATGACTGCACCATTCTTTACCACCCGGGTAAAGCAAATAAGGTCGCCGACGCTTTGAGCAGAAAGGACGCCGGACAGTTATCAGCTTTGGGAACGACGCAAGATCAGTTGATTCGAGATTTGAGGAATCTAAGAATCGAAGTGCGAACCCCATCGGTCCAAGGATCTTCTAGATTGGCAAATCTGAGCGTTAAACCAGACTTGAGAGGTCGGATTATAACAGCTCAAACCGGAGATAAATTCTTGGAAAAGATCAGATCCGAAGTTGGAACGGGCAAGAGAATAGGTTTCGAGATTGCCTCTGATAAGGCACTTATATTCAGAGGACGTCTCTGTGTACCGAAGGATGAGCATATCCAGAATGAGATTTTGACAGAAGCTCATTCAGCACCTTATGCATGCCACCCAGGAGGAACAAAGATGTATCGTGATTTGCGCAATACCTTTTGGTGGAGAAACATGAAGGGTTGTATTGCAAAATTTGTCTCTCGATGCATGACGTGTCAGCAAGTTAAGGCTGAACACCAGAGACCATCAGGATTATTAAATCCTTTGGATATACCAGAATGGAAATGGGAGAAAATTTCCATGGATTTCGTAACAGGGTTACCGAAATCAGTGAAAGGACATGACGCTATTTGGGTTATCGTAGATCGACTTACGAAGTCAGCTCATTTCCTACCAATCAGAATGACACTCAATGTGGATCAGTTATCGCAGTTGTATGTTAGAGAGATTGTTAGACTTCATGGAGTACCAGCTTCCATTGTATCAGATAGAGACCCGAGATTTACATCAAGATTCTGGAAGAGTTTACAAGTAGCGATGGGTACTAAATTAAATGTTAGTACTGCTTACCATCCCCAGACCGATGGGCAGTCTGAACGCACTATTCAGACACTAGAAGATATGCTTAGAGCTTGCGTACTAGATTTGAGTGGTAATTGGGAGACTCACCTCCCATTAGTGGAATTTGCCTACAATAATAGTTTTCAGGCTACTATTGGTATGGCACCATATGAGGCACTTTATGGACGACGATGTCGATCACCAGTCTATTGGGATGAAGTAGGCGAGAGAAGAATTTTAGGTCCAGAATTGATTGAAAAGACAGTTAAGGCTATTGATAAGATCAGACTGCGGATCAAAGCCGCTCAAGATAGACAGAAAAGCTATGCCGATCAAAGGAGAAAAGACTTAGAATTTGAAATTGGAGAGAAAGTATTCTTGAAAGTAGCTCCTATGAAAGGAACTATTCGTTTCGGCAAGAGAGGGAAGTTAAGACCTCGTTTTATCGGACTATTCGAGATATTAGAGAAAGTGGGTAACGTGGCTTATCGTTTGGCGTTGCCGCCCGAGTTATCGGCCGTACACAACGTTTTTCACGTTTCCCTATTGAGAAAGTATATCCACGACCCAAGTCACGTGGTAAATTTTCAGACTATTTCGATTCAGAGGAATCTGTCCTATGAGGAAACACCTATGTGCATTATAGAAAGAAAAGCCCATGTCTTAAGAAACAAAGAGATTCCTTTAATCAAAGTCCAATGGGGTAGACAGGATAGCGATGAAGCTACCTGGGAGAAAGAGGAAGAGATTCTGGCTAAGTATCCAGATATATTAGATCAAGTAAGTTTAAATTTCGAGGACGAAATTATTTTAAGGGGGTAAGGTTGTAGCGACCGCGAACTTTTAAATTTTATAAATTAATTCTCGAAAAACGTGTCGCTCGACTTTAACCCTAATTTTTAAGAAATAGCACGTTCGTCTAGCCGTTATAAATGAATTTAAATTATTTCGAATCGAATCGACTATTGAGTAATTATTTTTATTTCAATTCGGATTTATTTTTTATTTGGATCCAATTTTAATAGTTTCAAGTCCAATATTTAGAGCCCAATATTTGTTGTCCAATAATTATAATCCAATTACATAGGCCCAATTAAATATGTCCCAAAATGAAATTTTAAATCATTCAGCCCAATTACCATAAGCCCAATTTAGAAAAACCCCACAGCCCAAATGTTAGGCCCAACTATTTCCCAACCCAATTACCCACCTAGGGAATTGTGCCCTAATTTCCACTATTCATATATCAACTTCAACCATTTCTCTTCCATTCCAAACATTCACACAGCCAACTCAATCCATTTGGTAAGAAATTGTCTCTCTCTCCAACATTCTCTCTATTCCCAGGTGAAACACCATTGATGCTAGAAAATCCATTTCTAGCATCAACAGTGTAATCATCAATACAATGCAATCACCAACACTGCACTCACCAACTCACTGCTCAACTCCACCTCCACTGCCAAACCATCACTGCAATCACCATCTCCAAAACCATAGCCAAAACACCAACCCGACTGCAAACCCAAGCTGCAGCCATCCACCCAGTTGCAGCACACACGAGCTGCAGCTTCAACCTAAGCTTCGAACACCAAGCTACAGTCAGCCTCACCCAAAAATTCACCTCAAACCACTACAATAAAACCAAAGAACAGGAAGACACCAGACTTACCATTTTCGGCTCACCCAACAACCACCAAGCTGCAACCTCGACACCACCACCTCCAACTCACGAGAACATCACCACACAAGCACACCACCTTAACCACAACATCACCAACAACACTGCAGAACCACCATTTGAAGCCCCAAACCCAGTCCAACACACCCTCACGCTGAGAAACCAAAACACCAACACCAAGCTTACCATCCACATGAGCAGCCACCTCAATCGCTCCAAACGACAGCCATTTTCGAACTCCAGCAGAAAACGAATCAACCCACTACTTCACCCAAAATCGACACCAACCCGCCACTCATCCACCTCAAATCGCCATCTGCCCAACACCACCTTAGCCCCAAAACACCACCAAGATCAACCCCCAATCAACCCCAAAAGCCACAAAAACCAAGAACTAAAAAAAAAAACCCAAAAGAAATTACCTCATTACCGAATGAAATCCGAGCCTCCAAGCCTCGGTTAAACCTCCATTTTCGCGCCCAAAACACCCAAGTAAACCCCCCACCTGCCTCTATGTTCGGCGCCACCACCGCCGGCCGGTGGTGGCGAGATTCAAGGAAAGCCCCCTTCCCCTGTCGCCTCCTCTCTCTCTCTGCGAAATGAGAGAGAGAGGTAGGTGATTATGTTTTTTTTTTATTTGTTTTGATTTTTGTATTTTATTGATTTTTATTGATTTTGGTTTTATTTGATTTTTAATTTGATTTTGATTTTGGAGATTTAAACCCTAAGCCCCAAGGTTTTAATTGTTTTAATTAGGTCCTCATGTTTTAAATATTTTAATTTCAGTCCCTTAATTTTATTTTCAGTTTTAGATAAGGTTTAATTTAGCCCCCAAGTTTATAAATTATTATTTCAGTCCTTAACATTTTATTTTCAGTTTCAGCAGATTTTCAATTGAGTCCTTAAGTTCTGAAAATGTTTAATTTCAGCCCTTTAGTTTTAATTTCAGTTTTAAAATGTTTACAGCTTAGTCCCTAACTTTTAAAATTACTATTTTAGCTCTTAAACTTTTATTTTCAGATTTAAGAAAACTTCCAATTTAGCCCCTAAACTTTATTTTATTGTTTTAAGCTATTTATTTCAGTTTCTATAATTTTCAATTAAGCCCTTAAACCTAATTTCAACATTTTAAAACTTTAAAGTTCGAAATACTAATTCAAACTTATTTCCTATTTTTGGCTAGACGATACGTACGAGCAATTAGGAGCTTGAAGTTATTTTCCCGCTCACTTTTCACGCAACACGAAACAATTGAGGTAGACTCGCCACCATTAATTAGTTTAAATTATAATTGCATGCTTTATGTGAATTACGTGATTTATATGCTTTATGCATAGGATGAGAATGTGTCATATGCGATATATGATATTGTTATGTTTGTCATAACTTATATGCTTAATTGCATGAGAAAGAAAGAAAGAAAGAATCTCTTAGGAGATAAGAAAGAATGTTATGCATAACTTATGTGCTTCATCCGCACAAGAAAGAAAGACTACCCACAACCCATGTTTTTAAAGAGCCTATGATTTCCAAGAAAATGAACCAAAGATGATATCACGTTGTATATTGCATGAGTGTGTTTTCAATTATTCTGTAAATTAATTATCGGCGATGAGTCTACTGAGTATTTCTTCGAAATATTCATTCTGCTATTTTAACAATATTTGCAGACTTCGGAGGCGAACGTGATTGATCCGGCAGTGGTGGCAACATAAAAACTTGATTATCGAAATTATTAAATTTTCGAATGTATGTATCGAAACATTGTTAACGTGTTTTTCGTTTCCGCTATTCCAAAAACATGATATTTAAATTTTGAACAATTATCCAATGTATTTTAATTGCCGAAGTAGTTTTCAATTGCAAATGTAATTTTAAAATTAGGTCATTTCCGCAAAATTTATTGACAAAATTAGGGCAAAAGACGATGACGTGGCAATCCGGGTTAACAGAACTCGGGGCGCTACATTCTCTGTGTTTCGTATATGAGGAATGTGAGTTTCAATATGCTCAGCTTATGCTTAGACCTTAGTTGAGGTAGGATGTTGCTTACACTTGTTTGGCATCATGAAAAAATATGATCAAAGATTCAAATATATATTTTATGTGCAAGAATGTACAAATTAAATGAGTTTAGGAATTAATGATTTAAGTTGAAATACAAGCATTGGATTGCAAGTTTTATAGCAGGATTATAAAAAAGACTAAATATTCAAATGTAAGCTTTATGTTCAAGAATGTGCAAATTAAATGTGTTTAGGCATTTATGATTTTAGTTGTAATACAAGCTTGAGATTGCATGTTTTATAGCATGATGATAAAAAATCCAAATATACGTGATATCAAATATATATCCGTGTACACCCCAGATTAGGCTATGAGAAGTTCAGAATCGGTTGATCAATGATTAGCTAAAGGGTGTGGGTCCTTGAATGGCTCGAGTTCGTGCGTATCTCCCACGCTACAGATTTTGGCTTAAAATCTCTTAGAGGGGGTGAATATGTGAATAACGCAGAATTAAAATTTCTAAGTAAAAGCAACGAGTCACTTTTTAATTGTTCTAGATGTTTGTTCAATCAAGTCAAGTTTATCCTATGTTGAATTACCACAATAATAATTAAAATAGTAAATAACACAGGATTTGTTGATGGAGAAAACTTTTAACTGGGTGAAAACTCCGGGACAAAGCCAGTAACTTCCAATATAGATAATAAGAACTTATAGTAGGATGAATGTGCTTCACTCACACATGCTTCCGATCCTTTGAAATTGTCTATCTCATGTGAATCACCAACAACACCTTGTTCTTGTACTCTTCATGTGATTGTGGTTTAACCTCCGTCAATCTTCAGGAATCTCTTAAAGCTATTGAAAAAGTACATTCCTAATTATATCTAGAAAGTGAGTGTTTTGGATCATATGAATTCGATGTTTTTCCCAACATGTGGTTGATTGATCCCAAAAATCAAAAGTTTAATCTCAATGTTGGGATATGTTCTTGGATCTGGGAATGATGTTATGAAGATATGAAGTAATGATTAACTGCCCACAAAAACGTATTGAGTATTGGGTATTATAATAAGAGGTATTTAGGTAATATATGATAGATGGAACTCTTGAAAAACACAAACTAAGGTTTCAAGTATAACACTGTCGCTCGAGTGCTAGGCTAGCGACAGGCGAGTGATATGTGTGTTGCTCAAGTAATACGCGGGCGACAATGATTCTGCTTTTTCAGCTCAAGCATCAACTAAGAGACATGCTAGCATAAATTCGACGACTTTTTCTCTTTTGTTCCATACTCGAACCCAAAGATTCATAGTTCATCTATATACAATGCCCTAAAAAACTTCTTGGCTTTTACAACTATTTTATGACAATCCTATTCTTTTATAATAGTCATTTTGTCTAAAAAATTGTGAATACAACATAAGTCCTAACATTAAGACAATTGGTTCTTAACATTTCAGATCATGGAGCGCGTTTACTTTGCCATAATAATAATTAAAGCAGTAAATGACACAAGATTTATTCCGAGTCAACTTTTTCATTAACTTGGTCAAATGACTCACTTGATTGGTGAGAAAATCAATCAGACCATCATAATCCTGATTTCTATTTCTTATGAAATTTTTATTTCTTTTTTACTCAGGAATTTATGACATCTAGGCCTTATATATCCTAGCTCGCCACAATTGAAACAAGTAGGGACAAACCTATGTCAAAAGTTATGTGGTCGTTGATATCTATTCCTAGGTTAGTAGGTCATACATTGTCTAGTAGGCTTTTGTCCTACAATACCCTTGTTCTTGAGTTTAGGATTGGAACATGCTTAAATTGGTTGGTGGCAAAAATAAAAATGGTTTTGGAAGTACTAGCCCTATTATGATCGGTTTGCTTATATCCTAGACATCTCATGTTCCCAGCAGGCTTGTTCAACCCTAAAAGACTATCTAGTTTCTGAGATCCACTAGAGAAATCAAGAAGTTTAGACTTAGAATTTTCAAGTTCGCTCAGAAGGTTCTTAACCTGGATTTCTAATTTATCATTCTCAATGGTCGGCTTACTAACTATCCTAGAGGACATCTCAAGTTCACATGCAAGATCCTTAATCTCAGACTCTAGAGATTGATTCACAGTAGCTCTAGTCTATTGAGGTACAAGGTAGACTCTTGAAGGTCAGCTACAAGTTTCTCTTTAACTAGTTCAAGTTCATTGACATTCTTAAGCACAACTTTATTTACCTTCTTAATCTTAAGACTCTCTTCAAATAATTTTTATAAGTCTTAAAAATCTCTTCCTCATCTTCAGAATCTTCCTCAGATTGCTCCCCACTATCTACTTCCTCAACGTTCTCACTCTCCTCATCAGATTCATTTTTAATCCTAGCAGTGAAGACAATAAACTTTGCACTCTCCTCATGAGTGGACATCTCACTTTTATTATCCAAGTTAGACTCGTCATTAGTAAGAGTTGCATTCATAGGTTTACCCTGATTTCTCTTACCATTAGGGCACTCACTTTTATAGTGGCCAAAGCCTTGATATTTATGACATCTCACAAATTTAGATCTCTTTCTAGACTCATTGGAATCACATCTATGTTCCTCTTTATTCTTCTTCTTATTTCTAAACAATTTTTGAAAATTCTTAAAAAAAGTATGTTATTTCCTCATCATTAAGAGATTTCGAATCAGAAGAATCATAATCCTCTTCCCTAACAGTGTTCAAGGCTATAGACGTGTTCTTCTTAGGTTGAGATATGGTGAGTTCATAAGTTTGGAGAGATCCAACCAATTCTTCAATCATATCAACATCTAGATCAAAGCTCTCTTCGATAGCCTTAACTTCAAGCCTAAATCTTTCAGGTAAGGATCTCAGAATTTTTCTAACAATCTTAGGCTCAGGAATTCTGTTACCTAGGTTAAAGCTAGAATTAACAATGTCATTCAAACTCGCATAGAAGTTATCGAAGTTCTCATCATCCTTCATCCTAATCTCTTCAAACCTAGTGATCAACACTTGTAACTTAGAATTCTTAACAACCTAAGTTCCCTCATAGTGATCTGTAAAATATCCCAAACTTCTTTAGTAACCTCACATATACACACACCTAAATTCTTTAGGTGATACAACCATAAATAGAGCACGAATCCCTTTACTATTCCAATTACACTCATCTAAATATTTTTTAAACCAAGTTGAAATATCAGTAGGGATAACTACAACTGTAACTATGGTAGATAGGGAGGTCCAACCATTTACGATGCTCTTCTATAGATTTCAGGAAGGCTCTCATTCTAACTTTTCAATAAGCATAATTACTGCCACCAAAATATGGTAGAATAGACAATGAGCTACTCATCGATAAAACTAGGGTCAGGAAACGAATTCTAGCTCTGATACCACTTGAAACTTACTAGTTAGACCCTAAAATTACCTAGATGAGGTGAATAACGAGACATTAAAATTACCAACTAAAAGTAATAAGTCACTTTTTAATTGTTCTAGATGTTTAGTCAATCAAGTCAAGTTTATCCTATGTTGAATTGCTACAATAATAATTAAAGTAGTAAATAACACAAGATTTATTGATGGAAAAAACCTTTAACTAGGTAAACATCCTATGACCAAGCCAGTAACTTCCATTATAGACAATAAGAACTTACAGTATGATCTAACCAAAAAAACCCTATGACCAAGCCAGTAACTTTCACTATAGACAATAAGAACTTACAGTATGATCTAACCTAAAAAACCCACTAGACTCGGTGATTTAATTCCTACAATCTCCAAACCCGCTTGAACGTGCTTTACTCACACCTGCTCCCAATCTTGTGGAATTGTGTATCTCTTGTGGATTGCCAAGCACACCTTATTCTTGTACTCTTTTTGTGTTTACAGTCCAACCTCCCTCAATCTTTAGAAATCCCTAAAAGCTATTGATAAAGAACCTTCCTGATTTTATTTAGGAAATAGGTGTTTTGGATTATATGACTTCGATGTTTCTCCCAACTTGTGGTAATTGATTTAATTTCAAGAATCAAAAGTTCAATCTCAATGTTTGGATGTATTCTTGGATCTTTGAATAATGTTATGAAGATGTAAAGTAATGATCAACCACCCATAGAAACGTACTGAGTATTGGGTGTTTATAATAAGAGGTATTTAGGTAGTATAAGATAGATAGAACTTTAAAAAAATATGAACTAGGGTTTCACGTATAATATCATTGCTCGAGCACCAGACTAGCGACAAGAGAGAGAAAGGTGTGTCACTCGAGTAATAGGCGGGCGATAATGATTCTGCTTTTTTCGCTCGAGGATCAACTAGGCGACAAGTTAGCGTAAATCCGGTAACTCTTTCTCCTTGTTCCATACTCAAACTCAAAGACTCCTATTTCATCTATACAACCCCCTAAAAGATTTCTTGACTTTTACAACTCTTTATAAGAATCCTATTATTTTATAATAATCTTTTTGTCTAAAGAATTTCCAACATAACATAAGTTGTAACACTAAGCAAATAGGTTATTATATGGCTAGAAGTAATATTATCTAAGAACTTATTGTACATGTTATATATCACGAGGGTAGAAAAACATAGTTAAAAAGGGATCATTATGTACACTACCAATCGCTTGAGGTGAACTAAAGTTACTCATTTAATATATTTATTTACTATTTTATGTTTAACATTTCAGATCATGGAGCGCCTTACTTTGAAATTGTAAACTGAAAATGGGTGAAGACGAAGTGGACATGAGTATTTAAATATCAAACAAATAGACTTGTGGTTCTACTATCCAAATCGTCTGGGTTTATGTGGTTACGTATGTACTAGAAAAGTTATGGAAGTTACCATGCTAGTGATATGTTCTATATCCATACTGATATTTATTGTCTAAGATGGGTTCAGTAGGAGGTCCCTTTTGTGTGTAGAACCTATAGGGATGAGTTTTCTTTTGTTTAAGAGATGTCATAAATTGTCTTGTATATTTTGCGAATATTGTAGGAACACCCCTTAGCCACCACTTATTAACATTCTACCTAAAGCTTAATATGCTAGTCTTCTATGATGCTCAGACTTAGGTACAATTATCGGGTACGAGTATGTATCTAAGTATCGGATCTTTTATTTTTAAAATGTAGGATACGGGGACATGGCTAAAAAGAGTCCAAATTTCAAATACGGGTACGTGGGTACGTTTTTCAAACTTCAATTTTTTTTACTAATCCATGATGTCATTTTGAATAGACCAAAATTAATTATTCTCAATAAAGGAAATTGGTATTTAATAAGGAATTAAAATGAATAAAATAGAATTTTGGGATTTAGTTTTCAATTATGGAAATTACTAAATGTTGTATAAAATAGAAAATGAGGAACTTGATTGTAATTTGACTTAATGGAGCACTAAGTAGCCTATATGGAACCCATTTTCATTTTATACAAACAAAACCTTAAACCATCGATACAAAGAGAGAGGGGAAAAAAAGAAAATGGAAAGAAAAAAAAGGTAAAACCTAGCATCGCCGCCTTTCTCCACCCTCTCGGCGACGGCGCTACATTTGTAGAGAGCAAAAGTGGGAAAGAAGAAAAGGGAAAGAAAAGGAAAAGAAAAAAAAGAAGAAAGAAGAAAAGAAGGAAGAAGAAGTAAAAATGACGAAGTGTCAGATTGAAATTTGGAGGATCCGACACATATCCCATACCCATGTCGTTTCTTGTCATGTCGTGTCCGACACGGGTACTCCAACTATTTCGAAGAGTCCGAGCATCAGAGCTGGTCTTTTGCACTACAGTGGCGTACATGTGTTTTGGAACTCTACTCGCGCAAGTAATAGTACTAATGCCGGTTAAATTTTTTGTTAGTTATTGTACTTATAATCTCATTAACCATTTAACTAAACTAAAATTCTAATTTTATGCTAACTTCCATTTTACTTACTAAGTTCATTTATTTATTTTTTGCGTGAATTTCTTAGCATAATACTATACTGATTCCCTAGTAGTACCATGGTATATATATATATATATATATATATATATATATATATATATATATATATATATATATATATATATATATATATATATATATATATTTTTTTTTTTATTTTTTAGTTAAAGGAGGGCGGTACCTCCGAGATTTTATTAATTTGCCCTCACTTGTGGCGGAGGAATACCGTGGTTACATGAAAGAATTGAAAGCAATAAATGAGAAAGTACTAATTCCCTTACAATGAAAATAAATGACGAAGATTTAATCAGTAAACGAGGAAGTACTACTTCCTTTACAATAATAACTAATGCAAATTGAGGCAAAAATAGGAATTGGAAATAAAAAAAAATTTAAAATTTGGCACTGGGCAATCCATGTCTATCAATTTGTACTAGTGCCCTAATATGTCGTGGTAGGTCATGTAGTCCGTATATCTGATATCGTCGATGATCCCAACCCTCCGCGCAAGAGCATCTGCAACTTGGTTTCCTTCTCTGTAAATGTAAGAAACCGTGTCTCTGCCGAAGGATATGATATCTGTGATACGTCTGAGTATACCCTGAATAGCCCATGGTCCTCCTCCTTTAGTGATGCAGCGAATAGCTACTGTAGAATCAGACTCTACCCAAATCGCTGAAAATCCAAGTCCATGAGCTAGTAAAATTCCATCAAGAATAGCCCGGAGCTTTGCCTCTAAAATCAAGCATGGTCCATACGAAGTTGAGAAAGCCCTAATACAGTGTCCTGCGTGGTCTCTGATGATGCCTCCCCCACTCGCAAAACCATCCTTAACGCATCCATCATTATTGATTTTGACAGATCCTATTGGTGGAGTACGCCACCAAACTAGAATAGGTAGAGATGGGGGATGGGGGTCCATAAAAACACCAAATATGGGTGCAAGTGTTAAATCTCCTCGCCGATGCATCACACGAAGCAGTCCTCGCATATGAAAGAAGGAAATCATGCGATAAACCTTCCAAATGATACGTTTAGCAACAATGCGAATCCCCCTATGCTTTCCATCATTCTTTGTGGTCCATAGGTACCAAAATATCAGTAAAGGAATGATAATGCGAATGTGACAACAATGAACATAATGTCCAGAATATCTCCATCTTTGGAATCTTTGTAACAATACGAATGTGATCACAACGAACATACGTTTACCAACAGTGCGAATCCCCCTATGAGACATTGACGGGGAAAATGGAGCTCCATAGTAATCGGTATGAATCCTGATGCTGTGTCCCAAACGAACGAGTTGCCATGCGGACTTAGTAGAGAATGAACCATTTGATGTATTTCGCCAAACAATTTGATCTGGGGCATTTGCACATAAAGGTATAGCCCATATCTGCTCCGCTATAAGAGAATGGAGAACCAGTAATAAATGTCCAATATTCCACCGAGTATCATCAAAAAAATCCTGCACCCTCTCAGATGTATGCTGCCGGTGTGGGAATAGAGATGCCAATGTGGTCTCACCCATCCAGCAATCATGCTAAAAGAAAATCTGACCTACACCAAGGTGCCATGCAATGTATGGCTCTGTCTAGGGTCCAACCAATTTCAGCCTCTTCCAGATAGGAGAAGCTGGGTAAGGAACTACTGCAAATAAAGGGTGTGTCCCTGTACAATACTTGTCTCGTAACAATTAGGCCCAAAGAGATCTCTGAGAACGGAACAACCACCAGAGTTTCATGGAGAAGGTGTCCACCACATCCTTTAATCTCCTGAGACCAAGACCGCCTTCATCAGTAGGAAGACAAATCTTTTTCCAGCTCCGTCAATGTAAATGTCGCGCCTGTTCTTTGGAATCCCATGAAATCGCGTAAAGATGCTTTCAAGTTTCTTCAAGATAGTTTTAGGGGGCTGCATGATCTAAAGAAGGTGTAATGGTATTGAGGAGCAAACTGACCTCAGCAAAGTAATACAGCCCCCATATGAAAGAAGTCGTGAAGCCCAACCTGAGATCATGTTCTTGACCTTCTGGATTAGGTCATCATAAATGAATCTCCTCTTAGCCCCTTGAATATGGGGACTCTCAGATAAGTGAATGGTAGCTGCTGGTGTCGAAAACCAGTCAAAATCTCCAATCGTCTGATCTGACTTATGCCCATTTGGGTAGTATGAGTCCGCTCTTGTCTGTGATCACCAACTAACTAGAGACCCCTTCATAATGTTCCAGACAACCAAGAATCCTCCTGAAAGACTGTTTCTGACCGTTGGCAAATATGATCATATCATCTGCAAATGAAAGATACGAGACAAGAGTACTACCTCCATGTCAATAGCACATACTGGGATAATCCTAAAACCTCTGGGTGAGCAGGCGTGGGAAGTAATCTACAGATATGAAGAACAAGGATGGTGAGATAGGATCTCCCTATCCGAGCCCTCGTAAAGATGGAAAAAAACCACATGGGTGGCCATTTAGGAGTACAGAAAAATGACATTCTGAGATGCATCGCCTAATCCTATCGATCCAGATCTAGATCCGATCAAATCCAAAAGCCTCTAATATTGAGTAAATGAAGCTCCAATCCGTGCAATCATATGCTTTAGTCATATCTAGCTTCAGCATCGTGTTACCCCCTCGCTTTCTATTATCCAACGTATGGAGGAGCTCCTGAACTAATAGAACATTATCCCCAATTAGGCGACCATGAATGAACCCATTTTGTTGTGGAGAGATGATGCGCGGTAACAATGTACTCAATCTAGTGTTCAAAAGCTTAGAATAAGCTTATTAAACACAGTACAAATACTGATAGGTCTGAAGTCGATCCATCTACAAGCACCGTCTCTCTTAGGGAGCAAAACTATAGTAGTAGCAGTAAAACCCCATGGAAGATGGACGTCATCAAAGAAATCCAAGACTCCCTTTTATACATTATCCTGAATAATGAATTTATCCGGTCCGACAGTACTGTCAGCGTCTATACTAAACACTAGCTCCGGAACCTCATGAATCAAAGGGATGCGATTTAGTGCCAAATTGTCATCCTTCGTCAAAAGCCTGGGGATGATATTAGTGCGAATGGGGTCCAACGACTGTGTAGGAGCAGATAGAAGATCCTGGTAGAATGCAATAGCTGAAGTTTGAATGTCAGCAAGAGTTGTTAAGACTAAGGCGCATGCGTCCTGATGGACCTAATACATGATTTGATCCTACGTTCTTGAACCATCACATGGAAATAATGAATATTGTGATCTCCTTCATATACCCAACGTGAACCGACCTTTTGCTTCCAGAAACCCTCCTCAATAGATAATGTCCGATTCAAAACTGCCTGTGTATGATGTAAAATGTCACGATGCTCCGGTATAGGGTCTCTATCATAAACTATCTCAGCCACATCCACCATATCCTTATCATCACGCACCCGTTGGAAAATATCTCCAAACACTTGTCGATTCTACCAGCGTAGTCCCTGTTTCAGCCTAAAGAATTTTTCCCAAAGAACAGCCATCCCTGTAAGATGAGTAGGGAGTGACCACTTTTAAGTGACAAATGATGAAAAATCATGATGTTTGGTCCAAACGTTGAGGAATCTGAAAGGTCTAAGCCCCAAATCATCATCAGAAACCCAATGACGTAATTAAGGTGAATGATCAGCTGAAGTCCGATTCAAGTGTCTCATTGTAAGCTGTCGACCGAAAGTAGCGGCTGTAGAATTAATGAGTACCCGACTGTTGGACCAAGTATACCGATTCTCTAGGAAATCGGCATCCTCTAAACCACAATCTAACATCATATCAGAGAAAGCAGCAGTGCCTCGATCACGAGTATTATGACCAATGCGCTCCCCATCACGAGAAATAACGTTAAAGTCTCCCCCAACTAACTAAGGGTCATCCATATTGAGAGAAATGTGGTGAAGACCCTCCCACAAATCCCTCCTGATAGTAACATTACATGAAGCATAGACAGTTAGATAGATAGGACGTGCTAATCTGGGATCCTCAACTCTTACGTGAAGGAACTGGGGATGATCAACAACAACAGTAATAGTAGTACCCACATTCCAAAAAAAAAAAATCAGATATTGTTCGACTCATTCTGAATTCTCGTGTCAAAGCGCAGATATCGTCGAATAGAAGCAAATCTATGCTGAAAAATGAAAGGCTCCAAAATAACCAAGAGATAAACCTGATGAAGCTGAATAAGTCTCTTCAAGCGCCTACGAGTAGCTACACTAGCTACACCTCTTGCATTCCATATGATGGTACTCATCTGGATGTACATGAAGAGGTATCATGTGACCAACTCCTGGTACCATCCTAGGAATTGAAGTATTGGTGGCTCTCGCATTTCTTTTTCGACTGATTGGAATAAAAGCATCCTCCTCTGTCCTAGTAGTCATGCCTGCCAAGTCATCAGCCGAAGATCGACGATATGGACCTTGTTGATGAACTTCAATATGAGAAAAAAACATCAAAATCGAACCGATCTGTAAATAAGAAAACCTCCATATTCTGCTAACAATGTGCATAGATAACATGAGCATCAGCCTCCATAAAACCCTGTGGCCTCTCTAACATATCTACCAAGAGAGGATAAAAATATATAGGACTGACCATCATAGGTGCACTGCTGATGAGGTCCAGAGATTGGACTGCTAACTGATGAGCAGAAGTAATGACAGGAGAAACCTGAGTATCCATCCTAATGGGAGCAACTGTAGAATGATCTGATGGTATAGAGCTAGTAATGTACGGAGCAATATGACCAATAACAGGTGGAGCAGTGTAAAGACTAGGAGCCATAAGGTTAGCTGCTGACTGTGATGAAGTAATTGTAGTGACGGGAAAAATAGGAGCAATAGTTGTAACAATTTGAGGAGTAGAATGAGAAATCATTTCTGATGTACTATCCCGTCTCCTCTGGTTGTTCTTAACAGGTGTCTACCTCATGTAAGGGGTGATCGTAACTTCCTTACCTTGACCCTTATCTTTGGTCTGAACAGGAGTAGACCTATGGTTAAGGTCACTAGTACTTGTGGCCGCAGGAGGTGGAGCAGAATGGGAGCAACTAAAACACTTCGATCTAGATGACTAAAGTGTCTGCATAGAAAGCAAAGGTATCATACACCATGGGCTGCTAATAACCTTCCATCTTCTCTCTCTCTCTCTCTCTCTCTCTCTCTCTCTCTCTCTCTCTCTCTCTCTCTCTCTCTCTCTCTCTCTCTCTCTCTCTATCCACACTCTATCGGGGAGTTTACATTCTAAATCGACCTCGACACAAACCCTCGCTTCGCTAGGTCGTCGAAGGTCAGAAGTGGCTTCGTCAATACGAAGAGGAAGTCTAATAGCTTTAGCTATAGCAAATAATGCACTTTTTGTACGAAAATGAATAGGCAGTAAGGGAAATGACACCCAAACGGGAGCAATAGGAGTCTCATGTTGTGGACTGAAACTGGGGGTCCATTTAAAGACACGCATAGGAAAACCATTAATATACCAAGTGGGTTTGAGGAATAATCATGAGTAATCATCCTCATGCGCCATATGAATAATAATGTCTGCATCATTGATAAGACCAATTTCATAATCGCCAGTAAAGCCAAAATGCATAAAGTTTTCACGATGTACAAATTTACCAACAAGTGTTTACCTGTATGCCTGGCCAAGAATTGTTCATCTGACTCTTCAAAAAATATGGCGGGTTCACCGTGATGGATGTATGGTTCTTTGGAGATCAGACTATGATCTCTTGATTCCTGAGGAGCGTGAAGAACATAAGCGAATGATTTCCTCTGTCTCTTCTCAGCTTGAGTAACCATAGGTCTGCTATTGACAGCTGCAGCATAGGACCGTGGAGCCTGTGATGTGATTGGAGCACTAGAATGGCTAATAGATGGTCTAGCCACGTGAGCCGACAGCAGGTGGTGGAACAGTGCTAGTCCCCATATTTTATACCTACTGAGGTTGCGTTTGAAGTTCTGTTGTTGGAGAAGAAGCAGCCAAAGTGGTACCGAGCTGAATTCATGATGGAGGCTCAAAATTGGCGGTAAGATCCATCAAATTATCGATCGGGAGCAAAGGCACCGTAGGCACATTGGGATGTCCAGAATTCAGTGGCGGAATAACTTTGTCATGGGTCAAAACCAATTCCCCAGAATTGGCTGTTGGAGGCCTCATATCTACCTTAGCTTCGGGTATAAAATTGGGGTTCAATTGGATCGTGTTTCCATAAATTGAGAGATTACCCATAACCCTAGTATCCTCAATTGCATGTGTATGGGTCGAAATAGGAGCATTAACAACATTAGTGCCCTTAATTGGAGTAGCAAAAACTTCATCACGTGGGAGTAAAGGGGTAAGGTCCAATCCAGTTGTTGGAGCTTCAATTGATGCAATTGGAACATTACCCATGTCCTTACCATTGTCAATTGAGTGTTGGTTGGTCGAATCGAAGAATTGGAGCAGCAATGATTCATCAAATTGGCTCTTTCCAAATTTTTCGAACAAATTCATCATTTCAGCAACAAATTGATTAGGTTCCAGGTGAAATTGAACCTGACCCATGGTTGGGCTAGGTGCGCCATGTGATGGAGAACCTAGCCCAGGTGGTCCGCCACCATTGGTCTTTCCTTCGGAGCCGGAATTACCAATTTTCTTCTCTACCAGTCGCGAGTTTGATATTTCGAACATTTGGGAATCAAATTCAGGATGTTGGGGATTAAATTGGGGTTGACCCATACCATAGCTAGGAGCGTCTGGGTGAGGAGAAGAGAACCCAGTGGGTCTGCCATCGTGGGTCGTTCTGATGTCGCCGGAATTGGAGGAGGAAGACAACGAAGTCGCGACATTCGCGACAAGGAGTGTTTTTAATTACAATTTAGAATTTGTGTTTGCTTTTCGGGTCAAATTGGTTACATGGTTGTGTGCGTCTAGTTGAGGAGAATTGACCATGGTATTATCCGGCCAGAAAGGTTGCCGGACGGCGAGATTCCACTAAAATTAGATTTCACAGGCAGCTAGATTTTGAAGGCTGATTTCTCCAATTTTAGTAGTTGTTTTGGCCGGATTTTTGTTGGTAACTGGAGAGGGTATTATGGGCTTTCCATTGGTGTCCAAATCCGGTGGTTTGGGTGGCTGGAAATTGTAGGAATTTTTTTGCATTCTAGAGAGAAGGAAGAGCGTTTGAGAGAAATTTTTAATGTAAGTTGCAAATTTGTTGAAAGATCAAATTAGTAGTACTATGGTATACATTTATAGCATATTGCTATTTCATAAAATACCAAGCAAGTTATATTATCATACTATGACATTGTGGCATTATACAGAATTGTTATATTATTTAATTAGTAAATTGGAATAATACTACAGATATATACTATCAATCTTAATAAGAAGTAAGTTGTTGATAGTACTATACATAATTTTTTAGTTTTACTTACGTCAAGCCGTTCATTACATTCTATAATTTTTACAATCACTGACCTATTAACCCCATAGTAACTTTCGATTATAGCACGTATTTCATTACAACAATAACTAAGCATGTACATTCTGCGTTATTCGTTTTGCTGCTATTGTATTCAAGTAAATTGATATAACTCACCTTACTTCAAATGTTAGGAATGTGTAAAATTGACTTGGGGTCAAAAACATAATATCAAGAAAAAAAGTTATAAGGCCTTAGCTAGTCTAGTTGTTTTGGTGTGTGCAAGGGACGTCACAACCGATTTGGTATTTGAGCCGTCGGTTAAGAGACTCTATTGGCTTATCTAAGATACTCATATACGCACTGTCAACGCTTACTTCCAGGTACGCAACTTTTAGCAACTCTAACATGTTCACTATTTGAAAAAAAAATTATAATAAAATTGGTGTAATTATGGATTTATTTTTGTGAAATGCACTGTAATGTATTTGCAACAAGAACAGACACCATAAGTAGATTATATATATACAAAGTGTAAGATATCCTTGTCTTCTTATAAATTAGTATGATTAATGTATTAGTTGTCGTAACAATATTTAATGTATTATATTTCGAATTGGAAATGTACCTGATGTTAACAAGTAATAGAGTGATTTTCAGAGATAAGACGGCTCAAGTGAGTGATAGTCGAGATCAAGTTGTTGATTGATTAGCCCAATTAGTTGTGCAACAAGCTTTCCAATTAGAGAGGTCATTAAATCAACCATATAATGTACTAAATATGTAGTCCCATGATGAATGGGAGATGTGTTGTGATCGCTTTCGAAGACTAAACACACAAATATGAAATAACTGACTGGATACAAGAGAAAGCTTTGAACTTTTTTACAACATCCTCACCGCGTTGTTTGATTTGAGCGACCGTGGGGTTTGCTCTCAAAGGTGGAGGTTCAACCCCAGTTTCAGTTATCTCCATAGATCATAAGCTTTGAGGTGGGCTTTCATCTTTGCAGCCCAGAAGTTGTAGTTTTCTCTAGTGAAGGCAAAGGGCAGACGTGTTGAGAAGCCATCTTCTTTCCTGTCAACTAAGATTAACCTGGTTGCTAATTTTATCTGTTTCAGGTGCTATTTAACTTCTTCTCGATCCCTTCCAAGATCAATGATGCTTTGATACCATGAAATAATATGCAAAGCAAAGAGAATGAAAGTTGTGGACAGAAAATGTTAGAGCAACACAGAAAATCAGTTTCTACCTTCATTTCACTGAAATTATATATCCATTACATGAAGTTTCTAGTACAAAATAGACTCCCATACTTCACCTACTATCAGCCCTTACATAAGACAGCTTTTTACATTGACAATACTTAACACATAATTCAAAAATATACCCTACCAACCATGTACGTGAAAACAGGAAATGATGATTACAAAAGTTAACTTATATGACAGCAAAAATGACATGCTACACTCAACAAATAGAAGCCAAAAATTGGATAAGGACAGTGGAACGAATCTTTGCATATGCACATGTATCGGAATGTATCGGATGCTTAAAAAGTAAAGTGTGCCACTTTTATGTTATGAGAAAGTGTCGAGCACTGGTATGACATGATAATTAGTATGGGCGAAGCTACACGCGACTTGGACAAGATTTTGCGAAACATTCATAACAAAATATTACTCAACCTCAGCTAGAAATTAGGAATTAAATGAATTCATACAACTAAAATAAGATGCAATGACTGTATCAGAGTATGTTCGAAAATTCAAAGAATTATCTAGGTTTGCAAATCATATGGTCAAAAGCAATTGTTAAGGCAGACCAATTCCTTGAAGGATTGAGACTAGAAGTGCATCAAGATATCTAATGTCAGGAATTCAACATTTGACTTTTGGACAAATTGCAAACAAAGCATCATTGGCTGAACGGGTAGAACTACGTATCTCAAAAGCATGTGGGCAAGGAGATTCATTCCTAACAAAGAACGGAGTCCAAACAAGAGAGAGTGGATGTGAGAGCATAAGGGAGAAAGCTCAAAATCAAATGGACCAATACAAAGACGGGTAAAGTTGAATATAGGAACGCAGATAGAGAAATACCCAAATGCACAAAATGAGAAAAGAATCATTTTGGAGAATGTCTGATGGATAACAAGCATGCTATGTATGCAGAAAATAGGCCATAAAAGGAATAATTGCCCTGCTAAATCAACACAGGACCAGAAAATAGACCGAGTGTACACTATGTTCCAACTTGACACTAAAGAAATTAAAGAAGACAACCAAGTAGTCACTGGTACAATTTATATTAAATCAAAGCCTGTAATGGCCTTATTTGATTTAGACGCCACACACTCATTTATTTTAGGACATATAGTAGATCTACTCGAGCTAGTGCCACAACTGCTATGTTTTGAAATGGAAGTGCCTTTACCCTTAAGTTCAAAATACTGTGTAAGTTTATTTATGAAGTCCCTGTGCAACTCAAAGAGGGCATTTATCCCGTGAATCTTATTTTGTTTGATCTAAAGGAATTTGATATGATACTAAGAATGGATCGATTATCTAAGTACTATAGATTGTAAATAAAAAACATTACATCTACCTGACTTAGGATCAGTACCGTTCTCTAAACCCGAGAAAACCTCTAGGATTATAATTTTGGCATGAAAAGTTACCAAATTTTTAGCAAAAGCAAAGGTTATTGGATTAGCCTTCACCAACTTAAGCCTGAATAAGAAACAACCCTAGTCTCTCTTCTTATAGTTCAGGATTTTCTTGATGTATTTCCTGAAGAACTAACTACCTTGGCTACAGCCAAATTGAGAAACAGAATTTAAGATCGAGTTGAAGAATGGCCCAGTTTGAACTTGAAGAGTTGAAGAATCAACTTGACGAGTTAACAATTACGAACAAATATCATTTACCAAGAATTGATGAATTGTTTGATCAGATAAAAGGGTCCGCAGTATTTTTCTAAGATAGATCTTTGCAGTGGATACAATCAATTAAAAGTTTGAGAAAAAGTTATCTCCAAAATAGCTTTCTGAACACGTTATGGACACTATGTATTCTTGGTAATGCCTTTTGGATTAATGAATGCCCCTGTTGCATTTATGGATCTAATGAATCGATTGTTCAAGGAATACTGTATCAAATCGTTGTCTTTTTCATAGATGACATTTTAATCTATTTTCGCAGAAAGGAAGACATGCCCAACATCTAAGAATTGTACTTCAAATATTAAGAGAAAATAAATTGTACGCCAAGTTCAAAATGTACGAGTTTTGGCTTCAAAAAGTCATGTTCTTGGGACATGTAATACTAAAAGAAGGAATTGCAATAGATCCAAGCAAATTTGAGACAACGTATCAAGACAACTGAAGATGTATGAAAGGAGGAACCCAAATCATGATTTGGAATTAGCTGTGATTGTGTTTGCACTAAAAATATGAAGATATTATTTGTATGGAGAAATGTTTGAAATATATATTGATCATAAAAGCATGAAGTACTTTCTCACACAAAAAGATTTAAACACGCGTCAACAACGTTGGCTAGAATTGATATAAGATTATGACTGCATGAATAATTTGTAAGTGTTATGCTCTAAATTCAATCAATTTTGGACATAAACACTTTTAATGTATAACTGATGCATATTTATAGAAAGATCTATTATTAAATTGAATTAATGTTCTAATAATTTAAATCATAGAATCCATAGATTCAAATATTGGTAATTTGTTAATCACAATGAATCATGATTGTGAGATACAAATTACATTACATATGACGGAATGTTAAATCATCCATGTTCATATGTTCACGTGTGACATTTCTTACCTGTGAAGTAGGTAGCTGATCTCACAACCTAAAGTTTGGTGACTTTTAAATGAAGACGTGGATGTTTTGTTATAGAACAAAATATTGGAGACTCGATTGGAAGATTCTATATAGATAAATATCTGAGTACCAGTGGTTAATCTCCAACGTTCGGTAGCGGAATTGGTCCTTTGACTTGAAATCATCATAGTGCATTATATAAGGACAATCATACTTTGGTGATATTGGATGTTGTTTTGCCAAGAGTCGTTAATACAGTATCGTTCGAGTATGTCAAGAATTATATGAAAGCTGTGAATGATCAATAGATGATTCGTCACTCTTAGATAGTAAGAGATTATAATCTATATTTCTTTCAGTTAAGTTGATAATAAATCATTGGCCAATGTGTACTCATAAGTCGAAAACTCATTTTCGACTTATATTTACTTAATACTGGGATGAAATATATGATTGATAATTGAGATTGACACATATCCATATCTCGTAATTGATCGGATTATAATGACGAAGGGTTAGAGTTTCACGGTAAACTAACAAATTTGGTTTTGTCATACCACGTGACATTTTACATCACATATATTCCCGACGCATTCCTAAATATCAATTTGGGACGACGAATGCGAATTGGTTTTAATTTATTGATTTTGATTAGATTGAATAATAATTCACGTCGTTAGGCAGTGATGGGGAACCGATAGGTTACACAAAAAATGAGAACCAGGAGAACGAGATTCACCAATTAATTAATTAACAAGTGTTGTACAATTAATTATCTGGGTTGTTTGTTAATAGGCCCGAATTAATTGATTAGATTAATTCATTCATTGATCAAATTTAATTAATTGGATTAATTAAATATTGAACCTAGTAAAGTTTAAGAGACGAGTTGAGCCCACTTGAACTTATATTCATAAGCCATTAGGGTTTCAAAAAATAGAACAACATAATTCATATTCTTGCTAACACAAGAAAGCAGAAACCCTAATTCTCTCATTTTTGTTCCCTGCACGGATTTCCATTGGAGGTTACACAATTGGACAGTAGTGAATTTCATATCGTGATTGTTCCTATTCCAAGATCAATTAAAGAGTTTGCAGAATTTACAAAAGGTATATTTTCTAAACAAAGTTTCTATCGAAACATAAAGCATATCTTTGGTGGAAATTGGAAAATAAATTATTTTCTGATGTGCATGTTAAATAAATTCTCAACAGTGGCATCAGAGCCTAATTTGTGCTTGTTAGAAACTGTTTTGCATCTTAGAACAATCAAAAGTTGATCCTATTTTTCTTGTTTCCAAATTTAGAGAAAATTATTTTTCATCTTTAATTTTTTTTTTTGTTAAAGAAGATTAATTTTTGGTCAAAAGTAGATCAGAAGTAGCAATAGGCAGCAGCAACAATTGGCAACAACATCGACCGTTAATTGCGCGGAGCACAGTGCACCGCACGGTGCTGCTTCGTAGGCAGTACTGCGCCACACACGCAATGTGCTACGCGTGATGCAGCACTGAGTTGCGCAACGCGCGATGGGCATTGCTGCGTGTTCCAGCAACACCAGCGCTCCCTGCTGCAATGCGACGCACATTGTCGCTATGGTGACGTGCAAGTACCTGCGACCGAGGAGTGGCGCTGGTGAGCGCCGCCCCAGATTTCATTTATTTTTAGGGTTTTCAGCTAGTGGCGACGCCAAAGATGAGTTCCTTAAGGGTTTTCAGTCTGGTGTTTTGGGGATGGGGCCTCTTACGTAATTTATGAAATTGAGAGCCTCGGTTTGCAATTATTGGATGAGGGTCAAAACTACAATTTTAAATAAATGACCCATCTAACGATTTTTGAAATTGTGGGTTCACGCCTGCAATTATGATAAGAGGAGTCAAGTACCTAGGAGTGGCGCTGGTGAGCGCCGCCCCAGATTTCATTTATTTTTAGGGTTTTCAGCTAGTGGCGACGCCAAAGATGAGTTCCTTAAGGGTTTTCAGTCGGGTGTTTTGGGGATGGGGCCTCTTATGTAATTTATGAAATTGAGAGCCTCGGTTTGCAATTATTGGATGAGGGTCAAAACTACAATTTTAAATAAATGACCCATCTAACGATTTTTGAAATTGTGGGTTCACGCCTGCAATTATGATAAGAGGAGTCAAGTTGCAATTTTATAACAAGGACTTTTCTTGCAATTTTTGAAATTGAAGGATTTGTTTTTATTTTTAAAATTGAGGTCAGAATGCAATTTCAAAGTGGTTTTGAATTTAGTTATTAAGGAATTTCAAAAGGGTTTGACCCAAATTTAAATTTTGTTTAAAATTGATGACCTTTTATATTTTCGTTAAAATTGGATTTTAGTCTAAATATTAAACTTTGACCCTTAATTGAATTTTATTTTATTTAGGAGTTTTATTCTAAATTAAAATGTTAATTCACTTGAAATTAGAGTTTGACTCTAATTTGATATTTAATTAGAATTTGATTTTAATTAAATAAGTTCGCCATAGTGGATTGGAATTAGAATTGGACTCTTATTTTTGTATTTAATTACAATTTGATTTTAATTAAATTCAACTGCCTTAAGTTTTGAAATTAGAGTGGGACTCTAATTTGATATTTAATTAGAATTTGATTTTAATTAAATAGTTCCGCCATAAAATTGTCGAATTAGAGTTGTGTTAGGTTTTTAATATTTTGTAATTGGCAATTCTGTAAACAAAAGGATTGAATTGTACTATATTTAAAAAGTTAAGGAGTAATGTGCAAATGGTTGAAAATAGTGTTATTAGGTTTAGGGTTCGAGAATGGCAAAAAAAAAAAAAAGAAAACGACGCGGATTTTCGCTAGACTGTCCCCAATGTTTGGCTCATAAGAAATAGAAGCCCAATGCTAGTCCAACATGTTTTAAAATGAATAGATCTTATGGAAGTTTAAAGTGCAACCCAGGCCCATTTTCTTAAAATAATTAATGCCTAAAACTCCCATAACCTATTTCAATTACTACCCCATATTAATTAAATGAAAACCCTTCACTTTCTTTAAGTTACTCCAAGACTACCTATAAATAGGTGCATGGTTTCACTTCAAAATCACCCACAACAACCTTCTAAACACTTTATACAAGAGAGAGTAAGGAGAGAAGGAGAGAAGGAAGCGGATTTTTTTTTGAAGTTCAAGTGCCGTTACGAAGACAAAAGTTCAACTTCCAGTTTCATCAAACCTTTTTTTTTTCAGAAACATAAATTTCAAAGCATCAACGAAGGTAGGTGGAGGTGCAAAAATGTGTTATATTTCGTGTTCAAATTATAGTTTTCATTATACCTATGTTTTCTTCCAAATGCAATTGTACCTCCGGGTACGGTGCTTCGGTACCACAACAGTACAACAGTTAAATGAAAGAATGGTACCTCCGAGTACGGTGTTTCGGCACCTCTATAGTTGAATGATCATTCTCCGGCTCGAGGCGTCATGTTAAGTCATGACTTAACAGTTATTGGATTCTGTCGGAAATCCTTCTACGCGACGATTCTTTTAAAAGCTACAGATCGAAAATATATAATTTGATAACGAATGCACCTATGATATCTATTGAGTTTCAAACTCATGGGTTTTATCCCCTTACTACATGTTGATACGATGTGTGGGACGTGGATGACAGTTGATGAAGATGCAACATGCTAAGGGAAGCCGGTGATTTTACATGTTTAATTTATCTAAGAAAAAGTTTACGTTGTTTAAGTACCTTTCTGCACACTATATGTAGAACTATCTTGCGAGTATTTTTCCTTTTCTTATGAATAAAGTATGTTCACAAGTGTTACATGTGTTTTTTGGAAAATATTTACAAACAAAATGTCATCGATTGAAAATTGTACTATATCTCAAGGAATTTCGATTTCTCTGCTTTTAAGTAAAAGTTTAAGCTTTCCGCTGAAAGTTTGTTAATCATTAAGTCAATGGCTACAGTAAGTGACGGCTCGATCCATACAGGTCGGGGCGTTACATTGTTAATTGCTAAAAGTGCCCGGAGTTTTTCCCAGTTGGGTTTCTCCATTATTATTCTGGTGTTGATTTACTGCTTTCGTTATTGTTTATTGATTGATCACATAAACTACGGTATTCAAACTTAGGACTAAAATGACTTACATGTTTAATCATCTAGATTAGAATTAAAAAGTGACTTGTTTCTATTTAATTCGTAACATATTTTTAATTCTGCACAAAATACCTATTCACCCCCTCTAGGTATTGTTAGCGTTGAACCGCGTTACTTTCAATTGGTTAATAGAGCCATAATTCGATTCATGACCCTTTAATCTAGATGAGTCAGTCATTATCTGTGCCTCCATTTTTCTACAGAAGTAACTATGCCTACTGGAAAGTTCGAATGAGAGCCTTCCTTGAATCTTTAGATGGAACGTATTTGGATTAGGTTCAAAATGGGTGGGCTCCACCTTCAACAACTGTTGCTGGTGCAGTCCACACCCACTGACATATCTCTGTGGACTAAAATTAACCTTGATGAATGCAATTGGAATAATAAAGTATTACATGCTCTGTTCATGGCTGTTTTCTGCTGATGAGTTTAGGCTAGTGTCGATGTGTGAAACTACTAAAGAAGTTTGGGATATTCTAGAAACCACATACGAGGGTACCAAAACTGTTAAGAATTTTAAACTGCAGATGTTAACCACTAAGTTTGAAGAGATTAGAATGAAGGACGATGAATTGTTCGATGAATTCTATGTGAAGTTGAATGATATAGTTAACTCTAGCTTTAACTTAGGTGAAAGGATCCTCGAGACCAAATTTGTTAGAAAAGTTCTTAGATCCTTGCTCGAGAGGTTTAGACCTAAGGTTACGGCGATAGAAGAGAGCAAGGACTTAGGGACATTGATACTGAGACCCTTAGGGACGACGAAATTGCTTATTTTGTCAAAAAATTCCAGAAGGTGATGAGAAATAGGAAAAAACCTTAAGAACGAAAAATTGGATTTCCTAGTAAATTCATGAAAGATAATCTTGAAGAGAGTGACTCTATAAATGCTAATAAGAAAACCCAATATGTTAGATGCCATGAGTGTTAGGGTTACGGTCACTATAGGAATGAATATCCTAACTTGAAAATGAGTTCTAATAATGGTAAACGTAAGGCTTTAGCTGTGACCTTAAGTGATGATGAATCAGATTCTAGTGCTCAGAGTGACACGTTTGGTAAAGAAGATAATCAAAGGCTCATGGCCTTCGCATCTATAGCTACTATAGAATCTGATAAAGAAACTGAGATGGTTTGGGTTAAGAAGATTGATGTATCAAGGTCAAATGATCAGGTGAACGGTTATGTTACCCACGTCACACTTAAGGCCCAAAAAGTGGTACCTTGATAGTGTTTGTTCTAGACATATGTGTGAAGACAAGGCCTTGTTCTCTTCTCTGGATGAGTGGAATGGCGGTGTAGTTACTTTTGGAGATAGAGCTACTGCACCAATCCAAGGAAAATGTATTGTTAAAATTGCTAGACTACCTACCATATCTGATGTGCTTTATGTGAAAGGGTTAAAGTCAAATTTGTTGAGTATCAGTCAAATTTGTGATGCTCATTTTGAGGTTAGCTTTGTCCAGAAAAGGTGCACTGTGTATGACTTCAACTGGTAACATTGTTCTCGAAGATGTAAAAACCTCTGATAATTGTTACGGAGTTTTACCAAATCCCCGCTACATTTGTAGTAGTGCCAAGATCAACATTACTGAGTTGTGGCATCAACGGCTGGGCCATATGAACCATAACTGTTTGTCTAAAATTGCCAAGAAGAAAATAGTCAATGGCCTACCTAAGCTAGAAAATACTATTACCACTGTTTGTGGTCCGTGTCAACAAGGTAAATAGATTAGAGTGTCTCACAAACAAACTTCTAATTAGAGTGCCGCTTGAACTACTCCATATGGATTTAATGGGACCATCTAGGATTGAAAGCCTTGGTGGTAAAAGATATATTCTAGTTGTCGTTGACAATTTTTCTCGATATACGTGGATTGAACTGCTGAGGGATAAAATTGATGTGTTCGGTCTTATCATCTCATTGTGTAAGAGACTTAAAAATGAGAAATGATATTTTTTTTTTCAGAATTCGTAGTGATCATGGAAAAGAGTTTGAAAACTCAAATCTTAAGAACTTATGTTTGGAGGAAGGAATCCAGCATGAGTTCTCATCACCGATCACTCCACAATAGAATAGGGTAGTTGAAAGGAAAAATCGTGTGATTCAAGAAATGGCAAGAGCCATGCTTCATGGTAAGGATCTTGCCATGCATTTCTGGGGGAAGCCATCAACACAGCTTGTCACATTGTTAACAAGGTTTATCTGAGACCTCAAACTGATAGGACACCATGTGAAATCTGGAAAGAGAAACCGCCAACTGTTAAGTACTTTCGTGTGTTTGGGAGCAAGTGCTACATACTAAGAGATAGAGAAAATTTGGGAAAGTTTGATTCTAAAAAAAAGAATTTTTCTAGGTTATTCCAGAAATAGTCGTGCCTATCGTGTGTACAACTCTCGTACACGGGTTGTGATGGAGTCCATCAATGTAGTGGTGGATGATGTATGTAGTGAGGTGGAGACTGGAAGCAATAAGGTAGAGTTGGAACACCTAAGAGTTGATCCTATCATTGTAGCTGAACCTAAAGAGACCCCATTCACGATTCTCCACATGTTTCTAATGGTTTCGATAGTCCTACTAAGGAATCCACATCTGATGATAGACCTGGACCTCCAAAAGAACCTTCATCTCGCGTTAAAACGAATCATCCTAGAGTGAATATTATAGGGGATTTGGATGAAGGAATGAGATTTCGTAAGAGGGTTTTGAACAATCTGACGTATGCTAGTTATGTATCTCAGATTGAGCTTAAGAAAGTGGAAGAAACTCTTAGTGATGAATGTTGGGTTAGTGCAATGCATGAAGAGTTAAATCAGTTTGTGAGAAACAAAGTTTGGAATCTAGTTCCTAGGCCTGACGATTGTAAATTTATAGGTACTAAGTGGATATTTAAGAATAAAACCGATGATCAAGGTACTATAACTAGAAATAATGCTAGGTTAGTAGCCCAAGGATATATTCATGTCGAAGGAGTTGACTTCGATGAAAATTTTGCCCCTGTTGCTAGGTTTGAATCCATTCTAATTCTTTTGGCTGTTGTCTGCACTTTTAAGTTTTAAATTATATCAAATAAATGTCAAGAGTGCCTTCTTAAATGGAATACTTTAGGAAGAATCCTATGTTGAACAACCTAAAGGATTTATTGATCTTAAATATCCGCATTATGTTTATAGGTTGAATAAAACCTTATATGGTCCGAAACAAGCTCCCAGAGCTTGGTATGATAGGCTTACTGCATATCTCATGGAACATGGGTTCTCGAGAGGTAGTGCAGACAGAACCCTATTTATAAGACATATTAAAGATACCATAACGATACTCCAGATCTACGTCATGACATTGTCTTTGCTTCTCCTGTTGATCATATCTTGCTCATGATTTTGCTAAGTGTATGAAGTAAGAATTTGAGATGAGTATGATTGGAGAATTGAATTACTTTTTATGGCTTCAAGTCAAACAAATTGATGATGATTTGTTCATTTCTCAATTGAAATATGCTAAAAACCTTGTCAAACGATTTGGTTTAGACCGCAAGAAACACACTAGAACCCCCATGAACATCAGTGTCAAGTTAGGTCATGATCTTACAGGTAAGAGTGTTGATCAGACTTTTTACAGAAGTATGATAGGTAGTCTACTTTATCTCACTGCTAGTAGACCTGACATAGCTTTTAGTGTAGGGATATGTGCACGCTTTCGGATTGATCCTAAGGAATCTCACCTGAGTGTCGTACGACGTATCATCAGATATGTTAATGGAACTGTAGATTATGGGATCCTGTTCTCTCGGGACTCTAAGCTTGATCTTGCTGGTTATTCTGATGCCGATTGGGCTGGCAATGCTGATGATAGAAAAAGTACTTCTGGAGGTTGCTTTTACATTGGAGCCAATCTTGTTGCTTGGATGAGTAAGAAACAAAATTCTATCTCATTATCCACGGCAAAAGCTGAATATATTGCAGCAGGAAGCTGCTGCACTCAACTATTTTAGGTGAAGCAGATGTTGAGTGACTACAGGATTGAACATGGAACTATGTTTGTGTTTTGTAAGAATACCAATGCTATTAATATTTCAAAAAATCTTGTTCAACACTCTCGAACTAAACATATTGACATTAGGCATCATTTCATTCGAGAGCTTGTGGAAAAACCCAAATTGTTCATCTTGAACATATTTCTATTGAGAATAAATTAGCTGACTTATTTACTAAACTGTTGGATGGGCTTCGGTTCGAATCTCTTAGAACAGTTATTGGTATTTGTGTACCTTATTGAATGAGTATATTTGATGCATGCCCGTATTCTATTATTGTGAGATTTTGAGTTATAAATGCATTCTGTTTATTTCTTTCGTCTCTTGCATGTCCACTTTATGTTTTTTTTTATGTTGTGTTTGTGTGAATTTTCTTGTGTTTTGTGTGCTTGGTGCATTCATATTGTTAAATTATGAAAAAAAAAAGGGAAAAGGAATTTTTTTTATGCAGGTCATTGTTTTACAGCAAAATTTACAATACACTTGATTTTGTTGGTCGTAATCAAGCATGAGTTTATTTAGTGAGCTGTAATAATTCTCATTGTTGGCTTAGGATATTTTTGGAGTATTTGATATAGGTCTCTTCATATACCATCTACACCGCACACACTATGAACCTGATAGTGGGCTCTACCGCTTGTGTGATATTTGGGATGGCTGTCACATGTTAGTAGGGTGACATTGAACATGAATTGACCAACTTCTTTAGACCTAAGATAGAATTTGTCCCTGCAATAATACATAGACACATAAAGAAAAATTTAAATTAAAGGAGCTCAATCTCTTATGCCACTTTTCGAAGCCTACTTGACTTGAGTAATTAAGCCTATGGGGTTTCTCATAACCTAGTGCCTATGGTCATCTGACTTGGGTTAACTGGCCTACAGCTCATTACAGGGGTCATGGTAGTCGCTTAATGAAAAGAAGTCTGCACTTAACATGAATACAATATATAGGAACATTCTTGTTTACTGCTGTGACATAAGATAACTGTTTTCTGCTACAAGTCAGGGGGAGAAAAGACATTCTCCATAAAAATGAGCTTTCATATGTAGGTTCTAATGTACTTTACTGGTTTGACTTTCATAAGTAAAGGAATATACTTATTAACAGTTATGTTTTGCAAGTCATTTCTCACAAAATTAAGGTTTAGAGTCCTACTATCAGAGGATTAGTGGCACTTAACACATATGAGTCACTTATATCATTTACTCCATGGGTACTTTGAGTTAGTTTGTGGGAAAGTTTATAATTCATTGCATATACTTATGACTGATTACACCTACATTCTTAAGATGTTGTATATTTGTTTTTATCCCTTGTCATTTTGTGACAAAAAGAGGGAGTAGAAATTCAACTTTGTTTGATTTATGACAAAGGCATATTATTTAATTTCAGTTTTGCTAAATTAAGTTTGATGTTTTAGTAGTATCAATGTTTCTTCTTGGTATGTTGAGTTGCATTGATATTATGTCTTGATTTAGCATACATGATTGAAACTGAATAACATCATATGTTTCTAGATTGCCTAAATTATTTAAATTGCTTGAACTGTTTATTACACTATTTTCCACACATTTTACACTGGGTGTTGAGTTATTTATTTTAGGTAACAGGTGCTGATTAAACTGTAGAATTGTTCAAGGCAGTTAGTTTGTCATAGGTTTTGAGTCTGTAATTTATTGTTGATTACTGCCTTGACTTAGTTAGTAGTTTTGTCACAGAATGTCAAAGGGAGAGTTTATTAGGTTTTCAATATTTTGTAATTGGCGATTCTATAAACAAAAGGACTGAATTGTACTATATTTAAAAAGTCAATGAGTAATGTGTAAATAGTTGAAAATAGAGTTATTAGGTTTAGGGTTCGAGAATGGCAAAAAGAAGAAAACGGCGTGAATTTTCGCTAGACTGTCGCCAAAGTTTGGCTTGAGGTACAAAAGCAGAAACATTGTTGCTAGATTGTCGCCCCTATTTCGTTCGAGCGGCAGTCTGTCGCTCGGCTGTCACGAGCCCTCAATTGAGTGACAACTTTATTTGAGAAATTTTTATTTCACGTTTTAAAGGATTTTTCCCTTGCCCATTCGTTTTTCTAACCTACCTATAAATACCAAAACACATTTGAACGTGATTTTTAAGATTGATCATTGAGTTATCATCTGAGAGAATACAATATTTATACTTTCAACCTTCATCTTGTGAGATTGTTTTGGTGAGAAAAACATCGATTTCATAATCCAAATACCAAACTGTATTTCCTCTACATCTAGTCAGAGTTCTGATGATCGAGAAAGTTTGACTGGAGTTCCAGTATATGAAGAACGAGGTGTTCTTCGTGGATCCAAATGAGATAACGATTTCACAAAACTACGAGTTGCTACAGGAGAGCAGAATCCATGAGAGCTTTGGAAACTGCAGTTAGGAGTGGTACAGAGCACATAATCCAGGTTAGCTATTGGAATTGCAATTAAGAGATCAGATAGTACGTGTTATCGTCTAGGCTGGTAGACTGTAAGTTACATATCGTTTATAGTGGATTGTTGACTGGGAAAGTGCCTGAAGTTTTTTCCAATTAGGTTTCTCCATGATTATTCTGGTGTTGATTTACTACTTTCGTTATTGTTTATTGATTGATCGCATAAACTGCAGTATTTCAAACTTAAGACTAAAATGACTTGCATGTTTAATCATCTAGAATAGAATTAAAAAGTGACTTGTTGCTGTTTAATTCATAAAATATTTTTAATTCCGCATAAAATACCTATTCACCACTCTCTACATATTGTTAGAGTCGAACTGTGTTACTTTCAAGTTGGACTTTAATTCGGTATTTAATTAAATTTTGATTTTAATTAAATAAACCCGCTAATTAAATCAATTGATTAATTTGATCGATTAATTATTTAATTGTTCCTATCCATTTGTCTAAATCAATTTAGACGATCTTAATTGCTAGAAACTTGAAACATGTATGGATATAATATTAGATATTATATTGAGAAGCATTTATATGATGATTATTCATTAGTGGATGATTATGGATTCAACCATGTGGATGTGTTGAATGGTTAGTTTTATTCTTTTTTTATAGGCCTGCAAGCTCTTATTTATTTTAGACCTCGAGTCCATTGTAATTTTATTGGCTTGCGTGTTCAATTATTTGGGTCTGTGTGCCAACTAGTATAGATACATGTTGCAGTTGGACTAGTTTAAAAAATACGAAGAGAAGGAGACCATAGAGATCGAGCATTATGTAATTCAATGGTATGTCCCCTAAGAACTGACCAACTAGTTTTCCTTGTGGCCCAGGAAGACTAGTTAGTAAAGTCCATAATCATCCAAAACTCCTCGTTAAAATATTAAATCATATTTATATTCTCCTTACATCATCATAGTGAAAAATCAGAATCCTCAATCGATCTCAACTTGTTGAGTACACTCAAAGCTGGTCTATTGGGGATATGTTTGACACTACGAATATTAAATATTTCTGAATGATGAGTTTGACTTAACTAAAATTTATCTTTTGTTGAGTAAACTTAAGGAGATAAATTTTAGAAGCATGTTAAACTAACACATAAGATATGTGAAGACAAGGAGTTGTTAATTTAATGATCTGAGAGTTGTATAGAGATATAATTGATAATAGTATTTACTCAGATGTTTTATTAAGGTTTGTTGTGTATACTCAATGTTTTAATATAACAAATGGGATCCCAGCTCACTGGGAGTCAAGTATGGATTCCGTAAATTTATATTAGAGGGTCATAAATTTGAATTAAGCAGTGGTGGTATAATTAATTTAATAAAAAGACCATGTTAAATTAATTGATGCATTCTATATATTATTCTTTTACTTTTCATCATTTACATTTATTGAATCAAGAGAAACCATATGTAATTGAGAGGCATAAAGAATGCCAACAACCAAACCAAATTTTCTTGATTGGCACCGCAATCTGACAATTATTTTCAGGCATGAGAAAATTGGTTATATCCTTGAGTAGTCCTTTCTAGAGACACGTGTTGATGACTCAATAGAGAAATAGGTGGCTGCTATAATAAACACAATGATGATAATAGTACTGCAACATGTGTAATGCTTGCGACTATGTCACCTGAGTTACAAAAGCAACGTAAGAGTATAGATGCTAACACATAATTTTTCATCTCTAGGTGTTGAATGATGAACAATCATGTGTGAAAAGATATGAGATTTCCTAGAAACTATACAAGTACATAATGACAGAAGAATCTTGAATCGGTGCTTGTGTACTGAAAATGTTGACTACATTGAGAAGTTGTCTCAATTGAGTTCAGTTATAAACCATGAACAAAGTATAGACTTGGTTCTGTAATCTTTGCGAAAAAGTTATTTACGGCTAATTAAGAATTTAACATGAATAAACTCGAATGCACGCTCATTAAGTTGTTGAATATGCTTAAGACTGTTAAACCCAATATCTAAATTTGTAATGGGCAAATCTTATGTAATACCCCAAACTTCACTTTACACAGTTGGTCAATATAATTCATGTATTACTTGCTATTTGCATTTGCATCAATTGTTTGAAATGATTTTCTCTTATAATGGTACATTGGGTCCATTAGAGTTTAAGATCTCTATATGGTGTAGTCTTTGACATCCCGACCTAGGTGGTGAATCTTACATTGAGCTATGGTAGAAATTTAGGTTAATCTAAATGTTGGATATTGATGTGATAAACGATTGTGACCTTGAAAGGGGCGGAAGCATTATCGGTAAAGTTACTTGCTTTTATTTTGGTTAATCATGGTTGCCCTAAACCCCTAACTAAGTCTTTAATATATTTGGGACATGAGCATGAAATGACATGATCACAATACGATAAAATAAGGTTCATGTGACATTATAAATATTAGGGCTAGTCGAACCAAAATTTTTGGGTATTTAATAAATGGAACCATCAGGTCCAAATATAATTATGAAACTATTCAGGTTCGATTTGATTCGATTTGACTTAGTTACGTTCAATTCTATTCAGATATGTACCATAATTAAATTTTTAACAGATTTCTAATGGTCAACGATCGATGGTCGTGGTTGGAGGTCGCAGCTTCGATGGGCAGTTGGAGAATGGAAGTCGGATTCGGTAGTCGGTGGCTTCGATTTGGACATGTAGTCAGTGGCTTCGATTTTCAATTTATCAAATGATTTGGGGTCAGTGACTCAATGGTTACTGAATGAAAGTGTAAAATTGGAAAGAAAATGATAAAAATTTAAAAAGGCCTTGGGCTAAGAATGAAATTAATAATTGGACCAAAAAATTAAATCAAAAAATTGAATTTAGAAATTGGGTTGGGGGACCAGCTAGGCATGGACTTGGCTTGAGAGTTTGAACATTAATCACTAAATTAGTTAATTTGTCAATTCGTTTAGAAAAAAATTAAAAATTTTAATTAATTCAATATAAAAAATCAAAAAAAATATTTAAAATTCGATTTTTATTCGGTTTTTCGGTTCTAGAATCGAGAACCGAACCGAGCCAAACTCGTCGGTTCTCGATTCAAATACTCATTTGGATATTTAACTTATGAAGAACCCATCGATTCGGTTAAGTTCAGTTTGGATCCGGTTCGATTCGGGAGTTTTGTCCGGCCCTAATAAATATTGAGACACAAATTGTTGATGTTGATTGAGAATCGGGCGCCAGTCGAGTAACGAATCGAATGAACGGTTAAGGAATTAACTCTATAAATTATTCTAGAATCCTATGGTAATTAAATTAGGTTGTAGATACACTAAGATAGGCCATATACACTTGGTTTTCTATTGCAATGAGGGTGTAATATCAGATTTTTACTACAAAGGACACCTCATGCTTTGTGACTTATCATTTTAACCTTCAATTCCTTTGACCTTAAGGCTTCCATCACGTCTCCTAACCCCTTAGTACTTTATATAGGATAGATATATATCTTGTAAGTTAATATGTATCAAAATAAGGGAAGAGAAAAGACAAGTATTGCTGGAAGAAGCCACCTCCTGCTTAACACATGTCATGCTTGGCTGCCTACAACATTTTATTAATTCCTAAGCAAGAGTCAAGACCCCAACCCCTTTTAAGACTATATATATATCTCCTACTATGGTATTTAGCCTTTCAAGTTATCTCCAAGTGACCCCAAGTGAAAGAGAAAGCAAAGGAAACAGAGCGAAGCAGAAATAGGAAGTTAAAACTGAACTTCTAAATAGGTGAGTTTAGTTCATGGTTTTGAAGTTTATTTCCAATGTTTTTGAAGGTGTTACAATCTCTTGAGCCCCTAAAATTACTTGAAACTTTTTTGGGGTTTTGTGTTTGGGATTTTAGTATGGCAAAAAGAGAGAAAAATTGCGGGAGATATATTGAATAAAACAAGTGAGGATAGGAATTACATAGTTGTTGGATTCTGCCTATTCGACCTTTGATTTGGGATAAGGATAAGAAAGGATTTCTAATGGCCTAGAATTTGATTGGTGGCATGTTAATACAATGAAAATTGAAAATGGTCATAGGGAAATTGCCTAATTTGGTGTTTGGTAAAAAGTGACTGATTTGCATGTTGTAAACCTTCTACTTGTGGTAACTTAATAACATATTTACCTTCAAATATATGTTATATAAGTGTGTTAAAAAGCTTGGGAAGGAATGAATGTGATTGAGGGTATGAAAAGATGGATGAAACGGGACATGGCAGCAACTAAAACCTGAAAATAGGTTCTGCCCATTTGCGTGCTTAATGTAGTTTCAACCTTTAAATATTCATTAATTATCTCTTAGGCCTAGAAAATAGATTTTAAGGAACTCTAGGTTATTGACAACAATTGGAAAACATTATATTCATAATTGGATTCGATAAATAGTGAGATTTATGGGACTAGTTTGCAATACGATTGGTAACTTGAAATGATAATGTTATCTAAATCAATGTGGCACGAATGGACGTAGTATATGATTGTGTGTGTTAAGGTTATCAAATTGAGGATTCTGTTTAATATTAAATGGTAATACATGTGATTTTCCGACGTTAAGTGAGAAAGGAAATCAATGTACATCTCATGGTAGTGTACAGACAAGGAAATAAACGTAAGTAAAAATTCATTTGTAACTACGATGCAAGAATATAGTATTTGCGATATAGTAATGTTGGAATTTTTACATAACTTTGATAAGGAGCTCATTGTATATCATATGATGGTTATGGTCAATGAGTATGTGGTTTCAGAATATATTAACATCGGTTTTGATTAAGTATGTCCTTCACGAGCGTTTTCATCTTCATGCACGACATGCGTCCATGGTTAAAAATTTAGCATGCACAACATGATTGTAAAATTGAGTTTTTTCTCATAAAATATTTTATTGACCACTATTAGGGCACCGAGGCATGTGGGGCATGCTTATGTGATATATTTTGACACCGTGAGTGATACTTTCTGGTTGATTGTAAAGGTAGATAGGGGATGAGCCTTTGGTGATCACGGGAGGGTGGATCACTCGACTGCGCCTTTGTGATATTATGATTATTGGCACTGCCGGGTTTGATACTTTTGGGGTGATCATAGGGACAGTTAGGGGATGGGCCTCTAGTGGTCATAAGAGGATGATCCATTCGCCGGTGTTGTTGTCATATTGGCCATTTGATTATTGATTATTGACATTGATATTGTACAGATCTTTATCCGGTGCATAGTAGGTAGGTCACGGGCCTAAAGAATTATTTTAATGAAATTATTTCCAATTGATTTTGATGAATATTTGAGCATGATACATCCTTAGCATAAGGTTTAAAGGAAATAGGCGTCAGATACCATTATGACCCATACCCATGTCATGAATGATTCTTTCTTACTGAGTATTAGTTTATATAGTTCTTGCATTGTAGGTGAACATGGAACCTCATAGAAGGCATGGCTAGCTGTGGAGCTCTTACGTGATTCCAGATTTCGATGTACATGAATGATGACCTGTAGGGTTATTTTGTGGACTCCAATTATATTATATTTTTGGGGATCCTATATGACTTTTGAAATGGCATGTAGGTACTTTTACAACCTCAGGATAAACATGTTGGACTATGGTTTTATGACCTTTAGTTTCGGGATATACTTGTGGAGATGCTTTCATTTTATCAACAAAAAGAAAATGTGTGTGTAAAATTAGATGTCTATGTCAAGTCATCAGTTGCATATTGTTATCTATGCGAATGGGGTGTTACATCTTAGTCATAAATTCCTTTAGAAAATTCTAAAGGATGCTTTAAAAAAAACAACCAAGATGGCTAAGACAGTCAAAGAGAATAAGGACAATAATGACCTTCATTATCATTTTGGAATGATAGGTCATTGGAAAAGTAACTGGAAGGCTTATGTCTACTTCATTAACTTCTTGGGTATTAGATACTATATATGGATCTCATATTTGTATAAACATTCAGAAACTAAATAAAAATAGATCACTGCATAAGGGAGAAGTTGACCTACGCGTTGAAAATGAGCAAAGGTTGTTTCATTGCCTGTAGGAGCATACTTCTTGACATTACCTTTAGGCTTAGTATTAGAATGAGAGAAATGTTACTTTGTACCCACCATTCCCAGATTATTAAATAAATTTCATGTTTGAACATGAATTATTTTAATGTTAAGGACAATTGTGTTCTTTCTTATCTTCATAAGATCTTAATGGTTATAGTAAATTACAAAATGACATTTATATTCTAAATATTGAGTATTTTATAATGAGTATAGAAATTGAAAGGTATAAATGATAATCTAAATAACACCTATATCGGCATTGCTGATTTGGTCATATAAATGAGAATGCAATTTCAAAAGTACAAAGAGATATATATTTGGTTCAAATGATTTTGAATTATTTGACAAATGCGAAACATGCATGTAATACCCCGACCTGCATGGATCAAAACGTCACAAGATTTACCTTACTTTACCTGTAGACCGTAGACTTAATTAAATAATTAATTGTACACAACATACCGTATATAAAACTTACTGGATATGCAACTTACATCAACATACCATATATGCATCTTACATGTCACACCCCATTCATATAGATAACCATACACTAAATTCTATCAAAATCCACTATTTTTTTTTTAAATGAAGGTCTCTCCAAAAGTATATTCGAAACCAAAGATCATAAAATCATAGTCCACCACATTTATTCTAACGTTATAAAAATATCTACATGTCGTTTCAAACGTCATACAGGATTCCCAAAATATAATACAACTTAAGCCCCCAAAATAACCCTACGGTCGTCATCCATGTACATCGAAATCCGGAATCTCGTAAGAACTCCACAGCTAGCCACGCTTTCTATGAAGTTCCATGCTCACCTACAATGTAGGAACTACATAAGCTAATGCTTAGTAAGCAAAAATCATGCATGTCATGAGTGTTTCCTACCAATGTCCAGCACTACCTCGCAACATAAAGGATGCACAAACCACTTTCTCCACTTCTGAGACTCTACTGTATCTAAACATGTTTTCTAAAGTCCTCAACCAATCCTCTATTGCTGTTGGATCTAATGCATCCTCAAATATTGGAGGGTTTAATTTTCTAAATCCTTCCCCAACTGCTTCAATAGGTTCCGCTCTTTGGGGTGGTTGCACGAATTTAGCCCTTTGTTGTTCTCCCCTATCTCTTTTTGTTGCATTAATTGCTGAATTTCTTGTACCTGACGCTCTACCAGCTCCGCAAGTCTATCAATAACCACATCCCTATTATCTGTACCACTTGCTTCCTGCCTTGGAGTTCTAATTTCTCCACTACCTTCACCTCTAGTTCTTACCATGACTGCGATATCTATTTATAAAATAGTTGTAATAAAAATTGGCAGATATTATTCAGGAAACATGCAAAATGATTACAATAAAACTTACTAGCTTAGCTGTGCTCTTTCGTACTCCGAGATTATGTACATGGACAGTCTACAGAATCATAACCTTGCTCTGATACCACTCTGTCACACCCCATTCATATAGATAACCATAGACTAAATTCTATCAAAATCCCCTTTTTTTTTTTTTTTTAAATGAAGGCCTCTCCAAAAGTATATTCGAAACCAAAGATCATAAAATCATAGTCCACCACATTTATTCTGACGTTATAAAAATATCTACATGTCGTTCCAAACGTCATACATGATTCCCAAAATATAATACAACTGAATCCCCCAAAATAACCCTACGGTCGTCATCCATGTACATCGAAATCTGGAATCCCGTAAGAGCTCCATAGCTAGCCACGATTTCTATGAAGTTCCATGCTCACCTACAATGCAGGAACTACATAAGCTAATGCTTAGTAAGTAAAAACCATGCATGTCATGAGTGTGGGTAAAAATGATATATGACATCATGCCATGCTAAAGTTGCATCATGTTTAAACATTCAACAAAGTCCACTCAAAATAATCTCTTTTGAAATCTTTCATTTCATTGGGCCCTTGACCCACCTACTATGCACCGGATAGAGCTCTAGCAATATCATCAATATCAATAATCAAATAGCCAATATGACAATGACTCCAGTGAGTGGACCATCCTCTCGTGACCACTAGAGGCTCATCTCCTAACTGCCTCTATGATCACCCAAGAAGTCTCCCACCAGGCAGCGCCAATAATCATAATATCTTGAGGGCCCATCTCCTATCTACCCTCCCGTGATCAACAAAGGCCCATCTCCTATCTACCTTTGCAATCACCCAGGAAGTATCACTCGTAATGCCAAAATATATCACATAAGCATATCTCATATGCCTCAGTGCCTCAGTGGTCAACAAAATATTTATTAAGAAAACTCAATTTGAAACCATACTCAAAATCGATGTCAATGGATTCTGAAACCACACACTCAATGATCATAACATCATATGATATACAATGAGCTCCTTATTAAAAGCATGTAAATATTCAACATTACTGTATCACAAATTCTATATTCTTGCATTGTAGTTGCAAATGGATTTTTACTTACCTTTCTGTTTTTGTGTGTCGCTTCTACTAGGTGTAAATCAATTCTTGAAATTCAGCAAATCACTTGTATTACCATTTAATATTAAACACAATCCCGTGCTACGTCCAGTCATGCCAAAATACTTTAGATGACATTAACAATTTAAGTTTATCGAATCGCATTGCAAACTAGTCCCATAAATCACACTATTTCTCAAGTCCAATCATGAACATCAACGTCAACGTCATCCAATTGTCGTTTAACTACCTAGCACTTCTTAAAATGTATTTTCCATACCTAGGAGATAATTAATGGACATGTAAAGGTAGAAACTATGCAAACTATCAATTTGGACAGAAGCTGTTTTCGCGTTTTAGTCATGCCCATGTCCCGTTTCATACATCTTTTCGCACCCTTCATCACATTCAATCCTTCCCAAAATTTACACACATTTATATAACATATATGTGAAGACAACCATTTCATGAATTCACCACAAGCACAGGTTTTTCAACCTCAAGTTGAGTCCTTTTTATAGCACAATGAACTAGGCAGTTTCCGATGATGGTCTTAGGTTTCCAGTACTTATTATGCCACCAATTAGTTTCTAACCTATTAAAAATTATTCTCATACCTATAACCCTTATATGAGAACATTCAAAGTGATACACATACGTTCCTTTCAAGGTATAACATCAGATTGAAAGTTGTATTACTAAAATCCAACAACAATAACTTTCTATCCTTATTGAGTTAGCTCAGGTTCTTGCAATCAATTACCCCCGTTGTTTTCATCATTAAATCATCAAAACGCCCCCAACATGATCTTAATAAAGTACAGAGATTCAATAGGTTATAAAACTCTCAAAAACAATAAAGATATACCTCAAAACAGTGAACAACTTCAGCTGTCCAGAAATTCCAGCTTTCTGTTTTCTAACTCTCTTTGGTTCTCTTGCTTTCTCTTTCACTTGGGTTCATTTGGGGATAAATTGGAGGCATAAAATATCTTAATATGGGGTATTTATAGAGTCCTAAAGGGTTGGGGTTGTGAATCTTGCTTAAGGACTAAGGAACTACCTCATGCAGCCAGGTTGACATGTGTTAAGCAAGAGGTGGCATCTTGCTTCATTATTTGACTTTTTCCTCATCATATTTGGATCCATATGTGACTAATATGACATATACCTATCCTATATGTAGTATCAAGGGGCTGGAAGATGTGGTGAAGCCTTAATGTTGAAGGAATTGGCTGGTAAGATGACAAGTCTCCCAACCATGAGGTGTCCAAGCATGAGGTATTTTCTTGCAGCCATCCTTGACTCTTTCTTTCCCATATTTGGATCCTTATGTGATTAATAAGACATATGTCTATCCAATATAAGATGACAAGGCTTTAGAAGACGTGCTAAAAGCCTTAAGGTTGAAGGAATTTGATGTTAACTTGACAAATCATCACATGCTAAGTAGGATGTGTCTCCTTCTAGTTACCTTCTGATCTTGAACCAATCCTTGGATGGTTTTGTAAGTGTTGTGCCCTAGGTCCAATCAACGTTGGACATAAACACTTTAAATATATATAATTGATGCGTATGGCAATATTTATTATTTAATTGAACTAATATTATAATAAATTAAATAATAGAATCTGTAGATTCAAGTCTTGGTGATTTGTTAATTAGATACAAATTACAAATGATTGAATCTTAAATCGTCCGTGGTCGAAATAATAACGAGATACGGATATCGTTATTACGGATAGATCATCGCGTGTGGCATTCTTACTTGTGAAGTAAGTAGCTGATCTCACAAGCTAAAGAGTGGTAACACTTGAATGAACACGTGGATGTTTTGTTATAGAACAAAACATTAGAGACTCGCTGGGAGATTCCTCATGGATAACTATCTGAGTGTTAGTGGTTAATCTCTAACGTTCGGTAGTGGAATTGGTCCTTTGACTTGAGGTCGTCATAGTACCTTATATGAGGACAGTCATACTTTGATGGTGTTGGATGTTACTCTGCCAAGGGTCGCTAATACAGTATCGTTCGGGTATGTCAAGAATCATATGAAGGTTGTGAATGATCAATAGAGGATTCGTCGCTCTTAGATAGTAAGAGATTATGATCTACATTTTATCCAGTTAAGTTAATAATGAAATCTTTGGCCAAGGTGAACTTATAAGTCGGAAAAGAGTTTTCGACTTACATTGACTCAACACTGGGATAAAAGATATGATCGATGATTGAGATTGACATGTATCCATAATTATTGATTGGAACATATTGACGAAAGGATTATAATTTCACAGTAAACAAACAAGTTTGGTTTGTCACATCACGTGACATTTCCCATCACATGTATTGTCTTGACACATTGCTAGATGTCAATTTGGGACGACGAATGTGAATTAGTGATAAATTAAAAGGGGTGTTTTAATTTATCGATTTTGATTAGATCAAAATAAGAATTCACATCATTAGACATCGTGATCGGAAACCTAATGGATCACACACAAAAGAGAACCAGAAGAATGAGATTTACCAATTAATTAATTGACAAGCGTTGAATAAATAATTAATTGGATTGCTTAGTAATCGGCCCGAATTAATTAATTGGATTAATTAATTCATGGACCGTATTTAATTAATTTGATTAATTAAATATCGGATCGGGTTAAGTTTAGAGATGGGCCAGCCCACTTAAGCTTATATTAATAGGCTGTTAGGGTTTGTAAACTGTAGAGATTTTTCATTATTCTTGCTAGCACAAGAAAAGTAAAACCCTAGCCGTCATTCTTGTTCTCTGTGTGGATCACCATTGGAGGCTGGACAATTGGACAGCTTGGATTGCAGATCGTGATCATTTGAGTTCAACAGCAAAAGAGTTTGCAGAATTCATCAAATGTATTATTCTCAACACAGTTTCTATCTAAACACAAAGCAGATCCGTGGTGGGAATTGAAAAATTATTAATTTTCCGTTGTGCATGTTAAGTAAATTCCCAACGGGTTTGTATAAAATTTAGGGATGATAAGTCACATATTTGAAGTCTTAAAGAGGTGGTTGATGTTGCTAATGCTTAAGGGTGAAGGAATCTACCATTACAAGGATAAATCAACAAGTAGGAGATGACTAAGCATGAGATGGCCTCTTGGAGTTACAATCTGATTTTGTACAAATCATTGTAGGTGAAAAACAAGTATCCTTAGCTTATTTTAATATGTTTGCAATAAAATCTACTTGCCCTAAGATCTGAAAATATTTTATAGCATTACTTCCTCAACCATTCATTTAATTACTTCCTCTACGCAATATCATCAATATCAATAATCAAATAGCCAATATGACAATGACACCAGTGAGTGGACCATCCTCTCGTGACCACTAGAGACCCATCTCCTAACTGCCCCTATGATCACCCAAGAAGTCTCCCACCAGGCAGCGCCAATAATCATAATATCATGACGGCACGGTCGAGTGGTCCACCCTCCCGTGATCAACAAAGGCCCATCTCCTATCTACCTTTGCAATCACCCAGGAAGTATCACCCGCAATGCCAAAATATATCACATAAGCATATCTCATATGCCTCAGTGCCCTAGTAGCGATCAACAAAATATTTATGAGGAAAACTCAATTTGAAACCATGTTGTGTATGGAAGACTTTCAACCGTAGACATATGTCGTGCATACACATGAAAATGCTCGTGAATGACATACTCAAAATCGATGTCAATGGATTCTGAAACCACACACTCAATGATCATAACATCATATGAGATATATAATGAGCTCCTTATTAAAAGTATGTAAATATTCAACATTACTGTATCACAAATTCTATATTCTTGCATTGTAGTGGCAAATGGATTTTTACTTACCTTTCTGTTTTTGTGTGTATACGTTTCTACAAGGTGTAAATCAATTCTTGAAAGTCAGCAAATCACTTGTATTATCATTTAATATTAAACACAATCCCGTGCTACGTCCATTCATGCCAAAATACTTTAGATGACATTAACAATTTAAGTTTATCGATTGCATTGCAAACTAGTCCCATAAATCACACTATTTTTTTTATAAGTCCAATCATGAACGTCAACGTCATCCAATTGTCGTTTAACTACCTAACACTTCTTAAAATGTATTTTCCATACCTAGGAGATAATTAATAGACATGTAAAGGTAGAAACTTTGCAAACTATCAATTTGGACAGAATCTGTTTTCGCGTTTTAGTCGTGGCCATGTCCCGTTTCATACATCTTTTCGCACCCTTAATCACATTCAATCCTTCCCAAAATTTACACACATTTATATAACATATATGTGAAGATAACCATGTCATGAATTCAACACAAGTACAGGTTTTTCAGCCTCAAGTTGAGTCCTTTTTATAGCACAATGAACTAGGCAGTTTCCGATGATGGTCTTAGGTTTCCAGTACTTATTATGCCACCAATCAGTTTCTAACCTATTAAAAATTATTCTCATACCTATAACCCTTATATGAGAACATTCAAAGTGATACACATACGTTCCTTTCAAGGTATAACATCGGATTGAAAATTGTATTACTAAAATCCAGCAACAATAACTTTCTGTCCTTATTGAGTTAGCTCAGGTTCTTGCAACCAATTACCCCGGTTTTTGTCATCATTAAATCATCAAAACACCCCCAACATGATCTTAATAAAGTTTAGAGATTCAATAGCTTATAAAACTCTCAAAGACAATAAAGATATACCCCAAAACAGTGAACATCTTCAGCTGTCCAAAAATTCCAGCTTTCTGTTTTCTAACTCTCTTTGGTTCTCTTGCTTTCTCTTTCACTTGGGTTCATTTGGGGATAAATTGGAGGCATAAAATACCTTAATGTGGGGGTATTTATATAGTCCTAAAGGGTTGGGGTCGTGAATCTTGCTTAAGGACTAAGGAACTACCTCATGCAGCCAGGTTGACATGTGTTAAGCAAGAGGTGGCTTCATGCTTGATTATTTGACATTTTCCTCATCATATTCGGATCCATATGTGACTAATAAGACATAGACCTATCCTATATGAAGTATCAAGGGGCTGGAAGATGTGGTGGAAGCCTTAATATTGAAGGAATTGGCTGGTAAGATGACAAGTCTCCCAACCATGAGGTGTCCAAGCATAAGGTGTTTTCTTGCAGCCATCCTTGACTCTTTCTTTCCCATATTTGGATTCTTATGTGACTAATAAGACATATATCTATCCAATATAAGATGACAAGGCTTTAGAAGACGTGCTAAAAGCCTTAAGGTTGAAGGAATTTGATGTTAACTTGACAAATCATCACATGCTAAGTAGGATGTGTCTCCTTCTAGTTACCTTCTGATCTTGTACCAATCCTTGGATGGTTTGTATAAAATTTAGGGATGATAAGTCACATATTTGAAGTCTTAAAGAGGTGGTTGACGTTGCTAATGCTTAAGGGTGAAGGACTCTACCATTACAAGGATAAATCAACAAGTAGGAGATGACTAAGCATGAGGTGGCCTCTTGGAGTTACAATCTAATTTTGTACAAATCATTGCAGGTAAAAAACAAGTATCCTTAGATTATTTTAAAGTGTTTACAATCCAATTTACTTGCCCTAAGATCTCAAAATATTTTATAGCATTACTTCCTCAACCGTTCATTTAATTACTTGCCCGATTGACACCCGATTATCTGCCGATTTCAACAATTCGCACCTCAACATTTATAACGTCATATAAAACCCATATTACTATGTAGTGATCATGTTACTTCATGCTTCATGTCCTAAATATGTCAATTACTCATTTAGAGTTTATATGACCTTGATCAACCGAATGGAAAGCTATAACCGTTATCTATACTAACTCCGCCCTTTCAAGGTTCCAATTGCGTAACAAGTCAATCTTCCACATCTAGATTAACCTAGCTTCTCTATCATCGCTCAATGTAGAATTTATTACCTAAGTCGGGGAGTCGAAGGCTAACACCCTATAAAGATCGTATGCTCTCAATAATCACATATACCATTTTTAAAAGAAAGCAATTAGGGGAATGGATACAAATGACATTGTAAATAGCATGCATGAATCATATTGGCTGAATATGTAACGTAAAGTTCGGGGTATTACATTACAGGATATGCATTGTATATGCAACTGTGTATATGCAACTATTGACATGAAATAAAAAATTAAATGTTGCTGCTTTTGTTTTCTATCTCAATGGCAATTTCAAAAATAATTTCGTTTGCATAGCTATCGACCCCCAAACTTTATAAAATTTTATAGAAAAATAGGAAATTAATTATATTATGACATATCCAAAAATCAGCTTTCATTGGTAACGTATGAGGTATTAAAATATGTTTCAAAATCATGCGGCGACTCAATTTAGAAGGTAACCCAGCGCAGTTTACTTAAAATGATATATAAAATTCTACAGACTTTGGATCAATATGATTTCAACTTTATTCAGCAGCTAATCCATGAGGCTATCAAACTCCACTAGTTTTGCCCAAAAATTCTAAGTAACGATTGAGTTACGAATTTGTAAAGTCAAGGGCAGAAGCTGAAAATTTTGAAAAACAGCAACACTAAATCGCTAACACTTTCTTTTGTGACAAATTGTGGCTTGTAAATTAATTCCTATAACACATAACTACTTTTAAACATAACTTATTTATAAAAATGTTCTTAGAATAGTTCCATATATGATGTTCCTAGAAATCAAATGAAAAAACATAAATGTTGCATAATCGAATTAAAAACGTTAAGTCACCAGCATCTCCATAGCATTTTGCATCATCCTCTACCATCATCCATGCCCCAAGCATATCAAATCAACCTACAAGAGGGGAATTAACCCATGAATTTGAAATTCAATAGATATCATCGGTGCATTTCATTATTAAATTAGAAATTTCGAACTGTGGATTCGTATTGTCGCACGTAGAGGAATTTTCGGAAAAATCCGATTTTTATAGCAATATCATAACACATAGAGCCAGAGAATGATCATTCAAACTTTTAACGAAAAATCATAATTTGAAAACGAAATAATCATAACTTTTTATATATATATATATATATATATATATATATATATATATATATATATATATATATATATATATATATATATATATATATATATATTCACTGTTGGGTCCAATATTTGGGAAACATTCGATTCCATCCAACATTATTTAAAAATTATACTTTTATAGAAAACATGCATGATTGCTTTTGAACTTTCATGACATCAAAATTATTTAAGACATATCAAGGCTTTCATATCTTATGTGGGCCGAGCATAAAGTTCATCTATGGGCTAGGCTCGTGGTGCTAGATCATCACATGAACAAAAATATGAGCCTAATTTCATTTTATTTTTGGGCTTCTACAATGCTTGTTAGGCATAATAACCAAATCCCCTTTTATTTGAAAAATGTGAAAGATCTGCACAGTTATTGGGCCTAATACATGGTGATGTATGTGGATCCATATCAATTAATGCTAGATGAAGTCTCTCTTATCTCATCATATTTACTAACAATTATTTTAGAAATGGTCTTGTGTATTTTGATGAAATTCAATTATGAAACTCTTGAAATGTTCAAGGGATTCAAACTAAAAATAGATAAACAAAAATGTAAATGTATTCTCACATTAAGAGATGATCGAGGTGAAGAATATCTAAAATGGAGAATTTTAGATTATCTAAAAGAGAATGAGATTCTCTCGCAGTGGATACCTCCACATACACTGCAACATAATGGTGTATCTGAAAGATCGTACACTATTAGATATAGTGCAATTAAGAACAAACCATGCAAACCTTCCAAAATCGTTTTGAGGTCATGCACTGATTGCTACGTGCTACACACTAAGTGGTGTCCAATCTAAATCGGTTGACAAAACTCTATCCGAGTTATGGAAAAGCTTTTAGCTCAACTTATCTCATATGAAAGTTTGGGGCTGTGACGCTTATGTGAAAGCGTACTATATCAGATAAATTTGAGACTAAACTCGATAAATGTATGTTTGAGGGATATTTAAAAGAGATAATTGGCTATCAATTCTATAATTCCGTTGAGAAAAAAGATGTTTATCTCAAGACATACCATACTCTTAGAAAAAGTGTTTATTCTAGGAGAGGATAGTGGGAGCAGAATAAATCTTGAAGGAATTCAAGAATTCACAAATATAGTTTACCGAGAAGATAAACCTGAGTTTGATCTCACACCTGTTGAGAGACGTACTGTTTATCAAGAAGTGGAAACTCCTGAGGATACGTCACCTCCATGTAAATCTTGTAGGGTCATTCGACCTTCTAGAAGGTATGAATCCATGATTACTAATCAGGCATTAATAAGGATGATGAACCTACTAATTATGTATAAGCAAAGTCAAGTGTTGACTCGAAAAGATGGTAAAATGCTATGTAAATAAGGTTTGGACCTTGGTCGACCTGCCTAATGGATTAGAACCCATAGATTGTAAATAAGTTTACAAGAAAAAGTTCAAAACGGGGATGGAAACATCGCTATATACAAAGCAAAGTTAGTATCAAAAGGTTATTAACAAAGACAAGAAGTTGGCTTTGATAAAACCTTTTAGCCTTTAGCCATGCTAAAAGCCATTTGGATTTTGCTTGCAATAGTTGCATACCATAACTATGAGTTATGACAAATGGATGTCAAAACTACATTTCTTAACATGAACTTACAAGATGAAGTATTTATGGCACAACTCGGAGGTTTTGAATCCAAATAAGCCAACAAGGTATGCAAATTGGATCAATCCATATATAGATTGAAACAAGTCTCTTGGAGCTGAAATCTTCGATTTGATGTGAAAGCTAAAATGTTTGATTTTATCAAAATTGAAGACAAACCGTGTGTTTACAAAAAGATAGTGGGAGCATTGTCATTTTCCTAATATTATATGTATAAGACAAATTAGGAAATGACGTCACTATATTTCAATTGTTGAGTCAAATAATTTTTCGTGATAGATATGAGAAAAGCAACTTGATCTATAGAGATAGATCTAAAAGACTGCTTAACTCTTCCTAATATATATATATATAGAGAAAATCTTGAGAAGATTTTATATGGAGAAAATGAACTGAGAATTCATGGATACACTGATGCTAACTTCTATCCAGACTAGAATGATATCTTATCTCAATCAGGATATTGGTTTACTCTTCTTAAGAAGTACATTAGAAAGGTTCCAAATACTTTAGAAAGCAGCAAAAGTTGTGTCTGGATCATGAAGTTCATCAATGAACTTAGAGTAGTTCCTAACATTGTTGATCACATGCTTCTGCATTGTACCAACAATGGGGCAATCAAGCAAATGAACTAAGGTATCGTCAATGATCCAAACATGTGTTAATACGGTATTATCTCATTGGAAAGATAATACAATGAAATGACATAAAGAAAAAACGACTTCCCACAAGTTATTAAATTGCAGATCCACTGACAAAAAGTTGTCGCAGCACTAACATCATCTTCATGCAGACTCTTATAATATTAGATACATAAATGATTGGATCTAGTACAACTGAGTTTGTAAGTATTATACCCTAGGTCCAATCAATTTTGGATATAAACACTTTTATTATATAAATTGATGCATATTTATTGGAAAGATATATTATTTAATTGAATTAATGTGATAAGTGTGTTTTTACATACTTATTTTACTGTCAAAACATGAGCAATTGTTGATTAAAATGTTGGAATATAGCCTAATTCTATGCAATTTATGTTTTGCAGGACAAAGTGATGAATGTAGTGAAATTGAGGTGAACCAAGCGAAAAATGACCAAACTGGAAGAAAGTGAAAGTTCAGGGACTAAAGTACAAATACTCTAAACCTATTTCTAACCTTGTGATGAAGATTCAAGAGTCTTAGAGGTAAATTGGATGAAGCAATGAGTCAAAGGGGTGAAAGATAGCCAAAACATTATCAAATATCAACTTTCAAGGTGAAAAGTTTCGTACCAGTTTTCAGCCTCCTATTGAGACCGGTTGTTGACATAGTAGATGATCGAATTGGAAGTTGACATCTGAATAGAAGTTGTAGCCCTTTAACTTAGCTTTTTAACGCAACTTGAATTACCTCAATCGGACATCGTATAGAGAAGTTATGGCCAAAATACTAAAAGCTGTCCGGCGGAAAAAAGTTAAAACCATGCGATCGCATGGTTATAAATCCATGCGATCGCATGGAAGCCTTCAGCAACTCAAATGCCTGAAATTGTTTGTTCCTTGCAACAGCATGGGTTTATTCCTTGCGATCGTAAGGAGTAAATCTGGAGCGACTTTTTAGGTTTTGCCCTTTGGAAACCTAATTTTCTACCCTATTTAAACCTAAGCACGCCCCAGAACGCCGTCATTCCGTTTTTTACACTTTTTCTTCACATTTTTGACATCAAGAACTCCATGGAAGCCTAAAAACATTGGTGAAGCAAAGAAGGAACTCAATTGGAATTGGGGATTTCAACATCTTTCATTCATGTAATGTGTTTTTCGTTGTTTAAACAATTCTAGAGTTTATGTTTCCACTCTTTATTAATTATTTTGAGATTTACTTAACTTTTATTAAGTTTTTCATGGATTTAATCATGTTTCTTCCATTGAACAATTAAAATACTTGTTTAAGTTTCAATTTCAAATACTTTATTGGCGTGATTTAATTATTGCTATATGTTGGAAATATATAGTCATTCTTTGAATCTAATTTCAATAAATTAATGTGGGAATATGATTTAGGAAACTTAAATTCTAGAATTGCATTTGTAAATTACATTGATTTAATGGTTTATTCTTCTTATCATGAATGTATTCTAAGATTGGCTTAGTTTTATTAAATTGGTCATAGGATTAGTCATGCTCTTTCTATGTATTGATTGAAGTAATTACTTAGGTCTTAATCTTAATTATTTTAGTTTATTGGTGTGATTCTCTACTGCTTTATGCTTTAGTATATAGTCAATTTTGAATCTGATTTCGATAAACCACGTGTGAACATTGCATATGAAAGATTAACCATTAGGATCATGTTAGAATTAAATTGGTTTGTATTGTTAAATCCTCCGATTAGAAAGTTAGGACAAAAACTTCTAATTGAGTAAAAAATGCGTGAATAATTGATGTGATTGATCCAATCCAATTGAGAGAATTTCGACGCTTCACTACCCCAAACTATTGATTTTAACTTTGCGACTTCAACATTGAATTTACTACAAATTTGAGAGGACAAATTCATTCTTTTTGGAACCTTTAAATATTTTTCCATCTCCCTGTGGATACGACACCCCAAAGCTACACTGCAATACCGCGTAACACTTTGGGCGTAATCAAATTTTGGCGCCGTTGCCGGGGAGACGATGTAAAATACTAAGGGATAGACTGAAAAGGGTGACTTCGTTCCCTTTCTTTTCCTTTATTTCAATTTATTATTTTCTTTGTTATTCTTTGTTTTCGCTTTATTTTCTTTTTACTTGTGTTTCATGAGTAGGTATCGAGGAGAGCGAGGAAGATCTGCTGACAGACCTGACATAGAGTTTGAATTCCCTTTTAACCCTGCTTTTGACTCTACATCTAGTGATACGAACACCACATCACATAACACAATGTCTGACAATAAACATGATGCACCTTTTAGGACTTTACATGATTATCTTCATCCCACACGCACATCCATACCGTCATGCATTATTTTTCCACCTAATATGCCACGTATGGACCTTAAATCGGGAATGATTCAACTTCTTCCCACTTTTCATGGACTCGAAAATGAGAATCCATACGTGCATATTAGGGAATTTGAGGAGGTAGTTGCGACCTTCCACAATCACTATGGTACAGCAGATACATTCAAACTTAAATTTTTCCCCTTTTCCCTTAAAGATAGAGCAAAAAGTTGGATGTATTCGTTAAGACCACGGTCGATTGGCACTTGGGTTGAAATGACCCAAGTATTCTTTAGCAAATACTTTCCCCACCACAAAACTACTGCTTTGAAAAAACAGATCTCCTCTTTTATCCAAAAGGAGAGTGAAACTTTATATCAAGCGTGGGAAAGGTATAAGGAACTCCAAACTCTTTGTCCACACCATGGTTATGAGAGTTGGCGCATTGTGAGCTATTTTTATGAGGGGTTAACATCTAGAGAGCGTCAGTTTATTGAAATGATGTTTAATGGTGATTTCTTACAGAAAGATCCTGATGAGGCTATAGAATATTTAGATGAACTATCAGAAAAAGCCCATATTTGGACTGGCCCTAGTGCCACTGATAGCACCAATAGGTCACGAGCCGTAGGAAATCCTTCTAGTGTAGGCATCTATCATCTTAGGGAAGAAGACAATCTTAGAGCTAAGGTAGAAGCCCTGACTAGAGAAATTGAGAACCTACGCACTAGTAGTTCAAAGCCTACATCCACTGTTGCTCGTGCTGAGTCTTCTGGACCGTGTGGTGTGTGTGGTAGACTTGATCACCCAGTGCAAGAGTGTTTAGCTTTATCTGAGATGAGGGGGTTTATGATGAACACTGTAATGCTTTAGGTGTGTACAAAAAGCCTTATGCCCCATATTCTGAGACCTACAATGAGGGGTGGAGGAATCATCCTAATTTCAGTTGGAAATCTGATAACCAGCAGCCTACTCAGCCACCTAGAGTTTTCAATACACCATTACATCAACCATCAACTTCTAGGAATTCCTTAGAGGACACCCTACATGCTTTTATGGAGGCTCAGGGGAAAACAAATCAGAAGTTTGAAACCATGATCAATCAAGTTGTCGAGGAGAGTAAAGAAATGAAAAGCCATATAACCAAATTGACTAATGCCTTAGCAATAGTCCCACATGGGAAATTTCCAGCTCAACCTCAACCTAACCCTAAGGGACAACATATGGCTCAAACTTCAGGTGTAGAAAACAACCTTAAAGAGATAAATGCTATCACCACTCGATCTGGAAAGGTTATATAACCAATCATTAAGCCTAGGGAAGCAGACGAAAATGAGAAAGACTCTAGTAATCTTGAAGAGAGTGAGCCCAGTGATAAGGTAGTGGAAAACCTAGCTAGAGCACCATTTCCTCAAGCTCTAAAGCCTAATGTGAAAGCTAATAGCCACCATGATGAGATCTTAGAACACCTTAGGCAGGTAAAAATCAACCTACCTCTTTTGCATGTGATTTCTCGAATTCCTACATATGCAAAAGTCCTCAAAGACTTGTGCACTGTGAAAAGGAAGCATCATGTCAAGAAAACTGCTTTCTTGACCGAGCAAGTGAGTGCAGTTATTGAACAAAGAGTCCCACCGAAATATAAGGATCCTGGTTGTCCAACAATTTCTTGCATCATTGGGAGTTGTGAGTTTGCACAAGCCCTTCTTGACTTAGGAGCTAGTGTTAACCTTATGCCTTATGCCATTTATCTACTGCTAGGCCTAGGTGAGATTAAACCTACAACCGTAGTTTTACAATTGGCTGATAGATCCACTATAAAACCTAGAGGAGTAGTTGAGGATGTTTTGGTGCAAATAGACAAGTTTTACTATCCTGTTGACTTCCTAGTCCTAGATTTGAAAGTTGATGTGAATGTGAACTCCAAAATACCTATTATTCTTGGTAGACCCTTTCTTGCTACGGCTAATGCTCTTATCAATTGCAGGAATGGTCTAATGAAGCTATCTTTTGGAAATATGACTCTTGAAGTCAATATTTTTCACATCACTAAGTAGCTTTTGGAAGATGATGAGTGTCATCAAACGTACATGGTTGATGCACTCACTCAGGAGGATGCACCTGCAACCATTGATTTCAATCCTTTGAACTCATTTCTTACAAATTCTGAAATTCCAGCACATTGCCATATTGAAGAATATGTTAATATTTGTGTTGTTTTTGCTAAATTTCAGGGTTATGGGACAAGACCATGGCAACCAAAGTTTGAAGAACTACCAGCTAGAACTGGAGGGCAGCAACCATCAAGTATTGAGAGTCCAACACCTGAGCTGAAACCACTACCCCTAGGACTGAAACATGTGTTCCTTGGACCAGGTGATACTTTTCCTGTGATTATTTCCTTAGAATTAAATGATTCTCAAGGTAAACAGCTTTTAAACATTTTGAATGAGCACAAATCTGCAATAGGATGGACTATAGCTGACATCAAGGGTATTAGCCCCCTAATTTGCTCACATAGGATTCACCTAGAGGAGGGAACTAATCCTAGAAAAGACCCACAACGTAGGCTGAACCCCACAATGAAAGAGGTAGTGAAAAATGAAGTGCTAAAATTGTTAGATGCAGAAATCATTTATCCTATTGCCGATAGTAAATGGGTTAGTCCTACACAGGTAGTCCCTAAGAAGTCAGGAGTCACAGTGGTTAAAAATGAACTTGGTGAGATGGTCCATACAAAAACTGTGACTGGATGGCGCATGTGTATTGATTATAGGAAGTTGAATGCTGCCACACAGAAGGACCATTTTCCCCTCCCATTTCTGGACCAAATTCTTGAGCGTGTGGCTGGTCATCCTTTTTACTGTTTCTTGGATGGTTATTCTGGTTACTATCAAATTGAGATAGCTTTGGAGGACCAGGAAAAGACCACTTTTACTTGTCCTTTTGGTACCTATGCATTTCGTAGGATGCCATTTGGATTATGTAATGCTCCTGCTACTTTTCAACGATGCATGATGAGTATGTTTAGTGATATGGTAGAAAACTGTATGGAAATCTTTATGGATGACCTAACTGTTTTTGGTACTTCTTTTGATGCATGTTTGTTGAACTTGGAGAGAGTTTTAACTAGATGTGAGGAGAAAGGCTTGGTTTTGAATTGGGAGAAATGTCATTTTATGGTTTCTTCAGGTATTGTCCTAGGTCATGTTGTTTCATCTAAGGGGATAGAGGTTGACAAATCTAAGGTTGAATTGATCTCCAAACTGCCTACACCTAAGACAACCAAAGATATTAGATCTTTCCTTGGCCACACAGGTTTCTATAGAAGGTTCATACAAAATTTTTCATCCATATCCAGACCTCTATGTAATCTCTTAGCCAAGGATGCTACCTTTGATTGGACCCCATCTTGCCAAGAGGCGTTTAAAACTTTGACTGACAAGCTAACTTCAGCACCCATAATGGAATCACCCGATTGGTCATTACCCTTTGAAATTATGTGTGATGCTAGCGATTATGCGGTAGGTGCTGTCCTTGGGCAACGAAGGGAGGGTAAACCTTTTGTCATTTACTATGCTAGCAGGACCTTAAATAGTGCTCAAATGAACTACTCCACAACTGAGAAGGAACTACTAGCTGTAGTCTTCGCTTTAGATAAGTTTCGATCCTATTTAATTGGTTCTCCTATCACAATCTTCACAGAGCATTCTGCTCTTAAGTACCTTCTTTCCAAGAAGGATGCTAAGGCACGACTGATTAGGTGGATCTTACTCCTACATGAATTTGACATTGCTATTAAAGATAAAAAAAAGGGGTAGAAAATGTGGTAACAGACCATTTATCTAGGTTAACTTTTCAGGACAATGTAAATCAATTGCCCATTAGAGATGACTTCCCAGATGAACACTTGTTTTCTATTTCCTCTTTACCCTGGTTTGCTCATATTGTCAACTACCTAGCTATAGGTGAAATCCCAGGAGAGTGGAGTGCACAGGATAAGAGAAAGTTTTTAGTTGAGGTGCGTAAGTTTTATTGGGATGACCCATGCCTATTCAAATACTACCCTGATCAGATTTTGAGGCGTTGTGTGCCTAATGAGGAGATACCCAGCGTACTAGATTTTTGTCATTCACAGGCTTGTGGCGGTCATTTTTCCATGAAAAAGACTGCTGCAAAAATTTTGCAATATATTTTTATTGGCCTACTTTATTCAAAGACACTAACATTTACTGTAAATCTTGTGAGAAGTGTCAAAAGCTTGGTGCTTTGTCTCGACGCAACATGATGCCATTAAACCCCATTTTAGTGATAGAAGTCTTTGATTGTTGGGGTATTGATTTTATGGGCCCCTTTCCACCTTCCTTTGGGTATATGTATATCATTGTGGTTGTGGATTATGTATCTAAATGGGTCGAAGCAGCAGGTTGTCGTGCCAATGACAACAAAACAGTTATGAAATTCCTTTAAGGAAAATGTGTTATCTAGGTTTGGAACACCAAGGGCTATCATTAGTGATTGTAACGACCCGAGTACTTTTCTCCGGCCGTTAACTTCATTATACATATTGTCCGCTATAGGGAGTAATTTTCTCCCCTCACGGCTTTCTGGACGCGTCCCCCAGGATTCGAACCCAAGACCTCCGACTCATATGGGAGACTTAAGTTGAAACCTGGTACCAATTGGACACGCGTCCCCCAGGATTCGAACCCAAGACCTCCGACTCATATGGGAGACTTAAGTTGGAACCTGGTACCAATTGGAGTTAGGGAGAAAATTACTCCCTATAGCGGACAGTACGTATAATGAAGTTAACGGCCGGAGAAAATTATTCGGGTCGTTACAAAAAAAAATGCACGTTTTTTTGTAACTACCCGAGTAATTTTCTCCGGCCGTTAACATATACGTACTGTCCGCTATGGGGAGTAATTTTCTCCCCTCACGGCTTTCTGGACGGTTAACGGCCGAAGAAAATTACTCGGGTCGTTACAAAAAAAAGCTCGTTTTTTTTTTGTAACGACCCGAGTAATTTCTCCGGCCGTTAACTTCATTATACGTATTGTCCGCTATAGGGAGTAATTTTCTCCCCTCACGGCTTTCTGGACGCGTCCCCCATGATTCGAACCCAAGACCTCCAACTCATATGGGAGACTTAAGTTGAAACCTGGTACCAATTGGGCAAGTTGTCCAATTGGTACCAGGTGTCAACTTAAGTCTCCCATATGAGTTGGAGGTCTTGGGTTCGAATCCTATGGGACGCGTCCAGAAAGCCATGAGGGGAGAAAATTACTCCCTATAGCGGACAGTACGTAAAATGAAGTTAACGGCCGGAGAAAATTACTCGAGTCGTTACAGTGATAGGGGTACACATTTCTATAATCGTTCGTTTGAGGCTCTAATGAAAAAGTACGGGGTCATTCATAAAATATCAACTGCTTATCATCCCCAGACCAGTGGACAGGTTGAATTAGCCAATAGGGAAATCAAGCAAATTTTGGTGAAAACTGTAAACCCTAATCGTAAGGACTGGTCGCTGAGATTGAATGATGCACTTTGGGCCTACCGAACTGCTTTTAAGACCACTTTAGGCATGTCACCATATAGACTTGTCTTTGGAAAACCTTGTCATTTGCCTGTAGAGCTCGAGCACCGAGCCTTTTGGGCTATCAAACACTTTAACTTTGATCTAGAAGAAGGTAGTAAACTTAGGAAGTTTCAGTTAACTGAGTTGGAGGAGTTGAGAAATGATGCATACGAGAATGCTAAACTTTACAAAGCAAAAATGAAAACGTTTCATGATAGACACATTCTTCGAAAAACGCTTGAACCAAATCAGAAAGTTTACTTGTATGATTCCCGACTCCATAAACATCCAGGGAAACTTCGTTCTAGGTGGTCTGGTCCTTTTGTGGTGAAACGGGTCTTTAACCATGGGGCAATTGAAATCGAGGACCCTAAAGATGGTAGAGTATTTACAGTGAATGGACAACGTTTAAAGATAGCATATGGGCAACAGGTGCCTGCAGAGGAAGAAATTCCTCTTGCAGACCCAGTTTACCATCCTTGACACCTTTCATGTCCGTCCATCACTTTACTTTTCTATATTTTCGATTTTTAATTTCTCTTTCTAGTTTGTTTTGCATTATGTTGAGTTCTTTCATTTCTTGCATTACCATTTCAATTGAGTACTTTCAGGTTTCTATTTTTTTTTTTTTTTTCGGGCTGTTGTGCGTTTACTGCAATACTCAGGTGATATCTTTCCTTCTCTTCCATTAGAACTATTGTTATTACATTGAGGACAATGTTTTAATTAAGTTTGGGGGTGGAGCATGAGCATTGCATTCATCGTTTTAACAGCAATTTTTGAATGTTTGAGTGTTTAAAAAAAAAAAAAACTTTCTAGTTTTTATCTTTTAGCATTAGACTTTAATTCTTGCTTTGTGTGCTTGTGTGGGTTTAATGATTATGCCAGCTATGATGTGACTATTGGAATAGGTGTCAGTTATGAATGATGAAAATTGTGTGTTATCGGATTAGTCTATACTTGTTTATGTACAACTTGACATTTTCTATGCACGACACTTATGTTAGCATTTTGAGTTAGTGATGCGGTTCAATATGTAGAGGATAGTGGAACTTAGTGATACAACCAAATAACCTCTAATGTCGTATTCCATAAATCCAAATATAGGCTAATTTGGAGATGGTTGAATTGTTACAGGAAAACACTGAGATGAATAGAGATTCCATGCATGAAAATCTTGTGTGGATTGTCTGAAACCTATTGAGATGAAAACGAGGTGAAAGTTTTAAGTTAGAGGCTTGTTTTAGAAGTTGGATGTCTGAAAGAAAAGGAGGCATTGCACTAATCTTTGGATACATAAAAGCATCTTTTCGCGCCTGTATAACTCGGGTGATTAAGCCTGTGAGGGTGATTTAAAACCTGGTGGGTATGGTCATCTGACTTGGGAGTTATCGGCCTAAAGCTCGCTACATGGGTTATACAGAAAACAAATGAGAAGATACTTAAAAAAAAAAAAAAGATGAAAAAAATATGAAAATTAAAAAAAAATTAAAAAAATTTCCATTCAAATACATTGATTATGCCCCAGGCATCCCGTTGACAAAACTTTACCTTTGATGAGAAGCAAGCAACTTAGTCTAGTCTCAATGGTAGAAGCAATAAAAAATATAGGAGAATCTCGATTTGTTGAAGTGTAAACTTATAAGAGTAAAGTCTATCCAAACTATAAGAGAGTAAGGAATAGAATTGAAAAGTTGAATCTAGGATGCATCCCGGGAAAAATGAGTGAAAATCATAAGTTTGGGGGTGTGTGAATCTCTCGAGCGAGGAAATGATATATTGGACTACTTTGGAACAAATCTTGAACCAATCACAAATCTTAAGATGTTGACATGAGTTTTCACACACACACGTCAGGTTATGCATATAACAGGTGGAGACTGATTTAATTTTTACACTGTTGTAATTATTCACTTGTTTGATTACCGAATTCCAAACCTGAGACACGGCATATTGTTAAACCATATAGCTTAATTCTATGCAATTTATGTTTTGCAGGACAAAGTGATGAATGTAGCGAAATTGAGGTGAACCAAGCGAAAAAGGACCAAACTGGAAGAAAGTGAAAGTTCAGGGATTAAAGTGAAAATACTCTAAACCTATTTCTAACCTTGTGATGAAGATTCAAGAGTCTTAGAGGTAAATTGGATGAAGCAATGAGTCAAAGAGGTGAAAGATAGCCAAAACATTATCAAATATCAACTTTCAAGGTGAAAAGTTTCGTACCAATTTTCAGCCTCCTATTGAGACCGGTTTTTGACATAGTAGATGATTGAATTGGAAGTTGACATCTGAATAGAAGTTGTAGCCCTTTAACTTAGCTTTTTAACGCAACTTGAATTACCTCAATTGGACATCGTATGGAGAAGTTATGGCCAAAATACTAAAAACTGTCTGGCAGAAAAAAGTTAAAACCATGCGATCGCATGGTTATAAATCCATGCGATCGCATGGAAGCCTTCAACAACTCAAATGCCTGAAATTGTTTGTTCCTTGCGACAGCATGGGTTTATTCCTTGCGATCGCAAGGAGTAAATCTGGAGCGACTTTTTAGGTTTTGCCCTTCGATTTGGAAATCTAATTTTCAACCCTATTTAAACCCAAACACGCCCCAGAATGCTGTCATTCCGTTTTTTACACTTTTTCTTCACATTTTTGACATCAAGAACTCCATGGAAGCCTAAAAATATTGGTGAAGCAAAGAAGGAACTCAATTGGAATTGGGGATTTCAACATCTTTCATTCATGTAATGTGTTTTTCGTTGTTTAAACAATTCTAGAGTTTATGTTTCCACTCTTTATTAATTATTTTGAGATTTACTTAACTTTTATTAAGTTTTTCATGGATTTAATTATGTTTCTTCCATTGAACAATTAAAATACTTGTTTAAGTTTCAATTTCAAATACTTTATTGGCGTGATTTAATTATTGCTATATGTTGGAAATATATAGTCATTCTTTGAATCTAATTTCAATAAATTAATGTGGGAATATGATTTAGGAAACTTAAATTCTAGAATTGCATTTGTAAATTACATTGATTTAATGGTTTATTCTTCTTATCATGAATGTATTCTAAGATTGGCTTAGTTTTATTAAATTGGTCATAGGATTAGTCATGCTCTTTCTATGTATTGATTGAAGTAATTACTTAGGTCTTAATCTTAATTATTTTAGTTTATTGGTGTGATTCTCTACTGCTTTATGCTTTAGTATATAGTCGATTTTGAATCTGATTTCGATAAACCACGTGTGAACATTGCATATGAAATATTAACCATTAGGATCATGTTAGAATTAAATTTGTTTGTATTGTTAAATCCTCCGATTAGAAAGTTAGGACAAAAACTTCTAATTGAGTAGAAAATGCGTGAATAATTGATATGATTGATCCAATCCAATTGAGGGAATTCCGACGCTGCACTACCACAAACTATTGATTTTTAACTTTGCTACTTCAACATTGAATTTACTACAAATTTGAGAGGACAAATTCATTCTTTTTGGAACCTTTAAATATTTTTCCATCTCTCTGTGGATACGACACCCCAAAACTACACTACAATACCGCGTAACACTTTGGGCGTAATCATAATGTTAGAATAAATTAAATCATAGAATATGTACATTCAAATCTTGATAATTTGTTAATCACAAGATACAAATTATATGACTGAATCTTAAATCATCCGTGTTCATATGTAATAACGAGATACGGATATCGTTATTACGGATAGACCATCACGTGTGATATTTCTTACTTGTGAAGTAGGTAGCTGATTTCACAAGCTAGTGTGGTGACACTTAAATGAGCACGTAGATGTTTTGTTATAGAACAAAATATTGAAGACTCACTTAGTAGATTTCACATGGATAACTATTTGAGTGTCGGTGGTTAATCTCCAACGTTCGGTAGTGGAATTGGTCCTTTGACTTGAGGTCATCATAGTGCCTTATATGAAGACAGTCATACTTTGGTGATATTGAATGTTGCTCTGCTAAGGGTCGTTAATACGGTATCGTTCGGGTATGTCAAAAATCATATGAAAGCTGTGAATGATCAATAAATGATTCGTTACTTTCAGATAGTAAGAGATTATGATCTACATTTCTTTTAGTTAAGTTGATAATAAAAACCTTGACCAAGGTGTACTCATAAGTCGAAAATAAGTTTTCCACTTATATTAACTTAATAGTGGGATGAAAGATATGATCGATAATTGAAATTGACACATATCTATATCTTTTAATTGATCGGATCATATTGACGAAGGGATTATAATTTCACGATAAATGAACAAGTTTGATTTTGTCATACCACGTGACATTTTTCGTCACACGTATTGCCCGACACATTGTTAGATGTTAATATGGGACGACGAATGTGAATTGGTGATAAATTAATATGGATATTTTAATTAATCGATTTTGATTAAATCGAATAATAATTCATGTCGTAGGTATTGTGATCGAGAACCTGATGGGTGACGCACAAAAGGTAAACCGAAGAATGAGATTCACCAATTAATTAATTAATTAATAAGTGTTGTACAATTAATTAATTGAATTGCTTGTTAATAGGCCTGAATTGATTAATTCATTGACCAAATTTAATTAATTAAATTAATTAAATATTGGATCGGATTAAGTTTAAGATACGGGTCAAGCCCATTTGGACTTATATTAATGAGTCATTGGGGTTTTAGAAAAATAGAACAACATAATTCATATTATTGCTAGTACAAAAAAAGAGAAACCATAATTCATATTATTGCTAGACAATTGGACAACTGTGGATTGCAGATCGTGATTATTCGTATTCCAAGATCAGCAAAAGAGTTTGTAGAATTTACAAAAGGTGTATTTTCTAAACAAAGTTTCTATCTAAATACAAAGCAGATTCGTTGTGTGAATTGAAAAATAATTTATTTTTCGCTATGCATATTAAGTAAATTCTCAATATAATTATCATCTCAAATGGGTTGGGTCGGGTCGGTTTTTTACCCAACCCAATCTGGTCGGTTTGATAAAAAATCAAATCAACCCAACCCATTTATGTGTTTCAACCCAACCCAATCAAGTTTCGGTCGGATCGGGTCGGGTCGGGTCGGGTCGGGTCAGGTTGGGTTGGTCAGTTTGGACATTAAAAATCATAAAAGTATATTCCGACAATAAAAACCTATCAACCACATGAAATGCATAAATAAAAAATGTTAAAGAAAGAAAATATATGCATCTTATACCTGTAATTAAAACTGCATTTGTTTTCAAATCAAAGTTTAACAAGAAATGAGAAAGATTAATCAAAAATCCGCTACAACAACTTTTTAATAGAGTAACCACAAGTTAAATTATAAATTTGGAATAATTATAGATACTCGGTACAACTTCTTCAAGATTTTAAAGTGCAAAAGTTCTAAAAGATTTTCACCGACAAATTTTAGCAATTAAGAAATTTACAAAAAAATATTTTCCCATTTTTTGGTGAGAAAATAAGAGAGGTGGCGACGAGTGGAGTTGGACTGTGGGAGCGAGCGAGAGAGAGAGAGAGAGAGATGAGGATGAAGATTATTAGGTAGGGTTATGTAATTGTGTTTTGTAACTTGTTTGTCCCATGACTTTTGCCTTTTGGAAAGGAGTTGCGACTTTTTTTTTTTTTAAACTAAGTTGGTTGGGTCGGGTTAAATCAGTTTTCTTGGATTAATCCATGACCCAACCCAACCAGACCCGTCTTCTTTGCCCAAAACCCAACCTAACTGTAAAAAAAAAAAGAAAAAGAAAAAATCGACCCAAACCGATCGGTTCGGATGGTTTAGGCGGGTTGGTTTGGGTTTTGCCCACCCCTAGTGGTAGACACTTCAAATTGTAAGATTTCAAAGAAGTCATGGGAATTCAGCAAAGAAAAGAAAATTTTAGTATGGAAAATTTTCCTTGGGTAATAAAAGGATCAAGACTATGAAAATTCAATCAATATTACAAGAATGGATTATAGCAGCACAAAATAATGATGGGTTTGCTAAGAAAATGAGATAGATCATGGAAAAAAGAAGATCAATTGAGTTTTAACTTCGACAGATGGAATCTTACAATATAAACACAAGTTTTATGTACCTTGAACTGAAGAATTACGAACAGAGATCCAACAAGAAACACATAATACACTCTATTGAGTGCACTCAGGATTGATAAAAATTTATAGAGAATTTAAAATATTAAATTGAGAATGGAAAAGGAATTACAGACTTTGTTGAAAGGTGTTTAATCTCTCAACATTTTAAGGCAGAACATCAAAAACCAGCCGGAACACTTGAACCGTTGTCGATTCTTGAATGGAAAGGGAAGAAAACTATGATAGATTTCATAATCGGGTCCCTAAGATACCTAAAGGCCACAATTTAGTTTGGGTAATAGTAGATCGTTTAACAAGATAAGTACATTTCCTAATTGCGAAAGATAACGTACAAATAGAACGATACACAGAGTTGTTAGTCCAAAATATATTAGATTACATGGAGTCCCAGTATCAATTTTACCTGATAGCGATCTAAGATTCTTATCTCATCTTTGAAAAAATTTACAGCAAATGCTCGAAACAAAGTTACACTTCAGCACTGCATACCACATACCATCCACAGACAGACGAACAATTAGAGAGGACAATCCAAATTCTTAAGGATATATTAACAGCCAACATATTAAATTGCATATCCACTGACAAAGAGTTGTCGCGAGATAAACATGATCATCATGTAGACTCTTATGGTATAAGATACATAAGTGATTGGATCTAGTGCAAGTGGGAGTTTGTAAGTGTTATGCCCTAGGTCCAATCAACTTTGGACATAAACACTTTAAATATATATAATTGATACATGTATGGCAATATCTATTATTTAATTGAATTAATATTCTAATAAATTAAATAATAGAATCCGTAGATTCAAGTTTTGGTGATTCGTTAATCACAAGGAGTTGTGATTGTGAGATACAAATTACAAATGATCGAATCTTAAATCGTCCGTGGTCGAAGTAATAACGAGATACGGATATCGTCATTACGGATAGATCATCGCGTGTGGCATTCTTACTTGTGAAATAAGTAGCTGATCTCACAAGTTAAAGTGTGGTGACACTTGAATGAACACGTGGATGTTTTGTTATAGAACAAAACATTGGAGACCCGTTGGGAGATTCCATATGGATAACTATCTGAGTGTTAGTGGCTAATCTCTAACGTTCGGTAGTGGAATTGGTCATTTGATTTGAGGTCGTCATAGTACCTTATGTGAAGACAATCATACTTTGATGATGTTGGATGTTACTCTACCAAGGGTCGTTAATACAGCATCGTTCGGGTATGTCAAGAATCATATGAAGGTTGAGAATGATCAATAGAGGATTCGTTGCTCTTAGATAGTAAGAGATTATGATCTACATTTTATCCAGTTAAGTTAATAATGAAATCCTTGGCCAAGGTGTACTCATAAATCGAAAAAGAGTTTTCGACTTACATTGACTTAACACTGGATAGAAGATATGATCGATAATTGAGATTGACACGTATCCATATCTCATTATTGATTGGATCATATTGACGAAAGGATTATAATTTCACGGTAAATGAACAAGTTTGGTTTGTCACATCACGTGACATTTCTCATCATATGTATTGCTCGACACGTTACTAGATGTCAATATGGGACGACGAATGTGAATTAGTGATAAATTAAAAGGGGTATTTTAATCCCTTTTAATTTATCGATTTTGATTAGATCAAAATAATATTTCACGTCGTTAGGTATCGTAATTGGAAATGGGTCACACACAAAAGAGAACTAGAAGAATGAAATTAACCAATAAATTAATTGACAAATGTTGGACAATTAATTAATTGAGTTGCTTATTAATAGACCCGAATTAATTAATTGGATTAATTAATTCATGGACCGAATTTAATTAATTTGATTAATTAAATATTGGACCAGGTAAAGTTTAGAGATGAGCCAGCCCACTTGGGCTTATATTAATATGCTACTAGGGTTTGTAAACTGTATGGAATTTTCATTATTCTTGCTAGCAGAAGAAAAGTAAAACCCTAGCCGTCATTCTTGTTCTCTGTGTGGATCACCATTGGAGGTTGGACAATTTGACAGCTTGGATTGCAGATTGTGATCATTGGAGTTCGAGAATCAGCAAAAGAGTTTGCAAAATTCATCAAATGTATTATTCTCAACACAGTTTCTATCTAAACACAAATTAGATCTGTGGTAGGAATTGAAAAATTATTAATTTTCCGTTGTTCATGTTAAGTAAATTCCCAACAGTGGTATCAGAGCCTACTTTGTATTTGTTAGAAATTGTTACGAATTACAGAACAATCAAAAAGTTGATTGTTGATATTTTTTATGTTTCTAGCAATTAAGAAAATTTGATTTTCTTATTGTAAAGACTGCATTGAGCACTATTCATAAAATAAAATAAAAAAGGGGATCGGAATAGGCTACCGCCACCGACCATGGCAGCAAACCTGCTGCCACACACGAGCAGCAGGCGCACTGCCACGGGGAGAGCAGCAGCGACAGTCGCTGCTGCGGGTTACAGCAACGATAGTTGCTGCTGCAAGCGGCGCTTGCATTGCTGCAAGTTTCAGCGGCGAGCGCCGCTGCTTGAAATCGCAGCGGCAACTCTACAACCCAGCAACAGCTCCAACAAGCTGCTGCTCATTGGAGTTGCTGCGGGATACGAGTTACGAACCCGCCGCAGCCGATGCACGAAGGGAGCGCCGCCCGGAGTTAAGGTGTTAGGGTTTTCAGATTAAGGGGAGAGAAGAGGTGGAGGCGTGGGCCTTTCTTGAAATTTACGGAATTTCATGCCCCCGGCTACAATTATGTTTCTAGGGTCAAATTTGCAATTATTTGAAAAAGGGCATGTTCCGCTATTTATGAAATTTGGAGGCTCTGTTTGTAATTTCAAACCAGAGTCAACTTTGCAATTTTCAAAATGAGTTTTGAATTTCAATTTGAAATGGTTTTGAATTTAGATATTAAAATGTTTTTAGATTTGATTTTCAAATAATTTGACTTTAAAATTCAATTTTGACCCGTTTAAAATTTTATTTAAAATTGACAACCTTTTATATTTTCCTTAAAATTGGATTTTAACTTAAATATTAAACTTTGACCCTAAATTGAATTTTATTTTATTTAAGAGTTTTATCCTAAATTAAAATGTTAATTCATTTTAAATTAGAGTTGGACTTTAATTTAATATTTAATTAAAATTTGATTTTAATTAAATTATCCACCCTAGTATGTTGTTGAAATTAGAGTTGGACTCTAATTTGACATTTAATTGAAATTTGATTTTAATTAAATTGTCTCACTTTAAAATCTTTCTTGAAAACAGACTTGGACTCTTATTTGGTATTTAATTAAAATTTAATTTTAATTAAATAAGTTCACCCTAATATCTTAGAATTAGAGTTTGATTCTTATTTTGTGTTTAATTAAAATTTGGTTTTAATTAAATTCAACCGTATTAATTTGATTATAATTAGAGTTGGACTTTAATTTGATATTTAATTTAAAATTGATTTTAATTAAATTGTCTTACCCTAAAATTTGATTGAAATTAGAGTTTGACTCTAATTTGGTATTTAATTAAAATTTGATTTTAATTAAATAGTCCTGCTCTGTAATTGTAGAATTAGAGTTGGACTCTAATTTGATATTTAATTGAAATTTGATTTTAATTAAATTTAATTAATTAATTTGATTAATTAATTATTTAATTGTTCCGATCCATTTGTCTAAATTAGTTTAGACGATTTTAATTGCTAGAAACTTGAAACATGTTTGCATATAATATTAAATATTATATAGGAATGCATTTATATGATGAATATTTTATTAGTGGATGATTATGGATTCGACCATGTGGATTTGTTGAATGGTTAGTTTTATTCTTGTTGTTTTATGGGGCCTGCGAGCTCTAATTTATTTTGGACCTGCGAGTCCGTTACTATTGTTATTATTATGGGCATGTGCGTCCAATATTATTTAGGCTTGCGTGCCATTAGTATAGGATACAAGTTGCAACTGGACTAATTGAAGATACAAGAAGAGGAGGAGACCATAGAGATGGAGTATTGTATGAATCAATGCTATACCCCCTAGGAACTGACCGACTAGTCTTTCTTATGGCTCGGGAAGACTAGATAGTATAAGTCCATAATCGTCCACACTATTATATGTATGTTTATTTGCATGTTAGATGTATAATAAAATATATATAATTATTGCGATGAGACCTCGTTAAAAATATTAAGTCAATTTGTTAATTTGCCTTCCATCATTATAGTGAAAAATGAGAGTCCTAAATCGATCTTAGTTTGTTGAGTACACTCAAGGCTGGTCTATTAGGGATATGTTTGCACTATGAAATATTAGATATTTCTGAATGATGGTTTGACTTAATTAAAATTTATCTTTTGTTGAGCAGTATTCAAGAAGATAAATTGTATAGACATGTTAAAATATTAAGTTATATTTATATTCGCCTTCCACCATTATAGTGAAAAACGAGAGTCCTAAATCGACCTTAGCTTGTTGAGTACACTCAAAGCTGGTCTATTAGCGATATGTTTGACACTATGAAATATTAGATATTTCTGAATGATGAGTTTGACTTAACTAATATTTATCTCTTGTTGAGTACACTCAAGGAGATAAATCTTAGAGGCATGTTAAGCTAACACATAAGATGTGTGAAGATAAAGAGTTGTCAGTTTAATGATCTGGGAGTTGTATGGAGATACAATTGATAATAGTATCTACCCAAATGTTTTATTAGGGCTTGTTGAGTACACTCAAGGTTTTAATATAACAAATGGGATCCCAACCCACTAGGAATCAAGTACGGATTCCATAAATTTATGTGAGAGGGTCATAAATTTGAGTTAAACAGTGGGAGCGAAATTAATTTAATAAAACACCATGTTAAATTAATTCATGCACTATATATATTATTTCTTTACTTTTCGTCGATTACATTTATTGAATCATGAGTAAACAATATGTATTTAAGAGGCATACTGAATGCCAACAACCAAACGAAATTTTCTTGAGTAGCCCTTTCCAGAGACACTTGCTGATGACTCGACAAAGGAAGAGGTGGCTACTATAATAAACACAGTGATGACGATAGTACTGCAACATATGTGATGTTTGTGACGATGTCACCTGAGTTACAAAGCAACATAAAGTATAGATGCTAACACATGATTTTTCATCTCAATGTGTTGAATGATGAACAATCATACGAGGAAATATATGATATTTCCTAACAACTATACCGGTGCATAATGGCAGAAGAATCTTCAGTCGGTGCTCGTGTGCTGAAGATGCTGACTACTTTGAGAAGTTGTCTTGATTGCGTTCAGTCATGAACAATGAACTAAGTATAGACTTGGTTCTGCAATCTCTGTGTTTAACATGAATAAACTCGAAGCACGCTCATTGAGTTGCTGAACATGCTTAAAACTGTTAAGTCCAACATCTGTGTTTGTAGTGGACAAATCTTAGTCATAAATTCCTATATGAAAGTCTAAAGGATACTTTAGGAAAGCAACCAAGGTGACTAAGACGGTTAAAGCGAATAAGGACAATACCAAATCTGATGATCTTTATTATCATTTTGGAATGGTAGATCATTGGAAATGAAATTGCAAGGCTTATATCTACTTCATTAGTTTCATGGGTATTAGATACTAGATATGGATCTCATCTTTGTATATAAATATGCAGAAACTAAATAAAAGTAGATCACTGCAGAATGGAGAAGTTGACCTACACGTTGAAAATGAGCAAAAATTGTTGCATTGCCTGTAGAAGCATATTTCTTGCCATTGTTTTTAAGCTTGATATTAGAATTAGAGAATGTTAATTTTGTTCTCACCATTACCAAGAGCATTAAATAAATTTCATGTTTTGACATGAATTATTTTAATGTTAAGGACAATTGTTGTTCCTTTTTATCTTGATAAGATCTTAATGGTTATGGTAAATTACAAAATGACATTTATATTCTAAACATTGAGTATTCTATAATGAGTATAGAAATTGAAAGGCATAAAAATGATAATCTAAATAACACTTATATCTGGCATTGTGGATTTGGTCACATAAATGAGAATGTAATTTCAAACTTACATGGAGATGTATATTTGGGTTGACAAATGCGAATCATGTCTGTAAGACACAGTGACCAAATCTCCTTTTACTTGAAAAGGAAAATGATCTGCACAATTATTAGGTCTAATACATAGTGATGTATGTAGATCCATATCAATTAATGTCAGGTGAAGTTTATCTTATCTCATCACATTTACTAATGACCATTTCAGAAATGATCATGTATATTTGATGAAATTCAAGCATGAAACTTTTGAAATGTTCAGGGGATTCAAGCTAGAAATAGAGAAACAAATAGGTAAATATATTCTTACACTAAGACTTGTTCGAGGTAAAGAATATCTAAAATGGAGAATTTTAGATTATCTAAAATAGAATTAGATTCTGACGCAGTGGGTTCCTCCACATACATTGCAACATAATGGTGCATCTGAAATGAGGAATCGTACACTATTAGATATAGTACAATTGAGAACAAGCCATGCAAGCATTCCAAAATCGTTTTGATGTCATGCACTGATTGCCACAAGATGCGCACTAAATCGTGTCCCATCTAAATCGGTTTACAAAAAGTCCATACGAGTTATGGAATGACCCAACTTATCTCATATGAAAGTTTGGTCTGTGGCGCTTATGTGAAGCGCACTAAATCGTATATCAATTCTATAATCCCGTTGAGAAGAAAATGTTCGTCTCAATACGTGCCATACTCCTAGAGAAAGAATTTTTTCCAGGAGAGACAGTGGGAGCAGAATAAATCATGAAAGAGTTCAAGAGTCCACGGATATAACTGATATAATAGATGAACCTGAGTCTTATCCCACACCAGCTGAGGGACATACTCCTAATCAGGAAGTGGAGACTTCTGAGGACACGTTAGCTTCATTTAAATCTTATAGGATCATTTGACCTCCTAGAAGGTACAAATCCATGATTACTAATCAGGTATTACTGATCAAGGATAATGAACCTACTAATTACGCTTCTGTAAAGTCAAGTGTTGACTTAAAGAGATGGCAAGAGGCCATAGAAATTCAAGATGGACTTGATGTATGTAACCAATGTTTGGACCTTGGTCGACATGCCTAATGGATTAGAACCCATAGGTTGTAAATGAGTTTACAAGAAAATGTCAATAGGATTGGAACAAGTCTCTTGGAGCTAAAATCTTTGATTTGATGAAAAAGTCAAAATGTTTGATTTTATCAAAATAAAGATGAGTTGTGCGTTTACAAGAAGATAGTGGGAGCATTGTTGCATTCCTAATATTATATATATGAGACATATTATAGGAAACGATGTCTCTATATTTCAATTGTTGAAATTGTGGTCGTTAAATACTTCTCCGTGATAGATATGGGAGAAACAAGTTGATCTATAGAGATAGATCTAAATGATTACTTAACTTATCATAATCTATATAGATAAAAATCTCAAAAAGATTTTATATGGGGAAAATGAACTGAGAGTTCATAGATAGACTGATGCTAACTTCTAGTCAGACTAGAATAATAGCATATCTCAAATAGGATGTTGGTTTACTCTTAGGCGGTGTATTGGAAATGTTCCAAATAGGAAATAACCGTTGATTCAATAATGGAAGCCTTATACATCATTGCTTTACAAAGCAACAAAAGTTATGGTCTACATCAGAAAGTTCATTAATAAACTTAGAATAGTTCCTAACATTGTTGATCACACGCTTCTGCTTTGTGATAACAATGGTCTCATCAATGATCTAAACATGTGTTAAGGTTGTATTATCTTATCGGAAAGATAATTCAATGAAGTGACGTAAAGAAAGAACGAATTCCGACAAGTTATTAAATTGCATATCCACTGACAAAGAGTTGTCGCGAGATAAACATGATCATCATGTAGACTCTTATGGTATAAGATACATAAGTGATTGGATCTAGTGCAAGTGGGAGTTTGTAAGTGTTATGCCCTAGGTCCAATCAACTTTGGACATAAACATTTTAAATATATATAATTGATACATGTATGGCAATATCTATTATTTAATTGAATTAATATTCTAATAAATTAAATAATAGAATCCGTAGATTCAAGTTTTGGTGATTCGTTAATCACAAGGAGTTGTGATTGTGAGATACAAATTACAAATGATCGAATCTTAAATCGTCCGTGGTCGAAGTAATAACGAGATACGGATATCGTCATTACGGATAGATCATCGCGTGTGGCATTCTTACTTGTGAAGTAAGTAGCTGATCTCACAAGCTAAAGTGTGGCGACACTTGAATGAACACGTGGATGTTTTGTTATAGAACAAAACATTGGAGACCTGTTGGGAGATTCCACATGGATAACTATCTGAGTGTTAGTGGCTAATCTCTAACGTTCGGTAGTGGAATTGGTCATTTGATTTGAGGTCGTCATAGTACCTTATGTGAGGACAATCATACTTTGATGATGTTGGATGTTACTCTGCCAAGGGTCGTTTATACAGTATCGTTCGGGTATGTCAAGAATCATATGAAGGTTGAGAATGATCAATAGAGGATTCGTTGCTCTTAGATAGTAAGAGATTATGATCTACATTTTATCCAGTTAAGTTAATAATGAAATCCTTGGCCAATGTGAACTCATAAGTCGAAAAAGAGTTTTCGACTTACATTGACTTAACACTCGGATAAAAGTTATGATCGATAATTGAGATTGACACGTATCCATATCTCATTATTGATTGGATCATATTGACGAAAGGATTATAATTTCACGGTAAACGAACAAGTTTGGTTTGTCACATCACGTGACATTTCTCATCGCATGTATTGTCCTGACACATTGTTAGATGTCAATTTGGGACGACGAATGTGAATTAGTCATAAATTAAAAGGGGTGTTTTAATTTATCGATTTTGATTAGATCAAAATAATATTTCACGTCGTTAGGTATCCTAATTGGGAACCTAATGGGTCACACACAAAAGAGAACTAGAAGAATGAAATTAACCAATTAATTAATTGACAAGTGTTGGACAATTAATTAATTGAGTTGCTTATTAATAGACCCGAATTAATTAATTGGATTAATTAATTCATGGACCAAATTTAATTAATTTGATTAATTAAATATTAGACCAGGAAAAGTTTAGAGATGAGCCGCCCACTTGGACTTATATTAATAAGCTGCTAAGGTTTGTAAATTGTATGGAATTTTCATTATTCTTACTAGCAAAAGAAAAGTAAAATTCTAGCCGTCATTCTTGTTCTCTGTGTGGATCACCATTGGAGGTTGGACAATTGGACAGCTTGGATTGCAGATCGTGATCATTGGAGTTCGAGAATCAGTAAAAGAGTTTGCAGAATTCATCAAAGGTATTATTCTCAACACAATTTCTATCTAAACACAAAGCAGATCCATGGTGGGAATTGACAAATTATTAATTTTCCGCTGTGCATGTTAAGTAAATTCTCAACAAATGGAATTCGCATACAATAATAGCTATCAAGCTTCAATTGGAATGCCGCCTTATGAAGCGCTATATGGAAGAAATGCAGATAACCTTTCTATTAAGATGAAGCTGACGACAAATAATTATTAGGCTTCGAAATGGTACATGACATGTTATCCATGATCGAGAAAATCGAAACGAACAGAATTGTTACTCAATATTGACAGCGGAGCTACGCAAATAAAAGATGACCTCCATCGGAATTTGAAGTAGGAGATAAGGTATCATGAAGATTTTCTCGATCAAAAGATAATTGCGGTTCGGGAAGAGAGAAAAAATGACGCCAAGATATATTGGACCTTTTGAAATCAAGGGTAGCATTGGACTAATCACTTGTAAGTTGGACCTGCCAAAATGCTTAAGACGAGTACATAATGTATTTCATGTTTCGGCGCTACAAAAGTATATCCCTGATCCATCACATTTTCTGAAGGAAGTCCCTAATTTTGTATAGGCCGACTTAGCCTATAAAGAGAGGCCAATTAAGATACTAATGTAGGAAACGAAGGGTCTTTGAAGCAAAGAAGTCCTATTGGTCAAAGTGTTGTGGAGGAACGATATGTTGGAAGAAGAAATATGGGGAAATGAAAAGAGAAATGAGAGAAATTTCCTGAGTTATTCGAGTGAATTTCGAGGAAGAAATTCTCAGAAGAAGGGGTGATTGTACGTTCCAAAAATTTTGATGTACTTTTTAATTACCTTATGGCAAAAATTTGAAGGTTAGGGACCTTTTCAAAAGTCTAGAAGTATTTCGAAGTAGCGTCATGCTAGAAAATTATGATTAATTAAGTTTAAGGATCAAAATTAAATGATAGGGACCTAAATGAATATTTATAGATAGATAAGGAATAAATTAAGGGACCAAATCATAAGGAAATCCGAAACTAGGACCCAAAGTTGAAATGAAGACTAAAAATTTCAAATTTCAGCATGTGTAGACAGCCAACTTTCGGGGCTTCATTTGAACTCTACGAGTATCCGTTTGAGGTGAATCAAGTTGCGTTGTAAAGTACTAGACAATTAATTTAGGATGGAAATTGATATTTAACTAACAGGCCAAGAATTGAGGTTCAAATTCATGTTCAAAGCAGGCACCTGCAGCAGCCTGGAGCCGTAGGTATATGCACTTGATGACTGAAATTTAAGATTGTCGGGCACGTCTCCCCTTTAGATCATTACCACTTCATGAACAAGACGCCTAGGATGAAGTTTCTGTTCTTAAACCCTTGGAGATTTTCTGGAAACAAGAAAACAAAATGGAAGGAAGTGGCATGGCGGTGGAATGAAGGTAGTGGAGGACAATTCTTGTGCCCTGTTTAGATGTTACAAGTTTCATGAATACCTTCCATTATCATATACTGATAATCTAACCTGTAATTTATATAACTTTCTAGGTTGTAGGAAAGAAAGCTCTCATGGAAGCTCACAAATGGATTAAAGGGAAAAAAATAAAAATAAAAAAATCTGGTGTAATGATGAGTCACTACATTGAGGTGTCGCCGTCTTAGACACCTTATGCCTCTATAAATTGAGTTGTAGCCTTCACCATTCTTTCGTACCAAGATCGCCAGCTTCCACACTAAGAAATTGATCATACATGGAAGCAAAACTAAGGAAGAAAATTAGAAGCAGAAGCTGCCTTGTTCTTAGGAGGGCAGAAAGTTGAGTTGCATATTGTATCTTGCACATTAGCTTCTTAAAGAGAGTAAATTTCGCTTGTGTTTCTTATACGAGGTATTACAGGTTTATAGCATGATTATAAGAAAGATTAAAGATTCAAATATATGCTTTATGTGCAAGAATGTGCAAATTAAATATGTCACGACTCGTCCCAAGTCACCCTAATAGACCTGACACCTGTCGTGCGCCGATGGTAGATACCAACTAAGTGCCGGACCTACTACCACCAAGGCGACTATGACTTGTTCTAACTGTGACACACTTTTATAAAAAAAATTTGACAATTACAACCATTTTACATCAAAAGTCTCAAAATACTCAATATACAATGAGCCCATGACACGGATACATGTATCCCAAAAGAAATATGTTCAATGCAAATTGACAAAAGGAGTCATACAAATATAAACAAAATGTGGCTCTACGCGGTGGATCACTAGGCTCCAATGCTGCTCAACTCAGCTACTATCTGATAAGATAGAAAAATTAACAAAATATATGAGTTTTGTAACTCAGTGAGTGGATATAATATAAATAAGAATGTTTGTTTTCCATCTATGCATATTTTTTGAAAATTTTTGATCTTATGAAACTTTAAGAAATTCTGAAATCTGATAATACTCTTAAAAACTTAAACATGATTAAATCATGAAATCATTTGTTCTTCATTCTAAACAATTAACTATAAAGTATAATGAATATAATTAATCTGATATCTACTAAATCTCTGAAATAATTCTGTAGTTCAATAGTATAAGCTGAAATCTTTAAACTGAAAATTGAATAATCTGAATTCTATAACTGGAAATCAAATAAGTTGTAGAAATAATGAAATATCACACCAAAAAGGTACCATGAATAACCTTACTCATGTATCGATAAGTATCTATTAAATTCTGAAATTTTGAGATTCTGAAATTCTGTAATTCTGGTCATACGCGCGCAGAGCTATAATCTGTTCATATACTATGGAAACACATTCACAATAGTGCAGAGCGGGTAAAATCACCATAAGTGATCATACACTGTGGAAACATATTCACACCAGTTCAGATCGGATAAAATAACCATAAGAAGTCATACACTGTGGAAACACATTCACATCAGTGCAGACAAGGGCAAAATCACCTAGGTACTTTCTGGTGGTTTTAAAATAACTTTAGATATACTGAAATAGGACATATGAATATAACATCGTAGAGAAATGATTAAATGAACTTAATTTAACTTTAAAAGAACCGACTATAAAATCCGTTGATTCTGAAAATCATGCTGTCAAATCAAATACAGGAAATAAATAATTTTCGATATAGTATAAATTCAATAATTATTTATTTCTGAAAAATAAGATTTTCTACTAACTCAAAACAAGCTATCAGCTAGACGGCTGATAAACGTTTCCAATCTCCTCGTTACCACCTGAAATACGATATGAATAATCAATTAAACAACTATCAAAACAAGAAACCCTAATAGTCCATTTCTATAATTCTTAACCTACATTTCTCGATAATTGAATAACTTTCTCAAATTACTCCTTTAAGTACATTTGACCAATTACACTTTCTAGTCCATTTATTAATAACCCCATGCATCAACATAACCTTCCATCCAAGAATAAATGCAATTATCCACTTCAATCTAGTGAACTAGAAAACAACACCATAACCAATATAATATACCTATTTTCCATAAAATCATGCTTTCTAGTAAGTATTTCATCAACACCATAATTTTCACTAAAAATACTAGTTCAAGCATCCAATCAAACAATCTAGGGTTTGCCCAAAAATATAAATTTCTTACCTTGATATAAATGGAAACTAGAGGATTAATAAACTTGAACTCCACTATATCTTATATCCCATAAATCTGAAAATTTACCACAAGTTAAACCTTAGAAATTTATCATAATAATCCTCTATTTCTAAAGAAAATCACGAGAATAACAATGGAAATTCAAGTTCAAAACACCCACTTTACCTTCTTTACCTTCTTTTCCTTCCTTTCTCTTTTCTTCTTCTTTCCCCTTTTTTTTATCTCTGTCTTTTTCGGTCTCTTTCTTCTCGGTTTGTTCTCTGCGTGTGGGTGTAGCGTGAATGAGAAAAATGGGTTTTGAATTGGTAAAGTAGTGGGCTAATTGCATAGGAAGTCCCTCACCTATCATATGATGTATAAGTAAGTCCTCCACTTCAATTTTAATCCATCTAAACCCTCAATTATCTTAAATATAACATAAGCCTCAAAAAAAAAAAAATTCCAATTAAATCCATATTTGACCTTGACCTTGACAATTCAACCCTTGACTTTGACTAAAAAAATTGGTTTGTAACAATCTTACCTCCTTAAAAGAATTTCGTCCTCAAAATTCGATGGACAGCTGGCTAATCCATGAATAGATGAGGCAATATACGCATCTGGTCCTCATTTTTCCATGTAGCCTCTTTTACCGTCTGATTCCTCCAAAGCACCTTGACAAGTGAAATTGTTTGATTTCGCTGGATTTGCACCTTTTTGTCTAAAATTCTCACTGGTTCTTCTACATATGTCAAATTCTCCTTCAATTGAAGTGGTTGAGACTCTAGCACATGAGAAGCATCTGCGATGTACTTGCGAAGCATAGAAACATGAAAAAATCATGGATCCTGGATAAATCGTCTGGCAAATCTAATCGATATGCAACTGGGCTAATCCTCTTAGTAATTGGATAAGGTCCAATATATCGTGGACTCAACTTTCTTCATTTGCCAAATCTCAACACCCCTTTCCATGGTGATAATTTCAAAAATACTCTATCTCCAACTGCAAATTCAAGATCTTTCCCGCGCCTATCTGCATAACTTTTCTGCCTGTCTTGTGCTATTTTCAAATTTCCTCTAATCAATTTCACATTTTCTGACGTCATTTGAACCAATTCAGGGCCTACTAACTTTCTTTCACCAACTTCTTCCCAACATACTGGTGTTCTATACTTTCTACCATATAAAGCTTCAAAAGGAGCCATTTTTATACTGGAGTGGTAGCTGTTATTGTAAGCAAACTCCATCAAAGACAAATGAGTATCCAAGCTACCTTTGAACTCCAAAAGACAAGCCCTCAACATATCCTCAAGAGTTTGTATGGTCCTCTCTGACTGGCCATCTCTCTGAGGATGAAAAGCCGTACTGAAATGTAGCTTAGTACCCATAGCTCCCTGTAAACTAGGCCAGAATTTGGATGTAAACCGATAATCTCTATCAGATACAATAGACACTGGAGCACCATATAAGATAACTATTTCATCCACATACAATTTTGCCAACTTATTCAAAGAATAAGTGATTTTGATTGGTAAAAATCTAGCAGTCTTGGTCAAACGATCTACAATCACCCAAACGCCATCATGACCATTTTGAGTATGAGGAAGACCAAAGAAGAAGCCCATGGTAATGTGTTCCCACTTCCATTCTGGAATAGGCAAAAGATGTAAAGGTCTAGTTGTTTTCTGACGATCTAGTTTCACCTGCTGATAGACCAAAATTTTGATACAAATTCAGCTATCTCTCTCTTCATACCATTCCACCAATAATGCTCTTTCAAAATATGATACATTTTAATACTACCTGGGTGCATAGCATAAGTAGAACTGTGTGCCTCTTCTAAGATCTCTTTATTCAATTCTGCAATATCAGGAACACACAATCTGTTTCCCATAACCAACAAACCATCATTTCTAATTGCATAATCTATTCTTAACCCCGTACTAACTTCGACTTTCAATCTTCTCAATGTCGGGTCTTGAGATTGGGCTAATCCAATCCTGTCTACAAGAGTAGGCCTCACTTGAAAGTGAGCTAATACTGCTCCTGAAGTAGTAGCTGACAATTGAGCGTACAATTTCCTAAACTTACACAACAAAGCTGCATATACTGCATTGGATTGAGAGGAAGAACTAGTCTTTCTGCTAAGAGCATCTGCAACCACATTAGCTTTCCCTGAATGGTAGTCAATCTTGCAATCATAGTCTTTTATCAATTCCAACCATCTTCTTTGTCTCAAGTTCAATTCTTTTTGATCAAAGATATACTTCAAACTTTTATGATCAGTAAATATTTGACATTTCTTACCGTACAAATAATGCCTCCAAATTTTCAATGCTAACACCACTGCAGCTAACTCCAAATCATGTGTTGGATAGTTTAACTCATGCTTCTTCAATTCTCTTGAATCATAAGCTATAACCTTTCCATTCTGCATTAAAACACAAACTCTTCGCCAGGAAATGGAAGAGTAAGTATAGGAGCAGAAACTAATCTCTTCTTCAACTCTTGGAAACTCGCATCACGCTCCTCAATCCACACAAATTTGGAGTTCTTACGAGTCAAACTAGTCAAAGGAAGAGCAATTTTAGAAAAATCCTCTACAAACCGACGATAATAACCTGCTAGCCCAAGGAAACTCCGTATTAGTAGGGCCTTCCCATTTCATCACAGCCTCAATTTTTATAGGATCTACATAGATGCCTTCTGCTGAGGTAACATGACCCAGAAACACAACTTTATCCAGCCAAAATTCACATTTGCTGAACTTAGCACACAACTACTTATCTCGTAGAATCTGTAAAATAATCCTCAAGTGCTCGGCATGCTCATCACTACTGCGAGAATAAACCAATATGTCATCAATAAAAAAATAACAAATTTGTCTAAATATGGGTGAAGTACCCTATTCATCAGATCCATAAATGCTGCTGGGGCATTAGTCAACCCAAATGGCATCACTAGAAACTAATAATGGCCATATCGCGACCTAAAAGCAGTTTTCTGTACATCAACATCCTTGATCCTGAGTTGATGGTATCCTGAACGCAAATCCACCTAAGAAAATACCGTGGCACCTCGAAGTTGGTCAAACAAATCATCTATACGAGGCAAAGGGTACTTATTGCGAATAGTCACTTTATTCAACTGTCTGTAATCAATACACAATCTCATCGTGCCATCCTTCTTTTTTACAAACAATACTGGCGCTCCCCTAGGAGATGTACTGGGTCTAATGAAACCCTTATCAACCAAATCTTGTAACTGGACTTTCAATTCCTTTAGCTCGGCTGGGGCCATTCTGTAAGGTGTTTGTGAAATAGGGGTAGTCACTGGGACTAAATCAATGGTAAACTCAATTTCCCTGTTTGGAGGTAGTTCTGGAAGATCTTCAAGAAAAACATTAGGGAAATTTCTTACCACTGGTATATCTTCAAGTTTCAACTTAGTAATGTTGGTCTCAATCACATGAGCTAAATAAGCTTGACAACCTTTTCTAAGCAATCTCTCAGTATCAAGTGCAGATATGATACAGGAAGGTAATACACTCCTTTCACCACTAAGAACAATTTCAGGCTCTCCTAGCCTTCTGAACACCACTTCTTTGCGGAAACAATCAACTGAAGCATGATTTGCAGCTAAGAAATCCATGCCCAGTATAACATCAAAATCATGAATATGGTCCGCATAGGTAGTAAATGCATACGATATAAATGAATGCGTGGCACCTGAATCAATAAGAGAACGAGCTTTTCTACCAAAAATAAATAGCGTACCCATAACCACGTCTGGCGACTCATCGGCATCATACTGAGTCATAGCAAAAACTCTTCCCTGAGTCCTGGGACGTCCTGCCTGACCTTTCTGTCTATTACCACTGATGCCTGCAACCTTAGACTGAATAGCATTAGTAGTACCCGCTTTACCTGCCAACATGTCCTGATTTTGAGTCTGTCTAGAAATACCAACCCCAGGCTGTGTTCCCTATGATGAACCACCATGCTGAAAGCGAACTGGACACTCTCTCCTCATGTGCTCGGACTGACCACAATGATAACAAACACCAACGCCCTTAAGGCACTCACCAGTATGAAATTTCCCACACGACTGGCACTGGGGAAATTTGGCAACACTGGAGCTATCACCCTATCCCGAAGTAAATGATCTCTGGACCGACGCCTGAGTATGAGTACGACTACTCCCTGGTTGCTGCACTGATCTCTGGCTAAATCTAGATCCCTGACTTCCACTGGGTTTAGACTTAAAGCTACCAGAGGTGGAAACACCTAATTTACTTCTTTTGCGATCCCTCCTCGGTGGTCTCTTGACCATGTCTGATTACTACCACCAACTCCCAACCTCACTTGTTGTGGACCTCTTTGTCGTTCTGAAACACTCTTTTCAACTCTTAGCGCCCATTCCACTAATTTTCCAAAGTTTTCATACCCCGATGCTGTTACCACTGATCTAATTTCTTGTCTCAAACCATACTCAAACCTCCTACACTTATCAGCTTCATCAGCTACAAGGGCTGCGGCATACTTTGACAATTCTGTAAACTTTTTCTGATACTCCGCCACTGAAGAAGTTTGTACCAACCTCAAAAATTCATTCTGTTTATCAATTTTGTAGGAAAGGGGGCAGTAATACTCATTAAAATCAACTCTAAAATCACTCCAAGTGATCACAGAAGGATCAACATACTTACTCTGTATAGATTTCCACCAATCGTATGCACCTCCTGCTAACGAAAAAGTAGCAAGATGTACTTTTCGCTCACCTGGACAACCCATAACATCAAATACTCTCTCAACCCTTACCAGCCAAGATTCGGCTTCTGCTGGGTCAACCGTACCGGTGAACACCTTAGCTCCTAATTTGGTTGCTCGCTCGATATAATGATCTTTATCGGAACTACGTAGAGCAGAAGAAACGGCTGTGGCAATCTTATCTGCTATAATATCCGCCTGAGCTACCTCTTCCTGTCGTGGCTGCTCAAGAGACTGATGGACTGATTCTTCACCCCTACTCCCTTCTCCAATATCCTCTCTATCAGAAGCAGCTTGTGGTTGAGGCGGCATATCTGGGATCCTACGAGTCCTACCACCGCGAGCCATGAGCTCCAACTACAAAATATGCATGATATGTTAAGAAAGAAATAGAAATAGACAATGCAAATTGACTCTATGAACCATGCTCTGATACCAACTGTCACGACCCGTCCTAAGTCACCCTAATAGACCTGACTCGTGCACCGATGGTAGATACCAACTAAGTGCCGGACCTACCACCAAGGCGACTATGACTTGTTCTAACTGTGACACACTTTTATAAAAAATTTTGACAATTACAACCATTTTATATCAAAAGTCTCAAAATACTCAATATGCAATGAGCCCATGACGTGGATACATGAATTACAACTTTAACTTTCTGACAACAAAAGCATGTATCCCAAAAGAAATATGTTCAATGCAAATTGACAAAAGGAGTCAAACAAATATAAACAAAATATGGCTCTACACGGTGGATCACTAGGCTCCAATGCTGCTCAACTCAACTACTATCTGATAAGAGAGAAAAATTAACAAAATATATGAGTTTTGTAATTCAGTGAGTGGATATAATATAAATAAGAATGTTTTTCTTCCATCTATGCATTTTTTCTGAAAATCTTTGATCTTATGAAACTTTAAGAAATTCTGAAATCTGATAATACTCTTAAAAACTTAAACATGATTAAATCATGAAATCATTTGTTCTTCATTCTAAACAATTAACTATAAAGTATAATGAATATAATTAATCCGATATCTACGAAATCTCTGAAATAATTCTGTAGTTCAATAGTATAAGCTGAAATCTTTAAACTGAAAACTGAATAATCTGAATTCTATAACTGAAAATCAAATAAACTGTAGAAATACTGAAATATCACACCAAAAAGGTAACCTGAATAACCTTACTCGTGTATCGATAAGTACCGATATATATGGCAAAACTATTAAATTGTGAAATTCTGTAATTCTGGAATTCTGTAATTATGGTCATACGTGCGCAGAGCCATAATCTGGTCATAAACTATGGAAACACATTCACAATAGTGCAGAGCGGGTAAAATCACCATAAGTGATCATACATTGTGGAAACATATTTCCACTAGTGCATATCGGGTAAAATAACTATAAGAAGTCATACACTGTGGAAACACATTCACATCAGTGCACACAAGGGTAAAATCACTTGGGTACTTTCTGGTGGCTTTAAAATAACTTTAGATATACTGAAATAGGACATATGAATACAACATGCTAGAGAAATGATTAAATGAATTTAATTTAACTTTAAAAGAACTGAATATAAAATCCATTGATTCTGAAAATTATGCTGTCAAATCAAATACAGGAAATAAATAATTTCCGATATAGTATAAATTCAATAATTATTTATTTCTGAAAAATAAGATTTTCTACTCACTCAAAACAAACTATCAGCTAGACGACTGATAAACGTTTTCAATCTCCTCGTTACCACTTGAAATACGATATGAATAATCAATTAAACAACTATCAAAACAAGAAACCCTAATAGTCCATTTCTATAATTCTTAAACTACATTTCTCGAACTGAATAACTTTCCCAAATTACTCCTTTAATTAAGTACATGGGACCAATTACACTTTCTAGTCCATTTATTAATAACCCCATGCATCAACATAACCTTCCATCCAAGAATAAATGCAATTATCCACTTCAATCTAGTGAACTAGAAAACAACACCATAACCAATATAATATACCTATTTTCCATAAAATCATGCTTTCTAGTAAGTATTTCCACTAAAAATACTAGTTCAAGCATCCAATCAAACAATCTAGGGTTTGCCCAAAAAAATGAATTTCTTACCTTGATATAAATGGAAACTAGAGGATTAATAAACTTGAGCTCCACTATATCTTATATCCCATAAATCTGAAAATTTACTACAACGTAAACCTTAGAAATTTATCATAATAATCCTCTATTTCTAAAGAAAATCACAAGAATAACAATGGAAATTCAAGTTCAAAACACCTGCTTTACCTTCTTCTCCTTCCTTTCTCTTTTTCCTTTCTCTTTTCTTCTTCTTTCCCCTTTTTTTTCTCTCTGTCTTTTTCGGTCTCTTTCTTCTCGGTTTGTTCTCTGCGTGTGGGTGTAGTGTGAATGAGAAAAATGGGTTTTGAATTGGTAAAGTAGTGGGCTAATTGCATAGGAAGTCCCTCACCTATCATATGATGTATAAGTAAGTCCTCCACTTCAATTTTAATCCATCTAAACCCTCAATTTTCTTAAATGTAACATAAGCCCCAAAAAAATAAATTATTCCAATTAAGTCCATATTTGACCTTGACCTTGACAGTTCAACCCTTGACTTTGACTAAAAAAAATTGGTTTGTAACAAAATATATGTTTAGGAATTTGTGATTTTTGTTGCAATAAGCTTGCTGGTTTTATAGCATGATTAGAAAAAAGCAAATATATGTCATATCAGATATCCAGGATATAGATGTGTACACCCTAAACTGGGCTATGAGAAGATCAGAATCCGTTGATCGACAATTGGCTGAAGGTCCTTGTGTGGTCGAGGTCCTTGCATGGCTCGAGTTCGTGGGTATCTCCCACACTTCAGATTTTGGGTATTGCTTAGCCAATAGGTCCTTGTGTGGCCGGAAGTAAATATTGTGTGAGCACTTGGTGTACATGTGCTATATCAGAGAGGGCTCGAAAAGATAGTTAAAAATGGATCGTTAGTGCAGTGGCATTCACATGCACCGAAGTGTACTCACTGAATATCTTTATTTACTATTTTATGTTCAACATTCCAGATAATGGAGTGCTCTTACTTTGAAGTTGTAAATCAGAAGTGGGTGAGGATGGAGTTTGGATATGAGTATCTCAGAATCGAAGAAATAGGCACGTGGTTCTACTATTCAAATCATCAAGATTTATATGGTTACGTAAGTACTGGGAAAGTTGTGAAACATTACTGTACTAGTGATATGTCCTACGTTATACTCATGTTTATTATCTAAGATGGTTCATTAGGAGATCCCTTTTGCGTGTATAACCTATAGAGATACTTGTACTCTTCTGTTTCAGAGATGTCATGAATTGTTTCGTACATTTTGTAAATGTTGTAGGAACATCTCTTTTTCACCACTTATTGACCTTCTATGCAAGCTTAATATGCTTGTCTTAATGGCGTAAATTTATTTTGGGACTTTCACCAATTACATGGACTCTGTCAACAGTCTCAACCTCCAACTCAGATCAACCAAGCATATGTAAAAATAATTTAGAATATGGATTGAACATATGAATATGCTCAGTACATATTTCATGTCAGTATTCTTATAATTTAATATAAAAGGCAAGTAAAATTACGCACATAACATAATTTTCTAGCAAGATAGAAATATGAGTGTCTCATTCTCAATTAGGTCTTACACATTCTCAATCTCCACTTAGGGTCTCTAACCCTATGATTAGTTTTTTTGTGTAGATCTACATAACATCATATAGTATCATCTACAAAACCCTTCTTACTATTAATTAGGATCTCGTGATATTACATAAATTAGTTAACTTAAAACATAAAAAGGTGAAATTACGAAACCACTTGGCATTTAGAGAAATCGTTACATTGTTAGTTAAATTGCTCGTGTACTTGAGCTACTTAGGACTAAAAGTTATTGCGAATGGACCTCAAGCGTACTTGTAAACTTTATTCTTTTCTTTTTTCTTTTTCTTTCTTTCTCTTTCTCTGTTCTCACGATTTCTCTCCCTTTTTTTTCTTTCTTTTCTTTTCTCTCTTTTCCTCTCTTTTTCCATTACGAATTTGTGTGGAACTGATGTGTATAGTAGCATCAAACAATGGTGATGAGATTAAGATTAATTATCTAATTAGAATTCTGATGAGTGTATTTTACACACTCATTCGAAGTCCTAAAATATCGGTATTTGATAGCTCTTTTGACAAAATATATCCTAAATTTTTGGATTTTATTTTAGATATGAAAAATTTAATGGTTGAACGAGAAATTGGAAGAAAAAAAAAAAAGAAAAATCATGAAAAAAAAGCAAAATTCAAAATTTGAGGACCAAATTACAATTATTAAATAGTTGATTTGGACCACGAGACAATATTTTAAAGATTTCTATGAGACAATTGGATGGAATTAGAACTCAAAAAAGAATGAAATATGATCAAAATCAATTTCCAATCGCACAAGTTATATTGCAAATTTTTAGTCGAAGATTGAGGCCCGTTTTTGACATAGCAAATGTCTGAATTGGAAAAATTCTACCCCTATCAAAATTGTAGTCCTATGAGTTAGATTTATAATTTACTTTGAATCATCTCAATCAAATATTGGGAGGAAATATTATGGTCAAAATGCTGACTACTGTGCAGAGACAAAAATATTCGCGCGCGAAGACAATTTTCCTTATTCGATTAGAACTCTTTTATAAACCAATTTGGAAGTAATTTTCAACCAATTTTCTACTCTTACGAATACCCAACAGTAGAATACATATTAGATACCTCTCATATACATCTCATACTTCAATATTCATCAATTATTATCATCAAATGAGGAAAATTCATAGTTTTTATAAGAGAATTGAAAGGGACATATAAGAATTCAATCAAGTGAATATTCAAATTTGATTTTTGGGCAAAGAAGAGAAGGTACAAGTGGAGATTTATTAAGAAACCATTGAAAAGAATCAAGATTTTAAGATTCATCTACTCAATTTATCAAAAATTCGTGTTATGTCTTTTCACTTAAATATTTCTTGTAATTTTGATATGTTATGCTAGTTTTATGCATAAGTAGGATGAGATGAATCCTTGTTATGAAATTTTTAATTTGTAATTAATTATTGACTTTAATTTGATTTGATTTGTGGATGTTTATTATCGTTCTTTTCAATTGTTTGATCATCAATTGAATTGTTAATGGATTTTATTGTTATCGAGAGAGACAATAGGGTTTAAACACAATATAATAAACATTGTACGGTTCGATAGAGCCTAGAGATATACCTTTATTTTTTATATGGTTTCAATAGGTGTTCTAGCACTTGTTACTGCATTTATCATGTTTGAATCTTTTATCGAGTGATAGAAGAATCATATGAGAGGAATAGATTTGATCGCTATCGAGAGATGTTTTCAATTAAATTAGGAACATTGACAAACATGAATGATTTCAAATTGTCACTTTAATTGTTATACTAAAAATTGAATAATAAGGTGGATTCGATATCTTAGCAATGCATCTCACATATATGAAAAATACATTTACTTTCACTAGTTTAATTGATAATTTAGGTATTAGTATAGAAAAATCACAAAATTTGTTTGTTATTCGATTAAAGTTGCAATTAATTTTAACTCGGTCAAACACATAGTTTTCATGGGTTCGACACTCTATTCATCATTATATTACTTAACCACGATCCCGTGCACTTGCGAGGTTTCAAAAGATCAAGTTTTTGCCACCGCTGTCGGGGAATATTTTTTTGATAAGTTTAGTTAATTTTAGTTTTAATCTGAAGTTTAATATTTTTTTTAGTTTAGTCTATTATATTAGAAATATATTGCTGTGTTCCCGCTTCCTTTTTCAGTACCTTGTATACGAATTTTGAGAGCCGGTGATCTTGCTTAATTTGACCTAAAGATCTAACGAACATTCAACCTTCGAAAAAGACAATAGTTGGAAACACGCCAAAAATAGAAAGAGGAAGACATGTCAGAGGAAAATCCGAGTCAAATAGTCTTGGGGCTAATCTGAAAGTAGCACAACTGAATGTTGCTGCAACTAATGAAAATGCCAGGCTAATGGGGAGTATATAGTTCCACCTGTGGTGGAAAGCTAGTCTAGGATAGTATATATGGCATTTGGTCAAGCAAACTTCCACCTGAGGACTAATGTGATCAACATGTTTGAAAACGCGCTACAATTCTTTGGGAAAGTTACGGAGAATCCCAACGCTCATATATCAAGATTTCTGGATATGTGTGCAACTATTGAGTATCCGGGGCGTCCAGTGAAGCAATCAGACTGAGCATTTTCCCATCCACATTGAGACTCAGCCAGAGAGTGATTAGTCACTTGTACAGCTCAGAGTATCACTACATGGAACTATTGAGTCGTAAATTTCTTAGCAAATATTTCCTGTCGAAAAGGATTGCAAATATGAGGGACGCGATTACCACATTCCAACAACTTGACTCTGAATGCTATTCAAAGGCTTGTGAATGATACAAGGTTTACTCCATCAATGTCCACAACATGGATTGCAAATATGGCTTCAGGTACAGTATTTCTACATTGGTTTGAATTTGGTAAGCAGGCTAGCGTAGACTTTACAAGTGATGGTTCTATCATAAAAAGAACTGTGGATCAAGTCTACCAAATCATGGAAGATCTGGTATTTACTAGTACACTTTGGCCTATTGAAAGGACTAGTGGAAAGAGAGCTGCTAGGGTATTCAAAGTTTATTCTCTGATAGCAATTTCAGCACGGTTGGAATCATTGACATAGAAGGTGGATCAGATGAACACAGCCCAGACAATGGGACCGAAATGTAAACATTGTGGAGGGAACCATAGGATGTTAGTGTGTTATCGTAGGCACCCAAAAATAGTTCTTAAACCTCTAAAACTAATGTAATAATGGAAGTTCAATCCCACGAAGAGTGTGCAATTCAACAATTTATGCTTCGTATAACGATTGAGGGGTTTTGTTTATAACGAAATCAATCTTATAACAAATAACAATGTAAATTAACGAGTTGTATTAAATCAATGAAACGAGTCTTGATCAAAATCAACTTCCATCATTGGAGATTTATAACCATTCATCAATCCACAAAAAATAATCAATCCACATTCACAATATTCATCGTTTGAATAAATTCATATTTCTCCTTAATTTTAGTTAATCAAAAACCAGCGTTCTAATTAACCCTAATTATCAAATAATCTCAGACCAGCGCTAAAGATTCGATTTAATAACAGTTTTAAATAATAGACAAATCGATGAACTAGATAATACAAGCACCAGCGGTTGCATTCAATCTATTTAAACATTCTTCTTAAGATTCAATAACATCTATCGCAAAAAATTATCAAATCCTAGTGCTTCACAAGTTAAATGATTCAAACAATTACGGATTTGAGATTTAACTTAGTTATAGATTGCAATATATGAAAAACTAATAAATCTCTTAGCCATCAAACATGACAATCATAAAATTATGCATAGAAGAATATTCAAGACTGAAAATATAAATTAAACAATGAAAATAGGTGGATCTCACAGTTATAATGTGTTCCAAGACTTTGGTATCCTTCAATCAAGAACCAAGAATGAGTTACACATGATATATCTAAGAAAAATAGAGAGAAAATAGGTTGGAGGCGTTCTGGTGTATTTTGAGGTGTTTTTAGGGTTGAAAAGTCGTGCAAGATGTGTTGCCAAAGGAGTTTGAGTCAATTTACGAAACCTGAGATTCTGCATCATGGAACAACCATGCGATCGCAAGGTATTAAGTCATGCTATCGCAAGGAACAAATGAATTCAACCCTCAGACTCTCGGTGATGGTCTGTGCGATCGCGCGGAATTAAAGTAATGCGATCACAAGGCTTTATGAAACTTCCTCCGGACAGTGTTCAATATTTTGGCCATGACTTTCTCTCTCGATGTTCGATTGAGGTGATTCAAGATATGTTAGAAAGATAACTCAAAAAACTACAAGTGTTTACTTCAAATTCCATCTTCTAATTATATCGTTTTCTATATCAAAAACTGGTCACAATTTGGGGCTGAAAACCGATGCAAAACTTTTCAACTTGAAAGTTGATATGTGATAATGTCTTGGCTATATTTCATCCCTTTGACTCCTTTCTTCATCCAATTGACCTCTAACACTCTCAAATCTTCATCTCAAGGTTGGAAACGAGTTTATAGCATTTGCACTTTAGTCCCTAAACTTTCAATTTCCTCAATTTTGGTCATTTTTCACTTATTTCTTTCATTATTACGTCATACCCATCGAATTGCCACCTAAACCAAAATATGAGATTACTAAGTACATTTAGACATAAAATAATCATACGAGTTTATTAAATAAAGATGTAAAATGTGTATTTTACATTCATATCAAATTCCCCCACACTTAGCTTTTGCTCGTCTTCGGGCAATACTTAAATTTAATTTTCCAAAACACCGGTTATAATGCCAAGAACATAGAACCATCAAACTTTTTCAAAACACATAAAATATCGTGAATAAACATTCCACACAACTCATAATCAATTAGCAAGCATTTTCATATGAAGATGGAGTAAACTAAACATGTAGACCCTTACGGATATAAGCACTCAGCTCTCATGTGTTTAAAATGGTAAGTGTTTCGCTCATCTTCATTCCAATGGAGATGTTCTACCATATGTTTGTACATCTTCTTATTCGCCACCACTTAGATCACATGCTTTACAGAATCATAAGGACTTTTCAAAAGTTGATGTGGCTTATAGTTGAGGTGGGAAATATTTTGGCATGTGACTCAAGAGCCATCGAAACTAGTGGAGTAAAGATAAATAGATTTAACTCAAACATATACATAAGACATGTAAAACCAACCACTCCACATGATAGCTTCATCATTTTTCCATCTATCCTACACAAATCGAACTCTTTCTTGAGATGTAGGAAGAGTTATGAATATAGATCTTTTTCATATTAAAATCACTCTCCTCCATCACTATTTTCTTTTTCTTCTTTTTTTTCTTCTATCATTCATTCATTTTTTTCTCTTTCTTTTATCGATTTTTTTTTTTCAATATAGACTTCAAATGTTACCCCATAATGGAACTTATAAATTGAAATTGAAACATGTTCCATTCCACCAATCATAGCACTACCAAAAATCTCGATACCCCCGCACTTATTTTCTTGCATACCCACACTTGTCATGACATTCAACAATACTCCACTAGCTCTAAGGCTTGTGTAACGACATTGTTTTTCTAGTTTAAAGCTTGTAATGTGAGTTTCTAGAAAGAAAAGGCAATAAGGCTCAAATGGGCTCAACAATGGAAAATTCAATTGCAGGGTCGTCTATTTGGCTAACGTGGCTAATTTATGTAACAAAGATGGCCTTAATCATGTTCGTGCATGCATGTGTCAATGTGATCTTGAAGAGAATCAAGGCAAGTTCTAGATAAACAAAATCATGGAAGAATATCACACATGTAAAAAATAATGAGACTGTTATGGATGTATCAGTCTAAAGGCTCAAAAATCTCACCGGCTTTTGTCCACAAAATTTAGTTACTACCATCCTCAAAGAAAATAACTTGACTAATCAACTCTAAGTTGGAGGATTATTCATTCAATCATGTTAAGAATTCTTCAAAAGCCTAATTAGTTCTAGCAAATAGCATACACAACCCAAAACAATTATTTAACTCTCAATTCATTTTCATGAAAAATCATGCAAAAATTTGTGAAATTAAACTCACTCAAAATTTAAATGCAATAAATCTAGATAAAATACAATAAATCTAAATCTTTAAATCTCATCCCCCACACGTAAAACTTACATTATTCCCAATGTAAGGTGCAATGCAAAGAAAATGACAAAAATAACACGAAATAACAAAGGAATACGAAAAAAAAAACAAAAAGGTAAAGAAACGAACTCCCCTTTGGTTGTCTCCCAAGCAACGCCTTTGTTTATTGTCTTTTGCTCGACTTATTGCTTTTTCCTTCACCCGGCATAGAATGGATCTTTGAGATCCAATTGTGTCATGTCCTCCACCTGAAGACCTTCATAGAAAGGTTTGAGCCTATGACCATTCACCTTGAATACCTTTGAGCTTTTCAGATTCTGAACTTCTACTACACCATAAGGAAAGACATTAGTAATAACAAAAAGTCCAATCCAACGGCAATTTACCTGGAAGCAGACGAAGCCGCGATTGGTATAGAAGGACTTTTTGACCTACTTCAAATTCCTTCCTAGAAAGCATCTTGTCATGGAAAGCCTTTGTCTTCTCCTTGTAAATTCTTGTACTCTCATAGGCATCATTGCGAATTTTCTCTAACTCTTGAAGTTGCAACTTTCTGTATTCTCCACTCTCATCCATCTTCATGTTAAAACCCTTGACGACCCAATAGCTTTGTGTTCTAACTCCACTGGAAGGTGACATGGTTTCCCAAACACTAACCGGTAGGGTGACATACCGATGGGTGTCTTGTACGCAGTTCTGTATGCCCATAAAGCATCATCCAAACGCAAGATCCAATCTCTTCTATTCGGGCAGACCATTTTCTCAATGATGGATTTGATTTCCCGATTTGACACCTCCGCCTGACCATTAGTTTGTGGATGATATGCAGTTGACACCTTGTGGGTGACATGATATTTTCTCAACAGAGCTTCCACAGTTCGATTACAAAAATGAGTGCCTCGATCGCTGATGAGTGCTTTCGGGATCCCAAACCTGGAGAATATATTAGACTTGATAAAATCTGCAACAACTTTAAAATCATCAGTCCTGGTGGCTTTGGCTTCCACCCATTTTGAAACATAATCTACAGAGGAAATGGTCTCATGAAAACCGAAAGAGAGAGGAAATGGTTTCATGAAATCAATGCCCCAAATATCAAAGATTTCACAAACAAGTATGGTAGTTTGTGGCATTTCAGTCTTTTGAGATGTATTGTAGCGATCGAGAACTTTTAAATAAAATAAAGTTATTTCTCGAAAAATGTGTCGCTAAACCCTAAACCCTAACGTTAAAGTGAGAACGTGTTCGTCTAGCCGTTGTAAACGAATTTAAATTATTTTCGAATCGAATCCAATATCGAATAATTATTTTAGTATCAATTCCGATTTATTTTATTTGGATCCAATTGTAATAATTTCAAAGCCCAATATTTAGAGCCCAATCTTTAATAGTCCAAATCCCAAATTATTTAGCCCATTTCAATTTAAGTCCAAATGTTTGGCCCATTAGACTACCTAGGGAATTATGTCCTAAAACTTTCTATTTTATTCACCCTCATTTCACTCCACTCCACTCCACTCCTCACCTCACGAGACCAACATTGGGGTAAGAATCTCTCCCATCTCCCTCAAGCATTTCCACTGTGATTTCACCATTGATGCTAGAACATTAATTTCTAGCATCAACAGGAAACCACCAGACCACCAACTCACAAGCTGCATCAACTGCAGAACTGCAAATCCCAGCTTCAACCCAATCCACCATTACCTCCCAAACTACTGCCAACACTCGAGCTGCAGCCATACACTTTGGGTCACCACTGATGCTAGAATGACCATTTCCAGCATCAACAGTGAACTCTCCCAGCTGCAAGCTGCAGAAACGAGACCTCAACCTCAAACACACGAGCCTCAGCTTATCACCAAACTCACTGCCCATTCACCAAACCAAGACCAACCCTCAAGAACACCAAACCACCACTGCCAAACCCAAACCACCAGCACAAACCGAGACCAACCACAGTCACCCCAACACCCGACCCACGAGACCAACAACAGTCCTCATCACTCCAAAAAATCAAAACCCAGCTTCGAGCAATGCACCTCGAACCACCACATCTAATGCAAAACACGCACAACCGCAGCTACCATCCCACCCAACAGCTACCACCTCACACCAAATCAACCCTAAAACCAAAAAATAGCATAACCTATAAACTTACCTCACTTCCCACCCATTTTCGAGATCGATTACACCAACTGAAAATCGAACCCGAACCCATTGGCCTTCGACCCATACACCAAAATCCCCTAGCCACCTCCACCCACACACCGGCGCCACCACGCGAAGGTGGCGCTGAGCTGACCGCCTCGCCGGTGGTGAAATCGCCCTTCCCGTCGCTTGGATTTGTCCCTCTCCTCTCTGCTCAATCGAAATGGGTTAGAGAGGGAGTGAGGGAGATGATTTTAATTTGTTTTGATTTTAGAAAATTAACCCCTAGCCCCTAAGTTTAAAATTTGTTTTATTTCAATCCCTATGATTTAGTTTTAATTATGTTTTGATTTTAGGCCCTGTTTGGGAGGAATTATCATTTTCTACAGTAAATCAATTCTCATTTTCAACCACACATTCTTCAATAAAATAATATTTTCCATCACATCAATAAATTATTTTTTCTTTTTCAACCACACATTTCCCATTATATCACTATTCAAAATCAATTCTTCCCCCAAAAAATCTCTACCAAACAAGCTGTAATTTGATTTTAGAAATTATAGCCCTAGCCCCACGTTTTAAAAGTATTTTATTTAAGTCCCAAAGTTTTAAATATTTTAATTTCAGCCCTTTAATTTTATTTTCAGTTTTAGTAAATGTCAATTTAAGTCCCTAGTTTATAAAAAAAGTCAATTTCAGCCCTTTAGTTTTAATTTCAGTTTTAATATATTTACAGTTCAGTCCCTAACTATTAAAATTTATCATTTCAGCCTCTAAACCTTTATTTTCAGTTTTAATAAATTTACAGTTTAGTCCTTAACTTCTAAAAGTTCAATTTCAGCCCTTAAACTTTTATTTTTAGTTTCAATAGTTTTCAATTAAGTCCCTAGAGTTCCTATTTTTCACATTTAGCACCAATACTTTTAAAATGGTATTTTCAACCCTTAGATTTGTCAAATTCAATTTTAATAAATAACCAATTAGGTCCCTAAACTTATTTTATCGCTTTAAAACTATAAAATTTCGAAATACTAATTCAAACCTAATTTCTATTTTTGGCTAGACGAAACGTACGGACGATTAAGAGCTTGAAGTTATTTTTCCGCTCCACTTTTCACGCAACTCGAAATATTTGAGGTAGACTCGCCACCATTACTTAGTTTAAATTATAATTGCATGTCTTATGTGAATTTACGTGAATTATATGCTTTAATGCATGAGAAGAGAATATGTCATATGAGATATAAGATATTGTTATGCTTGCCATAACTTATATGCTTTATTGCATGAGAAAGAAGAGAATCTCTTATGAGATAAGATGAGAATGTTATGCATAACTTATGTGCTTTAAATGCACAAGAAAGACTACCCACAGCCTATGATTTTAAAGAGCATATGATTTTCAAGAAAATGAACCAAAGATGATGATGATATCACGTTGTATATTGCATAAGTGTGTATTCAATTATTCTGTAAATTAATTATCGGCAATGAGTCTACTGAGTATTTCAATACTTCGAAATACTCACCCCGTTATTTTAACAATATTGCAGATTTCGGAGGCGATCGTGATTGATGGGCAGTGTGGCAACAATTTAATGAATTCAGTTATTTATATTTGAAAAATTTCGTATTTGAACGCTATTAACGTACTTTATTATTTCAGTATTTCAAAAACTCGAGATTTGAAGTTTAATCAAATCTCTTAAATTAATCATATAAGTTTCGTTGTCGACGATGTTTTTACCTTTATAAATGCGAAGTTTGAAATTTAGTTATTTTCCGCAAAACTTTTTAGTTAAATCAGTTACAAAATAATATGACGTGGCAATCCGGGTTAACGGAACTCGGGGCGTTACATGTATTACCTATTTTTTAACAGTTCTCGCATGACTTACAAAAGGAGTAGGCGTCGCGAAATAATGATGGCCAATAGAAACCACATTCAAGCACTTTTCTTGCTATCCTTTTTGCTCCAAAATGTCCTTCACAAGCATAAGAGTGACAGAAGGTGGGGATGGAAGTAATCTCATTTTCAGGAACACATCTTCTAATCACTTGATCTGCACAATGCTTCCACAAGTATGGATCGTCCCATAAATAATATTTTGCATCACTCTTTAGCTTATCTCTTCGAGCCCTAGATAAATCAGAAGGTAAAGTGTTATCAATCAAAAAGTTTACAATGTCTGCATACCATGGTAGTGTTGTGCTTCCAGAAAATAATTGCTCATCAAGAAAGATTTCCCGCAATTGGAGTTCGGTATCCACTTTAGTTAAACGGCTCAGATGATCTGCAACACTATTTTCTGTTCTTTTTTTTGTCTTTGATTTCCAAGTTGAATTCACTCAGGAGAAGTATCCATCGTATTAGTCTTGGTTTCGCCTCTTTCTTTATCATCAAGTAACGTAGAGGTGCATGATCAAAATAAATAATCACTTTAGTACCAAGTAAATAAGGATGGAATTTTTCTAAAGCAAAAACAATATCCAAGAGTTCTTTTTCAGTTGTGGTGTAGTTTCTCTGGGCATCATTTAGAGTTGTGGACGCATAATAGATGGCATGAGATGCTTTTCCAGTTCTTTGACCCAACATTGCTCCAACTGCAAAGTTGCCTGCATCACACATGATTTCAAATGGAAAGTTCCAGTCAGGGGGTTGAATGATTGGTGCAGAAGTCAACAGTTCTTTCAACTTATCAAATGCCATTTTGCATGCCTCATCAAATTCAAAAGCCACGTCCTTTTGTAACAATTTGCATAGGGGTAAAGCAATTTTGGAGAAGTCCTTGATAAACCTGCGATAAAAACCTGCATGTCCAAGAAAAGAGCGAACCTCCCGCACACTAGCGGGGTAAGGTAGAGATTGAATAATGTCAATTTTAGCTTTATCTACTTCAATGCCCTTAGATGAGATAACATGCCCTAGAACTATACCTTGTTCTACCATAAAGTGACACTTTTCAGAATTCAAAACAAGATTAGTTTCCATGCATCTTTTAAGGATTAACTCAAGGTTATGCAAACAGTTATCAAATGAATCCCCATACACTGTGAAATCATCCATAAAGACCTCTATGATATGCTCAACATAATCTGAAAATATGCTTACCATACACCGTTGAAAAGTAGTTGGAGCATTACAAAGACCAAAGGGCATGCGACAGTATGCAAATGTTCCAAATGGACATGTGAAGGTTGTCTTTTCTTGATCTTCTGGGGCAATTGCAATCTGGAAATAACCTGAATAGCCATCAAGAAAATTATAGTAAGTATGACCTGCTAACCTTTCAAGCATTTGATCAATAAACAGTAAAGGAAAGTGATCTTTTCGGGTCACAGCATTTAATTTCGTATGGTCTATACAAACCCTCCACCCATTTTGAACACGGGTAGTAACCAATTCATCATTGTGATTCTTCACCACAGTTATCCCCGTCTTCTTAGGAACCACTTGAACTGGACTGACCCAACTGCTATCAGAGATAGGATAAATTATGCCAACTTCCAAAAGTTTGAGGACCTCTTTCTTCGTTACATCCATCATGGGTGGATTCAATCTTCATTGAGGTTGATGGAAAGGCTTTTATCCTTCTTCAAGCAAAATGCGATGCATGCAGGTGGATGGACTAATTCCCTTGATGTCCGCAATTGTCCAACCAATGGCTGTTCGATGCTCCTTGAGGACCTCCACCAATTTTTCTTCTTGCAATGTAGTCAGTTCGTTGGAAATAATCACTGGCAATGTTTTGTCATCTCCAAGGAATACATATTTAAGGTGAGTAGGGAGAGGTTTCAAATCCAGAAGTAGGGCCTGCACAACAAATGGTAGAGTCTTTTCATTAGAAACAGGCAAATCAACATATAAACCCCTACCTGCTTGTTGTGACTTTGGACGAGTGTTCAACATATCAACAGCTTCTCGCAAGCTGGGATTCAAAGTTAATTCATCATTCTCTTTCTCTATACTCTTACAAATAGTAACCTCCAATTTATCATTCCCATCAAGTTCAAAAATATCATGTGCTAGATTATCAATTACATCGATAGAATACATAGCATTATCATCAACGGGAAATTTCATGGCATCATAGATATTAAATGTAATTACCTCACCATCAAATTCCATGGTCAATGTACCACTATGAACATCAATTTTAGTTTTGGATGTTTTTAAGAATGGTCTTCCTAACAAGATAGGGCTAGTTTGATCACTGTTTTCCATATCAAGCACATAAAATTCAGTAGGAAAAACCAAGTCATCAACTTGTACAAATCACCAAGACTTGAATATACGGATTCTATTATTTAATTTATTAGAATATTAATTCAATTAAATAATAGATATTGCCATACATGTATCAATTATATTTATTTAAAGTGTTTATGTCCAAAGTTGATTGCACATAGGGCATAACACTTACAAAGTTGCACTAGATCCAATCACTTATGTATCTTATACCATAAGAGTCTACATGATGATCATGTTTATTCCGCGACAACTCTTTGTCAGTGGATCTGCAATTTAATAACTTGTGGGAATTCGTTCTTTCTTTACGTCATTTCATTGAATTATCTTTCCGATAAGATAATACTGCCTTAAACACATGTTTAGATCATTGATGAGACCTTAGTTCCTTCGGTTGCACGATGACTCCATTATTATCACGATACAGAAGCGTGTGATCAACAATGTTAGGAACTACTTTAAGTTCATTAATGAACTTCATGATCTAGACCACAACTTTTGTTGCTTTGTAAAGTAATAATGTATAAGGCTTCCATTATTAAATCAACGGTTATTTCCTATTTGGAACATTTCCAATACACCGCTTAAGAGTAAACTAATATCCTATTTGAGATATGCTATTATTCTAATCTGATTAGAAGTTAGCATCAGTCTATCCATGAACTCTCAGTTCATTTTCACCATATAAAATCTTATCGAGATTTTATCTATATAGATTGTGATGTAATCATTTAGATCTATCTTTATAGATCAACTTGCTTCTCCCATATCTATTACAGAGAAGTATTTAACAACCATAATTTCAACAATTGAAATATAGAGATATCTTTCCTATAATATGTCTTATACATATAATATCAGGAATGTGACAATGCTCCCATTATCTTCTTGTAAACGCACAATTCATCTTCATTTTTATAAAATCAAACATTTTGACTTTCTCATCAAATCGAAGATTTTAGCTCCAAAAGGCTTGTTTCAATCCTATTGACATGTTCTTATAAACTCATTTACAACCTAATGGTTCTAATCCATTAGGCAGATCGACCAAGGTCCAAACATTGGTTACATACATCAAGTCCATCTCGAATTTCTATGGCCTCTTGCCATTTCTTTAAGTCAACACTTGACTTTATTTCTGCGTAATTAGTAGGTTCATTATCCTTGATCAGTAATACCTTATTGGTAATCATGGATTCGTACCTTCTACGAAGTCGAATGATCCTACAAGATTTACATGGAGCTAACCTGTCCTCAGAAGTTTCAACTTCCCGATCAAGAGTATGTCCTTCAGCTGGTGTGGAATAAGACTCAGGTTCATCTATTCGATCAATTATATCCGTGGACTCTTGAACTCCTTCAAGATTTATTCTACTCCCACTGTCTCTCCTAGAATAAACATTTTCTCTAGGAGTATGACATGTCTTGAGATGAATATCTTCTTCTCAACTAGATTATAGAATTGATATCCAATTGTCTCTTGGATATCCACAAATATGTATTTATCGGATCTAGTCTCAAACTTATCCTATCTAATATGTTTCACATAAGCATCACAGCCCAAACTTTCATATGAGATAAGTTCGATCTTTCCATAACTAGTATGAAGTTTTGTCAACCAATTTAGAAGAGACACGATTTAGTGCGCAGCACGTGGCAATCAATGCATGACATCAAAACGATCTTTGAATGCTTGCATGGCTTGTTCTTAATTGCAGTATATCTAATAGTGTACGATTCCTCATTTCAGATGCACCATTATGTTGCAATGTATGTGGAGGAATCCATTGCGTGAGAATCTCATTCTCTTTTAGATAATCTAAAATTCTCCATTTTAGATATTCTTCACCTCGATCGAGTCTTAGTGTAAGAATATATTTACCTATTTGTTTCTCTATTTCTAGCTTGAATCCCTTGAACATTTCAAGAGTTTCATGCTTGAATTTCATCAAATATACATGATCATTTCTGAAATGGTCATTAGTAAATGTGATGAGATAAGATAAACTTCACCTGACATTAATTGATATGGGTCTACATACATCACTATGTATTAGACTTAATAATTGTGCAAACATTTTTCCCTCTCAAATAAAAGGAGATTTGGTCACTGTGTCTTACAGATATGATTCGCATTTGTCAAATGATTCAAAATCATTTGACCCAAATATATATCTCCATGTAAGTTTGAAATTGCATTCTCATTTATGTGACCAAATCCACAATGCCATATAGGTGTTATTCAAATTATCATTTTTATGTCTTTCAATTTCTCTACTCATTATAGAATACTCAATATTTAGAATATAAATGTCATTTTGTAATTTACTATAACCATTAAGATCTTATCAAGATAAAAATGGACAACAATTGTCCTTAACATTAAAATAATTCATGTTAAAATATGAAATTTATTTAATGCTCTTGGTAATGGTGAGAACAAAATTAACATTTCTCTAATTCTAATATCAAGCCTAAAGGCAATGGAAAGAAATGTGTTTCTACAAGCAATGCAACAACTTTTGCTCATTTTCAACGTGTAGGTCAACTTCTCCCTTCTGCAGCGATCTACTTTTATTTAGTTTCTGTATATTTATACAAGTATGATATATATATATATACAGAAAAAGCTGTTGAAAAATATCATACTCAGTACTCTTCTTAATCATGATATGATATCTTATTCTTCTGATAAAATAATATCCCTTTTTACTCTTTTTTTTTTTTTTTTTTGAAAAAATGCCATCTGAGATATATGAACTTTGGCCTAACTCCACTCTTGTAAGAACAATTTTTTTTTATAAATTTTTATGTTTTTGTAAAGAATTTTATGTTTCATGCTGAGTATATGATAAGAGCATATGTTAACTCCAAGTTAAAGTTTAAACAGTTTTTTAAAATAAGTCCTGAGTGACCTCTCAAAGCGTAAAAACCCAGTGAAGAGGCTAGGAGACGCATAGAAGAGTGAAAGAGATTTTTTTTTAAAGAATTCTTGTTAAGGGAGTGCCAGTGGTGTCCTTACAAGAGTGGAGTTTGGCCAAAATTCATATATCTCAGATGGCATTTTTTCAAAAAAAAAAAAAAACTAATGAAGTAGATGCCTTGCAATTTCATTTCCAATAACCTATCATTCCAAAATGATAAGAAGGATTATCAGATTTGGTATTGTCCTTATTCGCTTTAACTGTCTTAGTCATCTTGGTTGCTTTCCTAAACCATCCTTTAGACCTCCATATAGGAATCTATGACTAAGATTATTTATCCACTACAAACACAAATGTTGGACTTAACAGTTTTAAGCATGTTTAGCAACTCAATGAGCGTGCTCCGAGTTTATTTATGTTAAATTCATAATTAGTTATGAATAACTCTCTGACGGAGATTGAAGAACCAAGTCTATACTTAGTTCATTGTTCATAACTGAAGCAATCAAGACAACTTCTCAAAGTAGTCAGCATTTTTAGCACACGAACACTGACTGAAGATTCTTCTGCCATTATGCACCGGTATAGTTGCTAGGAAATCTCATATCTTTCCATACGTGATTGTTCATCATTCAACACCTTGAGATGAAAAATCATGTGTTAGCATCTACACTCTTATGTTGCTTTGTAACTCAGGTGACATAGTCACAAACATCACACATGTTGTAGTACTATCGTCATCACTGTGTTTATTATAGTAGCCACCTCTTCCTTTGTCAAGTCATCAGCAAGTGTCTCTGGAAAGGGCTACTCAAGGACAACCAATTTTTCATGCCTGAAAACAATTCTCAGATTGCAACGTCAATCAAGAAAATTTGCTTTGGTTGTTGGCATCCAATATGCCTCTCAAATATATATGTGGTTACTCATGATTCAATAAACGTAAACGACGAAAAGTAAAATAAATAATATATATATAAAGCATCAATTAATTTAACATGGCCTTATTAAACTAATTTCACTCCCACTGTTTAACTCAAATTTATGACCCTCTCACATAAATTTATGGAATCCGTACTTGATTCTCAGTGGGTTGGGATCCCATTTGTTATATTAAAACCTTAAGTGTACTCAACAAGCCCTAATAAAACATTTGGGTAGATACTATTATCAATTGTATCTCCATACAACTCCCAAATCATTAAACTGACAACTCTTTATCTTCACACATTTTATGTGTTAGCTTAACACGCCTCTAAGATTTATCTCCTTGAGTGTACTCAACAAGAGATAAATATTAGTTAAGTCAAACCCATCATTCAGAAATATCTAATATTTTATAGTGTCAAACATATCCCTAAAGACCAGCCTTGAGTGTACTCAACAAGCTAAGATCGATTTAGGACTCTCGTTTTTCACTATAATGGTGGAAGGCGAATATAAATATGACTTAATATTTTAACATGCCTCTACAATTTATCTTTTTGAGTGTGCTCAACAAAATATAAATTTTAGTTAAATCAAACCCATCATTCAGAAATATCTAATATTTTATAGTGTCAAACATATTTCTAATAGACCAGCATTGAGTGTACTCAACAAGTTAAGATCGATTTAGGACTCTCATTTTTCACTATAATGATGGAAGGCGAATAACAAATTGACTTAATATTTTTAACGAGAGGTTTTGCATGTAAAATGACTTAATATAATTATATATATTTTATTATACATCTAACATGCAAATAAACATACATATAATAGTGTGGACGATTATGAACTTATACTATCTAGTCTTCCCGAGCCATAAGGAAGACTAGTCGGTCAGTTCCTAGAGAGTATATCATTGATTCATACAATACTCCATCTCTATGGTCTCCTTCTCTTCTTGTATCTTCAATTAATCCAGCTGCAACTTGTATCCTATACTAGTTGGCACGCATGCCTAAATAGTATTGGACGCACATGCCCATATTAATAACAATAGTAACGGACTAGCATGTCTAAAATAAATTAGAGCTCTCAGGCCCCATAAAACAACAAGAATAAAACTAACCATTCAACACATCCACATGGTCGAGTCCATAATCATCCACTAATAAAACATTCATCATATAAATGCATTTCTATATAATATCTAATATTATATGCAAACATGTTTCAAGTTTCTATCAATTAAAGTCGTCTAAATTAATTTAGACAAATGGATCGGAACAATTAAATAACTAATTAATCAAATTAATTAATTAATTTAATTAGCGGACTTATTTAATTAAAATCAAATTTCAATTAAATATCAAATTAGAATCCAACTCTAATTCTACAATTATAGGGCGGGACTATTTAATTAAAATAAAATTTTAATTAAATACCAAATTAGAGGCCAACTCTAATTCCAATAAAATTTTAGGGCAAGACAATTTAATTAAAAACAAATTTTAATTAAATGCCAAATTAAATTCCAACTCTAATTATAATCAAATTAATACGGTTGAATTTAATTAAATACCAAATTAGAGTCCAACTCTGATTTCAAGAAAGATTTTAGGGTGAGACAATTTAATTAAAATCAAATTTCAATTAAATGTCAAATTAGAATCCAACTCTAATTTCAAGAATATATTAGGGTGGATAATTTAATTAAAATCAAATTTTAATTAAATATTATATTAGAGTCCAACTCTAATTTAATTGAATTAAAATTTTAATTTAGGATAAAACTCCTAAATAGAATAAAATTCAATTTAGGGTCAAAGTTTAATATTTAAGTTAAAATTCAATTTTAACGAAAATATAAAAAGTCGTCAATTTTAAATAAAATTTTAAACGGGTCAAAATTGAATTTTAAGGTCAAAACAATTTGAAAATCAAGTTTAAAGCAATTTTAATATTTAAATTCAAAACTCCTTTTGAATATTGCAACTTGACCCAAGTTTCAAATTAAAAGCAAGCCCTTCAATTAATTGCATGACAAGCCCCTTTTTTCAAAAATTGCAAACTTAACCATTTTCAATAATTGCGGATGAGGGCCTTCAATTCCAGAAATTGCATTAGAGGCCCCCGCCTCCATTCACCCCAAAACTCAACTGAAACCCTAGAACCCTTTTCTTTTCTGTTAGCGGCGCTGGCGGAGACAATGCGGCGAATCGTCGCCGCTGCAGCAGCGTTCGCGCTGCTGCGTGACTGTAGCGCGAACATTGTAGTTCATTGTGTCGCAGCGGCGTTCGTCGCCACTGCATTTGGTAGCAGCACGCTCGCGTCGTGCTGCTGCCTTGCTCCCCTACAGCGGAGCGTCACGGTTCACGCCGCTGCAGGGTCCAACGGCGGTGTTGCCGCCGACGACGCCGCCGCCACTCCGTACCGATTTTTTTTTTTTAAAAAAGCTAGAAACATGAAAAATGTAAACAATCAACTTTTGATTGTCTATAATTCGAAACAATTTCTAACAAACACAAAGTAGGCTCTGATACCACTGTTGGGAATTTACTTAATCATGCACAACTGAAATAAAACAATTTTCAATTCCCACCAACGATCTGCAATGTGTTTAGATAGAAACTGTGATAAAAATTGTACCTTTGATGAATTTTGCAAACTCCTTTGCTGATTCTCGCGCTCCAATGATCACGATCTGAATCCAAGATATCCAATTGTCCAGCCTCCAATGGTGATCCATACAGAGAACAAGAATGACGGCTAGAGTTTTCTTTTCTTGTGTTAGCAAGAATAATGAAAATTTCATGCAGTTTACAAACCCTAGCAGCCTATTAATATAAGCCCAAGTGGGCTGGCCCATCTCTAAACTTTACCTGGTCCGATATTTAATTAATCAAATTAATTAAATCCGGTGCATGAATTAATTAATCCAATTGATTAATTCGGGTCTATTAATAAGCAACTCAATTAATTAATTGTCTAACACTTGTCAATTCTTTTGGTTCTCTTTTGTGTGTGACCTATTAGGTTCCCGATCACGATACCTAACGACGTGAATTATTATTTTGATCTAATCAAAATCGATAAATTAAAACACCATTTTTAATTTATCACTAATTCACATTCGTAGTCCTAAATTGACATCTAGCAATGTGTCAGGGCAATACATGTGATGAGAAATGTCACGTGATGTGACAAACCAAACTTGTTCGTTTACCGTGAAATTATATTCCTTTCGTCAATATGATCCAATCAATAATGAGATATGGATATGTGTCAATCTCAATTATCGATTATATCTTTTATGTCAGTGTTAAGTTAATGTAAGTGGAAAACTCTTTTTATACTTATGAGTTCACCTTGACCAAGGATTTCATTATTAACTTAACTGGATAAAGTGTAGATCATAATCTCTTACTATCTAAGAGCGACGAATCCTCTATTGATCAATCACAACCTTCATATGATTCTTGACATACCCGAACGATGCTGTATTAGCGACCCTTGGCAGTGTAACATCCAACACCATCAAAGTATGACTGTCCTCATATAAGATACTATGACGACCTCAAGTCAAATGACCAATTCCACTACCGAACGTTAGAGATTAACCACTAACACTCATATAGTTATCCATGTGGAATCTCCCGCGGGTCTCCAATGTTTTGTCCTATAACAAAACATCCACGTGTTCATTCAAGTGTCACCACACTTTAGCTTGTGATATCAGCTACTTACTTCACAAGTAAGAATGCCACACGCGATGATCTATCCGTAATAACGATATCCGTATCTCGTTATTATTTCGATCAAGGACGATTTAAGATTCGATCATTTGTAATTTGTGTCTCACAATCACATCTCCTTGTGATTAACAAATCACCAAAACTTGAATTTACGGACTCTATTATTTAATTTATTAGAATATTAATTCAATTAAATAATAGATATTGCCATACATGCATCAATTATATATATTTAAAGTGTTTATGTCCAAAATTGATTGCACCTAGGGTATAACACTTACAGCAAGTTTCAAAAAAATATAAATGGAATATGGCATGACATTTATAGAGGCTCCTAAGTTTAACATGGCTTTCTTAAATCCGCTGTTACCTATCATGCAAGAGATAGTAAACATACCTGAGTCTTTGCATTTTGTAGGAAGTTTGCTTTGAATGACTGCAGATATGTTTTCTCCAACTTTCACATTTTCACACCCATTCAGTTTCTGCTTTCTCTTAATAGTACACAATTTTTTAAAAAAATTTGCATAACGGGGTATTTGTTTAATAGCATCCAACGAGGGAATGTTCACTTCACATTTTCGAAAAGTTTCATAAAGCTCCCTATTTTGATCATTTTTCCTAGATTCTATCAAAGCTTGAGGGAATGGGGCTACTGGTTTATAATCAGATAGTGGAGGAAACTTACGTTTTGGTGCATCATCCTCAGTTGGGTTACTCTTTTCCACGGTGATATCACGTCCTTCTCCTTGTCTTATTCTGACGATGTAGGAACTTCATTTACTAGGGTTTCCACTTTCTTGCCATTCCTCAATATAATTGCACTTGCGTTCTCCCTTGGATTTACCACTGTTTGAGAGGGTAGCTTTCCCCAAACTTTGTGATTCCAGCCAATTGACCGTGCTACCCATTTGATTATCCAAATATTGAATGCTAGCCTTGGTCTCCTGTTGAAATTGTAAAGTGTTAGTTATAAGAGATTTAACAATATCTTCTAAAAACATTTCAGAGTTAGAAGATTGGCCCTGTTGTCTAGGCGGGTATGACTGCCTATATTGTTGAAAATTTGGGCGATTTTAAGCAACATGTTGATTTGATTGTGAACTTCCATAGCTAAGATTGGGATGATCCCTCCGTCCTGGGTTGTATATCTTCAAAAAAGGATCATAATTCCTTTGTGGTTGTCCAGGGAAGCTACCCGCTGCAATAACTTATTCCGTGGGTTCTTCTTAAAGAGTTGGACATGCATTAGTTGGATGTTCCATTACTGAACAAATTCCACAAACCTTCGCTGTCTGCACATTACATGTGCCATCTGACGAACAAGAGTAGTTATATTGCTATTTGTTGTTCAATGGATGAGACATTTACCTCGTTAACTTGTCTAGAAGGGAGATCAAATCTAGTGCCAAATTGTTGAGAATTGGCTGCCATATTTGCAATTAAATTCCTTGCTCATACCGGAGTTTTATCAACCAAAGTTCCTCCACTTGTGGCGTCAATCATGCTCCTTTCTATGGGTTGAAGACCTTCATAGAAGTATAGGATGAGAAGTTGCTCACTGATCTGATGATGGGGACAACTTGTACACAATTTCATGAACCGCTCCCAATACTCATGTAGAGATTCCTTGTGATCTTGTCTGACACCACAAATTTCTTTCCTAATATTTGCTGCCCTCAAAGCTGGAAAGTATTTCTCCAAAAACAACATCTTCATTCCATCCCATGTGATAATGCTTCCCGATGGTAGATAATAGAGAGCCAATCTTTAGCCGAATCCTTCAGAGAAAATGGAAAAGCTCTTAGCTTAATCTGTTCTTCAGTAATTTCCGTGGGCTTCATACTCGTACAGACCACATGAAACTCCTTCAGATGTTTATGAGGATATTCACGTGCAAGACCATGAAAAGTGGGCAAAAGGTGTATTAGTCTCGATTTAAGCTCAAATGTAGTAGTAGCATCTAAAATAGGAAAAGTTATGCATAAAGGTTGTTGATTCAATGTAGGTGCTGCAAGCTCCTTCAAAGTCCTATTTTTGGCCATTGTTCCTTCTCCTTCAAACTCAAAATCACTTGCAAATGGGATGTTGGGATTGAGATTGCTTTCTTCAAGATTCTGTCGAATGTCACTCCTTAACCTGAGCAAAGTTCTCTCAATTTCTGGATCGTACTGTAACTCACTTTGATTAGAAGAACGAGTTGTGGGCATAAACAAAAAGAGCAAATGAAAAATAAATTAAGAGGAAGCTAGATTAAGAAAGACAAAATAAATTTTTATGCTAAAATTCCTAAAAACAATAAAAGCCTAAAAAATCCTAGAAAATTAAGAATTTTTTTTTTCAAAGAATAAAAATAAAATAAACAACTAAAAAAGTACAAAAATAAATTAGTACCACTCCTCGACAACGGCGTCAAAATTTAGTGTGCTATCGTAGGCACCCAAAAATAGTCCTTCAATCTCTAAAACTAATGTAGTAATGGAAGTAAGGGTCGATCCCACGAAGAGTGTGGAATTCAACAATTTATACTTCGTATGACGATTGGGGGGTTTTGTTTATAACGAAATCAATCTTATAACAAATAACAATGTAAATTAACGAGTTGTATTAAATCAATTAAACGAGTCTTGATCAAAGTCAACTTCCACCATTGGAGATTTATAACCATTCATCAATCCACAAAGAATAATCAATCCACATTCACAATATTCATCGTTGGAATATATTCCTATTTCTCCTTAATTTTAGTTAATCAGAAACCAACGTTCTAATTAACCCTAATTATCAAATAATCTCAGACCAGCGCTAAAAATTCAATTTTAAACTTTAAACAATAGAGAAATCGATGAACTAGATAATACAAGCACCAGCGGTTGCATTCAATCTATTTAAACATTTTTCTTAAGATTCAATAACATCTATCGCAGAAAATTATCAAATCCTGGTACTTCACAAGTCAAATGATTCAAACAATTACAGATTTGAGATTTAACTTAGTTATAGATTGTAATATATGAAAAACTAATAGATCTCTTAACAATCAAACATGACAATCATAAAATTATGCATAAAAGAATATTCAATACTGAAAATATAAATTAAACAATGAAAATAGGTGGATCTCACAATTATAATGTGTTCCAAGGCTTCAGTATCCTTCAATCAAGCACCAAGAGTTAGTTACATGTGATAGATCTAAGAAAAATAGAGAGAAAATAAGTTGAAGGCGTTCTGATGTGTTTTGGGGTGTTTTTAGGATTGAAAAGTTGTGCAAGATGTGTTGCCAAAGAAGTTTGAGTCAATTTAGGAAACCTGAGATTCGGCATCAGGGAACAACCATACGATCGCAAGGTATTAAGTCATGCTATCGCAAGGAACAAATGAATTCAACCCTCAGACTCTCGGTGATGGTCTGTGCGATCGCAAGGCTTTACAAAACTTCCTCCGAACAGTGTTCGGTATTTTAGCCAAACTTTATCTCTCGATGTTCGATTGAGATGATTCAAGATGCGTTAGAAAGATAACTCAAAGAGATATACTACTACATTAGTATGAAATCGAATCGGGTTCAAATATTTCGTATTGATTCAGGAACAGAATGCCCATAATCTTTTTTTTTTAATCAATCTATTTTATGTTATTTCGTACTGTACAATTCTTTTCTTTGTGGGATCATTTTCCCACGACCGTGAGGGAAGGGTGAAAAGAACCCCCATTGGGGGAGTGAAATAGAACATGAAACCGTAAGCTCCCAAGCAGTAGGAAGAGCTAGGTCTCTGACCGCGTGCCTGTTGAAGAATGAGCCGGCGACTCATAGGCAGTGGCTTGGTTAAGAGAACCCACTTGTACAACTTTACTTCAGATGCCATCTTCTAATTATATCGTTTTCCATATCAAAAACTGGTCTCAATATGGGACTGAAAACCGATGCAAAACTTTTCAGCTTGAAAGTTGATATGTGATAATGTATTGGCTATATTTCATCCCTTTGACTCATTTCTTCATCCAATTGACCTCTAACACTCTCAAATCTTTATCACAAGGTTGGAAACGAGTTTATAGTAATTGCACTTTAGTCCCTGAACTTTCACTTTCCTCCATTTTGGTCTTTTTTCACTTATTTCTTCCAAATTACGCTATACCCATCGAATTACCACCTAAACCAAAATATGAGATTACTAAGTACATTTAGGCATAAAAAAATCATACGAGTGTATTAAATAAAGATGTAAAATGTGTATTTTCATTCATATCAAATGTTGATTGTAATGTAGGTCTCTTTTCGTTCAGATAGTGGAGGTTGTGAACTACACTCAAAATTTTCAAAGGCAACAACACAATATAAATCCTATCTCCTATTACCTAGGCAGGATAAATCACCTAGATTTACCAGGGTGCTCAGACCGCACCAGAGCGAACTGAAAATAGATCTTTGTTAGAAAATCTTGTTACAAACTGAATGAAAATATCTACCCATTACATGCAAAGAACATACAAAACGTTGCAAGTTCAAGGAGCCGTCATTAAGAACTTGGAAAATTAGATTGGACAAATAGCGAAAGTACTTTCAAAAAGACTAACAGGAGCATTGCCTAGTGACACTGAGATAAATCTCAGACAGCAGGTAATGGCAGGTAAGGTTGTGGAAGAAGATCGAATTGAGGCAATAATTACTCATAATGGAGTTCAACTGCTAAAGATTAATGCAAAGAGACCAGTTGCTACAAAAGAAAAATGTACATACCACGATTGAGGACCAATTGGAGGAATCTGAACAAAACAAATAAGCAGGGACAAGAAGAGCATCGGAGAATCCAAAGGTTAAGGAAACTGCTCCTACTAAAGAATTTGTGTCATCGTTGCCTTTACCATAAAGACTATAGAAGATAAAGCTCAATGATCAATTCGAGAAGTTCTTAGATATGCAGAACAAGCTCCACATCAACATCTCATTCATCGATGCAATTCGACAGATCCCGATGTATGCAAAGTTCATGAATGACATGCTATCTAAGAAAAGAAAACTTCTAAACTGGGAAGAAGTGGCATTAACTGAGGAGACCTGTGCAAGACTACAAAATAAATTGCCACCAAAACTCAAGGACCCATGGACTTTCACTTTACCTATTTTACTAGGCAAAAGATTTCATTTTAATACTTTATGTGATACATGTGCAGGTGTAAACTTAATACCTTTTTTTCTACTTTTAGGAAACTAGGAATTGGAAAAGTCAAAGGATCGAATATGACACTACAGCTAGCAGGATGGCAAAAAATCTCGAAACCCGGGGGGCCCCGCCCCAAATGGGGCGAGGATAACCAGCTTAATTGGGTATTCGTGTCGGGGGTGGGGCAAAGAATTTTGCCCCGAGGTGGGGATGGGTAACGGGTACCCCGCCCCGTTTAATTTTTTTTTAGAATTCAATATTTTAAATGAAAAATTACACGAAATTTCATTAGTTCTAATAGAAAATGGCAACTAAAATTATTTGTATAAGTCTAATGAATGGGGACAATAAAAATAAATTATCAAAAACTTAAAAAAATTAAATGGGGTAGTAAACGGGACAATGACATCGCCCTGCCTTAAACGGGTGACGGGACGGTGAAAGGTTGCCCCGACCCGCCCCCATTACCATCCCTAGCTAGCATATAGGAGCATCAAATACCCATGGGGCAAGGTTGAGGATGTACTCATCAAGGTTGAGAAGTCGATATTTCCCACGGACTTCCTTGTTATGGACCCCGAAGACTACCACAATATGCCAATTATCTTAGGTCGACACTTTTTAGCAACAAGTCGAACTTTGATTGACATGGAGAATGGTGAGCTGACTATGAGGATTGAGGACGCACATGAGACCTTTAAATTACATAATCTTCCATTAGTCCTGAGGAGGCCAAATATGTTGCTGAAGAAATTCATCAAAAGTCGAAGGAGACAAAACCTAAACGTTTAGGGAGCCTTGCTAGAGTGGAGAATAGAGAGCTCAAGGTTTGGATGGCAAAAAGATGATGTAAAGCTGGAATTTGCAAGGACTGTAAGGTAAGATTCCAGCGTGAACCACCATGATCAGTCCTTCCATACAGTCTAGCTTTAGACTATAAATTAAGCGCTTGTTGAGAGGCAACCCAATTTTCTAACCTTTTTATTTATTTTGCTTTTCGTATTCCATTGCATGTAGTGCTATTCTTGACTTATAGATCGCATTAGTTATATGCATGTTTCAATTCAGTTTGGAGGTCATCTTCATCATTGATACTTTAGCCTAGTTGAAGGAAAACATTAATTGAGTCAAAATGAATTTTCTTTTTATTATTTTGAATTTTTCCCACTTGATCGGTACCATGGATATTGACATTGGAAGGAGCTTAGAAAAATACAAGTTTCGTTAAATTGACAAATAACTCCCACACATTCAACAGAAAAATTCGGGGAGTACTTTCTTCATTTTCTTCCCCATAAGGATATTCTTACTTATAGTTTATTGCATTGAGGACAATATCGATTTTAAGTTTGGAGGTGGGAAAAACTTTGAATTTTTACCTTTAGTGTATTTTTAGTGTTTGCATGTTTGTTTTTCGTTATTGCTTTAGTATATAATCGAAAAATACAAAAAATCGAAAAATTTGAAAAATTTCAACAAAAAATATATATATTCTTGTTTTAGGTTGTGTGTTTGTGTGGGTTAGAAAGCCTGACCAACAATGATAATTAAATTTGAGATTTGGTATGGATTTATGAACGGTGGATATGTTGTATGCTAGATTGATTGATGTTTAACCCTGCAAAACTTGATATTATACACGCATTAGAATTGCGTTTTCCATCATGATGCAATAAGTTGATTCATATGCTGGATAGATTGATAGATTGAACATAGATGATATACGCAAAACTATCATATATTAATGATCATTAGACCAAATTTAGCATAGTTTGGAGATGATTTTACGGTTGTAGGAAGATATGGATGTAAACTAGAATTCCTTATGTGAAAACTTATGTGTAGATTGTCTAACATTAATAGGATAAAATTGGGCAAAAGTCTTAAGTTAAAGGTCGTTTTGATTAGATATGTGTTTAATGAGGGGTATTACACTAATCAGGGTAGAAAAATGTATAAAAGGCATCTCTTCGTAGTCTTTATGACTCGGGTTATTAAGCCTATTAGGGTATTTACAACCTGGTGTCCTAAAATTATCTGATTTGGGAGTCATCGACCAAAAGCTTATTACATGAGTCATATAGAAAGTTTAAGGGAAATAGAGTGGAAAAAAATGGAAAATTTGAAAAAAGTGGGTGCATGAAACATAAGATGCACCAAATGCCCTGGTCAATCCCCAAACACTTATTTGAGAATACTTGACTTTTGATGATGGATTATTAGCTTAGTTTAGTCCTAGATGTCAAAGCAATCAAATTGGAAAATCGTTGTTTTATTGATGTGTTGACTTACAATTAGTAGAATCCACCTGAACTAGAGAGGATAATGATAGTAATGAAAAATTCAACCTTAAATTGCACACCAAGAAAAAAGTAAAAAGAATAAGTTTGGTGGTATGTGAATCATACTAGAGTAGAAAGGATATACTTGACCACAAAGGTTTGGGAATTGAAGCAACTTGTAAATTTATGATTGTCTACTTAGTTCTTCACACACACGTGTCAGTTTTGAGTTGGAAGAGTGGATGTTGATTTGATATTATGACTTTGAAATAGTTTCTAGATTTATATGGTGAGTTCAAATATTGAGGTAAAAGGTAAATTGTCTAACCAAATATTTTCGTATGCTTGTGTTTTTTATGTTATTTAGGTTATAATTTTGTTTAAGGGCAAACAAATGTTTAAGTTTGGGAATATTTGATAAGTGTATTTTATACACTTATTCGAGAGCCTAAAATATCAATATTTGGTAGTTCTTTTCGCAAAAAATATCCTAAATTGTTGTATTTTATATTATATTGGTAAAACTCAAAGGTTAAACGAGGAATTGGAAGAAACAAAAGAAAAATCAAGGAAAATGGGCAAAGTCCAAAGTTTGAGTACCAAATTGTAAATATTCAATAGTTGATTTGGATCACAGGACGATACTTTAAAGATTGTTAGGAGACAAATGGATGGATTGGAACTCAAAATAAGGAATGAAATATGATCAAACTAGTATCAAAATCAATTTCCAATCGCAGAAGTTATATTCCAGATTTTTAGTCGAAAATTGAGATCCATTTTTTGCATAGTAAATGTTCGAATTAGAAAAATTATATTCTATAAAAGTTGTAACCCTTTGAGTTATCTTTCCAACACTTTGAATCGCCTCAATCGAATATTGGAATGAAAATTATGGTCAAAATACTAACTATTGTGCATAGATTAAAAAAAAAAATCCGCGCGCGAAAGGAACTTTCCTTATTCGATTGGAATTCTTTTGAAAATCAATTTGGAAGTGATTTTTAACCAATTTTCTACTCTTACAAATACGTAATAGCAGAATACATATTAGAGACCTCTCATATACAACTCATACTTATTCATCAATTATTATCATCAAATGAGGAAAATTCATAGTTTTTGCGAGAGAATTGAAGGGGACTTATAAAGAATTCAATCAAATAAAGATTCAAACTTGATTTTTGAGCAAAAAAGAGAAGGCGCAAGTGGAGATTCGTCAAGAAACCATTGAAGAGATTCAAGATTCATTTTCATTTTCATTCTCTAAATTTATCAAAAATCCGTGTTATGTCTTTTCAATTAAATATTTCATGTAATTTCGATATGTTAAGCTAGTATTATGCATTGTTAGGATGAGATGAACCCTTATTATGAAATTTTTAGTTTTTAATTAATTATTTTGACTTCTATTTTTTTATGGTTTCAATAAGTATTCTAACATTTCTTAATGCATTTATCATATTTGCATCTTTCATTGAGAGATAAAAGGGTCACATGAAGGGAATAGATTTATTCACTATTGAGAGAGACTTTCAATTAAATTAGGAACATTGACCAATATGAATGATTTCAAATTTTCACTTTAATTGTTACACTAAAAATGGAATAATAAGGGAGATTCGACATCTTAGCAATGCATCTCACATATTTGAAAAATACATTTACTTAATTTTCCTAGTTTAATTGATAATCTAAGAATTAGTATAGAAAAATCACAAAATTTGTTTATTATTCGATTAAAGTTGCAATTAATTTTAACTCGGTCAAACATACCGTCCTTGTGGGTTCGACACTCTATTCATCATTATATTATTTGACTACGATCCCATACACTTGTGAGTTTTCAAAGGATCAAATTCTAATAAAACTCTTATTTAAAATTTAAATATGACTTTTAACAATCTTATCATGAAATTGGAATTTAAGAAAAATCTATATGAGCATATAAGGTATGGGTATATGCAAGATTTTTTTTTTTTTTTTTTTTAAGTTTTATCTAAACACCTTATATGAAACAATCAATAATTAATTTAATAGATATCAAAAATATATTTTAAATCCTAATTTCATGTAAAACTCATATATCCAATTATTAAGACTATTAGTGCAATGCCCCCGGAAAATGGTAAGTTGCTAAGTTATCCTAAATATCTCAAAACTTACATTTATGCCTCATTATATGTTGTAAGTATGCTCGGGGTATTACATCATTCCTCCTTAAAAAAAATGTGTCCTCTAAATTTACCTTGATTATCGAAGAGTTGTAGATATTTAGCTTTAATATCTCCCCCGCATTCCCAAGTGATCTCTTCAACCGCATGATTCCGCCACTGAACTTTTACCAATTGAATTTCTTTATTCCAAAGTGTTCGAAACTTCCTATCCAAGAACATTATTGGAGTTTCTTCATAATTTAGATGTAAATGAATGTCTAACGATTGAGGATTAATCATGTGACTAGGATCTGATACATGTTTTCGAAGTATAGAGACATAGAAAACATTGTGTACTATTGAAAGTTCGGGAGCCAATGCCAACTCATAAGCCATAGTTCCCGCACATTTCAAAATCTCAAAAGGTCCTATATATCTTGGTCTGAGCTTTCCTTTTTGCCAAATCGAATGACTCCCTTCATAGGAGCTATTTTTGGAAAAGCTTTGTCATCGACCTTAGACTCAAGATTCTTTCTTTTGTTATCTACATAACTTTTCTGTCGATCTTGGGTAATTTTTATTGAAGCTCGATCTCAATAGCTTAGAATGCCCGTTCAATAATCGCATGCCCTAGAATTCTTTACTCACTGATTTCATTCCAATGAGCCAGAGATCTGCACCTTCTACTATACAAAGCCTCATAAGAGGTCACATGTATTCTTATCACTTTTCTAACATATAACTGAACTAACTAATCTATATTAAAAGTCATCTTTACTAGTAAAAACTGAGCTGGTGAGCTGACTTTGTCAATATGCCGATAATAACCAAGATTGCATCGTTTCCTCTATTTGATTTTGGAAAACTCTACAAAATCCATAGCGATGTGTTCCCATTTCTATTCAGGGATCTCCAATGGATTTAATAATCCTGATGGCCTCTATGTTTTGCTTTCACTTCATGGTAAACCATGCACTTCTCTAAGAATGGACTTATTCCTCTTTTTATATTCCACCACCAGAATGTGCTTTGAAGGTCTTTATACATGTTCGTACCGCCAGGACATGCTACATATGGGACAAAGTGAACTTCTTCTAATATTTCTTTTCGTATCTATTCATTCTTCAGTACACATAATCTTCCTTTAAATATCAAGGTGTTATCTTCAGCTAACTTAAAACCCTTTCATTTGTCTATGCCAACTTCACCTTTTAATCTTTTGTAGAAATGAATCACTATCATAGGCTTTCTTAATTCAATCTTGAATGGTAGGTTCAACTGTAAGAGTGGCAATTCGTCCTACAATATCTACTGAAGGTGGGATCACCTCAAGTTATAAATGATCTATGTCTCTAACCAATGATTTCTGTATAGTGGGTAGAGATTTCAGATTTCCTATTGTCTTCCTACTTAATGCATCAGGAGCTACATTGGCCTTTATGGCACAATCATAATCTTTCACTAATTTTAGCCATTTGCACTATCTCATGTTCAGTTCCTTCTAGATTAAGAAATACTTTAGGCTCTTATGGTCTGTATAAATATCGTACTTAGCTTCATAGAGATAGTGTCGTCATATCTTTAATGCATAAACTATTGCTTCTGACTCCAGGTCATGCGTTGGGTAGTTTTTTTTAATAAGATTTTAGTTTTTTGGAAGCATATGCGATAACTTTACCATGATGTATAAGCATCCCAAACCCTATATAGATGCATTGTTGTAGCTAACGAAGCCCTCTAAGGTATGGTCAAGACAGAAGCTGAGGTCAATTTTTGTTTAAGTTCCTGAATGCTTTGTTCGCACTTATCTATCCATTGGAGCTTCAGTTCCTTCTCGTTAATTGAGTTATTAGGATGGCAGTCTTTGCAAACCCTTTTATGAACCGCCAATAATAGCCTAATAATCCCAAAAAGCTACGAACTTCTCTAACATTAGTTGGCCGAGACCAATTGGAAATTGCTTCCACTTTACCTAGGTGACCTTCAGTTCATTAAATTATGATCACGTGGCCCAGAAATCTTACTCTAATAAGCCAAAATTCGCACTTTTTGAATTTGGCAAAGAGTTTCTCCTTCTTTAGTGTTTCGAGAATAATCTTTAGGTATTTCATATGTTCATGATCACTCTTTGAATAGATTAGTATATCAATGAAGACAATAATAAACTGATCCAGATGGTTGTGGAAAACCTGATTCATGAGATCCATGAAAACTGCTAGTGCATTTGCCAAACCAAAGGGCATCACCAAGAACTCATAATGCCCATATCAAGTTCTAAATGATATCTTAGGAACTTCAGTTGCTTTAATTTTCAATTGATGATATCTTGATCTTAAATCAATTTTCAAGAAGACCTTAGCACATTGCAGCTAGTCCAATATCTTCAATTTTGGGGAGGGGATACTTATTTTTAATTGTAATACGGTCCTGCTCTCGATAATTGATGTACATTCTCATCGATCTATCCTTCTTCTTTACGAACAATATTGAGGCTCTTCATGGTGAGACACTAGGTCTAATAAAACTCTTATCTAGCAACTCCTACAATTATACTTTCAATTCCTGAAGTTCTACTGGTGCCATAGACAAGAGGTCTTTGAAACTGGTTTGGCACCCGATAGAAAGTCAATAGTGAATTCAACCTCTCGTTCAGGAGGCATTCCTAGTAAATCTTCTGGAAATACAGCTAAAAAAATCCTAACCACTCGAACTTTGTTGACAGTTAATTCCTTCTAATTAATACTGTCAAAGATGCCAAGAACCCCTTAGTAGACTTCTTTTTCAACAAGTGTTTAGGATGCACTACTGATATAAGTTGGGGTAGATGATTCATGAAACTCTTCTTCACTAGGTCATTAAAAATTACATCCTTCTTGAAACAACGAATGGTTGCATGATTTTTCAACAACCAGACCATTTTATGGATAACATCAAAAGCTTTCAAGTTTAAGACCACCAAGTCTATTTTTATAATCTTCCCATCCACTTCTAAATTTAGATCCCTCCCTATGTAATTTGCATTAAGCACATTCTCAGATGGTAGTGATAGTTCTAATATTTTATCAATGGGTACACATTCTAGATTCAACTTTGAAATGAATATCAAAGAAACAAACAAGTTTATAGCTCCGAATCAATCAATATAAAAGCGGGCGTGTTAGAGATTGATATGATACTTGCCACCGCATTGCATTCATGCTCTGTCTCTCCCTTGGCTAAAGCAAAAACTCTGGTCTTGTCTAGCTTTGGATCTTCAACCTTCTTAGGTCATCCCTCAGTGTAATCTTGGCAATATGTTATGGCTTGTCAGATGTAAAGGACACCTTTTTCCACAAGGCATTCTTCTCGATGGGGGCTTTTGACATTTGGGATAGAGTGATTGTTGATGCTTTTCGCTAATGTTGGCACATGTTTATGTCCTCCCCTTCTTGTTGGGATATTTTTCATTCCTCTTGATATTATCATACCATTTGAGTTTGTCTAAGGAGCTAGTCTGTTGTTTACTACCTTCACCAATCTTATCATCGCCAAAGCCATATACATGAGCCTTCTCTAGAACTCCCTAATAAGTACCCAATTGGAATACTGCTCTACTTTCCTAATGTCAGTCCTCACTCCATGCTCAAAAAAGAGAGCTTGTCTCTCCTCTGTATCCACCAAATGTGAAGCAAATCCAAATAACTCTTCGAAACTTCGCTCATAATCAGTGAACATCATGTTGTCCTGCTTCAGCTCAAGGAACTCTTCTTCATTCTTGTAAGTAACTGAAAAATACTTCTGACGAATTGCATCTTTGAACTGTGCCCATGTAAGGTTATCATATTGCTCCTCAATGCGTGATCTAGTAGTCATGTCCCACTAATGACCTACTCACTTATCCATTATAAATACCGCATAAAGGATTTTGTGCATCGATACATTCCATAAACCTAAAGATACGCTCAAGATGGCGAAGCCATTCTTCAACAGCCAGTGGATCGGGGGCCACCTTCAAACGGGGTGGGTACATCTTGTGCAACTGTTCTATAATCGAAGATGATCCAGGCCTGCCTCGTAGCTGTTGAGGTGGTTGTTGTTGTACCATATCTTGCATAGCAACTAGTAATTCTCGTGTTAAGTTAACTGCCATATAAACCTTAAATATGAGGATTGTATATTAGAGGTCATTCAAGTGACATGATATAGCTGACAACGAGAGAATATTTTGAGTATAAATAATGTTATTTCTGTTCAATATATTCTCATTACTTCCAATGAAATTTGGCTAAATGGGCTTTACAGTGTTTTTAGTAGGTTTGTAATATTGCTTTTCGTCTTAATGATCTGAATAACATGTAACTACAAAGGTTTCCTTTATCCATAAAATAAATGTATTGATTCATTATGTAATACAAAATTCAAAGAGACATGCGGAATAAAATAAGCTATTTTATGTCTCATAAAAATGTCAATTAATCCAATCCTCAATTGTAATCTAAATCCAGCAATTATTTTTAAGAATTCAACATCCATTTAGGGAATTAAATAAATGAAATTTTGATTTACAAAATAGTTTTCTAACTAAATACAAAATATTGAAAAAAAAAATTAAAATTATTGATCCAGCGACACGGACTCTGTCGGCAGTCTCAACCTCCAACTCCGATCAATCAAGCATCTGTAAAAATAATTTAGAACATGGAATGAGCATATGAATATACTCAATGCAAATTTCATGGTAATATTTTAACAATTTAATATAAAACGCAAGTATATTATGCACATAACATAATTTTATAGTGGGATAGACACCGGACCGTCTCATTCTCAATTAGGTTATACCCTTTCACAATCTCCACTAGGGTCTTCAGTCCTATGGCTAGTTTCTGTGTAGATCTACATAATACTCTATGGTATCACCCACAATATCTTACTTACTATTAATTAGGATCACGTAAATTACTTAACTTAAAACATTTAAAAGTGAAAATACAAAATCACTTGGCATTTAGAGAAATCCATACTTTATTCGTTAAATTGCTTGTATACTTGAGCTACTTAGAACTAAAAATTCTTGTGAACGGATCTCGAACACACCAAAAGACTTTTATTCTTTTCTTTTTTTCCCTTTCTTTTTCTCTCTTTCACTTTTCCTCTTTCTCTGTTCTCATGGTTTCTCTCCCTTTTTTTCTTTCTTATCTTTTCTCCTTTGTCTTTTTTCTGTTATGAATTTGTGTGACCAAAATACAATTTAAATCATAATTTCATGTAAAACTCATATATTTAATTATTAGGACTATCAGCACAAGACCCCTAGAAAATGGTAAAGTTGCTAGTTACTCTAAATTTCTCAAAAGTTTAATTTATGCTCATTATATGTTGTATGTGTGTTTGAGGTATTACATTCAATACACAAAGAACGACAATTAACTCCAACTTAATCAAATGAATGGTCAACATATGCAACCAATGTATAAATAACCCCAAAAAAGGATCTCACTATAAATATCCTACCACATTTTGTGTAACTCGTATCTAGAGAACGAATCTCTCCTTTCATCACCAATAATCCTCACAAGATTGGTCACTCTTCATAGCTAATTGGTAAACCACTAAAGATCTTAAGTCAATGGCATGTTCCTCTATCATTACCTCACCTCTCTCAAACTAAATACATAATGGGTATCTATCTAATAGAGGTGATAGGGGTGTCACTCTCTTATTCTACCCAATTAGAATTCTAAGAGATAGATGATTCCAAAACATTTAATCACCTTACCTCTTGTGATCCAAATGTCATTTCTCCATATCCCCATACATGTCACGAATGCACCTTTAGGCATCTATACTCTATATTACCACTTGACACACTAATTGCTAATGCACCTACTGACATAAGAACACACCACTGTCAGACCTTACAATAGCAATCCTAACCACTATGCATACTAACACGATACACACAGTAACATGATCACTCTCAAATTCAAGCAAATGTACATGGCAAACATAATAAAATGTAACATAAAACAATGTACCAAAATCAAACAATCATTCATGCAAATGGAATTTCACATAGACGCAAATGCAATAATATCCACAAGAGAGTTTATTATCAATAAATCTCAACATGCCAAGCTTGACGTCAACCTCCCATCATGTGAACCTCACCACTAATTCTTCCTTGTTTTTCAGCTCTTAACTCCATATCCTTACTTCTTAATGAGTATGACAATATCAAATATTAAAGTGTCATTTGCGTGCTTAATAGAATATTGTTCGGAAACTTTTTCATTACTGTTTGTACCTTGAACCAAATTGTTAAAAACATTCAGATTGTCATCTAAATCTTTAGAAGCGTCAATTTTGAAACTGAAAAACTTTCAAGCAGAATAAGCAAATTTGGAGAGAATTTTAACAAATAAATATCTTTTGATTTCTTCCAAAGCCTTTTTTGTAGAATCGTGTTTACTAACTCTTCATAAAACAGCAACAAAAATATGTAAAATAATATAAGTATAAGTTAATTTCATCATTTTTCTTTTTCTCATCTTTAGATAAAATTGCTAGAAAATTTCCATCAGGTGCTTTAGAAACTTTTTTGTTGAATAAGATACATTTCATCTTTTATTGTCAAATTGAAAAATCACATTTGCCGCGTCGCCAATGAAAAATAACCTTTGCCAACTACCAACGGATTAGAATTTAATAACTAAGTCTTGCAAAGGCCAATGATTATCCCACACGGTAACTCCAAACCTAAAGTCACCCTACACGATGACCACTAATGCGACAAGTAAATGGCTACCCCACATGATAATCTAAACTTCAATAATAACAGAAAAAGAATACGAAACCGAGCGGACTAATCTTTCGGTCCATAAATTTAATAGAGATGCGAACTTCTACAGTTTTAGGGATACCATTATTCACCCTAAAGCTTTCAGCAACTGTAGCAACACAGTAACAAGAATTAGCAATTTAACCACCAAAGACAAAACTGTCCAAAATCAACATATTGCTCGAAACAAAAAATCGATCGCCGCCAGTTAGTCTGTACAACTTTCAGGAACAATCTGTCATCAGCACGTTTTCCCATAAAAATTGCCATATGTTCTGACTCGCGATGACAATTCCTACACATGGTCTTCATGCACCGTCATGCTGAGGTCGTCACATGCCTTAGGCGCTTGTCCGATGGCTTCATCTTTCCATCGGGATTGGCCAAAAAATGGATTTACAGATTTGGGTTTGATGAATTTCAAACTTTTTTTATTATTTATTTTCACTGCTTTGTACCAACATTCGCTGTGATACCAATTGTATATCAAAATAGATCCCAAATGGTCTTCAATAATAGTGTAAAGCAGGCCTATTTCGATCAACTACGAGGTTACTCCAACAATTGAAATTCCAACCCAAATCGCTTGTGTTACCTCTTGTTTCCTATCCCACAAAGTATTCAATTCCACCAAGGAAGGTGACAATGGCCTCAACACACAAAGAACGAAAAGAAAAAAGGAAGAAAGCTCTCAATTGCAAGAAAAAATGGCTGCCTTTTTTTCTCTCTATTGCAAAACCACCGTTTTCACTCAAAAAGGGGGCAACTCATATTTAGTATAGGGAAAAAATTAAGGTAACAACTAATGGGCCAAACAAGGTACAAACGGGCCATCACAAGTGATTGGGTTCAGCTTCTAATTTTGGATTTCATCTCGTGGTATTTAATCACTTATGTCAATCTTGTGCCAAAGACTATGAAATTTTACATCTACCGATACAAAAATCATAGCTTGAATTGTTGGGTATAAAAAAAACAAAAACCCCAACATTTTCCGACGCAAGGCTACTATTATAAATTTAACATGACTCGAGTTACAAAGTATTGTCACCAGGTTTTTCGACATTAGGTTTATTGACGAATTTTAGTCTAATAGTTAGAAGTAGGGGTAAATGTGTTTAAGTTTGGACTGTTTGTGATAAATTTTGAAACCAAACAATTTAAAGCGGTTTGGAATTTTTCCAAACCAAACTAAATCACTTCAATTTCTAAGCCAAATCAATTCAAACCACTTTTTCCGTTTGATTCAATTTAAACCCTCGATTTAACAAAGAAAAAATAGCATATATTTGAATAAGTTAAATCATAAATATTAGTCTAAAACTTCATGTTAAAACATAAATAGCATCATTAAAAATATTACAAACCAAAGTTCTATAATCCTAGTTTTTATAATTCAACAACATGATAAAACATTTTAATCATGAATTCACTTATTATAGTTAAATGATATAAAACAAATAATGATAAAAATGTATAAAAAGATCAAATACGATAATACCTTCTATAACTTTTCTGTGAATCATCCAATGCTTTTACCTCATTTAAATATTGACAAATCACTATATGTTCTTTTAGGGCAAATCACTGCCTCAACCATATTTTCATTTCTGAAGGAATCAAGAATTCGATCACTAGTAGAAATGAAAATTTAGAAATAATTGTGAATATTTAAATAGCTAACACATCGTTAGTAATTTGGAGGGACAATCTTATATTTATTTGCATTCAATTTTCACCAAAGTAATATCTGGAAAGGTTTTTTGGTCAAATCTTCAAAACGATCATTTAAACAGTCCACCAAATCATTCCAACAATCAACAATAAAATCTAGAAATTAAGTTGAAATATAAATAATTAATTGAGTGACCCAACTAAAAAATTGAGACGCAAATAAATAAATAAATTGCTACCCACTAAAAAATTAAGAGAGCCCGGTACAAATTAGAACAAAACAACACTACTACCAATAAAATATAGCAAATAATTACCAAAAAATAAGAAAATTTGGATAAACTGACTTTAGAATTTAGCCGAAATTCAAGAAAATTATTAGTAGAGGGAAAAAATTGAATTAAAATCTAAATTTATTTATCTACTCAATTGTAATGGGCGACCGACGAATAGGATTCAAAAACAGTTGTTCAACACTTCATCCATTTGAAGGTTTTGCCTTCACAATTGCGATGACCGGTGGGTATTTGGATATAATCTAATTAATTAATTGTGATACAAAATTGTCTATTTAGATCTTAAGTTTAATTGGATTACATCTAATATGGACATATCTTTTTAATTGAAATGTGTTTAGTTTTAATTGAGTTGGATAAAATTTAAATTAATGCAGATTATTTTTGTAAACAGTTTAACGGTTTGAAACGGTCATTGAAATTTAAACCACACCTTTGGAATGGGCAAGTCGATTTGAATTGATTCGGCCCATTAACGGGTCTAAACCAGCTTGTATTAGTAGCCGAATAGTGTTTTTAAAGTTGGGACAAGACCTGTCCTACCCATGAACTTGCTATAATGGCCAAACCGTTTTTAGAAAACATAGTTTTCTTAATATCCAATCCCATAAAAATCTAAATCCGAAATCAATAAAAATTCCTTAGAGACCACGTGTTCATTAGCGTGAGTCAAAGGTTCCTTGTTACAAAACATAGTTCAGTTGTCAAAGTTTAATGTGCACTTGTTACATGTCACAAATCACATGTACCAGTTCATAAGTTACATATCATTGTGCATAGGTCACAGATCAATGTTCATAGGTCATCGATAACATAGGACTATCACAAATCACTTATTTATATTTACATGTCATATGTCATATTGTATATGTCACATATCAATATTAATTGGTCACAGATCAAATGTTACAAATCACAGATTCAAGTTCACATGTCACAATTCATATGTTACAGGTCGCGTGTCATATTGCATAGGTAACAAGTCAATGTCCACATGTCACATGCCATTGGATCAATATCACAAGTAATAGTTTACAAGTCACAGATCGAAAGTCATATTGTATAGGTCACAGATCAATGTCACTAGTCACAGATCAATATTAATTGATTGTAGATCAGATGTCACATATTTTTATACACTGATAATAGGTCACAAATTCAAGTTCACAAGTCACAGTTCATATGTTACAGGTCATAGGTCACATATCATTTTGCATACGTAATAGATTAATGTCTACATTTCACAGATCCAAAAGAATTGGTCACAGGCCATTGAATCAATATTTCAGGTAACAATAATGTCCACATGTTACAGATTCAATAGAATTGGGCACATGCCATTGCATCAATATCACAAGCAATAGTTTATAGGTTATGGACACATGTAACAGTTCACGGATCACATTTCGTCCATAGATCACAGGTCACAATTCCAAAAGAATTGGCAATAAAGGAAAAATGGAAACTAGTACAATGAAATACAAATACACTTTCTTTTTCTTTTTCTCTTTCATAATAAGTTAAGATAAAACTTGCTCAATTAAGAGTTATAAGGCAAATTCAATTGCTTACGGATCCATTAAAAAATCTCGAAAATTCTAAAGAATTCTTAAACAACCCAGTGTTACAGAGCATCTGCATCTTATGATAAATCAAACATCTGAATCAAATTTACACTCAATGGATAGACCGGTTATTTACGGTAGTTTAAATCACACCTCCAAAAATCTCATTCCTTCAATGATTTTGACGCCATCGATTTTCCAAATTAAAGTTCAATTAGATAATCCGTCAATTCTTGTCGATGTTTTGCTAAATTAAAAATCTAACAAGTGGCTACCCTTGAGATGATGTACTCATTGATCTCAAATCGAGCACCTTTATCTAGATCTGTACTACCATCATTGTATGAGAGGGGATAGCAGTGGGTGGGTCTCGGTGGCTGTGGCTTGAGGAGTTTGTAGAGAGAGAGATGTTCGAGATATTAGAGAGAGATTGGAATGGGTCGAGATATTAGGATAAATATTTATTAGATATATAATATATTATTTATCACCTGAATTTTGAATTTTTAAACTTTGTTTCTTAAAATTGAAATGGTATATAGTAAACATCTTATGCATCTGTTTGGTCAGGATTAAAATATGATTTTAATTCAAATCAAAGTCAAACAATTAGTATTAACCATATCTTTCATGGATCCTACAATTTCTCAACTATACATTTCAAAAACTTCTATCACAATCTACTAAAAATCTAATTTTAATCTCCACCAAACACCCTAATATGTATTGTTCCCTAAAAAAAACAAGAGGAAATTACACCTAGGCCTGGTTTTAGATATCCATTTTCATAATTCCTGATTTAAGTTTGATATTTCACTAATCAGGTTTTAAGGAATTAAAAAAAAAAATTATTTTTTTAATGTTTATTTACAATAAATTAATTTATATATACCCCCAACCGCCCTAACCCTAAAATCATCAACCCATCTCTACTTCCTCCTGACCCATATCTCCACCACGCCTCGCCGTCGTCTCACCCATATCTCCACCAAGCCGCCGCCGTTTCTCTCGCCATTATCCACTCCCTTCACACACGGTAACATACGTTTTTGACCCCCACAGATCCAGATTTTTTTTCTAGCAGCGTCGCCTCCTTTTTTTCATTTCCAGATCTGTTCTTTGTTCTTTGCGGTTGCGTCGCACCATTCTCAGATCTCGCAGCAACGAACTGCAACAGTGTCGGGGTTTGGGTTACCGGAGTTTGGGTCTATTTTTTATGGATGATTTTGCGGTTGGGGGTTCTCGTTGGTGCGGTGGTGTGCGAGCGGTTGGGGTGTTTTTTGTTGCTGCGGTGGTGTGCAATAGGTGGTTGGGTGCCGTGTTATTGACCAGTGGTTGTGTGCGGTGAGTCGGTGATCAGTTTGTGGGCGGTGACGGTGCAGTGTTTTGTGTGGCATCTGGCGGTAGAGGTGAGTTTTGTGGTGGTGGTGGTGGTTGGGCTTTTTCTTGTGTTGTGGTCAGGATATCTGCACGGCTGCACCACCGTGATCTGGTAGGGGACGGTGGTGGCCTGTGTTTTCAGTTGCGGTGGATCAGTTTGGTGGGACAATTTGGTGTAGTGGTGGTGGTTAGGGGTGGGCGTGGGTTGGGTTGGGTCGGTTTTTGCCCCAACCCAAAACCAACCCAACATTATCGGTTTGTTCGAAATCCAACCCAACCCAACCCATGTAAATGTTGAAACCCAACCCAACCCAACCCAATTATGTGTCGGTCGGGTTGAGTTGGGTTGGTCGGTTTGTATCGATGATTTCCATTAACTAGTTCTAAATTACAATGTTTCAGCTCATGTCTCAATTCAAATTTTCTACAAGAAAATCAAAACTAAAACGAGAATCTAAAAGAAATAAATGAATATATGGAAATAAACGAGTAGCCACTAAATAAAGTAGTGAAGATGAAGAAATGAGAGGTTAAATATGTTTTTTGGTCATGCTCAATGATCTATTAAATAAGTTTGTACAAAAAAGTATGCAAAATGAGAGCTGAATCTTAGTAATAAGTCGGAAAAAAAATATGCAAGCTTGGTAATTTACCTTGGGAAAAGAATTGAAGGTTGAATCGCCGATGCAAACCGAAAAGTAGGAAAAAAATGGGGGGCAAAATATGAAGAAAAGAGGAGGAAAGAGATAACTAGGAAGTCCGCGCTTTTGATTTATGTTGTGGGGCAAAAGTTGGAAGTGCTGTGCAGGTTTAGTTGAAATATGTTTGAAAAAAAATGGCCTTTTTTTTTTTTTTTATTGACGGGTTGGGTTGGGTCGGGTTTGGTCGGGTTGGATGGATTAACCCACAACCCGACCCAACCCGACCCACTAAGCTTTGCCAGAACCCAACCCGAGAAAAAAATGGAAAAAAACCGACCCAACCCGATCGGGTTGGTTTGGGTCGGTCGGGTTCGTCGGGTTGGTTCGGTTTTTGCCCACCCCTAGTGGTGGTGGTGAAAGCGTCGACAGTGATGTTTGGAACGGGGATTTTGTTGCTGGAGCCTGGATGTGGTGGTGGTGGTGGTGTTGACGACGGTGGTTTTGTGTGTGGTGGTCACAAATTGTGACCAATAAATTTGTTGGTGTGTGATCAATAATAAGAAATTGTGACTAAAAAAGACTCTGTGACTCACAAAAAATTATCAATTGTGACCTAAAAAATTACTTTGTGACCTAAAAATTATTAATTGTGATCAATAAATTGATAAATTGTGACCTAAATAAGTATTGTGACTCGTAAATTTTGGGATCCGTGACCGATGAACAAATTGTGACTTTCAAATTTTTAATTTATGACCAATAAACAAATTGTGACCTATTAAAATTTTGAATTGTGACCTAAAAATTTTTGAAGTGTGAGCAAATTGTATATATCTGTGACTGTTATATATTTATTAATAAAACATATAATTAATTAAGTAATTTATAAATAAATTTAAATAAAAACCTGATTTTTGAAATTTAAAACATCTAACCTTAATTTTGAAATGGTAATAAATAAAAACCTGATTTATGTAGACTTTCCAAAAAACAATCATCATAAGTTGGACTAATATCATGAAGACTCGTGAACTGGACCACCTGCACGAATATCAAGCCCAACATGGCCCACATTACTGGAGATCGTGGTTTTGATCCATTTTTGTACCTATATCGACCGTCCATCCTTTTATGGCACGAGGAATAAATGAATTAAAACCACTATAGCGATTAGCGAGTACAATTCATTCGCAAGTAGCTACCACACAAAAAGACCCAAACAAATAACAAATGGCATCTGCAACAAAGATTCCTAAAAAGGACGTGTAGTAAATTTACGTCACTGCCCCCGCTAATATATTCTCCGCAACGTACGACTCTCGTTAATTGTACGATCAAATTTTCCCTATATCAAATAGATAGTTGCTTCACAACCCAATTCATACTTTCGGAGAATGGATGATATTTTGGGTCTTCTAAGAATTCGGGTTCGCAGAGGCATCAATCTTGCTGTTCGTGACACATGTAGCAGTGATCCTTATGTTGTTATCACCTACTGTGGTCAGGTTTGCCATTTTTCCCCCTGTCCGTAATCATGTTTCTTTATTCCTACGAGACTACGGTCATTGCCATTTTTTCCTGAATAGATAGATTTTTTTAGTGAGATGCACAGCATCCGTTTGATGGATGAACTAATTGAACTTTAGCCAGTTGAAACTGTTGGAAATTGGAATTGCATCTTTGAATCTTCATCCTGAAATCCTGTTGGAATATTATTCGTATTTCTTTTTTATTACAGTAATTGAAAATTCAAAAGAAGGAAAAGAAGAAAATCATGGTGGAAAAAATAATTGAAAGAAAATGTACAGAAGGTTGGGAACTTACCGAAAAGGGTATGAAGTCTTCTTATAAAAGATTGTGAACATTGGAGAATTCAAGATAGACAAACACGACTAACAACTAAAGTGAGTGGAAGAGAAGAGAGATTGCGAGAGTAATAAATGTTTTTTAATTGAAGATTTGATTAGTGAATTGGTTCTTCCTCTTCCATTGAAGTAGGTGATTTTTCGGAACCACATAAATTTGTGATTTCTCTCTTTAGTATATTTTCTTTCCGTTTCTTTTTTAACCAATAATCCCCATTTACCGTACTTGATAATTACTCACGATCAAAACTTTCGTGTATGCATGATTTGCTTAGTGTTATAGATTGAAGAATTTTATGCTGCATATATATGTAGGAGAGGTCCTTGTTAGAAAGTGCAAGAAACATTTTACTGCTATGGGTTTTCTTCTTTCTCCTATTTGAAATGTGTGAAATGTCTTGATTTCAAAATTATTTGCAATCTAAGTTAAGGTTCAAAGTCAGAGGCAAGAGGCAAACTCCATATGACATTGCAAATGATCTAGGTTTGTTAGGTTATTATGAATGTCAAAGGCATATCACATATGGTCTGAACTTGCACTAAGTAAGTTTATTAGGGAACACTAAAGGTATCATATGGAGCTTTTATCGTATCGGGTGACATTTAAAGAGGAAAAGAAGGCAAGGAACAAATATTTACCCATTGAAGTATGCTATTGTCTTTGCCTGAACATTTATTGTTCAAGTTGAGAATACAAAATTGATTGCAGCCTAAACATATATTTTTTCTGGATTAGTTTGCCCCAGTTCATAGCCCTCCGAAATTCTCCGGTTAAATCGTCTACAATAATAGATCTTGTAAGCTCTTACTCTCCCTGCATCACATTGTTGGATTTTTTATGTCATTTTGGATGGCAAAAAAATAGCTCAACATTTTGTAGTCCATCATTATTTTTTAGATGGGCTGGACAATTATCTATCACCAAGAGAATTTTCTCCATTTTGTCAAGCCACCAAATATATTCATCAAAAAGCACCCCAATCATCCACAATATTTTGTTGGAATGGTATTGCAATTCAAGTTGTTCATGCTTATATTCTTGAAGCAATGTGGTTTTGCATACTTTCCGATGATATATGGAGGAATTTTTCTAACCATTCTCATTACAACAAACAACAATCGTAAGCATTTCCTTGTCTTGCTTTTTTCCTTCTAGTTGCTTTTTTGCAATAGAGTGTAAGGTTGTAACCTATAAAACAATCGTGATTAATCCATATTGAAAATATCTTTCACGGTGAACTGATCTGTTTTTTTCCTTATGGACTTGAAGTTCTTCTCCATTTCTTGTGTATCATTTTTTTTCCCAAAACGATGAAATGACTTAATACCTAGTCTTAACTGGAACTTCTCAAGACAACCTTGAGAAATATTAAATTTTGAAGTCTCTTCAAGGTTTAATATTTTCATATTCCCTCTTGCTTTTTCAAGATTAGTTCTCATGTTATATTTACATGATCTTGATATTGAAGAAATCACTCATAAATAACCTTCCATATCTACAAATTTTGATGGTTTGTGCCGCTTAGCATGACAACCTTTTTCTAAGTCAAATAAAAGATACTTTGATGATCGTTTGACTATATTTGATATTGTACCTTGACTAATTTTAAAGTAGAATATTTCAGAAACCCATTGTTGCCATTCTTTTTTTCGTGCATGTGACATGCTCTTTACTATACTCCCATAATGCTTTATGCATCCCATCTGTAATGGTTGATTTATGATCACCTTTTTGATGGGAAGCCATTGTGACTTTACATTTAATTAAATTAACACAATTACTATGAATATTATTTAGTTAAGTACATAATTACTATGAATTTATTTATTTTGGTTAATTTAATGTATATTTAGTGCATTAATTTCATATTTAGCCCTGTATTAGCCACATTATTTTTTTCATTCTCATTCTTCTACTCATTTTCAACCACACATTTTTCAATAAAATAATATTTTCCATCACATCAATAACTTTTCCTTCTTTTTCAATCACATATTCTCCATCACATCAGCAAAAAAAAATGCATTTTTGGAGCAAAAATGTGCACCAAACAGGGTATCAGTTGATTAGATGGGTAAAAAACAATGAATACTTAGTTGATTAAATGTATGATCGTTGAATTGTACTCTATAAATTAATAAATTTATGTTCGTTGAATTGTAATCTATAAATTAGTAAGCCCCTGTTTATTGACCATTATTTGGCAAAAATAGTGTTTTGAATAGGAAATATTTGGAGAATGTATGATTAAAAAGTGGAGAAAATTTTTGAGTTTATATGCAGATATTTTATTGTGTGAACGTGTGATTGAAAATGAGTATGTTAAAAAAAGATGCATCAAACAGGGGCTAAATAAATTGTCGATTAATTAATAAAATTTATATGGTCCCAAGGTATTAATTTAGAGGTTTTGCATTATGGAGGTCAAATTCATAACAATTGTCTATGTCTAAATTGCCAGAAAAAAAAAATAATAATAAAAATATTTGTCTGAGTGCAAATCAAGGCTGTCCTACTTCCATGTCGCATTGAGTTCAGGAGTTAACATATCCCCTCTTGGTATATGAATTTTTCTTTTAGCCATTGGAAAAGAACTTTAACCTTCGTTTCATAACATTCTCGTTAGAATTCCTTGATAAAATTACTAATATGTTTCTGTACAATCATACAAGTCTCTTCCTAGAAGACAATATTGTATTTCCCAGATCATCTTGGGTAATATTTTGTTATTGCGATATTCGGATGCTCTATCGAAGTTTTTCTCACATTTTTACCGTATCTACAGGAATCTTATTTAGATTTGTATTTGTAATTTTTTAATATAGATCCAATCACTTCTCAGATGCGGCTATGACAAATTTAATTTTCATCGAGAACAACCCTATGCACTCCCCAAGGCATGATTATTGAAATCCTAAAAATCAATGTACTTCACTACTAGCCAAAACAGTTTGCCAGGATGCAGAAAACATAAATATGGAAGGACAAGGACATTACATTTTTGTTTCTCTCAATTGGCATGTAGAGAACACATGTTTTGAGCTATACATAGAAAAGGTGATAGTCAATTGGGATATTTTTGTTCAAAATGAATTGACGGTTTAGATTTCCCGTCCCTTACTTTATTGTTGCTTACATTTACTAGCATTGCCAGTTTAGTTTTTCTTTGGCTCCATAGGAATAACATCAACTTTTGTTACAAGACAGTCATTTTATTCCATATTTATGTATTCTGGAATTGTTTCTGTAAAGTAGTAGAATTCCCTTTTGTAAAAGGATATTGTTTTGCTTCCAACATAATCTTGGGTAATATGTACAATAGTTTGATGCACATTCATAATTTATATGATAAGATCTCTTTGATACATGGCAATGCTAAAATTTATCTTTCTTCCAGAAAGACATCTACCTTACTATCAGGTTCAGTCTCTTCAATTGAAGCAATTCAGGCTTTGATGTTTAATGCAGCCTCTGATATATGCTCTACCTATTACTGCAGAAAGTGAGGACTCGTGTTGTGAAAGACAATTGCAACCCTTTGTGGGATGAGGAGTTGACTATCTCCATTAAGAATCCAAATGAACCTATAGTTCTAGTAAGTTTCATTTTCAAAATTAATTCTCTTCATTTTGCCAAGTGGGCTGATCAACTTTGCCGTACGTAGAAACCATATGTTTCTTTGTCTATTCAATGTTCTGACGGTTTCATGTGAATGGGGCACCTTATTTTTCTGAAAAATATGTATAAAAATAGAAGCAGTAACACAGATCAGTTTGTTCTACCTATTCTTCTACGCATTAAGCATTAAGATGATTTAGGCAATGCAAAATCCTTTTAAGTGTGTTCTCTAATAATGGTTAGCATGAAGATGGTAATGCCTTACAACCCTTACCCGGGACTATACATGACACACAGTTGATGACTGATTGGTTACTATACTTTCCAGGTCGTGTACGATAAAGACACTTTTACTAGGGATGACAGCATGGGAAGTGCAGAAATAGATATCAAGCCTTACATGGAGTGTCTGAGAATGGGATTGCAAGGCCTTCCAGATGGCACCAAGGTCGATAGAGTTCAGCCGAGCAGGAACAATTACCTAGCTGATGAGAGCTGTATTATTTGGAACAAAGGAAAAATGACTCAAGACATGGTTCTCAGATTGAGAAATGTGGAATGTGGTGAAGTGGAGGTTCAAATCGAATGGATTGATCTTCCAGGTTCTAAAGGTATCCAAGGTTGAGGTATGCTTTATATATGCCTTCTGTTGGTCGTACCTAGCATGAAGGTTTGAACATCCTTATGTAATTAATTATATGTTGCTCAGTACGATAGAACCTTGATAATATGAACTTCAACTGTCAGTTAATTATCATAAATAAATGGCAGATTATCATTGAGATTTCTGCTTATGTATAGGTAGACCTGGTATAATCAATCGATTAACACAGAATGCTTTGCTGCAAAATAATTGCTGTGTTGGCTATTATCATATATTTTGTCACTGGTTTGCATTAGATATAGAGAAAATGAAGATTTGAGGAGTAATGAAAACGTAAGAATCGAAGTAGACTTCCATTGGTTCGCTCTCTGCCACCAAACCTTCATGGAGTCATAGAAGGAACATTTGAGTCTGGCTATAAATGCAAAGGTTGGGTCAGAGCCCCTTGCACTTTTCATGTCTCTCCAACTCCAACGCCCCCATCCCATCTCATTGGTCAGTGTTTCACACAAATTATATACCGTGGGGATTAATTTACAATCGTGTCAAACTACAAATACTCAGAATGATGAACTTCTGTTAGTGGAATGACGATGGATTCTGTTCTCTACTTCCTATATTTTAGTACAAAGGTTATTCCGTCAAGGAATATGATACGTGTCAACTCAATCAGAGATCTTATTGATTCATTCGACCATTCTCTTGGCCTTGCTCCGCCATGTGTCCTTTTGATAATTTCTGATTCCACGTGTAGTCATTTTATTTCTCTTTCCTTCTTGTCTTGGCTAAATAGATAGATAGTAACGAAAGTGTTTCTCTTCCAATATACTCTATCCGTGTTTACAATATTCTTATCTATATTGACGATGGTCCTACAACTTATTCCCGAATGCTGGTTCTTGCAGAACAATGAGAACATTCCTATGTAAGGGAAGGCAAACTTAAAGAACGCCCCCTTTTAAATTCAGCTATTATGAAAATCAAATACCACAAGAAAGCACGTTTCACAAGTTGAGATCTGATGTCTAGCAGCAAATGGAAACGCTCCACGATTCATTAACCAGGTCTGTTAAGAGTTTAAATTTACCCTCCAGAGATGGCAACTAGTTGGGTGAGTGGAAAGAAATAATTTTGGTTTAGCTTCTGTTTGACAATCATTCTCTCCAAACCACGTATTTTCACAATAAATATTTTTTACGTAAAACCAAAATTTTTCCCTACTTTTTAACTACACATTCTCCAAAAAAATTACTATTCAAAAACTCAAAAATTCAAAAAAAAAAAAAAAAAAATTGTCAAACAAAGTGTAACTCACGATACTATTCAAAAACTCAAAAATTCAAAAAAAAAAAAAAAAAAATTGTCAAACAAAGTGTAACTCACGAAAAGGTGAGTGAGAGAGAGACGAATGTTATTTTTTTTGTTGACCTGGACTATGGTCGCACATGTTTAGGTCCACACATGTTGTTGTGTACCAACAACACTGCATATACATTAATCCAATCTAGTATATATAGAAGGGTAATATTATTTAGCATCATTAGTGTTTAATACCAATTTAAGTAGTAACATTCGTGGCATTAAATTACATGTTCAATTAAATACAAGAAATTATAGTTCATTTAATCGAATAATACTATTTATCACCATTGACGTTGAACAACATTCTAGATGTCAGCATTTCAATATTCCTTTGAGTATTGAGTTAATTGACTGAATGACTTCTATGGTCTCATTGAAATTAATGTCATGCGGCCTCTTGTATATGAAAAAAATGAGTACTTCCAAGTGATAGCAAAAAGTGGTAAGACAATTCACCTTCAATGCACATACGAATATATATGTACATTCCACCTCAAGGGTGTCAAATTATCATCAATCTAGAATCCCATAGGAGCGCAAGAATTAATCGTGATGTCAAATTTTCAAAGATATTGATAATCGATATTCAATTTGAGGTAAAAAAACAAAAACAAAAAGAAAAATCGGTAGGAAAGAGAGACTTCTCTTTTAACTCAACCTAACTTTATATCTCAGGGCAAATATTCATTTTATAGGGAAAAACTGGCCTGTCTTATTGCACAAAATAAGAGATGGTCTTGCATCTAATTTTCAGCTTCCAAGAATCTTTTGGAATATGTAAAACCCTTTTTAAAATGTGTTTGTTCGAAGAAAACAAATCGGACTAAGTTTCTATAGCTTCTTTTTCGATCTCACCTCGAGAACATGATCTTTGTTAACCAGAAAGGTAGCATTGGGTAATGTTAGTGATGCCTTTTAGGACCAACCAGTAAGAGTTCATAGTTTTAATCTTATCAAAGTTGTGTTCTTTCATAGTGAATTAGACAATAGATTAATAATTGAATAAGGGCCCGTTTGGTATCAATTTTCATTTTCTACAGTAAATCAATTCTCATTTTCAACCACACATTCTTCAATAAAATAATATTTTCCATCACATCAATACTTTTTTCTTCTTTTTCAACCACACATTTCCCATCATATCACTATTCAAAAATCAATTCTTCCCCCAAAAATCCCTACCAAACACACTCTAAGATCATGTTCAATAATACATAATAGAAATCATCTTTAAATTTAGAGAGTAAAATTTTTTATACTCTTCAACAATATTCTCGACTTTGACTCTTCAGTGTGTGTTTGAGCCACATTATTTTAGAAAAATGTATTTTGAAATTGTAGATTGATGGAGAATGTGCGGTTGAAAAAGAAGGAAAAATTATTAATATGATAGAAAATATTATTTTATTGAAAAACGTGATGTTGAAGATGAGTAGAAGAATGATAATGGAAATTTTAATATGGCCCAAACAGAAGCTCATTTTATTTTTTCAATAAACATCTATTGATATCTTCTCATCTTTTAGATAATATATTTATTTAAATATCCATGGCTAATCAATTCACATGTGGTTCGAATAATTTATGAATTATAGAATTTAAACCTTATAAGATGCTATCTATTTTAGAGAGACGATGCATAAAATAAGTTTGAAGAGATTTTATTTTTAACTTTTTTTTTTTTTAAAAAAAAAATAGAGAGTTGGTTGAGAGCCACAAATCCATTGTCTATTCTTAATTTATAATTGATTTCATTTAACCCTTGTTTGAGCCCCATTATTTGACAAATAATGTATTTTTGAATAGTAGATTGATAGAGAATGTGTGGTTAAAAAATAAGAAAATGTTTTGAATTTGTATGTAATATTATTTTATTAAAAAATGTGTGGTTAAAAAAAAAGAAAAATGTATTTTTGAAAAAATTGGGATCAAACAAGGGCATAATATGTTACCTATTTCAATACTGTACTACCTAAATTACTAAAATTATATTTGAATTGATTGAAAATTGACATAAAAAATATGTTAAATAAGATATTAAAAAATCATTGAATGTTTATTGAAAAGGCAAAATAAAAAGTCAAAATAGAGAACATTGTTGAAGTGTATAAAAAAATTACTATCTAATTTTGGGTGTTCCATCTATTATACATAAAATATTTTTTTTTTATAAATAGAGAGTATATTGAAGATGGTTAAAAACTTAAAATAAATACTCGTAAAGTTTATTTTTAAGCATTGACTGCCTAAAACATAAAGCATTTTGTATTTAAATGATCTTGAAAATGCTCTTATAATAGAAGTGTGTTATGCTCTTCAAATTTAGAGAGTCAAACCTATTATCTATATTAAAAAGTGGAAATATAATTTTTGAAACTTAAAATTATTGACTTTTTAAAATATAAAGTATCTTATAATTAGAGTAATTTGGAGATGTTCTAATAACTACACTAATTAATTTCACTTTCAACAACAAAAACTTGTCTTGATAAGTTTCTCGACTATTCTTTTTCGACAAAATCAATTATAATATGACTTTTTGTATTTCCAGGGTAGGTTTATCCTTGCAATTGTAAGAGCAAACTTTTTGGCCTTTCCAGAAGCCAATTTTGGGTCTCTTCTCTTCATTTATTAAGTTGAAGCGACACATTTATTCATTTAAATTCAATTTCACTAAGTTCAATTTTTAATCAAAGGCACGATGTGTCTACAAATTAAGTGAGGATGGGACTTCTAGGAGGAACCCCTTTCCGATCTTAAACCTTGTTAAATCACCAATACAATAAAAAGAATAAATCATATCGAGGTCCTCACTGTACTTCGATATGATGTATCCTTACATTGTGAATTCACGTATAAGTCGTCGAACAACGTATTTATGATATGATAAAATTTATTTATTCAAAATTATGTGTTCAACATCTTCCATCTACTTCCTATTGAATCAATTAATAATGCTATTGATAATTTCAGCGTATCCATAAGCATTGATGTGACATTTAGATGACTTTAATTAATTTATCATCTTAAATATAGGACTTGAGATGACGAATCAATTAATATCATATCACGATGAGCACTACTTATAAATAGTAATACTCTAATCAATAGGTCACTCCATAATTAATTATTTCAAGCTTGTGCACTCTCCCATAAATTTCTATTGCTCGTTTGGTTAGGAATGCACGCAATGCAAGCATTAAGGAAAATAACAAGAGCTTCTTGTTTCAACCAACTTCTGAGCCACACAAGAAATGCTATTGAGATTAAAGAAGGCTTCATTCATTCTCACAAACATAAGAACTTGTCAAATTGAGGTCGAAATAATAAAAACTCTTCATTATTGAAGTCCAAAGGATACAACTGAGCAAGACGTAGCAATTTATCCCTATCAAAAGCTGCAAATGAATCTCTTAGATTTAAACAACAAAATACAAGTTAGGAGTTCAGTAGTTATCTCGAAAAAATGATCATTCAACTCTTGCAAGATTGAGTCTATCACGTGACAATACAAATCAACATAAAAGCGATGATAATAAGTCATCTACTGAGTTTCACGCCTAGGTCGACCTTTCAATACTACAATATCCTCCATATTGGGCACAAAAATATATCTAACAACACAAAACTCAATCACCATACTCAACAAATTATCCCAGTCATTGTCTATCATGTCCTGCAATGCATACTTACATAAATTTAATAACCCCATAGCATTCTAAATATCTCGATGCTTTTTTTGTAAGGCTTGTGAAAGGTCGTCTGTAATTGCTAGAATTTCAAACATGAAGTGGAAACTGAACACAAACTCAAAGTCCTGCATAGTATCCATCTGTCTTGCGGCCATTGATTTTTGCTCTAAATTTACGCCATCTTCTAATATATCCTCCAGAACATCTATGATAGCATTAAACATGTTAATAACACGAGTAATTGTTAGTAGGTGTGAGCCTCATCTAGTATCACATAGGCGTGCCAAACTCATTTTTTGAAAGTTACCACTCCCACCACAAAGTCCCTAATATTAAGCTTATCCAAAATATCGGTATGGTAACTTGTTCGAAGAGCATCTACACGCTTACATGATGCACACACCAAATTCACAATAATAGCAAGTATATTAAATAAATCACCAAGCATGTTATTCCTACGTGCCATAGAAACAACTGCTAGAAGTTGGTGAGCAAAGCAATGGACATACATAGTGTTAGGTTGTCCACCATCTCTATCGATCTTTCGAAACGCAAGCATGATCTCATGATGTTCATTGGTCACCTATCCATTTTTGTGGAAAAATTCACGGGTTTCGGGGTAAGACGAGTCGAAACTGTGTCACGAAGTGATGGCTACTTGTTTTTTAGTTTATTGTGTGTTTTAGTTCTGTTGTCCTCATGTTTTAAATTTTTGCATGCTTTTTAGTTATAAATAAAAAAAAAAAAAAAAAAACTCTTGCCTTGCGATCGCAAGGCATATTGCCATGCGATCGCCCACACTAAGTCAGGACCACTTTTGGTCCTGACTGGTTCTTCCTTGCGATCGCAGGCAGTATGCCTGTGCGATCGCAAGGAACCCCACTCGTTTTTTTTTCTCTTTTACAAAAAACCCCCGTCCCTTCTTATTCCCCCACATTTCCTTGCCATTGCACACACGCATAAGACACTCCACACACTCCGACACAACACAAGCCATCACTTAGCCCCACTACATCACTGCCCTACAACATTTCAGCTGCTACTTTTGCCTAGGGCGCAGCCACATAGTCGAGACTCGCAGGTATGCTCTCCACCCTTGCCCTATCTTTTCTCCTTTGCTTATTCTTGGGTATTTATTGAGGAGTTTGGGATTAGGTAGTTGTGGTGTTTGATTGATTGAATTGAAGTGTGTAAATTTGGCTAGAATCCCAATCCCCCATTGTTGTTATTTTCCAAAGAAAACATCTTGACTGCAATGTGTTCGATAAAATGCCTCAGTGATGATTCATTTGCCTTATCATGCATTTCGAAATTTGCTTAGTTGCCATATGTGTAGGCGTACATATTGTGATAAAATTTGGTGCACATTACATCGTAGACATCACCACAACCATTTCATGACATCTCGGATGCACCACTGCACTCATGGCTAGGATATGGCACTTCACGGCACCTACTTCGTCCCCCGGGTTTTCCACTCATTTGACCTTCGGTTGGCACCAAATTTGGATATGTTGTAGTTGGACCTACCCTTTTTCCTGTGCCCGAATATTGCTAGGGAAAAATTTGAGTTTTCTTGCCGATGTCATGGGGCGAAGTTGCTTAGTCGACAGCAGTCTTACATGCTTACTTTCAAAATTTTTCGACTTGTTTTTAGGATTTTTCACATCTTGCCATGTCTTTACCATATCTTATTCATATTTATCTTCCGATGTGCATCGAGTTCACTCTATTTCCCCATGTTGTGTGTTGTATGATTGCCTCGTTTTTCGCACTTGATCACGTAACTCACGGTTCACACCACACTCATGAGTAATCAAGTTTGGGGATTTCTACATTGCCTTTCGTGATTTTGCACTGTATTCTGTTTGGACTAATTTTTTCTATTTTCTTCATACAGGATACCACCGAAACGCACTTCTAAAGGCAAAGAGAAGGTTGGATCCTCTTCTGGCACAGCCCGCACCCAATCACCTGACGGGGGTGTGCGGCGTTTTCTGAGCCCCAGTTGTCGACTTCGATATACAGATGTCATCTCCCATTGGCAGCTACTTTCCGAGCGCCTAGTTAAGCTAGAGGATTTTACGGGATTTGAAATGGCTACATTGGTCCATCAATGTGGATGGGAAAAATTGGTAGCCAATCTGCACCCTATCTATGAAGGTCTGGTCCGGGAATTTTACGCCAATTTCAATGAAGACATAGACACACCTGGATCAGAGCATCCGCACCAGACATGGGTTCGAGGCAAATGGGTGATGTTCACACCAGAAGTGATACAGGACTACTACCAGCTTTCATGGGATAATATAGTCCCGATACCTGGGACTTTCCATGGCCCGAGGTGGCAGAGGTTCTGATGGGGCGTGCGAATGCTTGGCCGCTAGACATGGACGAGTGGTTCCAGATTGAGCTCACACCATCCATCGCGATCCTTTGGCTCTTAATTTGTTACAACATTGAGCCGACGAGAAATCGCTCCACCTTTCCGGATCCCAAAGCCGGCATGCTATATCAGTTGGTTTGAGGGCATAAGATCGATCTCGCCTCCCTCATTTATGAACAGATCCATACACTGGGACTTTCAGGTGACCGCCGGAATTCGTTGATCTTCCCAAGCCTTATTAGGGGCATCTGCAAGCGCGCGGGCGTCATCTTCCCCGCGGGAGAACATCTCGTCAGATAAAGCCCATTTATTAAACGCAGTACACTGGAAGCTCAAGATAGAGCAAGGCTGAGGCGACAGTCCAGTATTCTTCAAGAGCATACAGAGCTACTTCGGGGACAATCTATACTTCTTCAGGAGCAGTCCGAGTTGATGCGCCAGATTCTTGCACGACTGCCTCCACAACAGGATGTTGGACCCAGTGCTGTTCCTCCCCCACCTTCACCACCTCCAGCGTGATCAGAGAGTTTCCTTATCTCACATCTCTTCATTTCTGTCTACTTTACCCTTTATTTTCCATCTCTATCCTTCATTTTAAACATTGGGACAATGTTGGATTTAGTTTGGGGGGTGGAAAAATTGATTATATTAACATTCGCATGACATTTAATTTTAGTCATTATTGCATTTATTTTATGCATTCATCATTATTACCGCAATGCTTTTGTTTTGTTATCTGCTTAAAATAAAAAAAAAATAAAAAAATTCAAAATTCAAAAAATTCTTTTTGTCTACTTCCGTATTTCTGTTTTGTGTGCTTGTGTGAGTTTAATAGCCTTGCCGGCAATGATGAGAATATTGGAAGTAGTATGGCTATGAATTGTAGACATTGTGAATGTTAAATTGATTTATACTTGTCTATGTGGAGACTTGACATTTTCACGTACAATACTTATGTTGGGCATGCTAAGCTAATGATGGATACATGAAGTATAGTAGGATTAGACATGATAGGTTAACCCCGTAACCCTCTATTGTACTTATTGATAAACCATCATTTTAGAAGTTTGGAGATGATTTAACTATCACAGGGGAACATTGAGATGAGTAGGGATTCCATGCGTGAAAATGATGTTGTGTGGATTGGATTAGACCAGTCAGACAAAAACGATGTAAAAGTTTCAAGTTAGAGGACAGTTCTGGAAACTGGATGTCTAAAAAAATAAAGGGGCATTGCACTAATCAATGAATAAATAAATAAAGACATCGGTTCGAGCCTGTATAATTCGAGTGATTAAGTCTGCAAGGGTTTAAAACCTGGTGCCCTATGGTCATCTGACTTGGGAGTCATCGGCCCAAAATTCGCTACAAGGGTTATATAGAAAGCAAATGGACGATATTAAAAAAAAATAAAAAAATAAAAAAAATAATAATAATTTTATTTTTTTTGAACATCGTCCATTTGCTTTCTATATAACCCTTGTAGCGAGCTTTGGGCCGATGACTCCCAAGTCAGATGACCATAAGGCACTAGGTTTTAAACCCTTGCAGACTTAATCACTCGAGTTATACAGGTTCGAACCGATGTCTTTATTTATTTATTCATTGATTAGTGCAATGCCCCTTTATTTTTTTAGACATCCAGTTTCCAGAACTGTCCTCTAACTTGAAACTTTTACATCGTTTTTGTCTCATTGGTCTAATCCAATCCACACAACATCATTTTCACGCATGGAATCCCTACTCATCTCAATGTTCCCCTGTGATAGTTAAATCATCTCCAAACTTCTAAATGATGGTTTATCAATAAGTACAATAGAGGGTTACGGGGTTGACCTATCATGTCTAATCCTACTATACTTCATGTATCCATCATTAGCTTATCATGCCCAACATAAGTATTGTGCCTGAAAATGTCAAGTCTCCACATAGACATGTATAAATCAATTTAACATGCACAATGTTTACAATTCGTAGCCATACTGCTTCCAATATTCTCATCATTGCCGGCAAGGCTATTAAACTCACACAAGCACACAAAACAGAAATACAGAAGTAGACAAAAAGAATTTTTTGAATTTTGAAATTTTTTAATTTTTTTTTTATTTTAAGCAGATAAGAAAACAAAAGCATTGCGGTAATAATGATGAATGCATAAAATAAATGCAATAATGACTGAAATTAAATGCCATGCGAATGTTAATATAATCAATTTTTCCACCTCCCAAACTAAATCCAACATTGCCCCAATGTTTAAAATGAAGGATAGAGTTGGAAAGTAAAGGGTAAAGTAGACAGAAATGAAGAGATGGGAGATAAGGAAACTCCCTGATCACGCTAGAGGTGGTGAAGGTGGTGGAGGAACAGCACTGGGTCCAGCATCCTGTTGTGGAGGCAGTCGTGCAAGAATCTGGCGCATCAACTCGGACTGCTCTTGAAGAAGTATAGATTGTCCCCGAAGTAGCTCTGTATGCTCTTGAAGAATACTGGACTGTCGCCTCAGCCTTGCTCTATCTTGAGCTTCCAGTGTACTGCGTTTAATTAATAAATGGGCTCGATCTGACGGGAAGTTGCCCCGTGGGGAAGATGACGCCCGCGTGCTTGCAGATGCCGCTAATAAGGTTTGGGAAGATCAACGAATTCCGGCGGTCACCTGAAAGTCCCAGTGTATGGATCTGTTCATAAATAAGGGAGGCGAGATCGATCTTATGCCCTCGAACCAAATGATATAGCATGCCGGCTTTGGGATCCGGGAAGGTGGAGCGGTGTCTTGTCGGCTCAATGTTGTAACAAATGAAGAGCCAAAGGATCGCGATGGATGGTGTGAGCTCAATCTGGAACCACTCGTCTGTGTCTAGCGACCAGCATTTGCACGCCCCATCAGAACCTCCGCCGCCTCGGGCCATGGAAAGGCCCCAGCTATCGGGACTATATGACCCCATGTAAGCTGGTATTAGTCCTGTATCACTTCTGGTGTGAACATCACCCATTTGCCTCGAACCCATGTCTGGTACGGATGCTCTGATCCAGGTGTGTCTATGTCTTCATTGAAATTGGCGTAAAATTCCCGGACCAGACCTTCATAGATAGTGTGCGGGTTGGCTACCAATTTTTCCCATCCACATTGATGGACCAATGTAGCCATTTCAGACCCCGAAAAATCCTCTAGCTTAACTAGGCGATCGGAAAGTAGCTGCCAATGGGAGATGACATCTGTATATCGAAGTCGACAACTGGGGCCCAGAAAATGCCGCACGCCCCCGTCAGGTGATTGGGTGCGGGCTGTGCCAGAAGAGGATCCAACCTTCTCTTTGCCTTTAGAAGTGCGTTTCGGTGGCATCCTGTATGAAGAAAATAGCAAAAATTAGTCCAGATAGAATACAGTGCAAAATCCCCAAACTTGATTACTCATGAGTGTGGTCTGAACCGTGAGTTACGTGATCAAGTGCGAAAAACGAGGCAATCATACAACACACAACATGGGAAATAGAGTGAACTCGATGCACATCGGAAGATAAATATGAATAAGATATGGTAAAGACATGGCAAGATGTGAAAAATCCTAAAAACAAGTCGAAATTTTTTGAAAGTAAGCATGTAAGACTGCTGTCGACTAAGCAACTTCGCCCCGTGACATCGGCAAGAAAACTCAAATTTTTCCTGAGCAATATTCGGGCATAGGAAAAAGGGTAGGTCCAACTACAACATATCCAAATTTGGTGCCAACCGGAGGTCAAATGAGTGGAAAACCCGGGGGACGAAGTAGGTGCCGTGAAGTGCCATATCCTAGCCATGAGTGCAGTGGTGCATCCGAGATGTCATGAAATGGTTGTGGTGATGTCTACGATGTAATGTGCACCAAATTTTATCACAATATGCACGCCTACACATATGGCAACTAAGCAAATTTCGAAATTCATGATAAGGCAAATGAATCATCACTGAGGCATTTTATCGAACAAATTGCAGTCAAGATGTTTTCTTTGGAAAATAACAACAATGGGGAATTGAGATTCTAGCCAAATTTTACCCACTTCAATTCAATCAATCAAACACCACAACAACCTAATCCCAAACTCCTCAATAAATACCCAAGAATAAGCAAAGGAGAAAAGATAGGGCAAGGGTGGAGAGCATACCTGCGAGTCTCGACTATGGGGCTGCACCCTAGGCAAAAGTAGCAGCTATAATGGTGTAGGGCAGTGATGTAGTGGGGCTGAGTGATGGCTTGTGTTGTGTCGGAGTGTGTGGAGTGTCTTATGTGTGTGTGCAGTGGCAAGGAAATGTGGGCGAATAAGAGGGGACGAGGTTTTTTGTAAAAGAGAAAAAAAACGAGTGGGGTTCCTTGTGATCGCATAGGCATACTGCCTGCGATCGCAAGGAAGAACCGGTCAGGACCAAAAGTGGTCCTGACTTAGTGTGGGCGAGATCGCATGGCAGTATGCCTTGCGATTGCAAGGCAAGAGTTTTTTTTTTTTTATTTCTAACTAAATAGCATGCAAAAATTTAAAACATGAGGACAACAGAACTAAAACACACAATAAACTAAAAAACAAGTAGCCATCACTTCGTGACACAGTTTCGACTCGTCTTGAACTGTGGTTGGTTCTTGCAGAAATTGGCTGAGTTTATTGACAGCAAAGATTATATCAAGCCTAGTATGAGATAGGTACTGCAGACCTCCAATGATGCTTCTGTAAACTGAGGGAATTTTAAGATTTCACCTTCAGTTTTTGACATGGTTCTTCCAACAGCAATGGGAGTAGGACATGGCTTGAGATTTTGGAAGTCAAATTTTCTGACCAATTCTAATATGTACCATGTTTGAGTCAGATGAAGACCTCCATTGTGTCTGTGGACTTCTATGCCTAAGAAGTGGTGAAGCTCTCCCATGTCTTTGAGTGCAAATTTGCTATGAAGTTCATTTATAAAATTCTATAGCAGATGGCTGTCATTCCCAGTGACTATGATGTCATCCACATAGATAAGGATGAAGATGATGTTGTTTTCTGATTTGAAATAGAAGAGGACCTATCAGCCTTAGACTGAGTGAATTTCCAGTGGACTAGGGTGTTCTTTAGCTTCTCATACCAAGCCCTTGGTGCTTGCTTAAGTCCATATAGGGCTCTTTCAAGTTTACATATATGATTTGGCTTTGAATTGTCAATGAAGCACTCAGTCTGATGCATGTAAACGATTTCCTCTAACTCTCCATTAAGAAAGGCGTTATTAATGTCAACTTGCCTTATTTTCCAGTCCTTTGAGACAGCAAGCGTGAGGATGATTTTCAGGGTGACTGTCTTTAAGACTGGACTAAAGGTTTCATAGAAGTCGACTCCAGGGGTTTGGTGAAAACCCTTTGCTACCAACCTTGGCTTGAATCGTTGGAAGGATCCATCTGAGTTCTGTTTCAGCCTGAATACCCATTTGTTTCCTATAACATTGTAGGAAGGAGATGATGGTACTAATTTCCATGTTTTGTTTTCAATCAATGCATTGTATTCTTCAACCATTGCTTTCTTCCAATTTTCATTTGTCCAAGCTTCGGCAGCATTTTTAGGTTCCATTTCATTGGTTCTGTGCTCCATTGCTGACCAGAAAACACCTTGGGTTTGAACATAACAGCCTTAGATTTTGTCATCATAGGGTGCCCTGTTATCTGCCTTTCATCATTGTTCAGTAATGAGTCCTGAATTTCACTGATATCTGGATTTCCTGTCTCAAAATCTTCATTGATAGGTACTTCATTATTTTGCTCAAACTCTATCTGAGTGTTGGAATTGTCATCTTCAATTGCCGTGTTAGGTTCATCAGTAGGCAACTCTGCTGCAGGAGCTTCATAAGAGTTTGTATCAACTGAGTCAGTTTTATTGAAAGAACTGAAATTTTGGGAAGGCAGTTGAGAATAAGAAACCACAGTTAGATGTTTAGCAGCCTCAGATTTATTATTTGTAAGGAAGATTGACTTGAAATGAAATTTTGATTCATTGAATATGACATGTCTGGACAGGTAGATCTTTCCAGTTGGGCTGAGACATTTGTAGCCTTTGTGAGATGGACTATAGCCTAGGAAGACACACTTAACCGAGTGAAAGCTGAATTTGTGGCTTTGAAAGGGTTTGAGACGGGGAAAACATGAACAGCCAAAGGTTTTAAGAAATGTATAGTCAGCCTCTTTGTTGTTCAGAATTTGGTAGGGTGATTTCATTTAAAGAACCAGTGTGGGCATTCTATTAATGAGATAGACTGTCGTTTGAAATGCTTCCCACCAATACCTTAATGGCATTTTGGCTTGAGCAAGTAGGGTCAGACCAGTTTCAGCAATATGTTTGTGTTTTCTTTCAACTCTACTGTTTTAAGCTGATGTATATGGGCAAGATTGTCTGAATTCAATTTCAAAGTTAGCAAGGGAGTGAACAAAGATCTTGTACTCTCCCCCTCCATCAGACTGAAGTATTTTGATCCTTCTCTCAAGCTTATTTTCAACAAGTTTCTGGAATTGAAGAAATATGTTTAAGGATTCCGACTTAGTTTTCATTGGATAAATCCAAGTGTGTCGACTAAAGTCATCTACAAAGGCTGAGATGGAATGTGTGGGTGAATACCCCCAGACATCAGTATATATAAGTTCAAGAGGGGCTTTGGTGTGTAAATTAGAAGCATTGAAAGGCAGCTGATGAGATTTTCCATACGGCAGGCATCACAGAATGAATTGAATTCATTTATTTTCAACTTTTGATTACAACTTTGGAGTACTTGTGACAACACCTTACTAGATGGATGTCCAAGCCTCCTATGCCAGAGACTAACTAGAGAATTGAAGGACTCTTGACTCTTAACATTGTTGGACTCGACTGAATATGCTGATTTGCAGAAGTTATTTGGATATCCAGAATTTGGCTCAGGTTTTGGATTAGACTTGGGGGGTTCCAATTGATACAATCCCTCTTTAAGCTTTCCATGCAACATTGTTTTCCTCGTTGACTTGTCCTTAACACAACAATAGTTAGAGTGAAATTCCATAAACACATTATTATCAAAAGTGAGCTGTGAGATACTTATGAGATTCTTCTTAATTTCAGGTGCATGCAGAATTTTGTCCAGAAGTAAGGTTCTATCAGTCATTGTTAGCAATTTTGCAGTGCCTATGTGTGAGATATTTAGTTATGCCCATTACCAACCATAATTTTTGCCTTACCAGAATACTTGCTCGATTGGCTGAGGCATTCAGCATCTGAAGTGACATGATTACTCGCTCCTGTGTCAGCAAACCAGGTTGTATCATTGAGAGTTTTTGGTGATGCAATAAAGGCTGCTGGTGTTTGATTTCTGAAGCTGGTTTGATGAGGAGCAGATCCATTGTAGTTTTCATCAAATCTATAATTGCACACATTCGCCTTGTGTCCAACTTTGCCACACACTTGGCATGTAGGTAGATAGTTAAAGTTAGATCTGCCTCTGTTTCTACCACCTCTGTAATTTCCATTGTATTGTGTTCTCCCTCCATTGTAAGCCATGTAGCTTCTTCCAGGATAGTAATTGTTATGATATCTTTTAGTGAGATTTGCTGAGGCCTGATTTAAATTGATTCCTGCCATCTCAATTTTGATAGAATTTATGTGATCAAGCCTGCTCTCATAGGTCATGAGAGTGGACTGAAGTTCCTCCCAAGAGATAAACTCTCTGCTATTGATTTGCACGACAATGGGCGTGTATTCTTAGTCCAGGCCAGCTAGGACTTGAGTTTTCAGATCTGGAAGCTCAAAGTTTTACCAGCAACTTCCAGATTGTTAGCAAGTAGTTTTACCTTGCTTAAGTATTGGTCAATACTTAGATTATCTTTTCTGATTTTCTGAAGTTCTCCAATAAGAAATGCAATTCTGGATTTATTCTGATTGCAGTCCATAGTTGAAAAGAGCTTGTGGATCCCATCACTCGCATTGCAATATCGGGAGTCATAGTTGCATAAAGTCATCCAATGAGTAGTTGATCCACAGACTTCCATTGATTGAAATCTGGGTTGGGTGTCATTTCCACACTGGTTTCTGTTTCTCCAGTGATTTGAGTGTTGATGAATTCTGATGGACACACCTTGGTTCCCAGTAGGTATCCTTCCAGGTTGTGACCACGGATGACAGGAAGGATCATATTTTTCCATAGAAGATAGTAATCCATATCTAGCTTAAAGAAGGGTGTTTATGTAAGGTTCCCAAAGGGCGCGAGATGGTGACTTCCCATCATTGGAGACACCATAGTGTTTGAAACAGAAGCGGACCGAGTTTGAAGGCTATCAGCAATGTTGGCGTTGGCCATTTCCTGCTCTGATACCAAGTTAAACTTTGAAAGGTAGATGAAGTGCTGAACTTGTTATATATTTATCTTCTACATTTACAGTCAAGAGCGAGCAAGAACATATACAGATAAGGAATGCTCTAGACTAATAATCTCAGCTGTGCAGGTGGACAATATGATCAAGGGCATTCCATAAATCATGAAGGATACACTGAGTGTTCAAGCAGCAGCTGAGATTGAGAGAATGGTAGTTGCTAACAGAATTCACGTGAGGGAGCCAATGTAGATCCTTCTAGAAGTTAATCAGTTGGGGCACTCAGCTTGCGTGACAAAAGGAGGTAATCTGAGATGTTGGTTGCTCTTGAATTCTAACATGTGTCTTATCTTAAGGAAAATGATTTTTTTTACCGCCACTTTATGATTTACCAAGCCCTCTCTTCATTTGGTTTGGTAGCCTATAGGGAAATAACCGTGCTACTTGGCCAGGGTCTAGTGTACCAAAACATCTTTATCTATAGGCAATCATGCTACACAAACAAGTTAGAAAATATATTCAAAAATAGGGAAGACACGTGTTGAAACATGACAATTTTAAAAAATAAAAAAATTAAATCCAAGTCAGTTTTATTTTTTTTTTCCTATATGTGAACCCGTTCAATCGTGGCTGGAAAAGTGAACAGAAAGGAAGGGGTGCAGATTCAGCAGTGGTTTGAATTAATTTTGTCAGTGCATTGGGGGCAATAAATTGCTGACAAAAGATAAGTATTAGAAAAACAGCAAACAGTAATTACATCAATTAATACAAACAACTACAACGTTATCAAATGGCTCAGCAAGAGAAACACTGTAGAGGAGCAAGAGCCACTACAAGAAATTTTCGTCATAAAATCCCCATAAAATTTTCATTATAAAAATGAAAATCTCTGTCATAAAATCGCCAAGAAAGGGTCGTCTAAAGACTTCTCTAGACAAATTTTCGTCCTCGAAATTTCTTGTAGTTAGCATTGACACCATCATCATGTATCTTCATTAAACAATGACTGAAAAGCTAAAGCTTTGCTACCATTAATTCTAACGAAAATAAAAGGAAGAACAAGAAGAAACTAAGGGATTGTAACAGAAATAACTAAACTTTTCTAGTTGAATTCTAAAACTAGCCATTAGAATCAATTGTAGCAAATCTTTTTTACTTAATTATGAAGGGGATTCGGGCCGGTGTGTAGTAATCTCTCATCTTCTTCAAATTGGAGTGGGCTTGAAGCTCCATTGAAAAACCTGGTTTTTCTGCCTCTCGAACTACCCTTAGGGTCCGTTTGATTGTAAGGGTGGAAAATTGGTGGAAAGAAAATGATTTCTAGGGAAAGTAATTGCTTAGAAATTGTTTTGCAGGGATTGTTAATTAAGTGTGTTTGATTGGTATAATTTTCCACCTGAAAAAATTTTGAAATTTTGTATTCTTTTGTTCACGTTTGACTTTATTTTACATGAAAATTGTTCATTAAAATGAAATTTTTTTTACAATTGATTATGAAATTTGTTAACATTGCCAAAAAGTAAAAAAAAAAATAAAAAATAAAAAATAAATTTGCTCGAAAACTATTTTTTCATCAAAGTTTAGTGTTCGTTTGACTTCGTTTTATATGGAAATTGTCCATGAAAGTGAAATATTACAATTGGTTATGAAATTTGTTTCCATTGACAAAAAGTAAAAAAAAAAAAAATTTACGTGCAGCAGTGGGAAAAGCTTTTCCCAGATTCAGAAGAAAACAAGCGCGAGTGCTGCCATGGGAAAAAAATTTCTTGTAAAAAAAAAATACTATCAAACACTAAAAAAAGTGGGAAATGGAAAATGGTTTCCATTTTCCCTAGAAAAACTCATTTATCAAACATACCCTTAATGTTCATCTCAGCAGTAGATAAACAAAGTTGACAAAAGATTAAGAAGAAGAAGAAGTAAAGAAAGATAACAGAAACTCGTGGCGCAAAATGCAATCTTCTTCGACTTCTTTTCTTTCTCCTTCGACTGAAACTGTCATTGCACCAAATCTATATTGCCAGCAATGCCTTAAATTTTGTAAACCCTACTCAGAGAGAGCTCTGAGAGAGAGAATTGTATGCTCCTTATCTTAAGGATTTAGTCACATGAACCTGCTTGAACCTTGATTCCTGGAACCTTCTTATATATATCTTATTAATTTCTCTTCTGAATCTTGGAAGTTTGGAATATTTTGATATGCATGTTAGTTTTTGGCATCTTTGTACTGTATATATAAACATATATAGTTTTTGTGCTTGGAGAAAGAATGGTAGGGAGTATTAGTAGCCGTTTTCTGCGGGATAATTTTAACTTTTCAATCTAAAAATGGAGGGCTTAACTTGGTTCCAATATACTCACTTTCTTGTACATTGTACGCGTGAATCATCCTATTCAAAAGTTTAAGATGTTTGCACGAGAATATTTGTATTCATTTAAATTTTGTGATCTTCAACATACTCCATGTGCATATAAAATTTATGAAATATGCCTATTGTACTGAGGTGGGACTTCCGAATGGTGTCCCTCCTCTCACATGAGGTTCGGCCCCCACATGTATTAAAAAATGCCGATCCATGGCCCCCACCTCCTATTGTTAGTGATGTGTAAAAGATTTGGTAAAAAAAATTCGATACATGTAGCATAACCCAAAATTTATATATTTATTAAATGTCTAGAACGTGAACAATTTTTTTATAAATGATTAACTACGATACTTGGATCTCGGTCTTGTGTCTAACTCTAGCAGGGTTAAAAATCTCAATTGGTACTTTAACTCTTAACGTATTTTTCCATAACTTTACAAGATTTAAATAGTCATTGTACCTTTAACGTTGTTTTTCATCGATCATTCTCCTTCTTTAATATGAAAATTAACCATTTTGATGACATGACAAATATAATAGTCAATTTTTGAATGATCCAAGGTGAGGTTAGCAGACAACATTAAAATGTTCAATGACTGTAGGAGACAACTTTGGTTCGGAAATAATTTTGAAAGCTATCATTAAAAATTAAAGTGGAGTGTTTGTTGGAAAAACAATGTTAAAGTACTTTGTTTCTTTCTTTTACCCGCCTTTAATACCATTTTAACTACCTCATTAGAAGTTGAATTGTTGAGTTAAAATGTGCTTAATGATTTAAATCTCTTAATGAGTATATTGGTCGGAAGTTGGTGTGTGAGATGGCAACACCCTAACACCCTTCAAGTTACTATCTTGTTTATTATAGTACATAAATGATATCTGGCCTTACCAAAATTCCTTTTTCTGTTTCCATCAGTCAAGCCATCAAGTTAGGGTTTGACTTTTTTCAGAATGGGCCCACCTAAGTGTGTGTGTGTGTGTGTGTGTGTGAGAGAGAGAGAGTGAGTCAAAGAGAGACAACTAGTAATAGATCCTAAAATTCTTTACAGAAGAGGTAAAATTTTGCAATAGACACATTAATTGCAATATAATGTACAGCTGTTTGTGTCTGAATACCATTTGCCTCTTCTTTAAAGTTCAAACCATAAAATTAGAAATACCAAAAATAGTCAAATAGAATTCAGCGTTTTACTTTCTTCAAGTTCCGAGCTGTCTTAATAAATAAAACAAAATTTAAGATGCTACTGTAAAGATTTGCAGTGCCGTGGGTTGAGATATGTTTCATTCCCAAGAAATCGATAAAGGAATATACAGAATGTTGTTTAACAAGATCGCCCCTAAAAAAATTTCCATTTTAAAGAGTATATTCTATCATTTGGAGAACGTCTGTAAATTTAGTGAATTAAAATTTTGAAGTACTTCAATAAACTTTTTATAATTAACACTTAATTTTACTATTCCTAAAAAATATTTATTATTTTTTTATCTTTTATTTTAACTAACTTTTCTTTAAATTATTTTATTATTTTCCTACATTGAAAATTGAAACATTTTGAAAACATTTAAATACAGAGAGTGAGTTTGACTCTCCAAAATTAGAGAGTCAAAACATACTCTTTGTTGACCCCCAACAAATGAGCTCAACAGAATCACCGTCACGTCCCCTCCACGTGGACATCACCTGTACATTGAACACTCCGTTAGGAGGCAAATGTCGTCGGTCGAGAAAAAGGTTCGGCGACCGTTCGCACTCCGACGGTCAAGTCAACTGCCGGATAAGGAAAATATAAGTGCAAGAGAGGAAGATGAGAAGAGGATAGGGTTAGAGAACATACCTTAAAATGAAATGGATTCACATATATATAGAAAATGGAAATGTAAATGGGCCATATGGTTTATGGGCCTTGCCCAAGCCCAAAATCGAAGATCTGAGACTCTTAGCCAAGGCTCTATATAAGTGGATGAGACCCTTCTACCGAGGCTCTTTCTAGGTGGTTGAGGCCTTTCAGCCGAGACTCTTAATAAGTGGATGAGGCCCCTTTAGCCCTCTTTCAAGGTGGTTGAGGCCCTTCAGCCGAGGTTCTTTCTAGGTAGTTGAGGCCCTTCAGCCGAGGCTCTTCATAAGTGGTTGAGGCCCTTCAGCCGAAGCTCTTCATAAGTGGATGAGGCCCTTCAGCCGAAGCTCTTTCTAGGTGGATGAGGCCCTTCAGCCGAAGCTCTTTTAGACTGAAGCTCATGATGTCTTTTTAGAGGACCCTCTAAGTCAATGCCACGTCGGCAATGTGGGACCCTTCCTTCACGATAGTGCCACATAATTTACGGGAGTAACAATAGTCCCCCAAATCTAGGCATGATTATTTATGTAATGCATGGACTTGAAAGTAAAATTGAAATAAAAAGTTTACGTAGGGGGTGACCTTTAAGATAGTACATCTTCCTTTAAGTAAGTCCTTTGCCTTACGATTTATAGAATTTTGACAGAGCTGAAGTCCTTATGTGCCGAAGCTCTCTACTTCAAACATTTTGCTGAAGTTCTATGGAGGGAGCTGAGGTCCCTATTGTCCGAAGCTATGAATCTCAAATATTTGTTGAACTTTTGATAAAGAAAGCTAAGGTCCCTATTTTTGAAGCTCTTTGGCTTGTTTTATTTATCGTTTATAATTTTTACCCCCTTGCAAGGGGTTTACTCTTCTGTGCAAGGACTTCCTTCGTGGTGTTTGATCCAACTATGGAAGGCTTCTTCCTTGACGTTCAGCCTCGTCGAAGGAAGGCAAGTGCTGGTGCACGCTTCCTCAATGGTGGATAGTTCATCCATGTGAAGGCTTCTTCCTTGACGTTCAGCCTCGTCGAACGAAGGCATGTGTATCCGCCTCAGAATCCAAGCGAGGTGATCCATGTTTGGGAATGTCGACCTCTCTTCCGAGGCGCCAACGCTTCCTTGCATGGTGGATGGTTCATCCATGCAAAGGGTTCTTCCTTGATGTTTGGCTGTCAAAGGAAGACATGTGTGTCTGCCTCGGAATCCAAGCGAGGTGATCCCTGTTTGGGAATGTCAACCCCTCTTCCGAGGCGCCAACGCTTACTTGCATGGTGGGTGGTTCATCCATGCAAATACATCTTCCTTGACGTTTGGCTGTCAATTCTTCTTCCTTTGGGAAGAAGCACCAACACTTCCTTGCATGGTGGATGGTTCATCCATGCAAAAGCTTCTTCCTTTGGGAATGAGGTCTTCAAGATAGTGTCTCTTCCTTTTTCAAGGGAAGAGGTCTTCAAGTGATCGCCTCTTCCTTTTTCAAGGAAAGACGTCTTCAAAATAGTGCTTCTTCCTTTTTCAAGGAACGAGGTCTTATATTACCGCCTTTTCCTTTTTCAAGGAACAAGGACTTATGATAATCGCCTCTTCCTTTTTCAAGGAATGAGGTCTTATATTATTGCCTCTTCCTTTTTCAAGGAACAAGGGCTTAGGATAATCGCCTCTTCCTTTTTTAAGGAACGAGGTCTTGTATTATGGCATCTTCCTTTTTCAAGGAATGAGGTCTCCAGCCAGGGATAAGCATCTGGCGAGGCGCGGAATAAACATCCCGCGTATAGATCTTGAACTATCAGAGTCTTATAAACTGACCTCAGATAGATGAGGTCTTACAATTAGGCTCGATGATAGTGAAAGGCGAGGAACAAGCATCTCGTGAAGCCAGGGAAGACACCTTTTGCAAGGGCAAACATATCCGACGATTCAATGCTTCCTTTTTCAAGGAACGAGGATTTCAGGTTATCGCCCCTTCCTTTGTTCAAGGAACGTAGCTCTTCCTTTATTCAAGGAACGTGCCTTTTTCTTTATTCAAGGAACGAGGTCTTAGAATAATCGCCTCTTCATTTTTCAAGGAACGAGGTCTTATATGGTAACCTCTTCCTTTTTCAAGGAACAACGACTTAGGATAATCGCCTCTTCCTTTTTCAAGGAACAACGACTTAGGATAATCGCCTCTTCCTTTTTCAAGGAACGATGGCTTCAAAATATGTTGTCTCTTCCTTTATTCAAGGAACGAGGAATCCACAAGTTAGGGCTCGTAATATATGGGGTAACATCAGTCTGTTTTTTTTTTTTATCTAGACAAATGATGAATGGTTGAATGATTGTTTTAAACTAATCAAAAGTAATATGCGATGACAAAATTGTAGAATATAAAATTATCAAAATGAGAAAGCCTAGGGAATGATTTCACCTAACTTTCAATTATGATTCAATGAATTCAAATTATTCCAATTGATTTTTCCATATTTAAAAGCAAGAATCCCTTTGTATTTCTCTCCCCTCTTTCGAGTTCCGGCTAGAAATTAATCCTAAAATTCAATCCCAATATCTCTATTCCAAATTAAAGCCTAGAATTTATCAAACTCCAGATTCTTTTGTGGAGTAAGCTTCATAGGTTTTATACTTTCACTCGAAACCTATAAAACCTAGGTTGTATCAATCTTATGATCACACCTAAATTCCTCTATCTCGAGTGTCGGAATTGACTAGCATTTATTCATTCAATTATTGATCACGTAATTGAAAGCATTAAGTTCAATAATCCAATTAAATTATGCGGGAAATTCTAAAAGAATTAATTCATATATTCATCAAACCCTAGCTAAACTTTCTAGCTCATGAAGAAATTCATAAAATCTAAACAATCTACAATGGAAAACATAAAGGAGAAGGTAAGAAAAACTCTTTTTGGAGTGTTGCTCGGAGTCCCCTTTGATATTTCCACGCTTTCTTCAATTGATTTCTTCCATTCTTTATGTTTGATCTCCTTTGTCTTCAGCCGTTTTCCCTTTTCTTCCACAAGAGCCCCCCTAAAATTAGGTCTTCGCACTTGTATTTATAGTGCTTTAGAGTTTAGGGACGAATTAGGGTTGAATTGGGCCAAGAAAAGATTCCAAAAATATAAAAACACATTTACCACACCAGGTGGCGTGGGCACTGCGGCGCCGCATATTCTGTTGGATTTCAGAATAGTGGGCAGGCTCCGCGGCGCCTGGTTCACTGAAAACGACAGCTACACCTTCTTTCAGTATTCTTATCATAACTTTTTATTCCGATGTCCGATTGAGGCGATTCAAGATGCGTTGAAAAGTTAACTCATCGGGCTACAACTTTGATTCAGACATCATTCTTTATGTCGATCAATTTCTATTCCAAAAATAGGTCTCAATATGAGATTAATACTCGAAGCATAACTTTTAAGTATTTGCACTTTAGTCCCCGAACTTTGGATCTCTTACAATTTAGCCATTTCTCCAAATTTGTCAACTTTTGCTTGTTTTCTTCTATCTCACCAACCTACACAACATCAAAAAACACACATAAAAACACTCTAAAACTTTCTCAAGGGTAACAAAATAATGTATTAAGTGGCATAAATATCATGAGTGTGGAGCACTCATCAAATACCCCCCAAACGTAATATTTTGCTAGTCCTCGAGCAAATACCAAACCAAGGAAAATCGTTATCATGCACACAAGCACAACTAAAACAAACCAAATCACTTAAACCAATTATGCTAGATATCTTGCCTTATTAGCTCAGGATCGAAGACATAGCGTCAATTTCATGATTCACTTCAAAGTTATAGTGCACAAGATAAATTCTCACATATTCAATGTAAAATGGGTATGTGTGAGGAGAATCAAGTGCAACATTGTACAATAATAAGTTGATCCAATTCCCGACCTTAGAAGTCAAATATTTCCTTACTTCGCTCGTGGGATTCACATACCCCCAAGTGATTATGGTAATGTTAGTGCAACCTTTAATGTTGCTGATTTATCTTTGTTTGATGTAGGTGATTCGAGGACGAATCCTTTTGAAGAGGAAGGGAATGATGGGGATCGAGGTGCTGACCAAGTTAATCCTCCCAAATATTCTCAAGATCCTTTACAAGGAATTGGTGGTCCAATGACTAGGGCAAGGACAAAGAGGATGAAAGAAGCTTTGCAAGGCTTGATTATGGAAGTGCAATACAAAGAGGTCGTGCTCGAGGATTCTAAAACAAAACTCAAAGATTCCAAAGCTTCACCAAAGATGGTCACTTATCTTTTTGTGCAAGGGATAAAATTTGGAAGGACAAGAAGAGTACAATGGCTAGTTAGGAATCTTAATTGTAATCTATAATGAATTATGGGCTTTTTATATTTTGATGAATTAGGCCCAATCCACAACTTTTGAGGCCCAACTCGTTTTTCCTTCTTCTTTGAAGCTAGGTTTCCACTTTAAAAGGAGCCACCAAGATATTTGTAAAGGGGAACGTTTTTGGAAGTAAATAGAAAAGCTCTTGCTTTGCCTTTTCTTGTGTTCTTGATGGAACGTTAGAAATTTGACTTATCAAAGGAGTGATCAACCTTTGTGGCGTCTCAAGGTTGGGGTTTTAAGGCCTTTGTTTCCTTAAGGTTCTAATCTGATCTTCTACCTCACATTCATAGCAAAAATCAGATCTGGTTTGTTCCATTTTCCATTGATATTGTGGGTTTTTTCAAGAGGGGGAATCCATCATTTGGTATCAGAGCATTGTGGTTGCTGAAAATCAGGTTGTTTATTTCCATCTCATTGTTGTGTTCTTGCTGGTGAAACTAAAAAAAAAAAAAAAAAAAACGTGGCTGGTTGTTGAGTGCTATAAGTTTCCCATTCTTGTTCTTAGTTCTAGTTTCATATTCCCTATTGATTTAAGTTCAGATTGGGGTTCATTTTCTTGAGTTTCTTGTTCTTCCTGAATTGGTTCCCTCTTAGTTTGGTCTGGTTTTGCTCTATTTATGACATTAAAAAAAAATCTGACTTTGTTGAGATGATCACCATCTAACCGATTGTTTCTCAGATTTGTTAAATTCCTTGATTCTATTAAGAACATAAAGAGGGCTGTCTTGGCTTTGAGTGGTAAAAGGCAAGAGAGATCATCAACAAAGAAAAAGCCAAAATTGAGTGAAACACGAGAGATAACAATCTGATTTGAGTGTAAACACGTGAGGGAGTGTGTGAGGAACAACACCTTTTATTTTGTTTAATTTTGCAGGTCTAAATCATGAGTAAGGAAGGAGAAGAACCACAAGAGGTCGACTTGAAATTCTTCATCAAGGCTGTTACCGACCAATTGAAATTATTGAATGCGAGATTGGATGATTTGGAGTCCTCTTCTGGCTCTAGAACACATAGAAGACCTAAGTTAGATGAAGAAGACGAAGCTGATTCCGAAGTGGAGAGAACAAGTTGTAAACGGGACAAGAAGGTTGGTTCCAAAGGAGATAACAATATAGGTAGTATAAAGATGACAATTCCGACTTTTCAAGGAAAGAATGATCCGGAGCTATACTTGGAGTGGGAAAGAAAAGTTGAGCACGTATTTGATTGTCATGATTACTCCGAGGAGAAAAAAGTAAAGCTAGCAGCCGTGGAGTTTTCAGATTATGCAAGTATACGGTGGGATCAATTGGTGATCAATAGATGTAGGAATGGTGAGAGGCCTATTCGGACATGGCAAGAAATGAAGTCGGTAATGCGCAAGAGATTTATACCTAGCCATTACTATAGAGATTTGTATAGAAAGTTGCAAGGGCTGGTTCAAGGTTCCATGAGTGTAGAGGATTATTATAAGGAGATGGAAATCGCCATGATTAGAGCAAACATAGAGGAAGACATAGAAGCAACAATGGCTAGATTCATTACCGGATTGAACAAGGAGATTGCTGATGTGATTGAGTTACAACATTACGTAGAGATGGAGGAGCTACTACACAAAGTTGTTCAATTGGAGAAACAAATCACGTCCAAGAAGTTCAGATCTGGTTCGACTTCTAGTTCTCCATGGAAATCAAATTGGAAAGACAACAAGGCCGGTCTTAGAACAAAAGAAGAAGCAAAGTCCAAGAATTCAGTTGTTGCTCCTAAAGGAAAACCAGAAACTAAAACTCTTACTAGGTCACGTGAAATAAAGTGTTTCAGGTGCCAAGGATTCGGACATATTGCTTCTGAATGCCCAACTAAAAAGGTTATGGTTGTACGGGCAAATGGAGAAGTTGAAAGTATTAGCTCAAGTAACAATGAGATGCCACCATTGGAGGATTGTTCTGATGTTGAAGTAGAAGAACATGTGCAGGGTGATTTGCTTGTTACAAGGAGAGCCTTGAGTATACAGCCTAAGGATGGGAGCATAGGAGCAACGTGAGCATATATTTCACACAAGATGCCACATGAAGGATAAGGTATGTACGTTGATTATTGATAGTGGGAGTTTTACTAATGTTGCTAGCACCTTGTTGGTAGAAAAGTTGAATTTGAAGTGGCAAATGCATCCTAAACCGTACAAGCTACAATGGCTAAATGACTATGGAGAAGTGAAGGTAAACAAGCAAGTTCGAGTACCTTTTTCGATTGGCAAGTATGAGGATGAGGTTCTTTGTGATGTGGCACCGATGTATGCTCCCATATATTACTTGGGCAACCGTGGCAATTTGATAGGAGGGTTTTGCATGATGGGTACAAAAACCGATATTCTTTTGTAATGAACAATCGAAAAGTTGTATTAGCCCCTCTCAAGCCATGGCATGCTTATGAGGATCAAATTAGGACAACACAAGAGTGCAAAATGAGAGAGAAACAAAAGTGTGAGCATGAGGAAAATAAAAAGAGAGCAAATGAGGTCGAGAGGAAAAAAAGGGGAGAGAAGTGAGCAACATGGGGAGAAGAATAAAAGAATGAGTGTCATTGCTAAAAACATGAGGGTGAGAGTGTAATGATGGCAAGGCAACAAGTACTTGTACTTATGTACAAGGATGTTTATTTTTCTACTAACGACCTTAACTCATCTTTGCCTAGTATTGTTGTGTCGTTATTGCATGACTTTGAGGTATTTCCTGAGGAGCTTCCTCATGGGTTACCTCCTTTAAGAGGAATTGAGCATCAAATAGACTTCATACCTGGTTCGGCCATACCAAATCGACCTGCTTATAGAGCTAATCCTGAGGAAACAAAGGAGATACAAAGGCAAGTGGATGAACTATTGCAAAAAGGATTTGTAAGGGAGAGTCTCAGCCCATGTTCGGTTCCTGTCCTCTTAGTTCCAAAGAAAGATGGAACATGGCGAATGTGCATGGATTGCCGAGCTATCAACCAGATTAGATGATATGCTTGATGAATTGCATGGCTCTCAAGTGTTTTCTAAAATTGATTTAAAGAATGGCTATTATCAAATTCGCATGAAAGTGGGAGATGAATGGAAAACTGCATTTAAGACTAAATATGGATTGTATGAGTGGTTAGTAATGCCTTTTGGTTTATCTAATGCACCTAGTACATTCATGAGGCTAATGAACCATGTCTTGCGTGCTTTCATGGGGAAATTTGTGGTAGTTTACTTTGATGATATTTTAGTTTATAGTAAAAATTTGGATGAACATGTGAAACACTTGCATTATGCTAATCTTAAGAAATGCACATTTTGCATGGAATCTGTCGTGTTTCTTGGATTTGTTGTTGGTTCACAGGGTATTAGTGTTGATGAAGAGAAGGTAAGAGCAATAAGGGACTGGCCCACACCTAAGAATGCAAACGAGGTGAGGAGTTTTCATGGTTTGGCAAGCTTTTATCGAAGGTTTGTTAAAAATTTTAGTTCTATTGCTGACCTTTGAATGAACTTGTTAAAAAGAATGTTGCTTTCAAGTGGGATGATGTGCATGACCGGGCTTTCAAAACTTTGAAAGATAAGCTAACTAATGCACCTTTGCTGTGTTTGCCTAACTTTGATAAAGCTTTTGAGATAGAATGTGATGCATCTGGGATTGGGATAGGAGCTGTTTTGATGCAGGATTCCAAGCCAATTGCTTATTTTAGTGAAAAGCTAAGTGGGGCAGCCTTGAATTATCCTACTTACGACAAGGAGCTTTATGTATTAGTGAGAACTCTTCAAACATGGCAGCATTATTTGTGGCCGAGGGAATTCATCATTCATTCCGATCACGAGAGCTTGAAGTTCTTGAAGACCCAAGGTAAGCTTAATAAAAGACATGCTAAGTGGTTGGAGTTCATAGAAACGTTTCCTTATGTGATCAAATACAAGCATGGGAAGGAAAACATTGTGGCTGATGCATTGTCTAGGAGGTACGTATTACTTACTTCATTGCAAACTAAATTACTTCATTTTGAACTGCTTAAGGATTTGTATGCCAATGACTCTGATTTCAGCCAAGTATGGAGTGCATGTGATAAGTGTGCGTTTGGTGATTTTTATAGGCATGAAGGATTTCTATTCAAGAAAGATAAATTGTGTGTGCCTATTTGTTCTGTTCGTGAGTTGCTTGTTAGGGAAGTCATGGGGGAGGTTTGATGGGGCACTTTGGTGTTCTAAAGACTTTAGATATATTACGTGAGCACTTTCATTGGCCTAATATGAAGCATGATGTGCAATCTGTTTGTGATAAGTGCATTACACGTAGGCAACCAAAATCTAAAGTTAGACCGCATGGCTTGTACACCCCTTTGCCTGTGCCTACTCAACCTTGGATTGATATATTTATTGATTTTGTTTTAGGATTACCAAGGACTCAAGGCAGTAAGGACAGCATATTTGTTGTTGTTGATAGGTTTAGTAAAATGGCTCATTTTATTGCATGTTCCAAAACCAACGACGCAACACATATTGCTGATTTGTTCTTTAGAGAAGTGGTTCGATTGCATGGGTTGCCTAAGACAATTGTTAGTGATAGAGATGTTAAGTTCCTAAGTCATTTTTGGCGCACTCTATGGAATAAATTAGGAACTAAACTGTTATTTTCTACTGTTGCACATCCTCAAACGGATCGTCAAACTGAAGTAGTTAATAGGACACTCACTACATTGTTACGTGCTATCATTCAAAAGAACCTGAAACAGTGGGAAAAATGTTTGCCACATGTTGAGTTTGCATATAATCGGACTGCTCATTCTACTTCTTCATTTTCTCCTTTTGAAATTGTTTATGGCCTTAATCCTTTGACACCTGTGGAGATTTTACCTTTGCCTACTAATGAACATGCTAATCTTGATGGTAAGAAAAAGGCAGATTTTGTAAAGGAGTTACATGCTAGAGTTCGGGCCACATTGAAAGGAAGAATGAACAATATGCTAAGTAAGCCAATAAGGGGCGTTTGAAGGTTGTCTTCCAACCTGGTGATTGGGTTTAGTTGCACATGCGTAAGGAGAGGTTTCCCATGCAACGAAAATCAAAATTGCAGCCTAGAGGAGATGGACCTTTTCAAGTCGTGGAGCGGATCAATGATAACGCCTACAAGCTAGATTTGCCAAGTGATTATGGTAATGTTAGTGCAACCTTTAATGTTGCTGATTTATCTTTGTTTGATGTAGGTGATTCGAGGACGAATCCTTTTGAAGAGGAAGGGAATGATGGGGATCGAGGTGCTGACCAAGTTAATCCTCCCAAATATTCTCAAGATCCTTTACAAGGAATTGGTGGTCCAATGACTAGGGCAAGGACAAAGAGGATGAAAGAAGCTTTGCAAGGCTTGATTATGGAAGTGCAATACAAAGAGGTCGTGCTCGAGGATTCTAAAACAAAACTCAAAGATTCCAAAGCTTCACCAAAGATGGTCACTTATCTTTTTGTGCAAGGGATAAAATTTGGAAGGACAAGAAGAGTACAATGGCTAGTTAGGAATCTTAATTGTAATCTATAATGAATTATGGGCTTTTTATATTTTGATGAATTAGGCCCAATCCACAACTTTTGAGGCCCAACTCGTTTTTCCTTCTTCTTTGAAGCTAGGTTTCCACTTTAAAAGGAGCCACCAAGATATTTGTAAAGGGGAACGTTTTTGGAAGTAAATAGAAAAGCTCTTGCTTTGCCTTTTCTTGTGTTCTTGATGGAACGCTAGAAATTTGACTTATGAAAGGAGTGATCAACCTTTGTGGCGTCTCAAGGTTGGGGTTTTAAGGCCTTTGTTTCCTTAAGGTTCTAATCTGATCTTCTACCTCACATTCATAGCAAAAATCAGATCTGGTTTGTTCCATTTTCCATTGATATTGTAGGTTTTTTCAAGAGGGGGAATCCATCATTTGGTATCAGAGCATTGTGGTTGCTGAAAATCAGGTTGTTTATTTCCATCTCATTGTTGTGTTCTTGCTGGTGAAACGAAAAAAAAAAAACGTGGCTGGTTGTTGAGTGCTATAAGTTTCTCATTCTTGTTCTTAGTTCTAGTTTCATATTCCCTATTGATTTAAATTCAGATTGGGGTTCATTTTCTTGAGTTTCTTGTTCTTCCTGAATTGGTTCCCTCTTAGTTTGGTTTGGTTTTGCTCTATTTATGACATTAAAAAAAAATCTGACTTTGTTGAGATGATCACCATCTAACCGATTGTTTCTCAGATTTGTTAAATTCCTTGATTCTATTAAGAACATAAAGAGGGCTGTCTTGACTTTGAGTGGTAAAAGGCAAGAGAGATCATCAACAAAGAAAAAGCCAAAATTGTGTGAAACACGAGAGATAACAATCTGATTTGAGTGTAAACACGTGAGGGAGTGTGTGAGGAACAACACCTTTTATTTTGTTTAATTTTGCAGGTCTAAATCATGAGTAAGGAAGGAGAAGAACCGCAAGAGGTCGACTTGAAATTCTTCATCAAGGCTGTTACCGACCAATTCAAATTATTGAATGCGAGATTGGATGATTTGGAGTCCTCTTCCGACTCTAGAACACATAGAAGACCTAAGTTAGATGAAGAAGACGAAGCTGATTCCGAAGTGGAGAGAACAAGTTGTAAACGGGACAAGAAGGTTGGTTCCAAAGGAGATAACAATATAGGTAGTATAAAGATGACAATTCCGACTTTTCAAGGAAAGAATGATCCGGAGCTATACTTGGAGTGGGAAAGAAAAGTTGAGCACGTATTTGATTGTCATGATTACTGGAGTGGGAAATTTTCCTTTCTGTTGGGACTGTAATGCAGTTGCTATCTGACCAATTAGCACCTCCTAATTCTTCACTGGACTCATCTTTGTTGAACTTTGACCTGGTCTCTGAAATGAAGGTTCCCAAAATATCCTCAAATGATGGCTTTTCTTCGGAAGAGGCCTGATTATTGAACCCAGATGGTGGTTGTAGCACGTTAGCATTGTTACCATAAGAGAGATTCTCATGGTTTCACAGTCCTGGATGGTATTAATTTGCTGAGTAGTTTCCTCTCTGATTAAAGTTTCTGCCATCACATACTGGACTTGCTCCTTTTCTTACTTGGACTCCTGGTATGAAGTAGACGCGGTCATGATAGAGTCTACTTTCTTCTGAGTTTCATGTGATGTTAATGCAGCTATTTGAGTGGTTAGAGATGACATCTGAGTTGCAAGGGCTGTGATAAGACCTCATAAAGGCCAGCGACTTTCTTAGCACTTGAACACTCACTTGGCCGTTGATAGCTATTAGTAGCTATCTCATCCAATAATGAATAAGTAACATCCGGAGTCTTGGACATCAAAGTTCCTCCTGTTGCAGAATCCAATATTGTCCTTGTTTGACCATTCAGCCCGTTTTAGAAGAGTTCGATTTGCACCCTACTCTGATAACCATGCCGAGGACATCTTCTAAGTAGATCTTTGAATCTCTCCCATGCCTCATAAAATGGCTCGATATCAGATTGTCTGAATTGACCAATTTCACTCCGCAATTGAGCTGCCTTGGAGGGTGGAAAAAAAATTTGTTAGAAATTTCTGAGCTAACCCCTCCCAAGTTGTGATGAATCCATATGACAAAGATTGGAACCATGCTTTGGCTTATCTCTTAAGGAGAAGGAAAATAAGCGAAGTCTGATGGCGTCTTCAGTAACACCATTCGTCTTGACGGTATCACAAATTTCGAGAAAGGTTCCCAAATGAGCATTTGGATCTTCTGCTGCAGCTTCCCCAAACTGATCTATAGCGGAGCATCCGATGGCTAAATAGTTATCATTGACAATGGGCCTAACATAGTCCCGAATAACTCTTTGTTGATTATTTTCATTAGCTGCTCTTGCATCCTGTTCAGCCATTGCTTCACGTTCGTCTCTCTGTATACCCCTTAGATGGCGAAATGTGCATTCTGGTTCAAGATCAAGAGGTAATAGGTCGATGTTTCTCGCCATTCGCATAAACAGCTGAAATTAAAAAAAAAAACAAAACTATCAAAGATAAAAATAGAATAAATAAAAACAAAATTAAAAATTAAAATTAAAATAAAAGCTAATTGGTAATAATATTAGTAAAAATCAAATTAGACAATCCCCGGCAACGGCGCCAAAAACTTGTCACGCGTTTTCTACAACGTGAATTTATGCCGCAAGTGTACGGTGTCAAGTTTTGTAATATAATGATTGAGTTAAGAGTGTTGAACCCACAGGGATTGTAATTCAATTTCCACCAATTAATATAATTGTATAACTTCTATTTTATCTAGACAAATGATAAATGGTTGAATGATTGTTTTAAACTAATCAAAAGTAATATGCGACGACAAAATTGTAGAATATAAAATTATAAAATGAGAAAGCCTACGGAATGATTTCACCTAACTTTCAATTATGATTCAATGAATTCAAATTATTCCAATTGATTTTCCCATATTGAAAAGCAAGAATCCTATTGTATTTCTCTCCCCTCTTTCGAGTTGCGATTAGAAATTAATCCTAAAATTCAATCCCAATATCTCTATTCCGAATTAAAGCCCATAATTTATCAAAGTCCAGATTCTTTTGTGGAGTAAGCTTCATAAGTTTTATACTTTCTTTCAAAACCTACGTTGTGTCAATCTTATGATCAAGCCTAAATTTCCCTCTCTCGAGTGCCGGAATTTACTAATCTATTCATTCAATTATTGATCAGATAATTGAAAGCATTATAATCATAATACAATTAAATATAAGTGGGAAATTTCAAAAGAAATAATTCATGTATTCATCAAACCATAATCTCAAGTTGGCTACATCAACCACTAGCTAAATTATTTAGCTTATGAAGAAATTCATAAAATCTAAACAATCTACATTGGAAAACATAAAGGAGAAGGTAAGAAAAACTCTTTTTGGAGTATTGCTCGAAGTCCCCTTTGATATTTCCATGCTTTCTTCAATTGACTTCTTCCATTCTTTGTGTTGCCTCCTAAGCCATCTTCTCTCCCTTGAAGTCTTCAAACTTGTACTTATAGCCTCAATAGATAATAACACGGATTGGAGTTGGGCCAGCCCGAAAAAAATATAAAAATCTGGGCGCCGAGGAGCCCAGATTGGGCTCCTGGGCGCCGTGTCTTCTGTTGATTTTCAGCATTGTGGGCGCCAAGGCGCTCACCTTGGGCGCCGCAGCGCCCGGTTCACTGAAAATAGTATCTACACATTTTTTCAGTATTTTTATCGTAACTTTCATTCCGATGTCCGATTGACACGATTCAAGATACGTTGGAAATGTAACTAATCGGGCTACAACTTTGATTCAGACATCATTATCCAATTCGATCATTTTCTGCGCAAAAAATGGGTCTTAATATGAGACTAAAACTTCAGAGCATAACTTTTCGGTTGGAAATTGATTTGTGATCATCTTTTGACTAAATTTGATCCCTTTGACGTCTTCCTTTATCCAATTGACTCTGAGCACTCTCAAATCTTCATCGTGAGGTTCGACACAACTTTTGAGTATTTTCACTTTAGTCCCTGAACTTTGGATCTCTTACAATTTAGCCATTTCTCCAAATTTGTTAACTTTTGCTTACTTTCTTCAATCTCACCAACCTACATCACAACATCAAAATACACATAAAAACACTCTAAAACTTTCTCAAGGATAACAAAATAATGCATTAAGTGGCATAAATATCATGAGTGTGGAGAATCTAAGTTCTCTATTTCAAACTATAATCATGAATCAACCTACTCATGTACAATGTTACAATCAACTCACATGCATAAATATTTTCCGTTTCACATGAATAAGCAAAAATATTAATTCAAACACATAACTTATCCACAATTCATAAACCAAAACATGTTCTCAATTACATACACCAATGCTGGTAAATCTAACTCACACAAACATGCAAAAAATGTGTAATAAAAATAATTTTTTTTGTTCATGCACACAAATCACTCAAAACAAAAAAATAAAAATAAAAATAAAACCACGACAATTAGACAATTTATAATACACCCCCAAACTTAAATTAAACATTGTCCTTAATGTAAAATTATAGAAAAATGAGGAGATTTCCCTGAATTGTCTATATTGCCCGTGGCGTTTTGGTGTTGATGATGCTGAAGTCGATGAATGTTTCTTTTTATCTTTTTCCCCCCCAAACTTGAGATGTATCCCTTTTTCTCCTTGTCAATGTTGGTTTGGATGTTTAGCGACGTCATGTTCCTGAAAAATGAAATTTCAGATATTAATTACATGGAATAAGTGTTACTTAGTTCAAACATCTAACGACCAACTTAATTGCTCAATGACCTAAGGAGAATGGGATATGGATGAAGAATTCTCAAAAAAACTATAAAATAAACTAAACTATCCTATAATTCAAAAGCAAAATAAATGAATTAGTAAAAAGGAAGAAAGCTTGGGTTTCCTCCAAAGAAGTGCTTGTTTATAGTCATTAGCTTGACTTTGACAATTGCATCATGGAACTTTGAAGAAAGTTTGTGATGCCTTGCTCATTTTGCTTCTTTTGCCTTTGCTCCACTCTTCGTTGATTTTCCAAAATTTTACATTGCCTCCTCCAATGTGATATGGCTTGTTTATTCTATCCGATTCAAATTCGACTATGTAGACTTCTTGTTCCTCCTCAAGCTTAATCATAAATTCATTTGTTAGACAATCAGTTTTTGTAATATAATGATTGAGTTAAGAGTGTCGAACCCACAGGGATTGTAATTCAATAGAAACCAAGTACTATAATTGTATAACTTCTATTTTATCTAGACAAATGATGAATGGTTGCATGATTGTTTTAAACTAATCAAAAGTAATATACGACGACAAAATTGTAGAATATAAAATTATCAAAATGAGAAAGCCTAGAGAATGAGTTCACCTAACTTTCAATTATGATTCAATGAATTCAAATTATTCAAATTGATTTTCCCATATTTAAAAGCAAGAATCCTATGGTATTTCTCTCCCCTCTCTCAAGTGCCGGCTAGAAATTAATCCTAAAATTCAATCCCAATATCTGTATTATGAATTAAAGCCTAGAATTTATCAAAGTCTAGATTCTTTTGGGGAGTAAGCTTCATAGGTTTTATACTTTCTCTAGAAACCTATAAAACCTAGGTTGTGTCAATCTTATGATCACACCTAAATTTCTCTCTCTCGATTTCCAGAATTGACTAACGTCTATTCATTCAATTATTGATCAAGTAATTGAAAGCATTAAATTCATGACACAATTAAATATATGTGGAAAATTCTAAAAGAATTAATTCATATATTCGTTAAACCATAATCTCAAGTCGGCTATATCAAACCCTAGCTAAATTGTCTAGCTCATGAAAAAATTCATAAAATCTAAGCAATCTACAATGGAAAACATAGAGGAGAAGGTAAGAAAAACTCTTTTTGGAGTGTTGCTCGAAATCCCCTTTGATATTTTCACGCTTTCTTCAATTGATTTCTTTCATTCTTTATGTTTGATCTCTTTTGTCTTCAAATGTTTTTCCCTTTTCTCTCACAGGAGCCCCCATAAAATTAGGTCTTCTCACTTGTATTTATATAGTGTTTTAGAGTTTAGAGACGAACTAGGGTTGAATTGGGCCAAGAAAAGATTCCAAAAATATAAAAGCACATTTTCCACACCTGGCGGTGTGGGCGCTACGGCACCGCGTATTCTATTGAATTTCAGAATAGTGGGCGCTATAGCACCTGGTTCGCTGAAAACGGCAGCTACACCTTCTTTCTGTATTTTTATCATAACTTTCTTTTTAGATATCCGATTGAGGGAATTTTAGATGCGTTGGAAATCTAAATCATCGGGTTACGACTTTGATTCAAACATTATTCTCCAATTCGATCATTTTACATTCCAAAAGTAGGTGTCAATATGGGACTAAAACTCTGGAGCATAACTTTTCGGTTGGAAGTTGATTTGTGATCATCTTTTGACTAAATTTGATCCTTTTGACATCTTCCTTTATCCAATTTACTATGAGCACTCTCAAATCTTCATCATGAGGTTCGGTACAACTTCTAAGTATTTGCACTTTGGTCCCCGAACTTTGGATCTCTTACAATTTAGCATTTTCTCCAAATTTGTCAACTTTTGCTTATTTTCTTCTATCTCACCAACCTACATCACAACATCAAAAAACATACATAAAAACACTGTAAAACTTTCTCAAAGGTAACAAAATAATGCATTGAGTGGCATAAATATCACTCATCAGTTATACGTATCTGAAACTGGATTGTTCTGTTGATGTTGTCCCCATTATACGAAGTCCACTTGTTCCATACCTTGTGCTAAAATTGGGCAATATACCGTGTTGTGATATGCTCTACACTCCTCACAACTTGGCTTTTTGGCTTGTGCAACATTAGCTGTCACAATATGCTCTCAACCTTATGGGAAAATGAGTCTATTTTCACGGACAAAGCTGAGTAAGCATCCACCTCGTATACACCTGGCGCTTTCCTTTGAACAACCCGTTCAAAAGCTCACATTACTGAAGTAGTCGTCACTGTCTCGAACAATTTCAATGCGTCATCATCTTTGTTGATAATGAACCATTAGAAGAAGAATATACTATGCTTTTGAATGATGGAAGTAATCTCGTATAGAAGTATTCAACCTGGAGCCCCTTGCTGATACCATGATGAGGACACTTCCTAAGAGTATTCTTGAATCTGTTCCAAGCTTTGTCAAAAGATTCATAATCACCTTGACGGAAAATAGAGATGTCATGCTTCAATTTTGCAATTTTGACCGGTGAAAAGAATTTTGTGCAGAATTTCTAAGCTAGGTCGTTGTGAGAATAGCCTTAGTCTGATAGCATCATCCAAGATACCCAGATATCGGAAATGTTAACACATCTCCAAGAATCTAGAGACGTGTGTATGGGGGTTTTCTTCAACTCTGTTATAAAACTGATGTCCATTCTAGAATAGATGTATGACATTGGTCTTCAACTAGAAGTTAGGCTGCCCAAACGGAGTGTAGAAGATACTGGATTGACTCCGAATGATTTGCGGTGTCATAAAATCTCCAACCAACATGTTTCCCTCATCAGCATTTACCTTCATTGACTTGAACCACTTGTTCGTTTTGCCCGTTAGCCATTTGTTGTATTGTTCTTGCTTCTTTTTGCCTACGATGAAAGGTGCATTCGATTTCTGGATTAGTTGGAAACAAATCACCATCAAGCAACCTTTGCATACAAGACCTGAAAGAAGATCAAAAGTAGTACTTAGATAAACTACTAAAAAAACTAACTAAAGTAAAATAAAAATAATAATGTTCAAATTAGTGTCAAGATAAATAAAATTAAACTAAATTCAATCCCCGACAGCAACGCCAATAACTTGTTTACGAAAATATATTTCGAATAAAAACAACCGCAAACCGCAAGTGTACAGTTTGTTAACAAGTATTAAAGTTGACTTTTTTGAGTTCGAGTATCGTCCCACAAAAATTGATTAGTTCAAATTCCTATTACCTTGACCTTAACCGAAACTAGAATAAAATGACGTGTTGGTTTTGACGAAATTATATCTAGAATAATACTAGGTATGCAGTTATAAATGATTAACTAAATTAAATGCAAACGGCATTAAACGTAAGTAAGAGTGTTTTAATTTATGATAAATGTACTAGGATCACGAATCTTTTAAGTAATAATCTTTTTAAACCTAGTTTTACACTTGGACACACGATTAAAATATTGACTTTAAAATTTTCAATTAAAATATAAATTCAAAATTTTAAAATTCAAAGAAAATAATGCTCAAACTAACTACATCAATATTTAAAGCAAGCACTTGAAACAAACAACGTCCAAAACAAATTTTTTATTTTTATTTTTCACAGGCGGGTTTGGGGTAGGGCATTTCGCCCTATTCGGGGCGGGACGGGTTTTTTTTGCCATCACTAAGTCAAACATATTCTCATATATGACCCGACTATATCACTATGACGGATGTGAACATACAAGAATGTATGAGTTTTTATGAATATTTAAAGATTCACATATGGCATAGTGGTATATTTATATCTCCTATTGGACTCTATGATGATTTATACCCTGTCGAACCTATTTTTCTTCTTTCTAATGCATGAAATAAGTCACAACACTCGCACAATTAACGTGCACAATAATGGTGGAGAAAATTAATCAATATAAACCATTCAAATAGTCAAAATGTGTTTTTATTGTCAAGAATGTAAAACTAAGAAATAAAAATCATATTACATAGTTCATCGTTCCCTAGTACAAAATTAACATAGCCTAACATGATGGAAAGAAGAAAATCAGAAAAAACAATGAAGAAACGACTTCGAATTGAATTCTTGACTTTAATCTTCGCTTTGTGGTGCTGTTCTTCGCATTATTGCTCTTTTTCTCATCTCAAAACCCTTATGGATATGTTGTATATCATTCTGGATAGTTCTAGGGTTTAAATATGTATCCAAAGATTTGTTTCCATAAATATTTACTCGAATAAGGAAATCAGAATTTTCGCATCAAAAACTAACCATGCGACAACTTTGTTTAATACTATGCGACTACATAGGTTCTTGTGCTATGCGACCGCATAGCATTAGGAACTACCAAATTCTTGCAATTTGATCCTCGAACTCCGTTTCGTCATTCTTGACCTCTTCTCCCACTTGTTCTTTTTCTATAGCTTCATTCCTTAGCTCAATTTGACATTTGCATCTTCACATCTTCAATTCCTCTTTCGGGTTATCTTTCGATTATTTGTATCTTGATCTCTGAACTTTGATTTTCTTTCGTTTTAGTCATTTTTTCACTTGTTTCTCCTAAATTCCGCCTCATTCATCAATGTTTTCCTGCAAAGGTAAATTACATTGAATGAAGATTCCACATATTTATTAACAATTATCCACATTTGTGGCCCAAATAAGTATGTAAAATGCACTTATCATGCATGCATTTATATTTTATGTGTATCATATGATAGATGTATATAAAATAACCTATAACCTATGTCGATGAACGTTTAGTGTACATCCAAGTTATGGTAGAAGTGGTAGTAGGTAGAATAGTTGGTAGGAAAATACTTTTGTAATGAATCAAATGATGGCTTTATATAGCCAGCGCGCAACACCACATTTGGATGATTGAAATCTCTACCTTTCCTCCTTTTTGTTGTTTTAAACCATTAGTGGTATTAGAGCCATAACTGGTCTTAGAACAAGCTGCAAACCGACAGCTTTTGAGAGGAAACCAGTGAGCTACCTTCACAGATATAGCCGAGTGTTTGGCGAGTGAATGAAATGGCTTCAAGTGGTTTCTCTGCCCCATTGCCTTATGTGTTTACTGGGGGAAATTATGATTTTTGGGCTGCAAAAATGAAAGCTTACCTAAAAGCTTATGGTTGGTGGAAAATCATAGAGATGGGAACAGAGCCACCACCATTAAGAGCTAATCCAACCATTACTCAGTTGAAGCAGCATAGTGAGGAGATAGCTCAGAAGTTGAAGGCCCTTTCTTATATTCAATCAGCCATTTCAAATGTTATTTTCACCGGGATTATAAACTGTAAAACATCAAAGGAAGCTTGGGACAGATTGAAGAAAGAGTTCAGAGGCAATGAAAGAACTAGGCAGATGCAAGTATTGAACTTCAGAAGGGAGTTTGAAATCTTGAAGATGAAGGACTTTGAAACTATGAAGGAATTTGCTTAGAGGTTGATGAAGGTAGTGAACTAGATAAGGCTGCTGGGAGATGACTTACCAAACAAGATGGTAGTGGAAAAGGTATTGATAAGCTTACCTAAAAAGTTTGAATCCAAAATCTCTTCTCTTGAAGACTCTAGAGACTTGGCTAGCATATCTTTGGCTAAACTTGTGAATGCTCTTCAAGCTATAGAACAAAGAAGGCTGTTCAGGCAAGAAGAACAGGTTGAAGGAGCTTTGTTTGTAAAGGAAAAAATAAAGCTCAAACCAATTTTGGAGTAAAGAAACCACAAAACGAGAAGAAGGAAGTTGAAACCAAAGGCTCAGGTAAGGATACAAAGTATCATCCATGCCCTCATTGCAAAAGGAAAGGCCATTCTCCAAAGTGGTGCTGGTTCAGACCTGGTGTACAATATAGATCCTACAAGTAGTTTGGTCATGTGGAGAAAGTCTGCAAAAACCAAAAGGAAAAGAAGGAGTTGCAGCAGGCCAAGGTAGCAAAAGATTAGTAGGAGGAGCACCTTTTTTCAGCCATAAACTCAGAGTTAGCAGCATGGTTGAAACTTGGTTGCTTGACAGTGGCTACACTCATCATATTATTGATGATGCTTGTGTATGTGATATCTATCAATTTGGAAAACAAACCAGGTTGCCTTTCCCTAAAAATCAATCAAGAAGAGCATTAAGTAAGCTGCAATTGGTTCATTCTGATGTGTGTGGTCCAATGAGAACTTCAACCTTGAATGGCAGCAGATACTTTGTCCTCTTTATAGATGATTTGACAAGAATGTGTTGGGTTTATTTTTTGAAAATGAAGTCAGAGGTGCCTGTAGTATTTCAGAGATTTAAAAGCTTTGTGGAGAATGAAAGTGATTGTAAGATAAAAGCCATAAGGACAGACAATGGGACTAAATATACCAGCAACCAGTTTGACAGATTTTGTGAGGAAGTAGGAATCAAACACAAGTTAACCATTCCTTACCTTAGCAAAATGGAATCTATGAAAGGCAAAACAGGACAGTCATGAAAATGGCAAGATGTTTGATGCTGGATAAGAAAGTGCCAAATGAATTCTAGGCTAAGGCAGTAAACACAGCCATTTATCTTCTTAACAGGTTACCTACAAAGACCTTGGATAAATTAACTCCTTATGAAGCCTGGTATGCAGTTAAGCCAAATGTTTCTCACTTGAAGGTGTTTGGGAGTATATGCTATATTCACATACCAGATGTAAACCGTGGCACAATCAACTGCTAAAGCTGAATACATAGCAGCATCTGAAGCAACAAATCAGGCTATTTGGGTGAGGAAATTGATGGAGGATCTGGGCATAAACAACCTGAGGCAACAACCATTCTTTGTGACAACCAATCAACAGTGTTATGGTGAAAGAGGTTGAGTTGAAGCATATAAAGATCAAATACCATTTCATCAGGGATGCTCAAGAAATGAAAGAGGTTGAGCTGAAGCATTGCAGTTCTGAGGATCAAATTGCTGATATACTAACTAAAGCTTTGCCTAAGGAAAGATTCGAAACATTGAGAGAAAGTCTTGGTGTTTCCAACAAAAGTGTCAAGGAGGAGTGTTGATGAACGTGTGACACTTTTGTTGTCAAACCAATGCCTTTTGTTATCATTTGTTCTATATATTTTGTACTCTATATTAGCCTAAGTTATATATTATAACTTATGCTAGTTAGAACCTGCAACAAGTTAGTGTGCAGCCAAGTATGGTAGAAGTGATAGTAGGTAGAATAGTTGGTAGGAAAATACTTTTGTAATGAATCATATGATGGCTTTATATAGCCAGCCGTGTAACACCACATTTGGATTATTGAAATCTCTACCTTTCCTCCTCTTTGTTGTTCTTAAACCATTAACCTAGTATCTCTTTGGGTTAATGTGTAATTAGAGTCCTAAGCCGTGTAACATAGAACGATTAAATAAGGATTGATTTCAAATAACAGAAGTTTGGAATATATATTAAGCAAATGATTTTTCCTAGTCAAACATTGCAACCAACACGTGAATTACCTACAAAAATTATCAATGGTTAATAGGATTACAAATAATTCAAATGGAAATCAATTAAAACAAATCCCAAATACTTTTATCCTAATCCAAAAAAAAAATCAAATTTCATTTATCGCACGTGGCTGCCAAAAGTTCTGTTATTTGCTTAATTAACTTTAATTAAATATGTGTTATTTAATATCATTTGCCTAACTTATTCGAAATGACTTTTTATGCAGTCCAAAATGCACTATTTAATACTAGCAACTAAACGAGCCCTTATTGATAGGGAATATTGATCAACAAGAATTTGCACATATTGTCATAATATTTAATTGCATTGAAACGGATTAATAAGAGGGATTTGAGGTCTCTATAATCTTTTCATCTAAATTTACAAAGGCTTCATAATTTGATTGTTAGAATCGTTAGTTTAATTAGTTGATTAGTATAAATGATTCAGCGACTTTGGCTATTCGATTAGAGTTAAAATTGATTGATACTAAATTAAGTACATAGTTCTCACGGGAGCGATACTTTACTCTTCACTTTATTACTGGTTCGCGATACTGTACACTTGCAGAAAATTAGAACGATCACCTTTGAAGCCAAAGATGTTGAGGATGAAGAAAGTGAGGGTGATGAAACATATGGCCATGCTCACCAAATAGTTTAAGAAATTCCTAAAGAGCAATTGAAAAAGAAGAAATCCAAAACCTCAAACACAACAAAAGAAGAGGTTTTTCAACAACTTAAGGCAAAATCCAACTTTATCTATGGAGAGAACTCAAAACCCTATTCAATAGCATGAATGTGAAGGATTAGGACACGTAGCTACTGAATGTGCTAACACTGAAGAAGTCCCAATCCAAGAAGGCAATGAATATCACATAGAGCAAAGATAAGGATAGAGAGTCAACTCAAACAATGAGGACAGAACTAATGATAATCAACTAACCTCAATCACTGTCAACCTTCAATCTTATACTAATTCTCTACAATTGTTGCATGTAGGTACAAACTCACTGACCAGAGACATGGCCAGACTAAGTCATGTATGTTAGGAATGCATGATATTGGGAAGGAATCTAGAAACTGAACAAGAGAAGGTCACAGTTCTTTCAATTATGGAGTTAATTGAAAAAAAGTGATGTGGTTGCGACTAAAAAGGAGATTCTATCCAAAGTTCTAAAAGAAAAAAAATCAAGTTTTAGAGCTTTTTGCTGAACTGGGTCACACTAAATAGAGTTAAACAATTGACCATTGGATCTGTTCGCCTAAGTAAAGTCCTTAGCTATGGAAGAACATCAAGTATAAAAGAAGGCTTAGGCTATGAAGGGAAAGAAAAAGAGAAAGAACCTACTCAGTTGAAGTTTGTTAAAAGAAACTAGATATGATAAAACAAAAGGTCAGATCTCTGAAGTTGCAGCTAAAGTACCAGATAGAACCTCTGACGCCAAGATAGTAGTAATGTCTCATTCACAACAGTAGGTTCTTACTACGTCCAAACAGTTTACTCATATCATTCTATCAGATTATTAGGTAAAGTATCGCTTTTAAGACTAGAGAGGTAAGACATGGTACAATATCATATGTGATTTCTACAATAAGTATGGACATGATTCACCTCACTATTTACTTCACAAGAAATAACATGTCACAAAAAGAGTTTACTTGCTTGCTGGCACTTTAAAGCAAAATCTTAGTGATAGAATAAAGTAAGTTTAGGTAAGAAAAAATTATCTTAATTGCTATGTTGTTAATTTCGCTAATAAATTCATTGTGCCCAACTTTTGGTATTTTGACAACGGCTGCTCGACACATGACTAGTAACAATTTTATGCTAACCAACTATAAAAGTCAGACATGTGATATGGTCACTTTTAGGGATAGTGTCCAAAGTAAATTGAGAATCTAGATACTATTATGATAGATCGATTACCTATTTTGATTGATGTTCTATTTGTTGCTGACTTAAAAGCTAACCTGATTAGTGTTGGTCAACTCTTAATGATGAGCTCATGAATTAGTTTACTAAAATTACATGTAAGATTTTAAAAAATTATGGTAGTTGTGTCCTACATAGCAAGGTCTAGTGATAAATGATATTTACTCGAATCTAAAATTTCTTGTCATGTTACAAAAGTTGATTTTACAGACCTATGGTTTAAGCAGTTGGAACACCTGAACTATGGAGATCTTGTCAAACTCAATAAACCCAATGCAGTAAGAAAAGTTCCTAAGCTCACAGAAAAACCTGAAGGTATGTGTGGCTCATACTAGAAAGGTAACAAACTGAAACTGTACACAAACAAGGTGAATTTCTTGCTACCTTTCACAATCTTGAATTCTATATTTGAACTTGATGGGGCCAATTCACACTACAAGCCTCAGTGGTTAAAGTGACATTTATATGGTTGTTGATAATTTCTCTAGTTATATTTGGGTAGACTTCTTAAGTGAGAAATCTGATATTTTTGAAAGATTCACGTTCTTATGTAAAAAATTGATCACTGAAAAATACTTTGAGTAGACTAAAATTGTAAAAATTAGGAGTGATCATGTTAAAAAATTTGAAAATGCTAGCTTTTCTAAATTTTGTGAAGAGTATGGTATTTTTCGCGAGTCTTCTGCTCCTAAAATCCCTAAGCAAAATAGAGTGGTAGAAAGGAAGAATAAGTCCTTACAAGACATGGTTGGGGTGATGTTAAATAGTAAGAAACTCCCTCTTAAATTGTTAGCTAAAACTATAAACACTACTTGCTACATCCTAAATCATGTGTCATTAATAACTAGTACCTCACAAACCCTTATGAAACTTGAAAAGGTAGAAAACTAGATCTAAAGTATTTTTAAACATTTGGAAGCAAGTGTTATGTATTTTAGATAGGGAACATTTGGAGAAGTTTGAGTGGTGAGGAAACGTTCACTGGTTACTTAGAAAATAATCGTGCTTATAAAGTATATAACATGAGGACTAAAACTATTGTTGAATCCATTAATGTTGAAATTGATGATACTAATGATTTTTCTCTTATTCATAAGAACCTAAGATTTAGAAATTGGAAGAACAAATTGAAGATACTCAAAATACTCAGGAAAATTGTTCTACAAATTCTGGAAATAATAGTCAAACAGAACTTTCAGTACTCGGTTGTGTTGATTCTGAACTAGCTACTGCACGTATTGATCCGCCAGAAGAATGCAGTAAACTGCAGAATAGAAGGCTACCTCACACTTGGATCCAAAAGGCACATCCACTGCACAATTTGCTCTTGAACCGTGGAGATTGAATGATGACCCGACAGATAATTTCCACAGAACTCGCTAATGCTTGCTATATGATTACTCCCAAAGAATAATGCGGTAGTCGTTTTGCAACTTTGGGGTGCCGTATCCACAGGGAGATGGAAAAATTATGAAGAATTCCAAAAAGGGATGAATTATCCTCTTCAATGTGTAGTAAAATTCAATGTTTGAAATGTGAAATTAGAATCAATAACTTGAGGTAGTGAAGTGTCGGAATTCCTTCAATTGGATTGGATCGATCACATCAACTATTCATTTTATAACTCAATTAGAGAATTTATATCACAACTCTCTAATCGAAGGATTTATCGTGAAAACCAACTTAATTCACAAATACGATCCTAAAATCTAGACTTATGATATATTCGCACAATTTCATTGGAACAATATCAAAGATCGACCATATACATTAAGCGTAAGTCAGTAATCAATCCGCCAATAAAGTAATATTGAGATTAAAATTCAAAAATTATTTCAATCATTCAATAGAAAGAGCACGACTAGATCTATAAAGGACTTGATAAAAGTTAAACCAATCTCAACAATAAGTAATTGAAATTGAAACTTAACAAATAGTTTAATTTAACAATGGAAAAAAGTCTAAATATTAGAATCCATGAAATATCTCATAAATGTTAACCGATTTCAATGTAAATTAATGAAAAGAAAAGTCTAAATATTAGAATTGTTCAACCATGAAAAGAGCAATTACATGAATAAATTGATACGAAATCTCGGAATCCAACGAGTTCCTTCTTTGCTTCACCTTGGTTTTTAGTTCCTCATGAGTTTCTTGAGTAAAAATAGATGAAAGAATAATGGATAATGAGGAATAATGCGTTCTGGGCTCTTTTAGGGTTGAGAAATCATGCCACAATAAGTTATCGTAAGTGTTGGAATCAATTTCGGAAACTGAAATTTCGCGCACATAAATGACCTATGCGACCGCAAGATATAAACATATGCGATTGCATGGAACAAAGAATTGCTACCCTTGAATTCTCGGGAAAGGACCATGCGGCCGCATGGATTTATAACCATGCGACCGCATGGTTGTAGTGTTTACCCACCGGACAACTTTCAGTATTTTGACCATATATTCCTCTACCGATGTCCGATTGAGGTGATTCAAGATGAGTTGGAAACCTAACTCCAACAGCTACAACTTCGATTCAGATATCATCTTAGAATTCGATCATTTTCCATGCCAACAACTGGTCTCAAAATGAGGCTGAAAATCGGTGCAAAACTTTTCAGCTTAAAATGTGATAAAGTTTTGGTTATAGTTCATCCTTTTGACTCCTTTCTTCATCCAATTGACCTCTAACACTCTCGAATCTTCATCAAAATGTTGGAAAATAAGTTTAGATTATTTTAACTTTAGTCTCTGAAGTTTCACTTTCTTCCATTTTGGTCCTTTTTCACTTATTTCTCCTTATTTCGCTACAATCATCTCTTTGTCCTGCAAAACGTAAATTACATAGAATTAAACTATATTCCAACATATTAATCGATAATTTTTCATGTTTTGACAGTACGATAAGTGTGTAAAAATGCACTTATCAAACTTCCCAAACTTGAACTATTGTTTGTCCTCGAATAAAAGAATATAACTCAACTCTATGTACAACATGGTCCAACAACATACCGTGTCTCAGGATTGGAATTTGGTAATCAAACAAATGAACAATTACAGCAGTGCAAAAATTAAATAAATCTCCACCTATTACATGCATAACCCGACGTGTGTGTGTGAAAACTTATGTCAACATATTAAGATTGTGATTGGTTCAACACCTGACCCATAGTAGTCAAATATATCTCTACCTACCTCGCTCGAGAGATACACACCCCCCCAAACTTATGTTTTTCACTCAATTTTCTCGGAGTGCATCTTAAGTTGAATTTATTCAATTCTATTCTTACCCTCTCTTAGTTTGGATAAACCTCACTCTTACAAGTCCACACTTCAACAAGTCGAGATTCTCTTATATTTTTTATTGCTTCAACCCTTAAGACTAAAATAAGTTATTTGGTTCTCATCAAATGTGTAGTTTTGTCAACCAAATACCTGGGGCTTAATCAATGTCTTTGAATATTTTTATTTTTTTTCATTTTCATGTTTTCTTCAATTTTATTTTTTTAGTATCTTTTCATTTGCTTTCTATATAACCCATATAACGAGTTTTAGGCCGATGACTCCCAAGTCAGATGACCATAGGGCACCAGGTTTTAAATCAACCTCATAGGCTTAATCACCCGAGTTATATCGACTCGAAAAGATGCTTTTCATGTACTCAAAGATTAGTGCAATGCCCATTTTCTTTTAGACATCCACTTTCTAAAACTAACATCTAATTTAAAATTTTCACCTTGTTTTCATCTCATTGGGTTTTAGACAATCCACACAAGAGTTTCATGCACGGAATCCCTACTCATCTCAATATTTTTCTGTAACAGTTCAATCATCTCCAAACGTTACTATAGTTGGATTATGAAGTAATACACTAGAGGTTACTTAGGTTTAGTTACTACATTCAACTATCCTCTACATAATGAACCGCATCGCTAACTCAATATGCCAAACATGAGTAATGTGCATAGAAAATGTCAAGTTTTACATAAACAGATTTAGATTAATCTAATACTACACTATTTTCATTATTCACAGCTGATACTTATTCCAATAATCACATCATATCCGGCATAGTAATCAAACCCACACAAGCATACAAAACTATGATTATAATCTAATGCTAAGAGACAAAATCTAGAAATAAACTAATTTTTTTTTCAAACAAACATGCAAATATTGCAGTAAAATGATGAATGTTCCACCACCAAACTTAATTGAAACTCCATGACACTTATGCAAATCACATGCAATTCACAACAAAATCCAACAGATCTTCCCCCCAACTAAAGTTTTGCATTGTCCTAAATTTATAAAACATGAAAGCCATATGAAATATCACAAAAATGATACAGTGAATGCACATAAACTTGAATGATAGGAAACCTGAAAGTACTCAATAGACTGGTAATACAAAGAAAATGACAGAAATTAACTAGAATATAAATGTAAAATTAAACAGCAAAAGAAAGGAATGAACTCCCCTTGGGTTGCCTCCCAAGTAGCGCCTTTATTTATTGTCGTTGGCTCGACCCAAAGTTTCTTCCTTCAGACCGCATCCAGCAAGCGTAGTTTCAATTTTCTTTACAGTGCACTCAGCTCATTGGACATAATCACCAGTGATGTTCCTCCGCCTCCATCAAATACATGCGTGAGGTGACTAGAGGAAAGCTTAAAATCAAGAGTTGGGACCTGCAACACAAAAGGTAAAGTCCTCTCATTAGAAACTGGCAATGTAAAATAATAACTATTACCTGACTCTTGATCCTCCCTCTCAAGATGTTTACTGATGGCGACGTCCAATCCATTCGATTCTAGAATTTCCTGTGCTGGTCTAAGAAATATATTATCAGCTACCTCCTGAGTGAGTGCATCAATCATGTAGGTTTGATGAAACTCGTCATCTTCCATTGGCTGCTTTGTGATGTGGAAAATATTGACTTCTAGAGTCATATTCCCAAATGATAGTTTCATAAGACCATTCCTACAATTAATTAGAGCATTAGCAGTAGCAAGGAAAGGTCTACCAAGTATAATATGAATTTTAGAATCAACATTCACATCAACTTTTACATCCAAAACCAAGAAATCAACGGGGTAGTAAAATTTATCAATTTGAACGAAGACATCCTCAACCACTCCCCTAGGTCTAATAGTGGACCTATCAGCTAATTGTAGAGCTATAGATGCAGGCTTCATCTTAACTAATCCTAACTTCAAGTAAATAGCATAAGACATGAGATTGACACTAGCCCCTAAATCATGAAGAGCTTGTCCAAACTCATAATTCCTGATGATGTAAGAAATTGTAGGACAACTAGGATCCTTATATTTTGGTGGGACTCTTTGTTCAATCACAACGCTCACTTGCTCAGTCAAGAAAGCAGTTTTCTTGACATGATGTTTCCTTTTGACAGTGCATAAGTCCTTAAGGACTTTGGCATAAGTAGGAACCTGTGAAATCACATGCAAGGGAGGCAAATTGATTTTTACTTGCTTTAGGTGTTCTAAGATCTCACTATGTTGACCAGCAGATTTTGAGGTAGACTTAAGAGCTAGTGGAAAAGGTACTCTTATTGGATTTTTCACTACCTCCTCATTAGGGCTACTCTCTTCAGTCTCACTAGACTCTTTTTCAGTTTCCCTAGGTTTGGGAATTGGTTCTATGACTTTCTCTGATCTAGTGGTTATGGCATTCACTTCCCTAGTATTATTTTCATTTGAACCCGAGGTTTGTGCCATGTGTTGCCCTTTAGGATTTGGTTGAGATTGAGCTGGAAATTTCTCCCGTTCCACTACAACTAAGGTACTAGTTAATTTGTACACATGATTTTTGATTTCCTTATTTTCCTCAACAATTTCGGTAATCATAATCTCAAATTTTTGATTGGTTTTACTTTGTGCCTTAATAAATGCATGTACCTTACCTTCTAAGGAGTTCCTAGAAGTTGTGGGCTGGTATGAAGGTGTATTAAAAACTCTAGGTGGTTGTGTAGTTGCTGGTTTTCAGATTTCCAGCTGAAGTTGGGATGATTCTGCTACCCCTGATTATAAGGTTTGTTATATGTGCCTAAGGCATTGCAATGTTCCTTATAAACCCCCTCATCTCAGCCAGAGCAAAATACTCATGCGCTGGATGATCAATTCCAACACACACACCACATGGTCTAGAAGACTCAACATGGGTAACAATAGGTGTAAGCTTTGAATTCTTAGTACGTAGGGTTTCCATTTCTCTAGTTAAGGCTTCTAATTTAGCTCTAAGACTATCTATCTTCTACTCGAAGATGATAAATGCATGTACTAGAAGAATTTCCTACGGGTCGCGACCTATTAGTGCTATCAGTGGCGCTAGGGCCAGTCCAGGTGTGAGCTTTTTCAGCTAGGTCATCTCAGTACTCTATGACTTCATCATGATCTTTTTACAAGAACTCACCATCACACATCATCTCAATAAATTGACGCTCCCTAGGTGTTAATCCCTCATAAAAATAACTCACTATACGCCAACTCTCATAACCATGATGGGGGCAAAGAGCTTGCAACTCTTTGTATCTCTCCCATGCTTGTTGGTATAAGGTTTTATGATGGAGAAAATATTTGCTGAAGAAAGCTAGAGTCATTTCACCCCATGTTCTAATCAAACGTGGTCTAGCGAATAAATCCAGCTTTTTGCTCCATCTTTAAGTGAGAATGGGAAAAAGTTGAGCTTGAGTGCATCCGCTGTACCATGTTGAATGTGGAAGGTGTGAGCTTTTTCAGCTAGGTCATCTCAGTACTCTATGACTTCATCATGATCTTTTTACAAGAACTCACCATCACACATTATCTCAATAAATTGACGCTCCCTAGGTGTTAATCCCTCATAAAAATAACTCACTATACGCCAACTCTCATAACCATGATGGAGGCAAAGAGCTTGCAACTCTTTGTATCTCTCCCATGCTTGGTATAAGGTTTCACTGTCTTTTTAAGCAAATGAAGAAATTTACTTCTTCAGAGCACTAGTTTTATGATGGGGAAAATATTTGCTGAAGAAAGCTAGAGTCATTTCACCCCCATGTTCTAATCGAACGTGGTCTAGCGAATACATCCATCTTTTTGCTCCATCTTTAAGTGAGAATGGGAAAAAGTTAAGCTTGAGTGCATCCGCTGTACCATGTTGAATGTGGAAGGTTGCAATAACCTCCTCAAATTCCCTAATATGTACATATGGATTTTCATTTTCAAGTCCATGAAAAGTGGGAAGAAGTTGAATCATTCCCGGTTTAAGGTCCATATGCCACGGTATGGATGTACGTGTGGGGTGAAGATAATCATGTAAAGTCCTAAAAGGTGTATCATTAGCCCATGAGAAACACTATGCTTGGCCCATAAGAAATGGAAGCCCAATGCTAGTCCAACATGCCAATTTTCTTAAAATAATTAATGCCTAAAACTCCCATAACCTATTTCAATTACAACCCCATATTAATTAAATGATAACCCTTCACTTTCTTTAGGTTACTCCAAGACTACCTATAAATAGGTGCATGGTTTCACTTCAAAATCACCCACAACAATCTTCTAAATACTTTATACAAGAGAGAGTAAGGAGAGAAGGAAGCAGATTTTTTTTGAAGTTCAAGTGCCGTTACGAAGACAAAAGTTCAACGTCCAACTTCATCAAACATTTTTTTTTAGAAACATAAATTTCAAAGCATCAACGAAAGTAGGTGGAGGTGCAAAAATGTGTTATATTTCGTGTTCAAATTATAGTTTTCATTAAACCTATGTTTTCTTCCAAATGCAATTTTACCTTCGGGTACGGTGCTTCGATACCACAACAGTACAACAGTTAAATGAAAGTATGGTACCTCCGGGTACGGTGTTTCAGCACCTCTATAGTTGAATGACTCAACAGTTATTGGATTCCTCCGGAAATCCTTCTACGCCACGGTTCTTTTAAAAGCTACAAATCGAAAATATATATTTTGATAACGAATGCACCTATGATATCTATTGAGTTTCAAACTCATGGATTTTATCCCCTTACTACAGGTTGATACGATGCGTGGGACGTGGATGACGGTTGATGAAGATGCAACATGCTAAGGGAAGCCATGCATTTTACATGTTTAATTTATCTAAGAAAAAGTTTACGTTATTTAAGTACCTTTCTGCACACTATACATAGAACTATCCTACGAGTATTTTTCCTTTTCCTACGAATAAAGTATGTTCACAAGTGTTACATCTGTTTTTTGGAAAATATTTACAAACAAAATGTCATCGATTAAAAACTTGTACTATATGTCGAGGGATTTCGGTTTCTCTGTTTTTAAGTAAAAGTTTAAGCTTTCTGCTGAAAGTTTGTTAATCATTAAGTCAACGGCTACAGTAAGTGACGGTTCGATCCATATGGGTCGGGGCGTTACAGCGTGGTATCAGAGCACGGTTTAGCCGGTTCTGTAGATTTATTATTTATGACACATTTTACAATTTTCAAGTATATGTTACATCTGAGCCAAATATGATTTAGAGATGTGCTATTTAAAGGACATGTATTGGACTAAAACATAGGGCTATGGGTTTAATTGGTAATAAGGAATTGTATGATATTATGTTACCAATGGAAATGCATAATTAGGTTTTATGTGGCAGACATGGCTAGAAACTTCCAACCTGCTAGAACGGCCAGAGCTTATAGAGCAACGTTGAATCGTAGAATTGCTATTCACTCCTATGAAAACTACGTGACTAATCCGTCCCGACCGCTTGATGAACTGGTGCATGACATCTATGAGAGATGCATGGCAGCAGTAGATGCCGGACTAGAAATTTCGAATATCGAAGCTATAAATAACCTCATACACTCCCTCCCACCTCAATGGGGGAATATAGGAATTGGGGTTAGGGATGAAATGATAGAAGGCAACCCGTTTGAGCACCCACATATGATTGATTTTGAGAGGTTTTGCCAAGCCCTGATAGATAGGTGGGGTGAGATAATCAATGATGAGCCTAAGGAAGAAGACCTCAAATGGAAACACGAGGGGGATCAAGAGCCTGAACCAGAGCCACAAGTGGAGATAGATATAGAGTCCGAGCCTGAGGAGGAAGACTCTTCCGAAGATGAAGCACCACCAAGGAAGACCCGTAAAACTCATAGGGACTAGAGATCTAGATTTCCGTTCCTTATTTTGTCTTCTTTCATATTAGTTTGTCAAACTACTGTGTATCCTGAGTTCAAGGAGTATGGAAAAAAAATTTATATCTTTCTTCCTTACTTTGGTATTCAAATATGAAGTTAATAAGAAACCTTACCTCTTATCCATAGGAAAATGTCAAGAACTAACCAGAACAACCTTATTAGAGACCTCCTGCAAGCGGTTCAAGATCTTGGTAGGAATCAAAATCAAGCTCCACCCTTACCAGCCGAGCCTATGGCTCACCCAACTCATGTCTCAATGGTTGAGTTATTTCGAAGGCATAAGCCTCCTACCTTCGATGGAGCATCTAGCCCACTGGTTGCAGAGGAATGGCTTCACAAGCTAGAGCGAATTTTTCGACTCATAAACTGTACAGATGCCCAAAAGGTTTTATGTTCAGCGGTGATGCAAGTCACTGGTGGGATTCGATGTCTCGAACTAGGACTCCGGAACAGCAATTAGATTTAACATGGGATCAATTTAAGGAGGAAGTAATGGATAAGTATTTTCCCCAATCTCTACGAGATTTCAAGGAGAGTGAATTCCTTCAACTCAAACAGGGAACCATGTCCTTGACTGAGTATGAACGAAAGTTTGACCATCTCTCAAGGTATGCTCCACATTTGGTGGACACGGAGGCTAAGAAAATTCGAAGATTTGAGCAAGGGCTGAATCCAGACCTGAGTATGATTCTTACGTCCCACCGTTTCACATCATACCGTGAGATGCTGGAGCGACCTCACGCTATATGGTATCAGAAGGCTGATGTGGAGAAGTCGAGTCAATTGAACAACCGGCAAGAAAAAAGGCAATTTGGAAAGAGAAAGTGGAATGGTCAAGACAAGGGGAAGGCCAAATGGCAGAATAAGAAAGCTAATGACGGGTCTAGTGCCAATAAGGTTATAGAAGCCGCAGTAGCGCCATGTTTTAAGTGTGGCAAGTCCCATAGTGAAGAATGCTTGTATGGGAAGAATGCATGTTTTCGGTGCGGTAAGCCGGGACATATGGCTAGGGATTGTCCAGCATTTACCCAAAAGGAGGATGATAACGACGATCAGAGCAAAAAGGGAAAAGCACGGCTGTTCACGCTGACTCAGAAGGATGCAGATGAGAACTCAAACGTGATAGAGGTATTCTACTGATATCTAATACCCCTGCTTACGTACTATTTGATCCAGGAGCTACTTATTCATTTATATCAACTTCCTTCATCACTAAAACTAGTATGACTTGTGATAAGTCAAAAAGTATACTAGAGGTTAGCTTCCCTTCAGGCAGAACATTGAACACGGATAAATTAGATAAGTCTGTAGATCTTGGTGTTGAGGGCAAAACATTGGAAGCTGGCTTGTATTTGATATATATGAAAGACTTTGACGTGATATTAGGCACGGATTGGCTAGGAAGTAATTATGCAACCATTCGTTGTAGAGAAAGGGAAGTGTCTTTTCAGAAACCAGGGGAAGAACAATTTTCTTTTCTTGGAAGAAAGACAAAACCCCATCTCCAACTAGTATCGGCTACACAAGCTAAGAAAATGTTGAAGAAGGAATCATGTCAAGGGTTTCTAGTTAACATCTCAGGAGATAAACAAGAAATGTTAAGGGTTGAGGATGTATTAGTGGTACAAGAATTTATAGATGTATTTCCAGAAGATCTACCTGGTATTCCACCAGATAGACAAGTGGAATTCACAATAGATCTAGTTCCCGGAGCAGGACCAGTATCTAAAGCCCCATACAGGATGGCTCCAAAGGAATTTCAGGAACTAAAAATCCAGTTACAAGAGCTGTTAGATATTGGTTTTATACGACCAAGTGTCTCTCCATGGGGAGCACCAGTATTGTTCGTAAAGAAGAAAGATGGAAGTATGAGGATGTGTATCGACTATCGGGAGTTGAACCGGTTGACCATCAAGAATAGGTATCCTCTCCCGAGAATCGAGGATTTGTTTGATCAATTGGAAGGAGCAAAGGTATTTTCCAAGATCGATTTACGATCTGGATATCATCAGCTGAAGGTTAAACAAGGTGATATACCCAAGAAGGCTTTCAGAACTCGTTATGGACACTACGAATTCACAGTTATGCCATTCGAATTGACTAATGCACCGGCAGTATTCATGGATCTAATGAATCGTGTGTTTCACCAGTATTTGGATCAATTTGTCATAGTCTTCATTGATGACATTTTGATATACTCCAAGAGTAAGGAGCAACATGAGCAGCACCTTACAACAACAATAGAGATACTGCGCAAGGAGAAACTATACTCCAAATTTAAAAAGTGTGAATTTTGGCTTGATCGAGTTGGATTCCTCGGTCATATAGTTACTGCCCAAGGGATTGAAGTAGATCCAGTAAAAGTGCTAGCGGTGACTAATTGGAAGGCACCAACGAACGCTGGTAAAGTCCGAAGTTTCCTGGGATTGGCCGGGTACTATCGAAGATTTATGGAAGGATTCTCCAAAATAGCTTCACCAATGACGCAATTGACAAGGAAAGGAGTAAAGTTTCAATGGACGGATAGGTGTGAGCAGAGCCTTAAAAAACTAAAGCAAAGATTGATTTCTGCACCTGTGCTAGCCATACCTGAAGGTTCGGAAGGATTTGTCGTATATAGTGATGCATCCAAACAAGGTTTAGGATGTGTACTGATGCAGCATGGAAAGGTGATTACCTATGCATCAAGGCAATTTAAGCAACATGAACAGAACTACCCCACGCATGATTTAGAACTTACGGCGGTAGTGCATGCATTAAAGATATGGCGTCATTATTTATATGGAGGGAAGTGTGACATTTATACGAATCATAAGAGTCTCAAATATTTCTTTACTCGAAATGAATTGAATATGAGACAGAGACGGTGGCTGGAACTAGTAAATGATTCAGACTGTACTATTCATTATCATCCTGGTAAAGCCAATGTGGTTGCCGATGCTCTAAGTAGAAAGTCGGTTGGACAATTGGCGTCACTATCCACTATTCAGATGGAATTAGTCAAGGACTTGGGAAGATTGCGATTCGAAGCGATTACCACACCAGAGCAAGCCACTGCTCGGTTAGTAACTTCGATGGTTCGACCAGGAGGCTGAAGAGAAAAGACTTTGGAATAGCTTCGGATCAGGCGTTGATGTTTAAAGGGAGAATTTGTGTACCTAAGGACGAGGCTATGATGGATAAGATATTGGAAGAGACTCATTCTACCCCATACACGGCACATCCTGGTGGTACGAAAATGTATCGAGATCTTTGAGATACTTTTTGGTGGAGGAATATGAAGGGAAGTATAGGACTATTTGTGGAAAAATGCATAGTTTGTCAACAGGTTAAAGCAGAACATCAAAGACCAGCTGGATTGCTAAATCCATTAGATATACCCGAACGGAAGTGGGAGAATGGACTTTGTGGTTTGATTTCCGAACTCAGCAAGAGTACACAATGCCATATGGGTAATCGTGGATCGACTAATGAAGTCAGCTCATTTTTTTCATGAAAATGAATTTCAGCCTAGATCAATTGGCACAGTTGTATATTAAAGAGATTGTAAGATTGCATGGTATTTCCGCTTCCATTGTGTCTAATAGATACCCAAGATTTACGTCAAAATTTTGGAAAAACTTACAAGGAGCTATGGGAACGAAATTGAATTTCAGTACCGCGTATCACCCTCAATCCGATGGTCAATCTGAAAGGACCATCCAAACCTTAGAAGATGCTAAGGGCATGTGTGTTGGATCTAGGAGGTAAATGGGAATCATACCTACCTTTGGTGGATTTTGCGTATAACAATAGTTTCCATGCAACTATTGGGATGGCACCATTTGAAGCTCTCTACGGTAGAAAATGTAGATCACCCGTTCATTGGGATGAAGTCGGAGAGAAGAGAATTTTGGGATCGGAAATCATTGAAAGGACGGTAGAAGCAGTTGATAAGATCCGTGCGAGGATAAAGGCAACACATGACAGGCAGAAGAGTTATGCCGATACAAGAAAAAATGACTTGGAATTTCAAGTTGGAGATAAAGTTTTTCTAAAAGTGCACCAATGAAAGGTGTACTAAGGTTTGGTAAGAAAGGTAAGCTACGACCTCGTTACATCGGACCTTTCGAAGTACTTGATAGGATCAGAAATGTGGCTTATCGATTGGCGTTGCCGCCTGAACTATCGACAGTGCACAATGTATTCCACGTGTCAATTATCAAGAAATATGTACACGATCCTAATCATGTGATTAACCATCAATCTTTGGAAGTACAAAAGGATTTATCTTATGAGGTATTGCCGATTAAGATACTGGATCGAAAGGTACATAAACTATGGAACAAGGAGATTCATCTAATCAAAGTGCAATGGAAGTTACCATGGAGTGGAGGAAGCTACTTGGGAAAGAGAAGAGGAAGTTAAAGACAAATATCCAACACTCCTTGCCCAACCAATAGGTAAATTTCGAGGACAAAATTTTATTTAAGGTATGAGGGATATAGAAGCCCGAAAAAAATGATGAAATGCAAGTAGGCTTATAATTTTATAGTGGCCTAGCACCACAAGCCATAACCCATGAGAAACACTATGCTTGGCCCATAAGAAATGGAAGCCCAATGCTAGTCCAATATGTTTTAAAATGAACAGATCTTATCGAAGTTTAAAGTGCAACCTAGGCCCATTTTCTTAAAATAATTAATGCCTAAAACTCCCATAACTTATTTCAATTACTACCCCATATTAATTAAATGATAACCCTTCACTTTCTTTAGGTTACTCCAAGACTACCTATAAATAGGTGCATGGTTTCACTTCAAAATCACCCACAACAATCTTCTAAACACTTTATACAAGAGAGAGAAGGAAGCAGATTTTTTTTTGAAGTTCAATTGCCGTTACGAAGACAAAAGTTCAACGTCCAGCTTCATCAAACTTTTTTTTTCAGAAACATAAATTTCAAAACATCAACGAAGGTAGGTGGAGGTGCAAAAATGTGTTATATTTTGTGCGCAAATTATAGTTTTCATTATACCTATGTTTTCTTCCAAATGCAATTGTACCTTCAGGTACGGTGCTTCGGTACCACAACAGTACAACAGTTAAATGAAAGAATGGTACCTCCGGGTACGGTGTTTCGGTACCTCTATAGTTGAATGATCATTCTCCGGCTCGAGGCGTCATGTTAAGTCATGACTCAATAGTTATTGGATTCCGCTGGAAATTCTTCTACGTGATGGTTCTTTTAAAAGCTACAGATCGAAAATATATAATTTGATAACGAATGCACCTATGATATCTATTGAGTTTCAAACTCATGAGTTTTATCCCCTTACTTGTAGGTTGATACGATGCGTGGGACGTGGATGACGGTTGATGAAGATGCAACATGCTAAGGGAAGCCGGTGATTTTGCATGTTTAATTTATCTAAAAAAAAGTTTACGTTGTTTAAGTACATTTCTGTACACTATACGTAGAACTATCCTGCGAGTATTTTTCATTTTCCTATGAATAAAGTATGTTCACAAGTGTTACGTGTGGTTTTTGGAAAATATTTACAAACAAAATGTCATCGATTAAAAACTTGTACTATATCTCAAGGGATTTCGGTTTCTCTGCTTTTAAGTAAAAGTTTAAGCTTTCCGCTGAAAGTTTGTTAATCATTAAGTCAACGGCTACAGTAAGTGACGCTCGATCCATACGGGTTGGGGCGTTACAATCATCCTCACTATCACTCATGGTGTTGTGTGATGAAGTGTCAGTTTTAACAAACGCAGAATAAAAAACAGGGTTAAAAAGAGATTTGAACTCTATATCAGGTCTGTCAGCAGATCTTCCTCACTCTCCTCGATGCCTGCTCATGAAACACTAATAAAAAGAAAATAAAGTGAAAATAAAGAATAATAAAGAAAATAATAAATTGAAATAAAGGAATTAGGAAAGGAACGAAGTCACCCTTTCACAATCTAGACTGAAGATATATTCGCACAATTTCATTGGCACAAGATCAAATATCGACCATATACATCAAGTATAAGGCAGCAATCAATCCGCCAATAAAGTAATATTGAGATTAAAATTCAACAATTATTTCAATCATTCAATAGAAAGAGCACGACTAGATCTATAAATGATTTGATAAAAGTTAAACTAATCTCAACAATAAGTAATTGAAATTGAAACTCAACAAATAATTTAATTTAACAATGGAAAAAACATGACTGAATCCACGAAAAATCTTATAAATGTTAAACCGATTTCAATGTAAATTAATGAAAAGAAAAGTCTAAATACTAGAATTGTTCAACGATGAAAAGAGCAATTACATGAATAAATTGATGTGAAATCTCGGAATCCAATGAGTTCCTTCCTTGCTTCACCTTGGTTTTTAGTTTCTCATGAGTTTCTTGAGCAAAAAGAGATGAAAAAATAATGAATAATGAGGAATAATGCATTCTGGGACGTTCTATGCTCTTTTAGGGTTGAGAAATCGTGCTACAATAAGTTACCATAAGTGTTGGAATCAATTTCGGAAACTGAAACTTCGCGCACAAAAATGACCTATGCGACCGCAAGGTATGAACCCATGCAGTTGCATGGAACAAATAATTGCTACCCTTGAATTCTCGATAAAGGACCATGCGGCCGCATGGATTTATAACCATGCGACTGCATGGTTATAGTGTTTACCCGTCGGACAGCTCTCAATATTTTGACCATATCTTCCTCTACCGATGTCCGATTGAGGTAATTCAAGATGCGTTGGAAAGATAACTCTAAGAGCTACAACTTCAATGTCAACAACTGGTCTCAATATGAGGTTGAAAATCGGTGCAAAACTTTTCGATTGGAAATTGCTGTGTGATCATGCTATGATTGTATTTCATCCCTTTGACTTCTTTCCTTGTCCGATTGATCTCTAACACCCACAATCTTTACCCCATCGCTTGTCACATCTATGGATTATTTGTAACTTGGTCCCGAACTTTCATTATCCTCCATTTTGGTCTTTTTCCACTTGTTTCTCCTTATTTCCGCTACATTCATCACTTGTCCTACAAAACATAAATTACATAGAATTAAGCTATATTCCAACACATTGATCAATAATTTTTCATGTTTCGACAGTAAGATAAGTGTGATAATGTTTTGGATATATTTCATTCTTTTGACTCCTTTCTTCATCCAATTGACGTCTAACACTCTCGAATCTTCATCACAATATTAGAAACAAGTTTAGAGTATTTTCACTTTAGTCCCTGAACTTTCACTTTCTTCAATTTTGGTCTTTTGTCACTTGTTTCTCCTTATTTCCGCTACATTCATCTCTTTGTCCTACAAAACATAAATTACATAGAATTAAGTTATATTCCAACATATTAATCAATAATTTTTCTTGTTTGATAGTACGATAAGTGTGTAAAAATGCACTTATCACTATATCTTACATATTGAGCTTAAAAATGTGATTGAGGTACTTGGTGATAAATCTTAAGTACTAGTAATGTAGGAAGACCTAGCTCAATTTGAGCAAAATAATGTTTTAGAGTTAGTAACTCGGGCAAAAGATACAAACGTGATTGGAACAAAATGAATTTTCAAAAAACAAATCAGATGAGCATGGTAACATTGTCAAAAATAAGGGTCGACTTATATGACTTGGTGCACACTTTTGATCACAAACATATATACATATATACAAAGTGACAGAAGTGAATTTAACATTTCACGTAGATGAATATGAAAAAATCAATATTTCGAAGAATTTCTTGGGATTATAGAAATTGGTTGTGGCATACATAAACATCTTGGTTCATAACTTCAAGAATTCTAACACACATCACAAATATACATATATACATATCACGAATAAAAAGGGTAAATAATTAGTACCACCTATCTTGATTGTCTCGATATGATATGAGAAATCATTTACCTTTAATAATAAAAATTGTAGTAATACATCTTGAATAATCTAAAACTAAAACAAGTTTGAGAGGAAGAAAACTGATATTCGAATTTGAGGGAAGGGGAGGTAAAAAAAACAACATTCCTCTTCTTGTAACCTCATTTTTTAGTGAAAAACTAAATGGAAGAATTATGTAATAATGAACATAGTTAAATTGAGGTTTTAAGTAGGAATTTGAAGACTTTTGTGCAAAAAAAATAATTCTTATAAATAAATTTTATAAAAACAATCTACATGAAGACTAAAACCTGGATTATGATGTTAGAAAATCATGTAGATAACCATTGTGCTACAATCCATTTATTTGTTAATTTCTTGAATTTAAATTCATTTAAACTTAATTGGTAAGATCTTTGAACTTTTAATCAACCTATGTATTTGGACTTTTATTTACTTATGTGGGTCGAGCCTCCAAAGCTCGTTTCTTAACTGGGACAAACCAACCAAATCACACAATATATTTTGGGACCTTACATTCGTGGAGGTAGAGTATGCTATGCTTTGATGACTTTGTTAATGTTACGATAACACTTATAAGCTGAATGGGGTATCAAGGAGAGAACTTTAAAGGCCTTACATACTAACTCTTTTATAAAGGCTATAGGTTCTAGCCATATCGCACGGTCCACTGGCTAGAACTTCACATGGCGATCCTACATACATGGGAGAATATGAAAGTACTAATGGTCGTGATTGACCACGAACAAACTAATGGCTCTAGTTGGGCTAGGCACTAACGTAAGGCATGGAGACAAGCGTTGAGCTAAAATGCTTGTGGAAAGTGACGATCATAATAATTTTGTCGTAGGGCATGCAAATGACGCTCGATACTTTAGATAGAGCTAGGATATCTCATTTTCAACGAATATACTTCAAGAGGACCGTATGTTAGACACAAGTATACGAGCAAGCTAGATAGAGATATGTGTTACGAATAGGTAAGTTAGTGAGTGTTCACGATAGAAATCTGGATTGTCTATATTGTACTCTTGTTGTATGGGTAAAATATGTAAAGGTCCCAGACTTGTGATGGAAAATGGTAGAAGGTAGTCGAGCGAAGTGAAACTATTGTTATACGGGGACAATAAATAGATTCGTTGTGAGACTCAGATAGTCGACCCATGAAATTTGGTATCAAAGCTCAAATTTATACATCAGAGTATTTCATGTGGACCTTGATACTGCTGTAATATAGAATTGAACAAAGAATTTGTTAGAGCGCTATGGTTGATATATACACTCGAGTTTGCAACACGATTATAATTTTTGTTGGAAGCTTTAAACTGCTTCAATAATTTCGATTTTAGATTGTATGTGATTTTAGGGATGACGAGCATTAGTTGAGAATCGATTGGTATCCTTATAAGTGTAGCAAATATTGGCTTTAGAGATTAAGCTTATAGTGCATCAGCTTGGCTTCAAGAGTATTGTAGCAACTTGTTGATTTCTATAGACCTAGTGAATTTTTTTAGCCAGACTTATGGTGAAATTGCTGATTGCATAAGAGGGGATCTATGACCAGCTTTAGTTGACAGTTAGCTTGGGCTTGATGCTATCCTTATCAAAAGTTTTGAACTTGTGATTTTTGTGTTATTGAGACCATAAGGAATTATTGGCTTTCATGATCGGTAGTCAGATTCAGGCAAGAAGTTTAGCTACTTGAAGTAATTTGTGTAAACGATATCTATGAGTCGTAAGGCCAAGAAGATGGTTATCAGCCTTTAGTTTCAAGGGTTCAAAAGGCAAAATATAATGTATACATACATCTTAACTCCCAAGAGGGAACATGCTGAATGATTGGGTGGAGATGGTGCCACGTGATAAGGGCATTTTGCACAGTTATTTAGACCACAAAACATGGAAAATTGTCGATGTATATGTTGAAATATGGCTTAATTTGATATAATTTGTGTTTGTATACATTGATGGATGGAATGAAAAGTATGCAAAAGCGAGCGAAAAAGGACCAATTGGAAGAAAATAAAACTTCGAGGACCAAAATGCAATTATTTAGAAGATGACCCGAATAGCGAATCAAGCATGGACTTGAGCTAAGTTGTTGTGATGTCAAGGAATGCTAGAAGAAGAAGGAGAATGAAGCAAGGCCATAAAGTAGATGAAATAAAATTTGGGGACCAAAGTGAACCAAATGGAAAATACTTTTTACCATGCAGTCGCATGGTAGAAACTTCATGCAGTCATCCAAGCACCAATAGGAGATGAACAGTGCCAAATTTTTATAACCATGCCGTCACATGGGGTTTATCCATGCAGTCACATTGTTCAATCTGGGCATGAAAATTCTGGTTTCCTTATTTCGTTCCAACTCTTATGGAAATCAATCTTTTGACAACTATATAAACTTTTAAGTCGTCCTCAAACCCTAGGCAGACCTGAGAGGAGACCTTTGAAGCGTTTGAGAGAGAAATCAAGGCACAAACAAGGAGAATAACATCACGACACGAAGAATCAATTCAAGAATCTAAATTGGTGATGTCGTTCTTTATTAAATTTTCTGATTTCTTTTCTTCTATCATGTTAGGCTAGATTTATATGTGATAGGTGAACGATGAACCTTGTGATGTGATGTGATATTTTAATTCCTAATTTTACTTTGTTGACATTAAAACGCGTTTTAAATTATTGAATGATTTGTATACATTGCTTTTTCTCTACAATTATATGCGTAATACTTGTATGAGTGTGGTGGCTTATTTTATGCATTTGAGAGAAGGGAAATAAGCTTGGCAGGGTATAAATTATCGTATGGTCCGATAGGGGATAGAAATATACTGCTATGCTCTACGTGAATCTCTAAGTGTTTACAAAACGTCATGCATTCTTGTATATTGTATTTGTCATAGAAATATAGTCAAATGGTATGCGAGAATAGGTTCAATTCTACTCAAGAGAGATTATTGAATAGGTTATAAACATTGATTCTTCATCAATTCAAACAAGTTGTCAATTTTGTAGAACTAGAATTAAAATGGATTATTGCAAGGGGATTCGCGAATATAGTGCGTTTCTTTTCTTTGAGTTACTTCAATTTGCATTCAATCATATAATTTTCATTTAGTTCAATTAATTCATCCACTATTGCTTTCATTTAGTTTAGCTACAATTTAGTTACAAAACTTAACCATATTTCACATTTCGGTTAAGGTCAGAATAGGTAAAATCGAACTAGTAAATCTCTGTGGGAACGATACTTGGACTTTAAAATCCATTTTATTACTTGAACGATCCGTACACTTGCGGTAGTTTTTTATTCGAAACATATTTTCGATGAACACCACGATTACAAGTTTTGTGAGAGACAGCAAGTCAGGAGGTGAGTCTTAAGCAATGTTGCTGTATGGTGGTAAACTGACATCACTTATAAGAACCATCTAAGCGGTAAAAGGCTGAGCTTTTAGAGATGGACAGAGGTAGTGATTGTTTCTGGGTAGTAGGATATCTTGTAAGAAAAAATTCTAGGTAGTGGGAGGATGTACTTATCTTGGAATGGTGAAGATTTACCTTATGTGCTCTCATCAGTGTCTTGGACTGGGCTTAATCAAGGAGTTGGTATTTGCTCCTGTCGAGATGGGGCTTTAAATCAAGTAATGGATATCTTACAAGTGTCGAGTTAAGTGTTAATCAAGTTGGTTAATTACCATGCATGAGTGAATCAAGCGATATGTTTATTGCTTTCACTGGATAAGTCACCCTTTAGGTTGTGAGGAGTGGGTGTTTACGTCCTTACATTAGGCACTAAACATTAATGATGTAAGAAAGCCTTAACGTCAATCAAGGCTTTGAGCATAGCATAAAGAGCATGTTAATCCTCATCTTAATCAAATGTGCTAAAGATATAGGGAAAGCTTTAGCAAACAGGCAAGGCGTGTGTGAATTTGATGATTGAGCTCTTAAGTGTGATGGACTAGTGATTGAGATTCTTGCAAATTGGCATGGCACAAGCAAAGCGAAAAATTGAGTGTCTATATGCTCTAGGACGAAAACCTTGTTGAGTTTTTCGTAGATAACAAGTATATGCTAAGAAAGCATCAGGCATCCAAATTTTTGAAGTTTCAAGTGGGCGTTAGGATCCAAAATTTGTCCAAGTTATGGGCTTAATATGGGTTTCGACTCTATATATAACAGGTGGCACTAAGGACATGTATATCAGTTTAATCGAGGAACTAATGTGTTTGGCATATGATGAAGATTGGTACTAAAAATAATCTAATTTTCTTCATGTGGTGCCATGAGCAGTGTTCTAAAATGCGAAAAAAGGCGCCGCGTACGCGCGCATTAGCTTGAAGCGTCGGCAAAACGCGTCGCATTCAAGGAATGCGAGTAACAATGCGGTCAACGTCTTTGTTGACCACTACAATGCGCACAAAAGCGCTATAATGCACGCAAAGGCGCGCTTTTTTCTTTATTGTTGTTTAAAAACATTTTTTAATTATTTAATTTCCAACTTCCAGCCCACTAATTAGCAGGTCCAGCCCACTAACTGGCAGACCCACGAGGCATAAGACCTCTTAACTTGGCCAATTCATTTATAGGCAGAAGTTCTTACACTTGTTCTATAGGATTCCGATGTGGGATCCCTTTTTTTCTTCAGGGCGAAGCAAAATTCGATTTCACAAGAATCACAACTCATCTTCCCCAAAATTTGCTTGCTCTTCCTTCAAAGATATACAGGTTCTATTCTCTGAAGAAGACATCAATTATAGATACAATAAATTCAGCGTGGTGACATTGCCCTTGATTCACCCACTCCATACATCAGGAAGCCCTTCGTTTGCCATCGGGTATTCGCAGCTCCAATTTCTTTAATTCCCCTAGAAATCTCAACTGGGTTCTGATTATTTATCTGAATTTTTATTTTTTTACGTAGTTCTTTCTCTACTCTTGCCCAATTGGAATTCGAGGGTTTTGTTTTTCGTTCTAATAGCATCGTTTTATTTTCTGCACCAAGAGGCTCTAGATCCTGATAATATGGTTTCATGGATGGAAGTTCCAGGTGCCTCTACTGAGATGGAGTTCCCGGAGAAGAAATGGGTTCATGTTGGATGTGAGGTATTTTGTTTTCTAATACACATCACATTTTCTCACCTGATTGGATTTTCCACATCTTATCCCCTAGTGTGTGTGATCATTTATTAGTCTTAATTACCTGGACATGTTTTTGAAGATGATACTCGTGTTATTTTTTTCTTATTTTCTAGTTGATTTATATTACTAAGATTGTCTACTGGGTAGAAAACTGAGGAATATAACATGCGCTTATTTTGAGGTAATAGTCTACTTCTTTTGGTACACATTGATGAAGTTTGAGGAGAGAAAGATGGAGTAGATATTTTTTTTAATTATCTTCCATGAAATTGGACCAGGTCCATTATGTTTCTTGGGTAGATTTTGTAATGTGATTAAGGTCTCTTGGACCAGTGAGCAATTTTAAGGATGTTGGTGTAGTGTGATTTGGTGTGCTATAAGACTCTAATGCTGATGCAGCTTGTAATTGTGAACAACAGATTTACTTCTGGGCAAAATTTACCTCCCCCATCTTCATTTGCTTTAATAAATAACCTATATCTTATATCAGGCTCTACTTGGCACCCAAGATAGAAGAGGATGATGAAGACACTAAGAGTTGAGTTTATTTCCTGGGGGTTTTACCTCAACATCCAGTTGCTGACTTGCTGTAGAAATCCTTGATTTTGTTTCAATTTTTAATGTTATAGATTTCTGGCCAGATTTAATTAAAAGGAATGTGCAAGGAACTAATAATACATTAGATTCCAGTTACCCTTTTGTAACGTTTGAGTTTCCAATTGCATCACTTGATTTTTAATCGAAGGAATCTTTTTACATTTCTGTTAAAAAGTAACGTGTTTGTAGGCAATGGGATCATGAATTTAACGGATGAGAGGGAAAAAGTTCATCCCATTTGCTTGGAGAAACAGGGGTAACATATATTGCTGTTAAAATATAAGAAAGCGTTGCACAAATATTCTACTATACCTTCCCCAATCTCTAGTTCTTGATGGAAAACAAATCAAAAGTCATGAAATCTATATTTTTTTTTATATAAAAATATATTTAATGTCTTAAAAATAATTAAAATAATATTAAAAATACGAAACGCATTATGACGCTTATTCTTCGCATTGACACGCCTAAACTTGTGATTCTTGATTCTCGACCTCGACGCATCGCAACGCATTACGCATTTTAGAACATTGGCCATGAGTAGTGTAGTTAGTTTGGTTAATCAAACTTGGTGGGATTGCGCCTTATTTTCAAGAAAGACAAACTTAAATTTTTCATGTTGGCGTGATGTCGAGGATATCAACACCTTTGAGTGTAGGAGAATGAATCTGTATATGCTTTGTTTAAGGACTTGGCATCAACGTCTGTTATTTATGATGGCTTCATCAAAAGTTGATTTATGAGTTTACTGTCTTGCGAGCTTAGAAAAGAAGACCGTAAGATGCACAAGAGTTGACGTAGAGATCAAGTACACTAAATCTTTGGGGTACTCTATATCAATGAGGATGCTGACATATCAAGCGGATGTGAGTGTCATGGACCGCAACTTAGCATAACAGTAATGTTCGTGACCATTGAGGACAAGTGGAGAGCTTGGCTCGACATAAGTTAACCGTAATGGTAGCAAGTTCGTACATTGAGCAAAGACCCTAGTAATTAAGTTCTGGGAAGCCCTATACGCAGAGGTTTCCTAAGAAATTAGGAAGCTTCCCACCAAGTTAGACAATAATTGGAGTTTAGTTGGTTTGGAAAATTAGAGGTTGAACACGTCATCGTCAGGCAGTGACATTGTCATAATTTTAGTATATTACATAGGTAATATTTCACGGATCGTGTATTCGATGGGGCTGAAACTTTGTGAAATTTATATTGAAGATGTTAGCTTCACTACGAATCAAATCGACTATCATTTGGAGGTCAGGAATATCAGTTATAAAAATTATAATTTCTCGACCAAAAGATGTCTATTGATGTCTGATACGAACCCGTGTAGGGGAATCGCATGGAACTCACGGAATTGATTTGAAAACGCCGGGAAAGCCAAAATCTAGGTTGTAGACGATAGAATCTCGACCCGAGCCTCACGATTCAAGAACCTAAGGTATATTAAACATTAGACCCATTGATATGCGGAAACAAGAACCTCGATTTGCGAACGCCACAAAGGGTGCCTAATCCTTTGATAAGTTCTAAGTGCCCACAACATGGACTACAAAAATGGCTCCAAGTGCAATATTTCTACATTGGGCTAAATCCGACAAGCAGAGCTAACGTTGACTCTACTTGCGATGGATCAATTACGAAGAGAACAGCGGATCAAGTCTATCAAATCATGGAAGACTTGGCATTCACCAGTGTACTGTGGCCAACAGAGAGAAAAAGTGTGCAGAAAGCAGCTGGAATACATGAGGTGGATCAATTAACAGCTATCTCAGCGCAACTGGCAGCTCTAGCTCGGGAAGTGGAACAACTGAATGTAACTCAGACAGTGGAACCAAAATGCAACCATTGTGGAGGGAACCATGAGAGCGTAGATTGTACTATGGGTAATCCATTTGATCAAGCAGTGGAAGATTTTAACTACACAGAAAACTTCCAGAGGCTGCAAAATAATCCCTACTCAAATACATACAATCCAGGGTGGAGAAATCATCCCAATTTCGTATGGAGCAATAACCAGGGTGCTCAGACCACAGCACAACAAACTTTACCCCCAGGTTTCCAGCAACTTGAGAAGAAATCTTCATTAGAAGACCTTGTGACTAAATTGGCTGAGATATCTACTCAACACATGCAAATAACAGACAAAACATTCCAAGTTCAGGGAGCTGCCATAAAAATTTTGGAAAATCAGATGGGACAAATAGCGAAAGCACTTTCAGAGAGACCACCAGGAGTACTACTTAGTGACACTGAGATAAATCCCAAACAATAGGTAATGGCAGTGAAGGTCGTGAAGGAAGAGCAGATTGAGGCCATCACTACTCATAGTGGGGTACAGCTACCCGAGATAAATGTGAAGAAACCAGCTACTACACAAGAGAAAGTGCCTACCACGGTTGAGGAAAAATTGGAAGAGTCCGATCAGAACGATGAACAAAAGAGCATCAGAGGATCCAAAGGTTAAGGCAATCACTCCTATTAAACCCTATGTGCCTCCTATCCCATTTCCCCAAAGATTGCAAAAGAGGAAGGTGGAAGAACAGTTTGCAAAGTTTTTGGATATCTTCACGAAGCTTCATGTCAATACCCCACTGATTGAAGTTATATCTCAAATACCAAACTATGCAAAGTTTCTGAAGGAGATCCTGTCAAGAAGAGAAATCTTACAGATTTCTTGACCATCAAGTTAAATGAGGAGTGTAGCGCCGTCTTGCAAAACAAATTACCTCCTAAACTACAAGATCCAGGGAGTCTCAAAATCCTTTGTACAATAGGAAGTGGTTCTAATTTTAATTGTTTATGTGACTCAGGAGCAAGTATAAACCTAATGCCTTTTTTTGTTTATAGGAATTTAGGTTTGGAAGAACTGAAGGATACTTCCATCTCCCTTCAATTGGTAGACAGATCAATCAAATACCCACGATGAGTGGTTGAAAATGTGCTCATTAAAGTGGGCAAATTCATATTCACGGTTGATTTTGTTGTCCTAGATATAGAGGAGCCATGGGAAGCAGCATTACTTAACTTGGGCAGATCATTCCTATCAACGAGCAGAGCTATCATGGACTTTGAAAGTAGCGGACTGACATTGAGAGTTGATGAAAAGCAAGAGAAGTTCAAGATTTATACCAATGTCGAGAATCCATTACATGTAGAGCTTAGTAAAAAGGCTGAGGAGTGCAAGTATATTGTTGAAGAGGTACAACAAGACTCGAGGGAGACCGAGCCTAAACTCCTAGGAAGCCTTAGTCGAAAGGAGAATAAAGTGTTCAAAGTCTGGAGGGCAAAAAGAAAATGTGAAGCTAAAAATTGCAAGGAGTGTAAGGCTGCAAGAATCCAATGTGAACCACGTTGATCCTTCCCTCCATACAGTTTAGCTAAAGACTATAAATTCAGGTGTTGGTAGGCAAACCCTATTTCCTATTCTTTTATTTATTTTATTTTTCATATTACATTACATGTAGTTTTATTTTTGATTAATAGGTTGCATTAGTTATAAGTATGTTTCAATTTACAGGGTATCATCATCCTATCATGTTTTCTCTTATGCCTTTAAATTTATTGTTGGTTGTTTCAATTGTTTGGGCTAAGTAACACATGTTCTAGGTTATTTGATCTTTATTGTTTGATTTGACTGATATCAGGAACATGACGTCGTGAAATACTCAAACCAACATAGACCAAAGGGAAAACATGATGTAAAAGATTGTCCAGCCGTCACGCATAGTGCCTCATGCCTTCAACAGAAAAATTTGGGTAGTACCTTCTTCATTTTCTTCCCCGTCCCCTTATATTCTTATTTATGCTTTATGACATTGAGTACAATGTCGATTTTAAGTTTGGGGGTGGGAAAAATTGTGTTTTTACTTTTTGTGTTTTTTTTTTTTTTTTTTTTTTTTTTTTTTTGTGTTTGTTTTTCGTTATTGTTTTAATATTCAACAAAAAATTGAAAATTTTCAAAAAAAAAAATATTTTCTTGTTTTAGGCACATGCTTGTACGGGTTAGATAGTTTGGCCAGCAATGATGATTAAATTTGACATTTGATGTTTATTTATGAACTGTGGATATGCTGCATACTAGACTGATTGAAACTTAACTTTGCCAAATTTGATATTATATGTGCACTAAAATTAAGTTAGACAACATGATGCTATGAGTTGATTTATATGTTGGATATGTAGATAGATTGAACATAGATCCTTTACCCAAACCATAATAAATTATTTATCCTTGGACCAAATTTAAAACAGTTTGGGGGTGATTTTTCTATTGTAGGAAGATACAGATGTGGACGGGGATTCCATGTGTGAAAACTTTTTGTGTGGATTGTCTTAGATTAACGAGATAAAATTTGGCGCAAATCTTAAATTGGAGGTCGGTTTGCTTGAATATGTGTTTGATAAGGGGCATTACACTGATCAAAGCATAAATTTTTAAATGTAAATATTCTCTTCGAAACCTTTTTGACTTGGGTCATTAAGCCTGTAAGGGTGTTTAAAACCTGGTGACCTAAAGTCATCTGACTAGAGAGTTACCGGCCTAAAACCCGTTACGTGGGTCATTTAGAAAGATTAAGGGAGAGGATATAAAAATAAAAAATAAAAAAAATACATTTGAAAAAAAAAAGTGCATGAAAAAGAAAAAGAAATAGCACTAAATGCCTTGATTACGCTCCAAACACTTATTTGAGGGAATTTGACTTTTGATGAAGGATAACTAGCCTAATTGAGTCTTGGAGGTCGAAGCAATCAAAGAATTGGAGAATCCTTGTTTATTGATATGTTGACTTGCAATTAGTAAAGTTCTCCTGAACTAGAGTGAGTGAGGATAGTAATTAAAACTGCAACCTTAGATTACACAATGGGAAAAGAGTGAAAAAAGAACAAGTTTGGGGGGTGTGAATCATACGAGGGGTGAAATGATATATTTGACCACAGAGGGTTGGGAATTGAATAAACTTGTAAAGTTATGTTTGTCTACTTAATTCTACACACACACACCTCGATTTCGCATTGGAATAGTGAATATTGGTTTAGTATTGTGATTTTGAAACAGTTTGTAGATTTACCACTATAATTTCAAATACTGAGATGAAAAGCTAGATTGTCTAACCAAATATTTTTGCATGTTTGTGTGTTTGTTATTATTTAGACTATAATTTTGTTTGGGGACAAACAAATGTTTAAGTTTGGGAGTATTTGATAAGTTTAATTTTTACACTTATTTGAGACCTAAAATAACGATAATTGATAGTTTTTTTAACAAAATATACTTTAATTTTTTGTATTTTATGTTTAATAGGTGAAACTCTTTGAATGGAAAAGGAAGTGAAGAAATGAAGCCAAAGATGGCGAAAAATGGCAAAAATATAATGTACAAGGACCAACTTGCATTAGATGAAAGAATTGAGGATTTGGAAGCAAGCATTAATTTAATTATATATGTGTGTGTGTGTGTGTGTGTGTGTGTGTGTGTGTGTGTGTGTGAAAAAAGGGCAATCGTAGGGGAGAAAGAAAAAGGCAAAAAACTAAAGCCAAAAAAAAAAAAAAAAACTGAAAGGAAGAAGCTATAAAATCAATTAGATATACATACACGTGGAAGGTTGTGGTCAATATATATAATTTACACATAGACACATGCATAGCAATTTGGTGGCACAATATTGGAAAAAAAGAACTATTGCACACAGACAACAAAAGACGGCACACGGGAAACTGAAGACAGAATTGATTCTAGATTTGTTCACATTTGGTCAATTTCTGGTGATGTTGTTCTACTCTAACTTTTTAATTTCAATATTAATTATTTTGACGTTAATTCGTTTGAATCCGTGAATATTTATTATGATTTAATTTGCTTTTCAATTAATTGGCCACTAGTTGAATTGTTTGTGGATTTTATTATCATCGAGAGAGGTAATAAAATCGTTCGCACACAGTAATAAATATTGTGAGATTCGATAGAGGATAGAGATACAATGATTTATAATGATGTTAGTTCGTTAATACATTTATCATGTTCGTATTTTTCATCGAGAGATAGGAAGGTCGCATGAGGGGAATATATTTAATTGCTATCGAGAAATGCTTTTAAATAAATTTGAAACGTCAACCAATTCGCACGATAACAAATTGCCAATTTAATTGTTAAACTAAAAATAGATGAACAATGGGGATTCTAGATCTTAGCAATAAATCTCATAAATTTGATAAACTCTTACTTTAATTTCTTGTACGCGATAAATTAGATATAGATTTATTATAAACTATTATTGCTATTCGATTAAGGGTATTATTAACTTTAACTCGATCAAACACGTAGTCATTGTAGGTTCGACACTTTACACATACTATATTACTTGATCGCAACACTGCACTACACCAGAAACTGCCTATGGCAACGTTCGAAAAACGTTGCCATAGACTTTTGGCAACGTTCGGGTGCACGTTGCGGGCTTTGACATTGCCGTAGAGTTCTTCTAACTTTTGGCAACATGCATTGAACCTTGCTATAATATCTACAGCAACGTGCGAGGATCTACAACGACGTTCTTTGAACGTTGCGATATGATCTATGGCAACGTGCATCGCACATTGCCGTAGATATTACAGCAACGCACGTTGCCGTAGATATTACTGCAACGCTCAATGTACATTGCCATAGATCATACGACAACGTTCAGTGAATGTTGCTCTAGATCCTACGGCAACGTTCAGAGAACGTTGTCGTATGTCATTTTACATTTTTTTTTATTTTTAATTCTTTTATTTGTACAATGATTTACATAAATCAACCATAAAACAAAATAGAAGATAACAATATCAAGTAACTCCAATAATCATCATTAACTGAACTCCAAAATGTAACAATATCCATACAAAATTCATATAAAAAATTTTGAAACTTCTAAAAATCCAATACATTTCAAAGAAAAAAAGAACTACCACAAGTTCTTCCATCTTCCACACCAACGTCCTTAAATGCATCTCTCCACACTTCACCAACAATTTTCTGACCAACAGGCTTTCCAAAAATTCACGAAATACCTTCGTCAAATGAGTCTAATACTACTCTTTGGCCTGGCAACAGTACTTCCCATGGTTTCCTTAAGAACTCGAAATTCATCCGTAGGTCTATATAAGGCCAAATGACCCATATACACTTCCTCAACCCAAACCTTCCAACAATCTCGTCCAAGTGGCATGTGGTGCACCTTTATACTTGGGTCCGTTGATGAAATCTTTCCTTCTGCTACAATTTCTTCCTCATCGTATCGGTACCAATGCAATAGTTGACATCTTGAATTTTCCAAATGTGCAGTACCTCCTTGAATACCACTTCCTTGTTGAAACTACAAATTCACAGTTAAATTAACATATCAAAAACAAAATTAATATGCTATAGTCTAAATTTATGTTGAACAAACAATAAATAATATAAGATAGTAACCTGAAGAGTAAAAGTACGTGAACCCATGTCATCTGCACTCTTATTTTAAATCTATACAATAATACAAAAATGAAAAAGTTATTCTACGTCCTAAGTTATGTAAAGCCATGTTATCATATTATATATAATGATAAAGTATATAACCTGAGATAACTTCAGAAGTGCTTCAATTTTTTCTTCTCGTGCTCCCATCTTTTCAACTTTTTCTTCTAGTGCTTCCATCCTTTCCGACTGCGTTTGTAGTTGGCTTTCAAGTTCTCTCACTCGACCATTACTTTGATTGTGTCCATCGACTTTTGATGATGTAACTCCAAATCCAAGTCCCTTTACTCTTCCACGACATTCAGGACCTAGGACTCGAGCAACGGCATCATCCCGAATGGAATCTTCTGCTGGTGTATCGAAAATAGATTCAACACAATCCTCTATCTTTTTCTGCACTTATAAAACTTAAATTTTATACTAGCAAGTGATACATATAATAAGTTTAATTATTATTGACAAAATGTTGATATAATACACGTACCAAAGTTTCGGCATCCGCTTCATTTATAGGGTTTTTATCCTTTCTAAGATGTCCATCGGTCCACACTCCAGTTCTTAACCCTTTTATGTCTGGATGTTTTTTTCTCTGCAATACAAATCAAGTAAATATATATAATAGCATTGGAAACTTGAAATAAACTAAAAGGAATGAACATAAAGAAAAGTGGATTTCAATTTAAGAAAATAGTAATGTGACAGCCTAATGACATATTTGGTATAAGGGACTATTTTAAGTCAATCCTGGTTGCCTTAGGGAGAGGAGATCCCTAGTAGATGGCCGCTTGGTCTAAGAAACATGAACGTGAGATTTAGAGTGGCCGAGACCTCTCGTCCAATACGCTCATCCAGTTTCTATTCTCATCTTCCAATCCTGATATTGTGGTAATGTCTAATTCAATCATTTTCTTGTTATTTAACATGAAACACTATTCATGTTTAGACAGCATTTTATAAGCTAAACGTGTTGCTGGTGTTGTGATATTCTAGTCGACAGCATTGTTCTTCCCAGATCGGAGTTTGTCCCTAGGCCGGTTGATTGGAATTCAACCAAACTCTCTCTGTGAATTACCTAGTTTGGGAATATTACAATTGAATCAAACTGAAATCTCGGGTCGAATTCCAAAGTGTTTAGGAAATGTTCTCTCTCTACGAGAGATTTATTTGAGTTCCAATAGATTGAATTCTAGTCTACCTTCAAGCCTATGGAACCTGAAAAATCTCTTGACTCTGAACCTGTCTTCAAATTCCTTTACTGGCTCTATACCTAAAGAAGTTAAAAATCTGGAAGCTGCAATCGCTATAGATCTAAATCCCTAAAATCCCTAATAAAATCTCATCCAAACACACAACTTCTCCAACATCAAAATCCCTAAAAGCAGTGTTGAGTGTCGGAACTTACCTCTTCATGACATCATCGGAGCAGGCGAGCAACGACAACCAGGAGACCGAGAGAGCTCAGAGAGGAGTGAGAGTTGGAATGGCGGAGGCAGTGCACGAAGCCGTGGAGCGTGGCTGTGAGAGAGATGGAGACTGGTGCCGTGAGTGGGTGTGGTCGTGTGCGGTGTGTTAGTGTAGAATAGCGCGCAACGGTTTAGAGTCGGGAGAGAGGAAGGGGGAGGATAAATGAGGTGAGGGTCACTATTTTTCTTTTTATATTTAATAAAATAAAATAAAATTCAAAGTAATGGCAACATGCAGTGCACGTTGCTAAAATATCAATAGCAACGTGCATTTGAATGTTGCTAAATCTATTAATGGCAACGTACAATGAACACGCGTTGCTAAAACTATTAATGACAACGTGCAATGAACGTTGCAAAAAGGTTAATGATAACGTTCAAATGCACGTTGCTAAAACATCTAATGGCAACGTGTCGTTGCTAAAACTAATCTACGGCAACGTACATTGCACGTTGCTAAAACTAATCTATGGCAATGTGCATTGCACGTTGCAAAAGGTTAACAGCAACGGGCATTGAAGGTTGCAAAAAAAAAAATTAAAGACAACGGACCGCGAACATTGCAAAAGGGTGCATTAGCTACATTCATTAAAAAAACGTTGTCAAAACTCAATTTTGTCAACCAATAGCAACATACACCTGCTAAATGTTGCCATAAACCCCTTTTAGCAACATGCAATTGGTGAATGTTGCCTTTTGCATGTTGCAAATTGCCTTTTTTCTTGTAGTGCTGTTCACTTGTGGGAAATCAAACGATCACTATATGTGAAGAATAATAGACTTAGATTGTTTATTCAATTGGGCTTTTAAAGACCTTTGAAATTTAAAAAGTTTAAAGATATATTTATTGTAAACTTTTTGGGACTCTATAAAAGTATTAGTGTATTTAATCGAAACTTTTATAAACTTTTAAAAAGAAACGGTAAAATATTCAATTAAAACTTTATAGAATTCTCTATAAGGTTTGGATTATTCAAATGGTTAGTGACTTTTAATACTTTTATGAAAGTCTCTAAGATACTAACTTTTAAATAGAAAGTACTAAATTAAAATCTCAAAATTTGTATTCATTCATCCCGAAATTCTGGGAGATTTTCACAAAAAAAAAAAAAAAAAATTGTTTCTTATTTATTTCTATATTTCTCTTTCTTTTTCCTTTTCATAAACATTAGTCATGATTTAAAAAAATAAAAATTCAACGGTTATATTTGTTTCTATTTTTCTTTTTTTCTCTCTCTTTTATTTTTTTATCTCTATTTTCTAAATTGTAACTAAAGATTCTAATAATTATTTTTTTATTTTTTTCATCATTTTTATGAAAAAATCTATTTGTAATTAAAATTTATTAGACTTTATATAAAAAATAATAATTTATTATTAAATTTAAAAATATTTTTTATTATGTGAGAATGTGAAAGGAGATTGTGGGAACCACCACCTCATATGTGAGAATTTCACACTATTATTCTAGACTCATGTGAATTCTATTTTAAATGAAAGTTTTTTGAAAATGTAAAGTTCACTTTTTAAGTTGAAGTCTTATGTGTGTTTAGAGAAGTTTTAAGGAAAATGTAAAGTGTACTTTTACGTAATCTACAATATGTTACTTTTTTCTTACTTTCATGTAAAAAAAAGTTACCCATTGTGTAACAACTACCTTAGGCAAATAAGTAACTTATTGAAATCTAATTTTGACTAATAAAATAGCAATTTATTTACACTTTACTTGTAACTAAACATTTTAAACTTATTCAAATATACTCTTGACCAAACGTCAACATTAATTATTTATCTTTTCTTTAGTAACTCTATGTTTTTACCTCTAAAAACGATAAAAATAAAATAAAATAAAAATATGTATACTTGACTATAGTCAAGATGTCTGCACATTGATTCAAAAGAGTAATTGATGCAAGCTAAGGATTAAGTGGTGGGTGCTTGCCACACTAACAACACGTGGCCAAAGCTGGCAAGGAATTGCAGCTGTTTTTCTATTTCTTTCAATTAGTTTCTATTTCATTCAATTGCAAATAAAGACTTCAAAACCCATGTTTTGAAGACCATGTTTCCCTTGGTTATTGGCACTACTTGTTTATGGTTCCTGATTGACTTTGTCAAATTCTTTACGCAGTAATTATACTACAGAGAAGTGCATGGATCATTTCGCAGAAGTGGATGCCTTTTTATTTCGCTTATTGATGTTAGTTTCTTTATTTTCGAAGTAAATGGCTTTATAAGCCCAGTTTATTTGTTTAATGAGAATAGAGTACTTTGAAAATACAAACAATTATCTTAGAGAGATTCTGAGTTATTGGAAGAGATTTCCAGACCAGACCCTTTTAGAAATGCAGTGAGAGATTGGCTTTTTTGAAAGTTTTTTGTTTCTTCATGTTTGTTGCATCTGAAGGATAATGAAGCTTTTATGAATACTTAATCTCATTTTGACCATCATTCCTTCTATAATATGATGAATGTCAATTGGTAGTTTATCATTTCATTTCAAGTCAAGTTGCATTAGTTTATAATTTATCCTTGTACTAGTTGATTAGATAGAACACTATGCAAGAGGTATGGTTTGTAATCTATATCATTGACTTCATTTTGCTCAATCAATGACACACGGTTCCTCCAAGTTTTTCTTTTCTTCTTTGCTCCAACAAATGGTATCAGAGCTTAAGGAGAAAAAGTAAGATCCGTCCAAAACAAAAATAGGGGAGAAGAAGAAAAGAAGACAACCAAAAACCAGTAGCTGAAGGAAGAAGGAAAAAAAATCTGATAAACAAAAATGTCTGGTTCAAACTCTTCATCCTTACCTCTACCCGCCGTGTTCAATGGTGAAAATTATGATTTTTGGTCAGTTAAAATGAAGGCTTTCTTGATGGCTCATGATCTATGGGAAGCGATTGAGCAAGGCTATGACAAACCGGAGGATGATGTTTCTTACACAGCAGCTCAGTTGAAACAGCAGAAGGATCAATCCATGAAGAATATGAAAGCCTTGTCTTTCTTGTTTACAGCCATGTCAGAGGAAATTTTTCCCAGGATAGTGGTTGTAACTACAGCTAAAGAGGCATGGGATAAGCTTGAGGAAAAGTTTAAAGGCTCAGAAAAAAATTAGGGCAGTGAGGCTTCAATCCTTGGGTAGGGAGTTCGAAAATCTGAGGATGAAAGAAACAAAGAAGGTCAAGGATTACACCTCAAGAGTGGTTGATATTGTGAATCAAATCAAGCTAAATTGTGAGAAGATTACAGACAAGAGAGTAGTTCAGAAAGTTCTGATTACTTTGATTGAAAAATATGATGCTATCACTACAACCATTGAGCATACTAAAGACCTGTCAAGCCTCACCTTAACTGAGCTTACATGTGCATTATTGTCGTTTGAACAAAGGCTGGCATCAAGGAGTGAGAAGTTAGTGGAAGGAGCTTTTGCAGCCAAGCACAAATAGTAGTATTCCAGGAGCAATGTTGATAGGAGGCAATTTGATTTAAGGAAATAACAGCAAACAGGGGACAAGTAGAGATCGAGATTCACATCCTCAATGTGGTGTTTGTGGCAAAACAAATCACCTGGAAAAGTTTTGTTGGAAAGCACATAAGTGTAAAGTATGCAATAAGGTTGGGCATCCTGAAAGGTTCTGTCCAGTTAATCGCCAAAATCACACCCCAACTCATTATCAGCACAGAAACCAGAATCAGCAAGCTACTCTGGTTTCTGAGAAGAAGGCTGAAGATCATTTATTCTTGGCATTTCACATGACAAATGAAAAGGAGGAAGACTCTTGGTTCAATGACAGTGCTTGCACCAATCATATGACCAACAAAGAGGAGATTTTCTGCAGCTTGAACTCAGATTGTAAAGCAAAAATCAACATGGGAAATGGTAAAGTAGTGTCTACCAAAGGAATTGGAACCATTGCAGTTCAAACAAAGAAGGGAATGAGGTACATTGACAATGTTTTACTTGTACCTGGTTTAAGTTCTAATCTTTTAAGTGTTGGTCAAATGGTTCAAAATGGATATACATTGTTTTTTAAAGACCATTTATGCATGATAAATGATTCAAATAATGCTGAAATTGCTTGTGTGCCAATGAGGAATAAGAGTTTCAGTATTTATTGGCAAAATGTGATTGCAAATGCTGCTGAAGTTAACTTTGATGAATCAGATTTGTGGCATAAAAGATATGGTCATTATTAGCCAATCTGCATATTCAAGGCTTGGTAAGGAACTTTCCTGCAATTCAAGAGCCAGGAGGAGTTTGTGCAGCCTGCATTTATGGAAAGATGCATAGGAAAGCATTTCCAACAGATGGAGTTTGGAGAGCAACTCAAAAACTGCAGCTGGTACATTCCGATATCTATGGTCCTATGAGAACACCATCATTGAGTGAAAATCGATATTTTACACTCTTTATTGATGATTGTACAAGAATGTGCTAGGTATACTTCATGAAAAACAAGTCTGATGTGTTCCAAATCTTCAGAAAATTCAAGGCATTTGTTGAGAGTCTATCAGGCTGCAAGATTCAGGTCCTAAGGTCTGATAATGGCAAAGAGTATACCTCCAAGATGTTTGATCAATTTTGTGAGCAAAATGGTGTCCATCACCAGCTCACAGTGCCCTATACGCCACAGCAAAATGGAGTGGCAGAGAGGAAAAATAGATCAGTGATGGAAATGGCAAAGAGTATGATGGCTGAGAAGGATTTGCCAAAGAAATTCTAGACTAAAGCTGTGTATACATCAGTGTATTTACAGAATAGATTATCAACTAAAGCTTGAATAAGGTAGTGAATGGAATTTTCCTAGGCTATAGTTCTCAGGCAAAAGGCTATAGAATGTATAATCTAGAAATTGAAAAGATTATAGTGTCAAGAGACATCAAAGTTGATGAAAATACCAAGTGGAATTGGGATGAAACTGAATCACCGCCATAGTAACCATCAGTTCTTCTACCTATGGAGCAACAGAATATTCTTGTGATTCAACCAGAGGTTCAGCCACAACCAATAGAGTCTGGTGCTTCAAATGATGGTCCATCTGAGGCGACATCTAGTTCTGGTCCACCTCCTAGAGGAAGTAGATCATTGAATGAATTTTATGAAAGATGCAACATGGCTATTGTTGAGCCAAACAACTATGAAGAGGATGCTAAGCAACATAAATGGATTAAGGCCATGGAAGAAGAGATGGGAATGATTCACAAAAATGAGACATGGATGCTGGTGCCAAGACCAACTGACAAGAGAGTAATTGGAGTGGAGTGGATTTACAAAGCCAAAGTGAATCCTGATGGCTCTATCTACAAGTACAAAGCCAGGCTAGTAGCCAAAGGTTTTGCTCAAGAATGTGGAGTAGATTACTTTAAAACCTTTGCTCTAGTTGCAAGACATGACACAATTAGATTGCTGCTTGCATTGGCAGCATAGAAGAAGTGGAAAATACATAAGCTACATATAAAATCAGCCTTCCTCAATGGTGAACTGGAAGAAGATGGGTAGAGCAACCAGATGGCTTCATTTCAAGGGCAGGTCCTGATCATGTATGCAAGTTAAGGAAGGCTTTGTATGGATTGAAACAAGCCCCAAGAACTTGGTACAGCAGAATTGATAGCTACTTGTCTGAAAATAGATTTCAAAGAAGTGAAAGTGAGCACACACTTTATGTAAAATCAGATCTTCATTCAAATGTGTTGATCATCTCTTTATAAGTGGATGATTTACTGATTACTGGAAACAATCTGGAGCTGATTCATTCATTCATAACTGAACTAGAGAAGGAGTTTGAGATGACAAACTTAGGTGAAATGAAGTATTTCCTACGAATTGAGATTGATCAAAGATCTGATGGAATTTTTGTCTCACAACAAAAATATACAACTGATATTTTGAAGAGGTTTCAAATGATGGATTGCAAGCCAGTTGACACACCTATAGCAGTGAGTACGAAGTTATCAGAGGAGGATGGTGATCAGCCAGCAAATGAGAAGAACTATAGAAGTCTGGTGGGAAGTTTGTTGTACTTAACATCAACAAGTCCTGATCTCATGTATGCTGCAAGTCTGTTGTCCAGATTCATGACTAATCCATCATAAGCTCATCTATCTACTGCTAAAAGAGTTCTTAGATATATCAGAGGAACACTGAAGTATGGAATCTATTTTGAAGGAGGAGTTGGTTCAGATTTAGTAGGATATTTAGACAGTGATTGGGCCGGTTCAATTGATGACATGAAAAGTACTTCTGGTTATCTGTTTACTCTAGGGTCTGGTGCATTTAGATGGAACTCAAAGAAGCAAGATATTGTGGCTCAATCTACAGCAGAGGTAGAGTATGTGGCTGCAGCATCAGCAACAAATCAGGCGGTTTGGCTGAGGAAAATTCTGAGTGATTTGCATCAATTTCAATCAAATCCTACTTCAATTCTAGTGGACAATCAGTCAGCTATTGCCTTTTCCAAGAATTCGGTTAACCATGGAAGAACAAAACATATCAAGGTCAAGTTTCATGCAATCAGACAGGCTGAAAAAGAAAGGGAAGTTCACTTGCAATATTGTTCTTCACAGGTGCAGCTAGCAGATTTGTTCACTAAGCCACTTGCCAAGAATCGTTTTGAAGAGCTGATTCATCAAATTGGAGTCCTAGATAAAAGCTTCAAGGAGGAGATTGAAGGATAATGAAGCTTTTATGAATACTTAATCTCATTTTGACCATCATTCCGTCTATAATATGATGAATGGTAGTTGGTAGTTTATCATTTCATTTTTGACATAAGTTGAACAAGGTGCTGAAGTGGCAGTACTGACGTTGCAACACCCTATTAGCTTTTTTTTTTCTTTTTTCTTCCAATGAAAATCATCCAAATGTAATTTCTGTTGATTTTCGTGTACCTATAGCAAAGTTCATTTTAAATCACTATTTATCAATGTTTGTCACTGTCGAGAAAAACAGTTTGCGCGTTGGCATACGAGAACATCAAATTATGATCTTTCAACAAATCCAATAAATTGGTTTTCAATTTAAATTCTCACTCCACAAGAAAAAAAATAATATAGGCATTACCACTTCAATGTTAGCTACGAAACATTTGATTTCTATAAAGGGCGCCTCCATCTTGAAATTCAAGAAATAATGTTCGAGAAAAATCATATGTGGTTTCATTCATGATAAAATCAAGGAAGGGAACCGAAATTGAAGCTGATCTACTGCAGGGAATAAAACGAAATATCATATTGAAGGAACTGATGAGAATTTATTAATCATCAACCTCATTTAACATTGGATTCCATGATCAAAAAGATAAAGTAATCCTCTGAGTTAAGTTGGCTATTTTACTTGTTAAGTAAGTTTGTTCAAGTCTTTTAAACATGATGGAATTTTTTTTTGTTATAGTCTTAAGCTTTTTTAAATGATAAAGAAAAAGGTTGAGAGAGTTAAAAAATGTGAAGAAAAACAAAAGCTAAATGAATAGTCTTCGAAAGACAATTATCATGCCGAAGAAGTCAAAAATATAGCCAGAAGATAAAGTTTTCAGAAAGATTCTCACAGGTGTAAAGACACATTTAATTCTTTGATTACATACCACACACATGTAAAGTGATACATTATTTTTTTTTACATGTAGTTGTAAAGTTGAAAAGACGTGATGTACCGACATCTATAAATACCAATATCACTCACACAAAGAAGACACACCGAGAAAAAATAACAGCATAGCACACTAACTTGCACTCAAAAATTCAAAGACATCATTGTAAATTCAGTTCTTGTAGATTTGAAGATTTCAGAAATAAAAAGTAAATTCTTTTCATACTTTCTCTTGTTTATAATTTTCGTTTACTTTATTTAATTTTCGTGCAAGGCCACCAAGTAAGTAATTAATGTATTCAATAAATTAAATTATATTTTATTTTTCAAATAATCCTAACAACGCTCTTAGCCTCTTTATCCTAGATTTCATCACCAAAAAGATAAAGTAAGTTGGCTATTTTAGGAAAAAGACAGACAGAAGAACGATGTAGTCTACCATTAGCAAGTGATAGAGGATTAATTTTAGAATTAAAAAATTGTAAACCTCAAGACAGATCTAGCACTATAACTAAATGGGAAAATTCTGTAATAAGAGCATATAATAGTGTACCTATACAATTACTGTAGAAGAAATCTGGACTTATTTAGGAAAAATAGCGTTAGACATATATGTTACTGCTAAGAGATTAAAATCAGATGAAATTAGGTTAAGAATGGCTGGAGGAGATAACCCTAGACATTTTACAAGTTTTATTAGAGAATTAATTATAGGATCTGATCTAGTAGAGACAACACTTATGAACAAAATAAAGCCTTAGAAGATTTGGAAAAATTAAGCATTAATAATATGAAATATATACAACCATTTTTGCCCATGTTTGAAACCCATTTTTTTGCTGCAAACTCAATTTTGCACAATGCCATCAAACAACACGCAACCAATTCACATTCACGTGTTAGAATGCCAATATTCCTGTTGTATCTTTCTTCCAGTTTTTCCCTCATATTCTAATTGTAATTGTTCACAAAAGTCCCTTCCAATTCAACCTAACTGGTCGTAGAAAATAGAGATGGAAGATGCGCAGCTGGAGAAATAATTTATGGACCAACTCAAGGAGAAAAATCAGACAACAGTGGGAATCCAATAGACGGCAGCCAAAAATTCATTGTCCACGGCGAAGAGGCAACACTGTTTCCACCAGAAAGTTTTTCGGTTCCGTCGATAAAGTGAATTTTTCTCTTGTCATCTCTGTTGTCGACTTCAATCCGGAGCGTTATGAGCCTACAGATCCGGAGGCTTGTACGAAAATTGTCATCGTATACAATGGATAACGACAACTACCGGTGGCATTGTGACCCCGACCAAACGGTAAACCATTCTTCATTCAAGAAATCCGGGAGACCACACTTCGTACATTTGCTTCATATATACAATGAATTGTAACTTTATACCATAGAGAGAACTCGAATTAGATGACAGTCACTTCCTGTTTGGCATACCCACCATTGGCACTTCCCCGTGTAACATTGGACGGAAAATTCAAAATACCGTCATGGTTTATCCGTTTTCACCAATATCGAGTAACTCTTAACCCCACAAGTTGGAGCCTAGATCTCCTGAACTACGCTGCTTCCCAGTCGCAGGCACCCCATACTGTGGTGCGGAAGACCGTAAATTGGAACCAGTCAGAGCACAAAGTCTTCATCGACACCTGCGAACATGTCATAGCTGAAGGCCACTGACGAGGGAAATACTTTTCCCCGAAAGGATGGCATCGTATAGCAGACATGTTCAACACCTCGATGGGAAAGGACTGGACTACATCGCAGATGAAGAACTATTGGAATAAACTATGAACGGAACATAAACACCCGTTTGAGTTGCTGCGATACACTAGAATTGAGTACCGCTTGGGTACCGGAAGAATTCGCGCCTTCGACCATTGGTGGGAAGAAAAAAATTAAGGTATCGAATTATTTCACTTCTGTTGGTACCAAAACAGTCTTGAACCAAAAATGCACACGGGACTCGGCTGGATTTAGAAACGGTGATAATTTTAACATCTTCAGCTCCACATTTTCGAGATGCTAATTGTAGTTGATGATGATGATGTTGGTTGTGTTGGTGATTGATTGAACATGATTAATGGAAAAATGCATCTTCCAATTATTTGATGTGTGTGAGCACCAGTTCTATCGAATGTATATTTTGCTTGCCTTCTCATTCATCTGCATAACCCAAAGACACACGTTAATGCACCAGTGAGTACTTCTTTTGCATTTGAATGTAATTTTTCATCTACCGCGTCTATGCATGAGAACCCAAAGTATGTGAAGTACAGAAACTTCAACTGCAGCGAGATCTGTAACACATATGACAAATTGTTCGGGGACACCGGCGACTCGACCAAGTATGCGTTGTCCTCAACGAAGCTATTGCAGCGTGGTTTTGACTTGGGCACAAATAGCGACAGAAAGTATGGAGGTCACATACTCCCATTAATGCGGAGGCAACGAATTCAGTGGCAGCCTAGTCGAAGGTAGAGCTAATTCCTCCATGAATATATTCGGAAACCATAGTGGGGATAAAAGAAAATGGAAACCGTAGCGACCCGAATATTAAAATGCAAATTTTATAACTTAAATTATGTCACTACGACATTTCCGTCAAATTTTAGAATTTATTTTACGTCCGTCGAGTTGTCTAGCAAAACATTTAATATACTGATTCAAAAACCTTTTTTTTTTTTTAATCTTAAAAATTCCATATTTCCTTATCGGGTCGAATTTTACACCTAACATCTATTTTAAAATTCCTCTTGGTCCAATATCCCTCTTTGGCTCAAGTTTGAGTCCATTATCAGCTCAAATCTATGGTCCCAATTCTGAAGCATAAATTTGTAGGGCTCGATAGTATTAACCCTAAAAACCACTCATTCCATCTCCAAAAATATTCAACTCACGGCTGCAAAACTTCTCAGAAAAACTTGGCATCCCACTAGGTAAATTCTTCAACATTGGAACAATTATTTTTATTGTTTTCATCATCATCACCTTCTAATTCACGTTCCCATCGCACCAGTTCTTCAAATTCAAGTTGCAACTTCAAACCCAAAATTCATTCTCGGCAAAAATCGGTGCAGGTAACTCGAAATCACTTTTCAGCGTTCGAGAATTTCATTATCTCTATTTCTTCCCGATGTATATCCATAAAAAAAAAAAAAAAAGAATGACAGGAAGAAAAAAAAAAACGAAATCCGTAAATTTAATCTCATACCCCATTCGGTTCAATCGCAATTTCAATCCTCGATCTCCAATCCTTGCTCTTAATGAGAACTCGAAAAATCGAAGTCGACTGTAATTTTTCTTTCCAAACAAATCATATCCCAGCCTCTATTCTCCTTCTCTCGCCTGGAATGCTGTAGCATAAACAACCATTTGCATTAGACTTCATTATTTGGCATCAATTTTGGGTTATAAGTCATTAAAATGCAAAAACCAAGTTTGATTTTTGAACCTGTAGAGCTCCCTACGTGAATATGGGTTTTGGGGATGGGGGGTTGGTTTTAAATGTGGAAATTTCATTTTTAAATCCCCAAGTTTTGCCAAAAGTTTAAGTTAGTCCCCTATTTGATTTTTATTCTTTTACAATCCCTAAAGTTTATGTATTCTTCAAATTAAATATATAATATTTTCTAATTTTATCATATTGACCATAAACATTCTAATTTTGATAATGAGACCCCGAATATTTAAAGAATTATCAAATTACTCATTTTCTTTACTTTCAAAAAGTTCAATCAAGTCCCTAAAAGTTTTAAAGTATTAATTAGGACTTAGTATCCTAAATTATATTAATTTTGATCTTGCTAAACGAGGTCGCGGGAAAAGTTTAAAGCACGGTAACATCACATCAATTAAATTTTAAGAAAATTTTCAAGATTTTGAGGTGGGGTTTACATTTAAGCAATTGTTGTTATTTTGTCTACGTTAATTCTTAATGTGTGATTTTGATTGTGATAAAATATTTATACATATGAAAAGGTTGCCAAGGATCGTAAATAGGTCCGGGATCGAAAGTGGGTCCTTGGGGGTGTCCCACAGTGCAAAATTGTTATGCGCTTATAACATTTTGTCAGGGACCATAAATAGGTTCGGGATCGAAATTGGGTTCTTGGGGATGTCCCACAATACATATTTCTACAATATATTGTATTGGTATTATATTCATAATTTAATTTCATGTTTAGATTTAACTTGGACTGATTGCTATTTCCCCCACTGAGTATAATTCGTTATGCTCACCCCATTATTTTCCACCCTTTCAGATTAAGGAGTTAGGCAAGGCCAGGCAATGAGCAGGGCAACCTTGATTAAATAATAGACCATTTAATTTATAAATTTTTGAAACAAATATTTTAATAGTTGGTTTTCATTTTGTCAATTTAATCTCAGGTTTTAATATTTTAGCAAATTTTGACACTTTGCTTATTTTATTTGGTATTGACACTTGGATGTGAGCAAATTATTCAAGTGACGTTTCCGCATTTATTTATAAACTACTATAGTTGAAAAAAAAAAAAAGTATTTACGCATTTTGGCGTCTATTGAGAATACGTATTTACAAGATATTTCGACTTAAGTAGCGCCTTGTGTTTATGGAAATTTGGGGCGTTACAAAAACACATGAAGGTGAAAGGAAAGAAGAAAAAGTACTCGAGAGGTTTCGGCTTTACTTGAGCAATTGGTTAGTGTTGGAATGGATCTTGCCTCAATTGCGAGATCGCATCATAAGGGCGGAACGCCAGTCGACAAGTGCGTTGACAAACTTCTACCTTCTAGGCATTACAAGAAGGTGATCGGCTCCACCTCTTTGCCCTGTGGTTCCAACGTGACAAAGAAAATCGTAACTCATACTGTGCTGCCAAGACACCTTATTTGAGATTTAAGTTCATCGAGTATTATTTCGAACGGGACAGTCTGTCACTTCACCGTAAGGGGTGAACGCTCCGTTCGGCTGTTTGCGTTGCGATTTAATGTTTTTTCTGTTTTCTTCTAACGATTTTACTTGTACTGGACCCTCGTTTCCTTGTATCTTTAACTTGATGTTGGATAGTAACTTTGAATTTGTGTTATAATCTGTTGTTTCATTACGAAACCAATTTTTGTTTGCACAGGCATGTTGTTCTGAAATAGTGAGGTAGTGATAGTGCATGTACCACAGGGAATATATTCCCTGCATCCTTATGTGAGAATTATGCATGAGTACCAAATTTTCCACATTTACATATGTTTTTCAAATCCATATTATTACTAGTAAACCATAACAATAAAGCATGGAATGCAGGGAATATATTCCCTGCATCTTGATTTCTAATCACGCATCCCCATTCCATTAGTACAAAAAAAAGGACAGATAATTTTTTCAATTTCCATTTTGCTTCAAATTATTATTCCCACAATGATTCTATAAATACAAACTGTACTAGAAAGGCATTATTTCATGACTCCTCACGTAGAGTAGTTTATACTTTCAAATACTCTTGAAGCCTAGAAGCTTGTTCTTAATGCCTTCAATTCCCCACAAATATTTGACGAATATTTGACAAAGCTACATAATACATATTGATAAGTTGGTTTTATAACGGAGTTATTAGATATCATTCACTTTTGAATTTGAGAATTTCTACTGCACTTACGTGTTTTTTTTTTTACAATACATTCAGGTACTTTCATAATAGGAGAGTCAACAATGAGAAGATGGAATCAATTAGGAGCAATTCAAGTGTCACCAGCCAAACCAAGGATGTATATTACAGGGGGTATTAGCGCCCCTACGCCCAACTGGAAGCCTCAAAGTGTTTCTCACCCAAAGGCACAGGCGCCCCTGCGCCACCTTGATGGCGTCCCTGCGCCAGACCAATAGAAGACGGGTACCCCTCCTCCAGAAAGAAGCACAGCTGCGCCGCGAAGATACCAGTCCGCCACATAAGCCCTAAAACTGACAAGTTTAAAGGGGGGACTATAAATATGGCTGGAGGGGGTTCAAGTAAAGGAATTTTGGGAGAAGCAATCCAGTAGCACACTAGAGAGAACACCCTTGGAGATTGAGGAATCCACAAATCAACGAGTTCTTCTTACTCTCTATCAATATTCTATATCAATGTATAAGAACATGAATTTTGTTTTCTTTTATATTTTCATGGAGTAATTTATTTTTCTACAGATACAATGTTACCCTGAACTTTACGTTACATATTTGGCCAATATGATCCATGCATGCTATTTACAATGTCATTTTCATCCATTCCCCTAATTGCTTTCTTTTAAAATGGTATATTTGATTTTTGAGAGCATAAGATCTTTATATGGTGTTAGCCTTTGACTCCTCGACCTAGATGATAAATTCTACATTAAGTGATGATAGAGAAGCTAGGTTAATCTAGATGTGGAAGATTGACTTGTTAAGAAATTGGAATCTTGAAAAGCCGAAATTAGTATCGGTAAAGGTTTTACCTTTCCATTCAGTTGATTAAGGTCACCATAAACTATAAATGAGTAATTGACATATTTAGGAAGCATGAAGTAACATGAACACTACACAGTAATATGGGTTTTATATTACGTTATAAATGTTGATGTGTGAATTGTTGAAATCGGCCGATAATCGGGTGTCAATCGGATACATAATTAAAGGAACGGTTGAGGAAGTAATGCTATAAAATATTTTGAGATCTTTGCGTAAATTGGATTGTAAACACATTAAAAGAAGCCAAGGATAATTGATTTTTACCTGCAATGATGTGTACAAAATCAGATTGTAACTCCAATAGACCACCTCATGCCTAGTCACCTCCTACTTGTTGATTTATCCTTGTAATGGTAGATTCCTTCACCCTTAAGCATTAGAAAAATCTACCACTTCTTTAAGACTTCAAATATGTTATATATTATCTTTAAATCTCATACAAACCGTCCAAGGATTGGTACAAGATTAGAATGTAACTGGAAGAAGACATATCCTCCTTAGCATGTGATGATTTGTCAAGTTAACCTCAAATTCCTTCAACCTTAAGTCTTCTATCACGTCCTCTAAAGCTTGTCACCTTATATTGGATAGGCATATGTCTTATTATTCATATTAGGATCCAAATATGGGAAAGGAAGAGTCAAGTATGGCTGCAAGAAACCACCTCATGCTTGGACACCTCATGCTTGGAAGATATTTGTCATTTAACTACCAATTTCTTCATGCTTAAGTATCCAGCACGACCCCAACCCTTTACAACTCTATAAATACCCCATATTAAGGTATTTGATCCCTTCAAGTTATCCCCAAATGAACCCAAGTGAAAGGGAAAGCAAAAGAGCTAAAGAGAAGTAGAAAAACAGAAAGCTGGAATTCTGGACAGTTGAATTTGTTCACTGTTTTGAGGTTTGTCTTTATTATTTTTGAAGGTTTTATAGTCTCTTGGACCTATGGACTTCTTTAAGATCATGTTGGGGGATGTTTTGATGATTTAATAATGACAAAACCGGGGTAATTGGTTGCAAGAACCTGAGCTAACTCAATAAGGACAGAAAGTTATTGTTGCTGGATTTTAGTTATATAACTTTTAATCTTATGTTATACCTTGAAAGGAATGTATGTGTATCAATTTGAATGTTCTTATATAAGAGTTAGAAGTATATAAATGATCTCTAATAGATTGGAATCCAATTTTTGAAAGTCTTGTTCAAGTGAAACTCAAAACAGTCATGAGAAAAAAAATGTTCGATTTGGTGGTTGTAAAAAGGAATGCCTTCAAAGCTATAAATCCTTCATTTGCAACTAATCTATGACATGATTACCTTTACGTAGGTGTTATAGAAGTGTGGTAAAAATCTGGGAATTTTTGGATAATGTTAAGGGGGTGAAAAAGGATTGGAAAAAGACTTGGACAGTAATGGAAACCTGAAAACAGATTCTGCCCACTTGTGTATTTAGCTTAGATTCAACCTTTACATGTCCATTAATTATCTCTTAGGTTGGAAAATGGATTTTAAGGAGTGTTAGATTGTTAAACAACAATTGGATGACGTTGACGTTCATTATTGGACTCAAGAAATAGTGTGATTTATGGGACTAGTTTGCAATGCAACCGGTAACTTGAATTATTAATATCATCTAAAGTATTTTGGCATGAATGGACGTAGTACGGGATTGTGTGTGCGTTAAGATTATCAAATTTAGAATTGTGTTTAATATAAAATGGTAATACAGGTGATTTACTGACTTTAAGTGGGAAGGAAAATTGATTTACACCTCATAGAAAGATCACACACAAGAGTAGAAAGGTAAGTAAAAATCCATTTGCAACTACAATGCAAGAATATAGAATTTGTGATATAGTAATGTTGAACATTTATATACTTTTAATAAGGAGCTCATTCTATATCATATGAGGTTGTGGTTTCAGAATACATTGACAACAATTTTGAGTAAGTATGTCATTCACGAGCATTTTCATGTGCATGCACGACATATGTCCACGGTTGAAAATCTAGCATGCACAACATGGTTTCAAATTGAGTTTCCTCATAAATGTTTTGTTGACCACTACTAGGGCACCGAGGCATATGAGATATATGCTTATATGATATGTTTTTTGCATTGCGGGTGATACTTCCTGGGTGATTGCAAAGGTAGATAGGAGATGGGCCTTTGTTGATCACAGGAGGGTGGACCACTCGACCGTGCCCTCATGATATTATGATTATTGGCACTACCTGGTGGGATACTTTTTGGGTGATCGTAGGGGCAGTTAGGAGATGAGCCGCTAGTGGTCACGAGAGGATGGTCCACTCGCTGGTGTCAGTGTCATATTGGCCATTTGATTATTGATGTTGTGCAGAGTTCTATCCGATGCATAGTAGGTGGGTCAAGGGCCCAATGAAATGAAAGATTTCACAAGAGATTATTTCGAGTAGACTTTGATGAATGTTTAAACATGATGCAACTTTAGCATGGCATGATGTCATATACCATTATTACCCACACTCATGACATGCATGATTTTTGCTTACTAAGCATTAGCTTATGTAGTTCCTGCATTGTAGGTGAGCATGGGACTTCTTAGAAAGCGCGGCTAGCTGTGGAGCTCTTACGGGATTTCGAATTTCGATGTACATGGATGACGACCTATAGGGTTATTTTGGGCGGCTTCAGTTATATTATATTTTTGGAATCTTGTATGACGTTTGAAATGACAAGTAGATATTTTTATAACGTCAGAATAAATATGTTGGACTATAGTTTTATAATGTTTGGTTTCAGATATACTTTTGGAGATGTTTTCATTCAAATAAAAATAAATAGGGGATTTTGACAGGGTTTAGAGTATGGTTATCTATATGAATGGGGTGTGACATACAATGTAGCCAACACTAGAGATTATGCTTTGATCATTTAATTATCTATTTCAAAGACTATTCCATTGGTTTATTTGTGTTTATCTACTCTTAATGCTTTTGAATGCTTGATCACCATTTGAATGATATGGAATTTGGGATTTACTATCGAGAGAAGGAATCCTAAATAGGGACTATTGATAAACACAACCTACGAGATTATAGAGTTCGAGAGTCCTATGAAATCCTTTGTAGCTATTAAGAGAACCAAAGAACTTAATGAGCTTTATCATCTTAATTTTAGATGGAAAATCAAAATTAGGGTTTTAAGAGTAATTCTTAATTGGACATCGAGATAGGAGATTAAGATAATTTAGGGTTCTTGACTAATAAACCATAAGAATAGATTAAGAAATAGTTAGATGATTGAAGCATGATCGATGGTTAGGTGAAATTGGATCTCTAGTAGTGTTAATCTTGTTTAATTGCATTATTAATTAATTAATTAGTTCAATCAGTTATCTCATTCCAAAATTCATATTTTCTAGATAAAATTAAGGTTATTTTAATTACAGGAATTATTAGGATTTGATTTCAATCCCTGTGGAAAACGATACTATATTAAAACTTGACACCGTACACTTGCGGTTGGAAAATTCTCGCATCAAGTTTTTGGTACCGTTGTCGAGGATTAATTTATCTTTTCTTATTAATACTGTTACCATGTAGCATTAATTGTAATCTAGATTAATTTTGTTTTAATTCGAATTATTCTTTTTGTTTTTTAGGTGTTTTGACAGTTGATGCGACAATCCAAAAGCTGTAATTTAATTCATATTGATCTGGAAATTGAAAGAACTCTTCGGACAATAAGAGCAAAGAAGAAAGCTAAGGAGAACACAATGGCTGAGCAAAACAACCAAAATCAACAAGAAGGTGCTAATCAACGGGAAAACCCTATTCGAGACTACTTCAATCCGGTAGTTCAAGAGCATTATTCTGGGATAAAGCGCCAAGCAATCAATACCAACAACTTTGAACTGAAAGCATCACTCATGAGTATGGAGCAATAGAATCAGTTTAGAGGATTGCCTAATGAAGACCCGAACATTCATCTTTCTATGTTCTTGCAAGTAATCGATACTATAAAGGTTAATGGAGTGAGTGATAATAGCATCAAACTGAAATTGTTTCTGCTTTCCCTTAGAGACAAAGTAAGAAGCTGGCTGTTATCTTTACCATTGGGAAGCATTAACACTTGGGAAGAACTGACTGCGAATTCCTTACAAAATTTCTCCCTCCATCAAAAGTATCTCAATTAAGGGGTGAGATTGGCTCATTTCATCAGATGGAATTTAAACCCTTATATGAGGCATAGGAAAGATTTAAGGAGATGGGTTTGATGATTGGATGCTCCTTGATCAGTTTTACAACGGATTGAATAGTCAAACAAGAGTTATTATTGACAGCACAGCTGGTGGTTCTGTATGAGCAAATTGGTTGATGAGGCATTTGAACTTTTAGAGAAAATGGCCAACAACAGTTATCAATGGCCAAATGAGCATGTAATGACCAAGAAGCCAGCTAGAATGTATGAAATTGATGCCTTCACAAACATTTCAGCAAAGGTTGATGCGCTTTATCATCAATTGAGCACCTTGACCAACCCAAAAGCTTCTCAAGGAACAGAATCTGTAGCTGCAGCAAATATGGTTTTTCAACCATAGTTGATAATGAAGAGCAGGTACAATATATGAACAACTGCAACTTCAACTATCAAAACAATTTCTTGCCAAACCAATATCACCCGGGGCTCCGTAATCATGAGAATTTTTCTTATGGTAATACAAAAAACGTTTTACAACCCCCTGTGGGGTTTGAAAACAAGGCTCCAGAGAGAAAGATACCATTGGAAGATATTCTGGTACAATTTATGATGGAATCAAGGGAGAGGTATAACATGAATGAGACAAGGTTGCAAGGAATTGAGACTCATCTCAAGTCAATTGACACCCAAACTGGACAAATAGTACCCTCTTCTAATGTTCATCAAAAAATAAGATTCCCTAGTGATACAGAAGTGAACTCAAAGGAGCATTGTAAGGCTATTACTCTTAGGAACAGTAAAGAGCTTGAAAATCCACAATACAAAAGCACAAAAGCAGACACTTCTCCAAGGATGACACATCAAATGACTAAGAGGATGAAGAAAACAAAGAAAGCACAACTGAACCAAAAGCATCAAAGGAGGCTAAAAGCCCAAATCCAATCTATTTTCGGATAATCCTCCAATTCTTAAACTTTCGCTTCTTTTTCCTCAAAGATTTCAAAAGAAAAGGTTTGATTCTCAATTTTCTAAATTCTTAGAAATTTTCAAGAAAATTCACATAAATTTTCAAATTCATGAAAGACATCATCGCTAAGAGGAGGTGATGGATTCCCCCTCTTGAAAAAAACCCACAATATCAATGGAAAATGGAACAAACCAGATCTGATTTTGCTATGAATGTGAGGTAGAAGATCAAATTAGAACCTTAAGGAAACAAAGGCCTTAAAACCCCAACCTTGAGACGCCACAAAGGTTGATCACTCCTTTGATAAGTCAAATTTCTAGCATTCCATCAAGAACACAAGAAAAGGCAAAGCAAGAGCTTTTCTATTTACTTCCAAAAACGTTCCCCTTTACAAATATCTTGGTGGCTCCTTTTAAAGTGGAAACCTAGCTTCAAAGAAGAAGGAAAAACGAGTTGGGCCTCAAAAGTTGTGGATTCGGCCTAATTCATCAAAGTATAAAAAGCCCATAATTCATTATAGATTACAATTAAGATTCCTAACTAGCCATTGTACTCTTCTTGTCCTTCCAAATTTATCCCTTGCACAAAAAGATAAGTGACCATCTTTGGTGAAGCTTTGGAATCTTCGAGTTTTGTTTTAGAATCCTCGAGCACAACCTCTTTGTATTGCACTACCATAATCAAGCCTTGCAAAGCTTCTTTCATCCTCTTTGTCCTTGCCCTAGTCATTGGACCACCAATTCCTTGTAAAGGATCTTGAGAATATTTGGGAGGATTAACTTGGTCAGCACCTCGATCCCCATCATTCCCCTCCTCTTCAAAAGGATTCCTCCTCGAATCACCTACATCAAACAAAGATAAATCAGCAACATTAAAGGTTGCACTAACATTACCATAATCACTTGGCAAATCTAGCTTGTAGGCGTTATCATTGATCCGCTCCACGACTTGAAAAGGTCCATCTCCTCTAGGCTGCAATTTTGATTTCCGTTGCATGGGAAACCTCTCCTTACGCATGTGCACCCAAACCCAATCGCCAGGTTGGAAGACAACCTTCAAACGCCCCTTATTGGCTTGCTTAGCATATTGTTCATTCTTCCTTTCAATGTTGGCCCGAACTCTAGCATGTAACTCTTTCACAAAATCTGCCTTTTTCTTACCATCAAGATTAGCATGTTCATTAGTAGGCAAAGGTAAAATCTCCACAGGTGTCAAAGGATTAAGGCCATAAACAATTTCAAAAGGAGAAAATGAAGAAGTAGAATGAACAGTCCGATTATATGCAAACTCAATATGTGGCAAACATTTTTCCCACTGTTTTAGGTTCTTTTGAATGATAGCACGTAACAATGTAGTGAGTGTCCTATTAACTACTTCAGTTTGACCATCCGTTTGTGGATCTGCAACAATAGAAAATAACAGTTTAGTTCCTAATTTATTCCATAGAGTGCACCAAAAATGACTTAGGAACTTAACATCTCTATCACTAACAATTGTCTTAGGCCAATGAAAGTGCTCACGTAATATATCTAAAGTCTTTAGAACACCAAAGTGCCCCATCAAACCTCCCCCATGACTTTCCCTAACAAGCAACTCACGAATAGAACAAATAGGCACATACAATTTATCTTTTTTGAATAGAAATCCTTCATGCCTATAAAAATCACCAAACGCACACTTATCACATGCACTCCATACTTGGCTGAAATCAGAGTCATTGGCATACAAATCCTTAAGCAGTTCAAAACCAAGTAATTTAGTTTGCAATGAAGTAAGTAATACGTACCTCCTAGACAATGCATCAGCCACAATGTTTTCCTTACCATGCTTGTATTTGATCACATAAGGAAACGTTTCTATGAACTCCAACCACTTAGCATGTCTTTTCTTATGCTTACCTTGGGTCTTCAAGAACTTCAAGCTCTCATGATCGGAAAGAATGATGAATTCCCTCGGCCACAAATAATGCTGCCATGTTTGAAGAGTTCTCACTAAAGCATAAAGCTCCTTGTCGTAAGTAGGATAATTCAAGGCTGCCCCACTTAGCTTTTCACTAAAATAAGCAATTGGCTTGGAATCCTGCATCAAAACTGCTCCTATTCCAATCCCAGATGCATCACATTCTATCTCAAAAGCTTTATCAAAGTTAGGCAAACACAGCAAAGGTGCATTAGTTAGCTTATCTTTCAAAGTTTTGAAAGCCCGGTCATGCACATCATCCCACTTGAAAGCAACATTCTTTTTAACAAGTTCATTCAAAGGTGCAGCAATAGAACTAAAATCTTTAACAAACCTTCGATACAAGCTTGCCAAACCATGAAAACTTCTCACCTCGTTTGCATTCTTAGGTGTGGGCCAATCCCTTATTGCTCTTACCTTCTCTTCATCAACACTAATACCCTGTGAACCAACAACGAATCCAAGAAACACGACAGATTCCAAGCAAAACATGCATTTCTTAAGATTAGCATACAATCGATGCTCTCTCAACACACTAAACACACAATGCAAGTGTATACAATTGATGCTCTCTCAACACACTAAACACACAATGCAAGTGTTTCACATGTTCATCCAAATTTTTACTATAAACTAAAATATCATCAAAGTAAACTACTACAAATTTCCCCATGAAAGCACGCAAGACATGGTTCATTAGCCTCATGAATGTACTAGGTGCATTAGATAAACTAAAAGGCATTACTAACCACTCATACAATCCATATTTAGTCTTAAATGCAGTTTTCCATTCATCTCCCTCTTTCATGCGAATTTGATAATAGCCATTCTTTAAATCAATTTTAGAAAACACTTGAGAGCCATGCAATTCATCAAGCATATCATCTAATCTGGGGATAGGATGTCTATACTTTACCGTTATCTTGTTGATAGCTCGGCAATCCACGCACATGCGCCATGTTCCATCTTTCTTTGGAACTAAGAGGACAGGAACCGAACATGGGCTGAGACTCTCCCTTACAAATCCTTTTTGCAATAGTTCATCCACTTGCCTTTGTATCTCCTTTGTTTCCTCGGGATTAGCTCTATAAGCAAGTCGATTTGGTATGGCCGAACCAAGTATGAAGTTTATTTGATGCTCAATTCCTCTTAAAGGAGGTAACCCATGAGGAATCTCTTCAGGAAATAGGTCCTCAAAGTCCTGCAATAACGACACAACAACACTAGGCAAAGATGAGTTAAGGTCGTTAGTAGAAAAATAAACATCCTTGTACATAAGTACAAGGACTTGTTGCCTTGCTATCATTACACTCTCACCCTCATGTTTTTCAGCAATGACACTCATTCTTTTATTCTTCTCCCCATGTTGCTCACTTCTCTCCCCTTTTTTCCTCTCGACCTCACTTGCTCTCTTTTTATTTTCCTCATGCTCACACTTTTGTTTCTCTCTCACTTTGCACTCTTGTGTTATCCTAATTTGATCCTCATAAGCATGCAATGGCTTGAGAGGGGCTAATACAACTTTTCGATTGTTCATTACAAAAGAATATCGGTTTTTGTACCCATCATGCAAAACCCTCCTATCAAATTGCCACGGTCGCCCAAGTAATATATGACCAGCATACATCGGTGCCACATCACAAAGAACCTCGTCCTCATACTTGCCAATCGAAAAAGGTACCCGAACTTTCTTGTTTACCTTCACTTCTCCACAGTCATTTAGCCATTGTAGCTTGTACGGTTTAGGATGCATTTGCCACTTCAAATTCAACTTTTCTACCAACAAGGTGCTAGCAACATTAGTACAACTCCCACTATCAATAATCAACATACATACCTTATCCTTCACGTGGCATCTTGTGTGAAATATATGCTCACGTTGCTCCTCATCCCCATCCTTAGGCTGTATACTCAAGGCTCTCCTTGTAACAAGCAAATCACCCTGCACAGGTTCTTCTACTTCAACATCAGAACAAACCTCCAATGGTGGCATCTCATTGTCACTTGAGCTAGTACTTTCAACTTCTCCATTTGCCCGTACAACCATAACCTTTTTAGTTGGGCATTCAGAAGCAATATGTCCGAATCCTTGGCACCTGAAACACTTAATATCACGTGACCTAGTAAGAGTTTTAGTTTCTGGTTTTCCTTTAGGAGCAACAACTGAATTCTTGGACTTTGCTTCTTCTTTTGTTCTAAGACCAGCCTTGTTGTCTTTCCAATTTGATTTCCATGGAGAACTAGAAGTCGAACCAGATCTGAACTTCTTGGACTTGATTTGTTTCTCCACTTGAACAGCTTTGTGTAGTAGCTCCTCCATCTCTACGTAATGTTGTAACTCAACCACATCAGCAATCTCCTTGTTCAATCCGGTAATGAATCTAGCCATTGTTGCTTCTCTGTCTTCCTCTATGTTTGCTCTAATCATGGCGATTTCCATCTCCTTATAATAATCCTCTACACTCATGGAACCTTGAACCAGCCCTTGCAACTTTCTATACAAATCTCTATAGTAATGGCTAGGTATAAATCTCTTGCGTATTACCAACTTCATTTCTTCCCATGTCCGAATAGGCCTCTCACCATTCCTACGTCTATTGATCACCAATTGTTCCCACCATATACTTGCATAATCTGAAAACTCCACGGCTGCTAGCTTTATTTTTTTCTCCTCGGAGTAATCATGACAATCAAATACGTGCTCAACTTTTCTTTCCCACTCCAAGTATAGCTCCGGATCATTCTTTCCTTGAAAAGTCGGAATTGTCATCTTTATACTACCTATATTGTTATCTCCTTTGGAACCAACCTTCTTGTCCCGTTTACAACTTGTTCTCTCCACTTCGGAATCAGCTTCGTCTTCTTCATCTAACTTAGGTCTTCTATGTGTTCTAGAGCCGGAAGAGGACTCCAAATCATCCAATCTCGCATTCAATAATTTAAATTGGTCGGTAACAGCCTTGATGAAGAATTTCAAGTCGACCTCTTGTGGTTCTTCTCCTTCCTTACTCATGATTTAGACCTGCAAAATTAAACAAAATAAAAGGTGTTGTTCCTCACACACTCCCTCACGTGTTTACACTCAAATCAGATTGTTATCTCTCGTGTTTCACACAATTTTGGCTTTTTCTTTGTTGATGATCTCTCTTGCCTTTTACCACTCAAAGCCAAGCCAGCCCTCTTTATGTTCTTAATAGAATCAAGGAATTTAACAAATCTGAGAAACAATTGGTTAGATGGTGATCATCTCAACAAAGTCAGATTTTTTTTTTTTTAATGTCATAAATAGAGCAAAACCAGACCAAACTAAGAGGGAACCAATTCGGGAAGAACAAGAAACTCAAGAAAATGAACCCCAATCTGAACTTAAATCAATAGGGAATATGAAACTTGAACTAAGAACAAGAATGGGAATTCCACTTATAGCACTCAACAACCAGCCACGTTTTTTTTTTTTTTTTTCACCAGCAAGAACACAACAATGAGATGGAAATAAACAACCTGATTTTCAGCAACCACAATGCTCTGATACCAAATGATGGATTCCCCCTCTTGAAAAAACCCACAATATCAATGGAAAATGGAACAAACCAGATCTGATTTTTGCTATGAATGTGAGGTAGAAGATCAGATTAGAACCTTAAGGAAACAAAGGCCTTAAACCCCAACCTTGAGACGCCACAAAGGTTGATCACTCCTTTGATAAGTCAAATTTCTAGCGTTCCATCAAGAACACAAGAAAAGGCAAAGCAAGAGCTTTTCTATTTACTTCCAAAAACGTTCCCCTTTACAAATATCTTGGTGGCTCCTTTTAAAGTGGAAACCTAGCTTCAAAGAAGAAGGAAAAACGAGTTGGGCCTCAAAAGTTGTGGATTCAGCCTAATTCATCAAAATATAAAAAGCCCATAATTCATTATAGATTACAATTAAGATTCCTAACTAGCCATTGTACTCTTCTTGTCCTTCCAAATTTATCCCTTGCACAAAAAGATAAGTGACCATCTTTGGTGAAGCTTTGGAATCTTCGAGTTTTGTTTTAGAATCCTCGAGCACAACCTCTTTGTATTGCACTTCCATAATCAAGCCTTGCAAAGCTTCTTTCATCCTCTTTGTCCTTGCCCTAGTCATTGGACCACCAATTCCTTGTAAAGGATCTTGAGAATATTTGGGAGGATTAACTTGGTCAGCACCTCGATCCCCATCAGGAGGAGACTTGAAGAATTTGAGACAATCAAGTTAACAGATGAATGTAGTGCTATTATCCAAAGGAAGTCGCCTCAGAAATTAAAGGACCCAGGCAGCTTCAGCATTCCTTGCAATATTGGTGGTATCACATTTGATAAAGTACTGTGTGACCTTGGAGCTAGCATCAACTTGATGCCCCTATCAGTGTTCAAGAAGTTGGGACTTGGAGAGGTAAAGCCAACAATCATATCACAGCAACTGGCAGATAGATCCATCACCTATCCATGGGGGATTATAGAAGATGTATTGGTAAAGGTAGATAAGTTCATCTTTCCGGTGGACTTTGTGGGCTTGGATATTGAAAAGGATGAGAAAATACCACTAATTCTTGGTCAACCTTTCCTGGCAGTACTGGAAGAGCATTGATTGATGTACAAGAAGAGAAGTTGACACTGCGGGTTAATGAAGAGCAAGTGAACTTCAACATTCGTCAAGAAAGGAAAACCCCAGAAGAAGTAAGTGCATGCCATATGATCAAATCCATCAATGCAGTGAGGGATGAGAAAGACAAGAGAAAAATGTTCTATGATCCTCTAGAACAACATGTGGCTCTCCGCTATTCAAGGCTTGATACATGTGCAGATGAAAAAGGGACCAATGAAATGGTATATTTTATCTTAGAGCATGAAACAAATTCACCTGACAAGAAGGAGAGCTACGTGGAAAAACATTCAAAACCTCCAAACATTGCCAAACCAAAAGAGGTTTTGAAGGCCATACCGGAGTTAAAAACGTTCAATTTTATTGGTCATGCTACAGTGAAGATGAAGACAAGGCTAAGGGTAAAGTTTAGAAATAAGAGAGGTGCCACCTGAAGATCCAACATAGACACTGCGGTTGAGTCAAGCTAATGACGTTAAAAAAACGCTTCTTGGGAGGCAACCCAAGCTTTCTTCCTTTATACTTATTCATTTATTTATTTTTAGTTATAGGATAGTTTAGTTTATTTTACAATTTATTTAGGAATCATCACCCTTATCCTGTCTTCCATTAGGTCTCAAAATAATTAAGTTGGTCATTAGATGTTTGAGCTATGTAACACTTGTTCCATGTTTTTAACATCTAAAATATGATTTATTTTTCAGAAACATGATTTCGCGAAACACTCAAACCAACATTGAGAAGGATAAAATGGGATAAATCTCAAGATTGGGGGAGAAGATAGAAGAAGCGTCCATCAAATCCAGCATCATAAACACCAAAACGTCATAGGCTATGCAGATAATTCAGGGAAGTCTTCCTCACTTAACTTTAATTGCTATAAGTTCTCTATTTGCTTTATTTTCTTATTTATTTGCTTTATTTTCTTATTTATTTGCTTTATTTGCTTTAATTTTTTTATTTTATTTTGTGTGATTTTTATTTTTTTATGTTGTGTGATATTTGTGTTTAATAAAAAAAAAAAAATTACGCATGCTTGTGTGAGTTGGATAGCCTTGCCGCCATTGATGTATATATTTGGTAACATGTTTTGGTTGATGAGTTGTGCATAAGTTATGTGTTTGAGTTAAATTTTTGCTTATTCATGTGAGACGGAAAATATTTATGCACGTGAGTTGATTATGATGTTGTACATGAGTAGGTTGATCCATTGTTTATAGGTTGTAATAGAGAACTTAATAGCTATACCCAAACAGCCATTAAACATCATTATATCCTTAAACCAAACTTAGGATGTTTGGTTGGTTGAACTGTTGTAGGTAGACATGGAGATAGATATGGATTCAGTGTGTGCAAAATGTTGTGTGGACTGTCTGAGACCAATGTGATGAAAATTAGGTGAAAACCCTAAGTTATAGGTCAATTTTCGAGAATAAGTGTTGAATAAAGGGCATTGTACTAATCACTGCATACAAGGGAAGCTGCCCTAAAAAAATCCTAGTGAGGACAATCATAATAATCTTATTGTATGGCGTCTCTTCATAGTCTTTATGACTCGAGTGAATAAGCCTGCAAGGGTTAAAACCTTGTGCCCTAAACTCATCTAATTTGGGAGTTATCGGCATAAAGCTCACTACAGGGGTCATTTAGAAAGCTTAATGGAGAGCGTCCCCACATAAGATATATATATATATATTAAAAAAAAATAGGTGCATGAAAATGAAGACATAACATATCATGAGTAAGTCCCGAACACTTATTTCCGAGGATTAGTCTTTTAATAAGGGGTTAGCAACCTGGTTGAGATATCTAACGCAAGATATCTAACGTAATTTGTTTTAATTGATTTTTTTTAGTTTTGTTTGTGTGTTTGTTATTCATTTTCTTTGGTTTGATGTTTCCTTGAGGACAAGCAAATTCTTAAGTTTGGGGGTATTTGATAAGTTGGTTTTATAACGGAGTTATTAGATATCTTTCACTTTTGAATTTGAGAATTTCTACTGCACTTATGTGTTTTTTTTTTACAATACATTTAGGTACTTTCATAATATGAGAGTCAATAATGAGAAGATGGAATCAATTAGGAACAATTCAAGTGTCACCAGCCAAACCAAGATATATATTACAGGGGGTATTGGTGCTCCCGCGCCCAACTGGAAGCCTCAAAGTGTTTCTCACCCAAAGGTACAGGTGCTCCTGCACCAGGCCAATAGAAGACGGGCACCCCTCAGCCAAAAAGAAGCGCAGCTGCGCCGCAACGATACCAGTCCGCCACATAAGCCCTAAAACTGACAAGTTTAAAGGGGGACTATAAATATGGCTGGAGGGGGTTCAAGTAAAAGACTTTTGGGAGAAGCAATCCAGCAGCACACCAAAGAGAACACCCTTGGAGATTGAGGAATCTACAAATCAACGAGTTCTTCTTACTCTCTATCAATATTCTATATCAATGTTTAAGAACATGAATTGTGCTTTCTTTTATATATTCATGGAGTAATTTATTTTTCTAAAGATACAATGTAGCCAACACTAGAGATTATGCTTTGATCATTTAATTATCTATTTCAAAGGTTATTCCATTGGTTTATTTGTGTTTATCTACTCTTAATGCTTTTGAATGCTTGATCACCATTTGAATGATATGGAATTTGGGATTTACTATCGAGAGAATGAATTCTAAATAAGGACTATTGATAAACACAAAGAACTTAATGAGCTTTATCATCTTAATTTTAGATGGAGAATCAAAATTAGGGTTTTAATAGTAATTATTAATTCGCCATCGAGATTGGGGATTAAGATAATTTTGCGTTCTTGACTAATAAAACCATAAGAATAGATTAAGAAATAGTTAGATGATTGAAGCATGATCGATTTTTAGGTGAAATTGGATCTCTAGTGCAGTTAATCTTGTTTAATTGCATTGTTAATTAATTAAATTAGTTTAGTCAGTTATCTTATTCCAAAATTCCTATTTTCTAGATAAAATTAAGGTTATTTTAATTACAGGAATTATTAGGATTTGATTTCAATCCCTGTGAAAAACGATACTCTACTCTCACTATATTAAAATTTGACACCGTACACTTGCGGTTGGAAAATTCTCGCATCACATATTAGTGTAAAAGATGTCCAATACTTCAAAGGTGTATTCTTCTTCAGAAACAGACTGCAACGTTGAATCTATGTCTGATTCAGCAAGTGTAGATGAAGATTTTATGCACCAGTTAAAGAACGACACTGACACATGGCTTCAGTACTGTAGAATCACCGAGCGAATTGTTTGCGAATACTTGGCACCTAATAGAGCACATCGATATTTATTCTCAACAATGCGATGCGGCTACATTTTTATGCTACAAAATATGCATGTGTATCCACAAACATGTTTCCAGGAATTTAGGATGCACCCTCCGATGTTTATGTACTTAACGCACATCTTATGTGATGAGTACGGCACTGCCAGCACCCAAACATTGACATATACGAACAAGTGGGAATGTTTTTGTGTATTCGGAAAGTGCAAATGCTGTTTGATCATTCGTTGCAGACCATCAACCATTACTTTAAGACAGTCCTACGTGCATGCGTGGCTTTTGCAGCGACCATGATTAAACCAGATCCGCATTACAACGAAGGCGCAGCTCACCATCGTCCGCATGTGGAACGATATCCCCTATTCTAGGTTATGTTTTTAATATAACTGATGTCGGGGCAGCAGTAACGAACTTTATGAATTCCATTTATGTTCTTAAAATATTGAAATTACAGGATTGCATTGGTACGATTGACGAAACGCACGTGAGAGTTGTACTGCCACGAAATATAAGAGAGAATTACATTGGAAGAAAGGGATTCCAACACAGAATGTACTGGTCGCCTGTGATTTCAATCTCTATTTTATATTCGTGATGCCGGGAACCACCGGGAATACCCACGATAGCCACATATTGACTTGTGCTGTACATAGTCTGGAAATCAATTTTCCACAACCCTCGAACGGGAAATATTACATGGTTGACTCTGGTTCCGCACATATGCCTGGGTATATGGCTCCATATAAGGGCTCTAATATCAGATATCATTTTCAAGAATTCGGCAACACAAGGGAAAGACATCTCTGTCGATTCCGAAATTCACGGGAGCGGTTCAATTTCCATCACTCCTCATGTCGTAACATTATTGAGCATGCTTTCGGTGTTTGGAAACAGAGATGGAAGATCATTGATCGAATGCCTGCTTATAATATGAGAGCGTAAATGGTCGTGGCCACAATGGATATACATAACTTCCTGAAGAGAAACGATCGGCCGAGTGAGGGTTTTCATAGACCTGAAGAATTAGATGGCGACGAAGCCGAGATAGATCTACCTCATGAAGAAGATAAAATTGTCATCGAGCTAGATGCAATAGTTGAAAAGGACATGCCGTGGCAGCAACTACGCGATTACATGGCATAGGCGTTACGTTAGTAGTTATAGAACGCGCCCAATTTGATTGGGGGACTCAATGAATTCGTGTTAGTCACGTTATACATGCCGATGTTTGGGAAATCATTTATAATTTTCCACTCATTCATTTCCTTTTTTTATGCACAAATTTATTGGTTGAATTGATAATTTCATGGCGAATTCAAAAAAAACCCCATATCAATAATATACACATGTGTGCACGCGACTTCCACATAAATTATGAAAACTATTCCACCTAACACACAAGTTTGAAGGGCAAAATTGGAAAGTAAAATAACAAGCATGGTAAAGGTCAATTATCGCAAATGGGAAGGAGACATTCTCAGATGGAAATTGATTGTCAAGGTACCTGGGTCCACGGCTTTTGAAAATTGATTGGGAAAAAATGGATGAAAGTGGGTATCAAACAGGGGCTTTATTAGACTTTGAAAGATTAGCAAATACAGCAGGATTAGCACTAGATGTACCTATACTTGAAAGATTATATAGAAAGATACCACATCCATGGAATGACAAAATTAGAAAAGATTTGGAATCAAGACCAACGAAAGAAGTAACTATTAGCTCTACTATAAAATTTATAACAGATAAACTAAAAGAATATTGTATAAAGAGATAGCTTGAAATCAAATAAAGAAATTAAATTATTCTTTTTGGTTAGATTTATATGCACCACAAACCTATGATCATAGAAGGAGAAAGAAAAAATTACATAAAAAAGATAAAAAAAAAATATATATAGAAGACAATATCAAGATAAAAAGAGATATAATATTAGATCAAGTAAAACATATTACAAGAATAAAAGACCTAACTATAATAGATACATTAGAAAATCAAAAACTAAAACGGATTGTAAATGTTATACTTGTGGAGACCCTAAACATTTTGCTAATAAATGCCCCAATAAGTATAAAAATAAAGAAGAAGTAGCAAAATCCATAATAATTGAGGACATACAGTGTAACATTATAGAGTTATCTGATAATGAATCTTATAGTTCAGTATATAGCATTTATACAGATGACGAATTAGAAAATTTGGAAATTATAAATAGCTCTAGAGACAGTCACAACAGTTTAGAAGAATTAGATTTTCCTATTCTCGATACAAAAATGCTGAATATAAAACATGAATGTGTCCATAAATGGATTAGAGGACAATGATCAATGATGGATAGATGCAAGAAATGTAAAATATAATCAGGACATAAAAATAGGAATCAATGTAAAAATTGCCTAGAAATTCAATGTCATGAATGTTTAGGAATTAAAGAAGAAGCTAATAATAATAAGAAGATTAAAGACTATCGAAAAGATATAGAAAAACTAGAAAAAAAAGTTAGTAAATACAAACAATAGAATAGATAAAGTATATGAAATAATAGGAGAAATACAATATGAGATTAGAAATTTAGATTAAAAAAAAAGGAAAACAACCTATAGATAATTACACAGAAATAATTACTTAGAAATAGAAAATCAAGAAAAAATAAATTGTCAAATCTCTAAGGTAAAGCCAACCAAAAGCATTAGAATACCCATAGAAATACAGATAAATAAAATGATAAAACTAAACTTAATAGCTTTAATAGACACATGTTGTACATTTAACATAATTAAAAAAGATTTAGTTCCAGAATATTGTAGACAAAAACTAGAATATGAAAAAAGAAGATGTCAAATAGATGGTAGTAAAATGGGATTTGAAGAAAGACTTCTTGATGACTGTAAAATCAAATTTCAAGAAAAACAATATAATATAACAACTACATTAGTAAGTGAATTAATAAAAGACGAATTTGTTATAGGGATAAAATTCTTATTAAGTAGAAATGGAAGTTTAACAATCACCCCTGACGTTATAATTTTTGGAAACTTCTATTATTAACACTATAGACTCATCAGAGTTACGAGCGAAGCGTGGTGGACCCTTACATCCAGAACCACAAATAGTACCAGAAGAAAATCTAGAAAAGTTTGGAAAGTTTAAAGCATTTATCTTTAGAAACCTCAAAGACTGATTTCATACCAAGAACCAAAGAATTAATAATTTTCAATAAAATATCACTAAGGTGGATAGTATAGATAGAATTTAGAATTAGGTGAAAAAATACAGATAATAGGAGAAGTCCCTATAAAATATTGGGATAAAAATAAAATTGAAGTTAAATTAGAAATCATAAATGAAAATATAAAAGTAAGAACGGCAGAAATTAAGCACACAAATCAAGCATGGAGGACTTTAATATACAGATTAAAGTGTTATTAGATCTAAAGGTAATAAGACCATCTAGTTGTCAACATAGATCATCAGCTTTTATGGTTAGAAATCATAGTGAAATTAAAAGAGGTAAAGCAAGAATGGTTATAAATTATAAAAGATTAATGATAATACTATAGAAAATGGATATAAGATACCAGATCTTATATTAATAAATAAAATACAAAATAGTAAAATATTTTCGAAATTTGATTGTAAATCTGGATTCTGGTAAATAAAAATGGCAAAAGATTATATTCCTTGGACTGCTTTACAACACCGATAGGACATTTTGAATGGTTAGTCATACATTTTGGATTAAAGAATGCACCTTCTATTTTCAAAGAAAGATGAACAGTATTTTTAATTCTTTTCCATTTATTTGTGTGTATATATATATATATATATATGATATCTTCGTGCATAGTAAAAATGAGAGAGAACATATGCAACATTTAGAAGTAGTTTTAAATAAATTTATAGAAAACGGTCTAATTATAAGTAAAAAAGAAAATGGAAATAAATAAACAAAAAATTGAATTTTTAGGAATAATTTTAGGAGAAGGAAAAATTCAATTGCAACCACATATAGTACAAACAATTTTACAGTTTCCAGACAAAATAGAAGAAACTAAAAAATTACAAGCCTTTTTAGGAATTTTAAATTATGCTAGACATTTTATTAAAAACTTAGGAAAGAAAGTATGACCATCGTATAGTAAGATATCTAGTAATCCGATATAGAATTAGTTAGAAAAATAAAAGAAGAAGCTAAAAATTTATCACCATTAGAATTATGATTAGATAGCGAATATAAAATAATAGAAACAGATGGATGTGAACTAGGATGGTGAGGAATTTTATATTTCAAACCAAATAAATACAGTGATAAAAAGGAAGAAAAGATTTGTAAATATGCTAGTGGAAAATATAAGATAAAAGAAAAATACTTGACTAGTTTGGATTATGAAATAATGGCCATTATACATAGTATAGAAAGTTTTAAATTATTTTTAAATACCAAATTCACTATTAGAACAGACTGTGAGGCCATAGTAAAATTTATTAAAAAGGCAAATTTTGATAAAATAAGACATAAGCGATGGTTAAAATTATATGAGATATTAAACAGTTATAAAATTAATATGGAACATATAGGCGGAAAAAATAATATTTTGTCTGATAATTTAAGTAGACAAGTTATTAATTTTTTAATCCATTATTTTCCTGGTGCAGATGGATCAGAGGATGATGAACTTTGGAAATGTCACTCTAAGATTGGCCCCACAAGGATCTAATCTCCGATTCATAGGAAATAATTTAGAAAGACTACCAGATAGGGTGCGTTGTCTACTAGATAATTTGTAGATGGCACGTGACTATAAGCAAAAGTTAGACAGCATTAATGCATTAGCTTATCATTTTATACAGATTCATAATCAAGTAGAAAGCAGAAATTTTAGTTTCTTTGCAGTAGTTAAAAGTAAAAAACCTGGTATATATAATTATTGGCCAAAAGTATTGCAACAAGTAGAAAGATTTTCAGACCCATTTTTCAAAGGATTTACACATAAGAAGAAACTTTAAATTTTTGTAAAGAAATGATAGGATTTAACTTTTATATATCTAAAAGAGTTAGACAAGCTATACAACCCTCTAGTTCTCAAGCATCATCTTCATCTTCAATACAACTTTGTAATAGTTGTGAAACTATGACCAAAGTTGTTAGAAATTTAAATTTTAGAAAGCAGACATTAGAAAAAAGATTACAGATTCTTGAAGATGAAATCTCTTCATCCCAATAGACTATTAGTAAATACCAACATGAGATTCTTCAGCCACATGACAGTTTAGAGAAATTAAGTTATAAATATGTTGTTGAAAGACCTATCTCTAAAGATATTGCATCCACAAGTAGAAATTATTCTAATAAAATACAAAGACTTATTGAATTAACAGATTTTACAGCTGCAGGGCAAGAAAAAACTTTATATGAATTAGAACAGAAAATTAACGATAGTGCCAATATTGTTCGAAGTGCAATAAAGGAGTCAGTTATACAAGAAATTATTGATTTCTCTCAAATTCTAAGCTATTATCACAACGAAAATCGATAATTTCTTAAACATGGCCCCAAATATGAATAAGTTAATAACTCTCAGTTTTTCTCAGATATAATTATTCTACAATTTCTTTTGACTATATAATTTTTGAAGAAGAAGACTTTTTATCCAACTTTAAAATTCGGCATGACAGACACCATATACGTTCTAAACAGATCCTTTAGATTTTTCCACCCAAACTTAAACAGATTTTTAGTCAGTTAAAAGACCACCATTTGATGATTCAATTTATTTCTAGTCCATCCCTTGTAAATAATGGCATAATAATTTCAGCTTATCATCATATATTAATATACGAAGGAGACAAAAGATTTCGACCTTCCAAAAAGACATTGATAAAGACAAAAGTTAGACAAATTGATTACGAAAGACGAATTTCAGAAATCGTGGCAATAATGGAAGCTCAAAATAATAATTCCAAACTTGTAGCTCAATGGAACAATGGAGTTATTTTTTTGTCAAGAGCATTTTGCCTTAAGAGTTAAAACAGAAAAAATTACAGCTCCTAATATTGAACAAAAGCAACTATATCTTATGGTTTTTCAAGAAACAAATGACGAATCAACAGAAAGACAATCAGACATAGAAGAAGAAGAATACTTATCAAACGGCCAAACTAATGAAATGGATGAAGATCTAGAAGAAGCTTAATAGAGATGATGGACAGATAGGCAATTAAGAAGAAAAGAAAAGCAACAGACATGCATTTAAAGGAGAAAAAAGTGAAGAAAAGCAAAAGCTAGATGAATAATCTTTAAAGGACAACTATCATGCTAAGAAGTCAAAAAGATAGAGTCAGAAAATAAAGTTTTCAGAAAGATTCCCATAGGTGTAAAGAGACATTTAATTCTTTGATTACATACCATACACCCGTAAAGTGATACAATATTTTTTTTATACATAGTTGTAAAATTGAAAAGACGTGATGTACCAACGTCTATAAATACCAATATCACTCACACAAAGAAGATACAACGAAAGAAAATAATAGCATAGCACGCTATAGTACTTGCACTAAAAAATTCAAAGTCATCCTTGTAAATTCGGTTCTTGTAGATTTGAAGATTTCAGAAATAAAAAGTAAATTATTTTCATACTTTCTCTTGTTTATAATTTTCGTTTACTTTATTTAATTTTAGGGCAAGGCCTAAAAGGGAAAACACCAAGTAATTAATTAATTTATTCAATAAATTATATTATATTATATTTTTCAAATAATCCTAACGCTCTTAGCCTCTTTATTCTAGATTCCATGATCAAAAAGATAAAATAATCATCTGAGTTAAGTTGGCTATTTTACTTATTAAGCCCCTGTTTGTCTCCCATTATGGGAGAAAGAATAGAGTTTTGAATAGTATTTTTTGGGGAATGTGTGGTTAAAATTTAAAGAAACTTTATTAGTTTGTGTGTAAAATATTTTATTGTGTGAATGTGTGGTTGAGAAATGATACTGTAGCAAACAATTTAATTTTAAAGGATGACAAACACACCCTAAGTTTGTTCAAGCCTTTTAAATATGATGAAAATCTTTTTGTGTTATAGTCTTAAGCCTTTTAGAAGGTCAAGAAAAAATATGAGAGAGAATTAAAAAAAAAAAGTGTTTGAAAAAATTAATTTGTTGAACGGTAAAGTACTCTAAGTTCATTACAAACATATCGTTTTTTTATTCTGTAAATTTTATGCGCTATATTTTATGCCATTAGACGAGTATAAATTGTTTTACTGTTCTTTAGAAAGTTTTAAAGAATCGATTAATATCTATCTAGGAAATTGAAAAATAGGTAGATAATGTATATAATTCATAGAATGTATTATTTTATTTATTTATTTATTTAAAATATTTAAAATAATGTTAAAAGTTGACAAACGCATAATTACACATATGTTTCGCATATATATGTATATGCTTATAATACTTGATACTCGATTGAAACGCATTGTCACGCATTACGTATTTGAACCTCGCTAAGGGGAGTGTACAAATAACATAATCCCCCCAACCTCGAGATCTAGCTTAGATAACAAATACAGGGTCGTGCTACATGTACCGAGGGGGGATTAAAGAATGGTGTCCCCGCTCTCACGTCGGGGGTGGGGGTTCAGCTAGGCATTTTTTAATACGCGCGGGGCCCGCAAATCATGTGAGAGAGGGGACACAATTCGGTAGTCCCCCCTCAGTACAAATATCATTTCTCACAAATACAATCATGCTTCGTGTACACCCCCACCAATAACATACATAGGGGTGGGTAATTTATTTTTTATTTTTTTATTGAGGTGGGTTGTGAGAGGATGTACGGGTCCTGTGCATTTGGCGAGAGCATTTTCAAATTAGCCGGGTTAAATGACTCATTTGGGTTTTTAATAGAAAAGTCAATTTTGCCCTTAATAATGTAATACTCCGAAATTTTTGCTCGTTTATTTTCTCATTTAATTTTTAAGATAGTAATTTAATTTTTTTTCAGATTTTTATATGGCCAAATTATTAGTGATTCCAAGTTTGCATTGTTGGTTGATTTAAATATTTATCATGATTAGTTAATTAGGGGTTTGGGATTAAGGTTAAATTTTACATCTAATTAGTATAGATGTACATTTATTTTTCAACAATTTGGCCGAGAGAAATGCTATAATTGTAGTGTAATAATGCCAAGTTAAAGCAAGCATGTGGTGTTGGAGGAAAGCATGAGGTGTAGGAAGCAAGCATGAGGTGTTTAATTCTAAGTATTAAGTGATATAAAGTGCTAGGATGCATGCAGATTTTTGAGAGGATTTAGCCCACGTGTATGCACTCATTTAACTTTGTAATTAGTCACATTTCCACCTTAATTTGACCATAGACTTTCTTGCCTATAAATAGTTAAGAATTTTCCCAGCAAAGGTCTTTGCAACCTGATTATATTTATAACAAAGAATAAGGACCAGCAGGAAGAAAAATGTGTAGAAAGGAACTTAGCACCTAGTAAACATTTCAGTCAATTTCTTCAAGCTCTTAGGTAAGATACTTGCTATGCTCAAGTGGTAGAATTTCATGTTAATATTTATGCTCAAACCATGCATGAAAACCATAATATGAAAGAGGTGGACAAGTCTACAAAGATATCTACTTATACCTTAGGACAAGTCCGAAGGGCACCGGCAAGTTGAAATGTACAAGTATGTGTTTGAATGTTTTCTTTTGTGTAGTATTAACATGTTAAACCCGAGCATGATATCTTACTGAATATTCTTTATACTCACAGTATTTTATACAATTTGCAGGTCCTTGATTGTCGAGTTGGTGGAAGTCGGTCAGCATACTTGATGATGGGTTAAGGACAAAGTTTTTGGATCAAAATTTCCCTCTCGTATGTTTCGTTCGTAGACTGCCTTCCCTATGGTTTTTTTTTGTATTATAAAAATATGTATAAGACATGATGTAATATGGTACTGGAAGTAAATTTTGTAATCACGTCTTTCATGTTATGCTAAGAGACATAAGACCTTTTTCTTGAAAATGATAAAAGGCAGAAACTGTACCAGTTTTTAGTGTCAATTCAAAATGCTATTACGAACACTATAAATACCTATTTGAGATTCTAAAAATATTCCTACGTTCTTCTTTGAGTTGTCTTTATATGAGCACAAGAATCACTCAATTTAGATCTCTGTACCCTGAGATATAAATTTTTAAGCATCAAAAGGTAAATTTGGAAATTCTACTGGCAGTATTTGTAAAGAAAAAATTTGTAAAGAAAAATTTCAAGGCAGTATGCACTTCTACTGACCATTAAATTTTACAAAGATATTTTACTATAAATTGAACATAAGTTTCCAATATGTAATACTTTTATTTAAGAGTTTTTATATATAGCAAAGGCATAATTATTTTGTATTGTACGTAACACTCGAAGTATATGTTCGGGGTGTCACAAATGAAAGGGGTTTTTATTTGCAAAACATGTCCTCAAGTTTTAGAATAGTTTTAAAAACTAATTTTAATTATTTTTACTCGTCTTCACTATATATTTCTTTCTCAAAAATTTCTTCATTAGTTTCTATTTCTTCAAAATTAACTTCTTCACATTCATCTCAGATCAAAATCTGTAATTAATATCCTAACTTTCTTTTTTGGACATTCGGTACTTATATGTCCTTCTTCATTACAATTCCAATATTTACATTGTTTCTTATCTAATGGGTTTTTATTATAATATTTATATTTTCTTTTAAAATATCTCATTTTTAGATTAAAATATTTCTTTTTAAACTTATTATATTTTTTAAATTTCTTAGGTTTTATTTTTCTTTTTCGTTTATAATCATAACATCCCCAATTTCCTGATAGTTCGGTATCTCTACAACAAATCATATCTTGTATAAATCCTGATTGTTTATAAATCATTTGATAGTTACACATAGTACTTATTTCATCTTTTATAGTTCTTATTATAAATCATAATGTATAGCCTTCTTTATTTCTTCCAAATTGTTTTTCTTTAATCTTATTTTGAAAATAATTATTTCATGGTGGAGGTAATTTTCTAATAAAAACTTCTTTATAATAATTGTTATCGGCTCCACTTCTAAACATCATATAATAATATGAGAAATGCTAGAAGTACATCAAGTGTTACATCAGGGTGTCCATAATGGACACCCGGCACAATCCTATTGGATGGAGTGCATGTGGGACATGCACTCCATCCAATAGGATTGTGCCGGGTGTCCATTATGGACACCCTGATGTAACACTAGATGTACAAGAAGCACAACTCTAATAATATTTACTATATTCACATATTACAAATTTGTAAATGTTCTATCTTATTCTTAGCATCTTCTATTTCTTCTATTCTAACTTTAGTACTTTCGTTTACTCAATCTTCTTCTGTGAATTCTCTATAAATTCTTGTAGTGACTCTATTTATACATTCTATTATGCTAATTCCAAATCCTGCTTCAATACTATCTTTTCAAACACCTCTTGTTGTTTCTTCAAATCCTTGATACCATTTAGCTATATTTCCTTTAAAAGTTGCTAATAAATATTCAGTTCTATTTCCATTATCAGTATTACTTCGATTATAGTTAAAGTGTGCTATCATATTCGTATTCCATTCATTTATAGCTTTTCTAACATCTAATTCACAATCTAAATTTAAATATGATCCTGAGAATTTCATTGGGTTTGATTCTCTTAATATTGGTTTGAATTGATCTCTATACATTTTTTCTTTACTAGTTTTAAAATCAACTTTTGTATTAACATATCTTCTAGGGTCTATTTCTGCTTCATATCTAGCTGTGTTAGTTTCTCCATATTCTTCTTGTTTAACTGCTCGTGGTCCTTATGTTCTTCCTACCATATGATTTTTAGTTATTTCTTCACAAATTTTTAAACCTTCTAAGTCAAATATTAAATTTTTCATATTTTCGTTCATTACTCTTCTATAACTAATTTTCCTTCTCTTTTTTCCTCTTCTTTTTCTATAAGATTTTTTTCTTGTTTTCTTAAATCAATTAATAATCTTTCAATATCTTCTTTTAATTCTCAATTAAGTTTTATTAATTCTTCATATTTTTCAATTTTCTTTCAAACTTCTTTAAGGTTTTTGGTGTAATCTAGTTTAAATGGTTTTTTTTTTGTTTAATTTTCTATTATTATATTTAAAAGATTTTTTACTCTTAAAAAATTATTTTGTAATTTTTCTTTTTCTTCTTCATAACTTATTTCAACTCTAGTTATCTTTTTATCAATTATTTTTATATTTTTTTAATTAAATTGATTTTATCATTCATACTCATACCTTAGGTCTTTTATAAGGTGGTTTCTCTATTTCAAATCCTAATTTATTTAATAGAATATCAATTTTATAATTAATAATATCTATTTTTTCTTCTAAGGTTGCAATTTTATTAATACTATTTTTTTGTGCAATTTTTTATATTTGATTTTGAATTTCTTCAAGTTTAGTTTCATCAAACATTTCTAAATTATTAATTTGTTCCTTTATTTTATTAAATTGTTTAGACATATTTTTACTTAAAACTTCTAATCTTTCTTTAGCTATTTCATCTTTTGGATCTGTATTATTTATTCCATCTATAACTTCTATGTCTTTAGATTTTAATTGTCCTAATTGTTGTCAAAAAAATGCATTAGTCCAATTTGTAGTCATATTTAACCATCCATCTATATTTCCCCCATGAACTTAAGGGTTGAAACATAGTTGTAGTCCATCCTCTAGTTTGATAACTTCCTATTGGTAGTCTAATATTTTCTATTTCTTGCTTATTAAATCTTATTTTTTTGGTAAACTCATATTAGTCTGGTAAGTTTAAATGATTTATTACTATATTATTTATCATTTGTTCTATTTCTCTTCTTAATTGTTCTTCTCTTCTTAATTCTCTTATAATTTCATTTCTTAATAGTTCTCTTCTAATTTTATACCAGCTAATAATTTCTTTTTCGATTTCTCTACTATTATCGCTAGTTATTATTTATTCTTCTAAAACTTTTATTTTATTATCACAAAATTTTTTAGTTATTCTAGGCATATTCTTATAATTCTACATTTTGTGGTAAACTCAAATCTTAAAATTCTAATCATTTTTTTGTGTATTCTATGTATTCTTTTAATTCAGAAAGATATAATTTATTATTAATTATAGATATATAAAATCTTAAAGTTAAATCAAATTTTAGTTTCTTATATTCTTGTGGTAATCTATTCGAAATAGGTCTTCTCATTTTTTATTCTCTATCATCAAAACTAAAATCAAAATCATATAATTCAGCAACTTCATTATAACTTACATGTTGTTCTTCTATAGTTTCAAAAGTGATGTGCTGTCGTAGGCACCCAAAAATAGTCCTTACACCTCTAAAACTAATGTAGTAATGGAAGTAAGGGTCGAAAAGTGTGTAATTCAATATTTATGCTTCGTACAATGATTGGAGGGATTTTGTATTCAAACAATTGTAAATAACTCAATTAATAACAATGCCAATTAAATTAACGAAAACAATTAAAAGACTAACCTTGGTCTAAATCCACATCCACCATCGAAAATCTACAATTGATCATCGATACAAGGATAATTCAATTCATATTTCGAATATTCATCGTTGGAATTGATTCTTATTTCTCCTTAATTTTAGTTAATTAGAAACCAGCGTTCTAATTAACCCTAATTATTAAATAACTAAAGACCAGCGCTCAAGATTCAATTTAACAACAGCTTTACACAATAGAGAAATCGATGAACTAAATAACACAAACACTAACGGTTGCATTCAATCTATTTAAACATTCTTTTTAAGATCCAATAACTTCTATCGCAGAAAATAATCAAATCCTAGTGCTTCACAAGTTAAAGGGATCAAACAATTACGGATTTGATGTTTAACTTAGCGGTAGATTGTTACAATCAATAAACTAGCGGGCCCTCTAGCAATTAAACGCAACAAATCATAGAAACAAATGCAGAAGAACATTAAATACTCAAAATATAAATCAAATAATAAGAAAAACTATTTAGATCTCACAATATGTGGTTTTGAGGTTTCAGTTTCCTTCAACCAAGTGTAAAAGTTTAGTTACAATTCATGAATCTAAAATAAAAATTGAGAAGAATGAAGTTGGAGGCGTTTTGGTGTTTTTTGGGTGTTTTTAGGGTTGAAAAGTCGTACAAGATATGTTGCCAAAGGAGTTTAAGTCAATTTAGGAAACCTGAGATTCGGCATCAGGGAACAACCATGCGATCGTAAGGTATTAAGTCATGCTGTCGCAAGGAACAAATGAATTCAACCTTCAGACTCTCGGTGATGGTCTGTGCGATCGCACTGAGTTAAAGCCATGCGATCGCAAGGCTTTACAAAATTCCTCCAGATAACTTTCAGTATTTTGGTCGTAACTTTCTCTCCCGATATCTGATTGAGGTGATTCAAGATGCATTGGAAAGCTAACTCAAAGGGCTAAAACTTTTATTCAGATGACATCTTCGAATTCGATCGTTTGATATGTCAAAAACTGGTCTGAATATGAGACTGAAAACCGATGCAAAACTTTTCAGCTTGAAAGTTGATATGTGATAATGTCTTGGTTATATTTCATCCATTTGACTTCTTTCTTAATCCAATTGGCCTCTAGCACTCTCAAGTCTTCATCGTGAGGTTCGATACAACTTTTGAATATTTGCACTTTGGTTCCCGAACTTTCGCTTTCTGTCTTTTTGGTCATTTTTCCCTCATTTCTTTCAAATTATGCCATATCCATCGAATTGCCACCTAAACCAAAATATGAGAATATTAAGTACATTTAAGCATAAAATAGTCATATGAGTGCATTAAATAAAGATATAAAATGTGTATTTTATATTCCTATCAAATTCCCCCACACTTAGCATTTGCTCGTCCTCGGCAAAACTCAAATTTGATTCCCCAAAAAATATCAGGTCATAAGGCCAAGAATATAAAACCATCAAGCTTTTTTTTTTTTAAAAAAACACATAAAATATCATGAATAAACATGCCACACAACTCATAATCAATTAGCAAGCATTTTCATATAAAGATGAAGTAAACTAAACATGTAGACCCTCACGGATATAAGCACTCAACTCTCATGTGCTTAAAAGGGTATGTGTTTCACTCAAATTCATTCTAATTGAGATGTTCTACCATATGCTTGCATATCTTTTCATTCGTCACCACTTAGATCACATGCTTTACAAGAATCATAAGGACTTTTCAAAAGTTGTAATATGGCTTATGGTCAAGGTGGGAAATATTTGGATAGGTGACTCAAGAGCCATCGAAACTAGTGGAGTAAAGATAAATAGACTTAGCTCAAACATATATATAAGACATGTAAACCAACCACTCCACATAATAGCTTCATCATTTTTGCATCTATCCCACACAAATCGAACTCTTTCTTGAGATGTAGGAAGAGTTATGAATATAGATCTTTTTCACATTAAAATCACTCTCCTTCATCACTTATTTTCTTTCTTTCTTTCTTTCTTTCTTTTCTTTTCTTTTCCTCAATAATTCATTTTTTTTCTTCATTTTGTGTTTTTCTTACACAATGTAAACTCCAATTTATACACCAATAATGGAACTTCCTGAATTGACATAGAAAATTTGTTCCGATTCACCAATAATAGCACTACCATAAATCTTGATACCCCCACACTTATTTTTTTGCATATTCACACTTCTCATGACATTCAACAATACTCCACTAGTTCTAAGGCTTGGGTAAAGACATTGTTTTTTCAGTTTAAAGCTTGTAATGTGAGTTTATACAAAGAAAATGCAATAAAGCTCAAAGGGGCTCAACAATGGAAAATTCAATTACAGGGTCAGCTATTTGGCTAAGGTGGCTAATTTATGTAACAAAGATGGCCTTAATCATGTTCGTGCATGAATGTGTTAATGTGATCTTGAAGAGAATCAAGACAAGTTCTAGAGAGACAAAACCATAGAAGAATATCATACATGAAAAAAATATTGAGTCTGTTATGGATGTATCAGTCTAAAGGCTCAAAAATCTCACCGGTTTCTTGTCTACAAAATTTAGTCACTACCATCGTCAAAGAAAATAACTGACTAAACAACTCTAAATTGGAGGATTATTCATTCAATCATGTTATGAGTTTTTCAAAAGCCTAATTAATTCTTGCAAATAGCATACACAACCAAAAACTCATTTAACCTCGACTCATTTTCTTGAAAAATCATGCAAAAATTTGTGAAATTAAACTCGCTCAAAATTTAAATGCAATAAATCTAAATATCTAAATCCTCTCCCCCACACTTTAAACTTAAATGTAAGGTAAAATGCAAAGAAAATGGCAAAAATAACACGAATTAACAAATGAATGCAAAAAAAAATCAAAAACAAAAATAAAAAGATAAAGGAACGAACTCCACTTGGGTTGCCTCCTAAGCAGTGCCTTTGTTTATTGTCTTTTGCTTGACTTATTGCTTTCTTGTTTAACCCGGGTCTATCATGGTTTCGATCTTCTTTGCGGTGCACCAAGTCCATTGGGAATGATAACTGGTAGTGTTCCTCCACCTCCATAGAATGTATACTTGTAGTGACTAGGGTGAAACTTCAAATCCGGAATGAAAATCTGCAAAACAAAGGATAAAGGTTTCTCATTAGAAACTGACAATACAAAACAAGAACTATTACCTGACTTTGGAAGATCATTTAATGCTGCCACAGTTCTTTGTAACTCAGTGTTTAAGGTCAACTCCTCTTTTTCCTTCCCAAGATACTCATTAATGACAGATTCCCATTCATTTTAACAGCAAATTAGAAAACATCATGTGCTAATTGATCAATTATATCAACAAAATGAACATGATTATTAATATACGAATGTTTCATGGAATCATAGATATTAAGCTTAATGATCTTATCATTAAATTTTATGGTCAATGTACCATTATTAAAATTCATTTTAGTTTTGGATGTCATTAAGAATGGTCTTCCTAACAAGATAGGAGTAGTATGATTACTATTGCCCATGTCAAGCACATAAAAATCAGCAGGAAAAAACAAATCATCAATTTTCACAAGAACATCTTCAACCACCCCCTTAGGATATGCATTAGATTTATCAGCTAGTTGAATTTATCACACCAGTGTTATTTAAGGGTCCAAGTTTCAAGGAATTGTATACAGAATATGGCATGACATTAATAGATGCTCCTGAATCTAGCATGGCCTTTTCAAATTTAGTGTTGTCTATCATGCAAGTGATAGTGAACATACTTGAATCTGTGCACTTTGTTGGAAGTTTCTCTTGAATAATTGCAGATACGTGTTCTCCAACTTTTACATTTTCGATTCCCTTCAATTTTTGTTTCCTCTTACTTATGCACAATTGTTTTAAAATTTTAGCATAACGAGGCACTTGTTTAATAATATCTAAAAGTGGAATGTTTACCTCGCATTTACTAAAAATTTCATGCAACTCATCACGATCTCGTTCATATTTTCTACATCCTACTAGAGCGTGAGGAAAAAGAGGTACATGTTTATAATTCGAAAGAGGTGGAAACTTACGCTCAGTCACCTCATTATCGTTAGGAGCAGTCTTGTTTGCAACAACGTTTTCTTCTTCTTTTTGCTCAGATGATGTAGGGGTTGCCTTTACTGGAATATCAACCTCTGTACCACTCCTCAACGTGATTGCACTTACATTTTTCCTTGGATTTACTACCGTTTGAGAGGGCAATTTTCCTGAATTCTATGACTCCAATCGACTGACCGCGCTAACCATTTGACCCATTTGATTCTCCAAACATTGAATGCTAGCCTTGGTCTCCCGTTGAAATTGTAAAGTGTTAGTTGCAAGAGATTTAACAATATCTTCTAAAAACATTTCAGAGTTAGAAGATTGGCCATGTTGTTGTCTAGGCGGGTATGGCTGCCTATATTGTTGAAAGTTTGGACGATTTTGAGCAACATGTTGATTTGATTGTGAACTTCCATAGCTAAGATGGGATGATCCCTCAATCCTGGGTTGTATGTCTTCGAAAAAGGATCATAATTCCTTTGTGGTTGTCTAGGGAAGCCACTCGCTGCATTAAATTGTTCTGTGGGTTCTTCTTGAAGAGTTGGACATGCATCAGTTGGATGTCCCATTACTGAACAAATTTCGCAAACCTTCGCTGTCTGCCCATTACCTGTGACCATTTGACGAACAAGAGTAGTTAGATTCACTATTTGTTGTTCAATGGATGAGACATTTACCTCGTTAACTTGTCTAGAAGGAGGATCGAATCTAGTGCCAAATTGTTGAGAGTTGGCTGCCATGTTTGCAATTAGGTTCCTTGCTCCTTCGGGAGTTTTATCCACCAAAGTTCCTCCACTTGCAGCATCAATCATACTCCTTTATGTGGGTAGAGACATTCATAAAAGTATTGAATAAGGAGTTGCTCACTGATTTGGTGATGGGGGCAACTTGCGCACAATTTCTTGAACCGCTCCAAGTATTCATGTAATGACTCTCTGTTGTCCTACCTTATGCCATAGATTTCCTTTCGGATGTTAGCTGCCCTTGAAGTTGGGAAATATTTCTCCAAAAATAATCTTCTCATCTCATCCCATGTAGTAACGCTTCCTGATGGTAGATAATAGAGTCAATCCTTAGCCGAATCCTTCAGAGAAAATGGAAAGGCTCTCAGCTTAATCTGTTCTTCAATAATTTCCGTGGGTTTTATACTCGTGCAGACCACATGAAACTCTTTCAAATGTTTATGAGGATCTTCACCTGTAAGACCATGAAAAGTTGGCAAAAGATGTATTAGCCCAGATTTAAGCTTGAATGTAGTAGCAGCATCTAAATTATGAAATGTTATGCATAGAGATTGTTGATTCAATGTAGGGGCTGCAAGCTCCTTCAAAGTTCGATTGTCCTCAGTCATGACTTCATCTTCCTTTGATTCAAAATCACAGGGGAATAAGGTCTCGGGATCAAAATTATTCACTATGAAATTCCACCGATTAGCCTCTTGAACCTGGGTAAAGTTTTTTTCTAGTTCCGGATCGTACTGCAATCACCTTGATTAGAAGATCGAGTTGCAGGCATAATCAAATAGAACAAATTAAAGAGAAGCTAGGGTAAGAGAAAAAAAAGTCTATGCTAAAACTCCTAAAAATAATAAATTGCCTAAAAATCTAGAAAATTATGATTTTGTTTTTCAAAAATAAGAAAAAATAACTAAAAAAGTACAAAAATAAATTAGCACCATTCCCCGACAACGGCGCCAAAATTTGGTGTGCTGTCGTAGGCACCCAAAAATAGTCCTTAAACCTCTAAAACTAATGTAGTAATGGAAGTAAGGGTCGATCCCACGAAGAGTGTGTAATTCAATATTTATGCTTCTTACAATGATTGGGGGGATTTTGTATTCAAGCTATTAGTATCATGTGACTATAATTAATACTATTAGTATCTCTAAAAGGTACAATTCTATAATAAAATTTTTAATTTTTCATAATAAAAGTTTTTCAAAGTATACAATCTTATAAAAAATTCATATATAATAATTTTCAATGCAAATTTTTAGACAATAAATTTCTCTGTAACTTAAAATAAGGTCCTTACCACGCTTCGCCAAAAGCAAGAATGTTAAATGTTCCTGATCACCATCGTCACAAGAGTTGGTCGAAGTCCGAAAGCATCATAGTAAAATGGACACGAGGGCTCTCAAATAAACTCACTGTGTAGAACAATTCTCAAAGCGTAATAAAAGATTTATTTTAAACTCAAAGATTTTATTGATCTGATGATAGTTTGAAAGCTTATTATACAAAGATTTTTACAAAGATTGATACTCCGAAGAGTGGTTTCTACTCTCTAATGAAAGAGATTACAAAGATCATGACTTTCACAGACTGGTTTTTGGTCATTTCAGTGGTTATGCCTCTTCAAATGAGAAGAGTTTCAATTTATAGAGAGGCTCTCACTTCACCGAGAAGCTTCTGGCCAATCAAATTTTACAATACAAAAGTAAAACTACAATAATTTCTTTAAAGTGGTTGAAATAATTAAAGCACTTGTCGGATACTTTATTCCAGTTTTAACAGTATTTACAGCTCACATTGTCTCTTCTTATCATCCTTTACCTGTGGATGTGTTCCATCAATTTACAAGCTTCTTTGATGCATTCCTCGCTTCCAAGGATTTGGTCGTTTAAGATTTCACAAATCTTATCTTCAAGAATTTTCGATTCTTTATCTCCTCTACAGATAATGATCCAATTATTACTCATTCCATACACCATATATTTTTCTCCGTAGAAAAATTGCATGGTCGAACAAACTAATTTGATTCCAAGGGCTTGCTTGTAAATCATCCATTTTTTATTGATTGTTGGCAATTCTTTAATAATTTGAATCTCCTTCAGTGGATTTCCATTATTTTTTCTTATGGTGATCAGATGACGTTCTCCATACCATTCTAGTTCTTTATACTCTGGACTGATAGTGTAAAATATCAACTCCACTGGTTGTTTATCACTATATTTTTTTTCACACAATTGATAAATTCTTTATCAAATTGTTCAATTTCTTTAAGATCTGTTCCTGGGAAGAGTCGATCTAGGAATCCAAATGTTGCTAATTTTCTAACAATGGTTGGATTTGCTCCTTGAATAGCACTTATCCTTGGGTAAATCGTCATAGGAAGGGCTATAAGATAAAGAGAAACTCCTCCTCTAAAATTATACACCCATTCTGAAAATTCATAATAATCTTTCTCCATGGGATGAAGATTGGTTCGAACATGATGAGTTGCAATTATTCCTCTTGGTGATTTTTTATCTCCAAAAGATTTTTTATTTTTCTGGAATTCACTTATTACAGTGGGTTGTTCAAGTGGACTCTTTGATAAGGATGTTTCACCTAAAAGGTGAGTGGCTCTTTTTTCACTTTTATAATCTTGAAATTTGCTCGAAAGAGCTAGTGATTGCAATTGACCTTTTGTTAAGGAAATTTGAGAACTAGTCTCAACGGTTCCTTTTCCGTTTCCGAATCTTTCCAACAGTTTGTCCAAAGGGACTGGCGACTGTTGTGGGCCTTTGTTAATGACTTTTTCCTTTTCAGAGGCAAGAGAGTCAATTCTCTTTAATTTTGATTCTCCACTTTGAATGGATGTATTAATTTTTCTATATGGATTATGACTAGCCTTTTGGCTATATTCGCCTTTCTCCAAAGGAAGGAAGTCCTGGCAATAAACCGCAAAATAATCAAGACAATCTGATAATTTTTCAACTATTTTTTCTTTTGTCTCATTTAATTTTTCAATCTTATTCCCATTTTCAACAGCTTTGTTTGATAAATCACACAAAGTTTGCCTTCTGTCCAGATGATCCTCCTGAACTGCAAGATAATTGGTGTTAAAACTTGTTAAAAGTTCCTGCAATTCCTCTGTGAATACTTCAATCTTTTCCATACTCATAATTCCTGCTCAAGAAATCAGCAAATAAGTTATCTTTTTCTTTAATATATTTGAATTTAAAATTATAGAAAGATAATAACACTTGTCCTCTGTGTAATTTTCTATGTTGAGGTGAATTTGGTAATCTATTATTTACTAATCCGTTAAGTTGAGTATTATCAGTTTGAACAATAAATTTCTTAGGTAATAAGAACATTTTGGATTTATTAATTCATTTAACAACTGCTAATAATTCATTTTCATTGGTTGAATAATTTACTTCAGCATTATTGAATGTTCTACTAGTATATCTACAAATTTCATTTAAATCGATTTTTAATAAAGCACTCCAATATAAATCCGATCCATCTGTTTGTACAATTAATTTATCTTTTTCATCTGGGAGTCTAAGTTTAGGTAAATTTTTACAATTTTCTTTTAAATTTTTAACATAAAAAGTATGTTCTTCATTCCATCCTAACTTATTTGACTTTCTTAATAGTTTTTGAAATTTATTTCTTTTTTCTGCAAGTTTTTCTATAAATTCTTCAGCATAATTAAGACATCCTAAAAACTTTTGAATTTGTTACTTATTTTCAAGTTTATCAGGAAATAAAATTATTTTTTCTGAAATATGAGGTTGTCATTTTATTCCATCATAATTTATTATTATTCCTAAGAATTCAATTTCATTTTTTGATATTTCTGCTTTTTTCTGACTAAGTATTATACTTTTCTTTGAGCAAAGTGTAGCAAAACTTCTAAGATATTTAAGATGATCTTCATATGTTTCTGAACAAACAAGTATGTCATCAAAATAAACAATAAGAAAATTATAAGTTCTAAAGATTTCATCCATTCTTCTTTGATAAATTTGTGATGCGTTTTTTAATCCAAATGACATAACTATCCCTTCATAATGTCCTTGAGGGGTACTAAATGCTGTTAATGGTATACTATTTTCTTCAAGCTTGATTTGCCAAAATTCAGATTTACAATCAAATTTTGAATAATATTTTTTATTCTTAACATATTTATTAAAACTTCTTTATTTGGTAAATAATATCCATCAAATTTAGTGTTTTTATTAAGTTCTTTGTAGTTTACAACCATCCTAGGTTTTCCTCTTTTTATTTCTGAATGATTTCTAACCATAAAAGTTGGGCTACTATGAGGACTATTACTTCTTATAAGTTTTTTGATTAAGAAGTTCTTGAATTTGTACTTGAAAACTTTCTTTATCTTCTTGATTATAAAGCGTAGGTTTGACTCTAATAATGATTGTTGGTTCTAATAATTCTATTTTAGCTGTTGTTTTTTATTTTCCCCATTTTTCAAGTGGATTTTCATTATAATTTTTGGCTAAAAGATCTTTTATTTGATCAAGAGTAATTGTTTTAATTGAATAATTGAGTAATTTTGGTATAAATTCTATCTTTTTACCACGCTGAGCTGGCTGAACTCTAAATGGTTTAAATTCTCTAGCAATTTTCATTAAATGTCCACATGGTGTTTTTAATTGAATAGTATAAATATTTTGACTATATTGGCTAAACTGTTGTAAAAAGTCATTTTCTAGAACAATATGACAATCATTTATATTATATTGGTAAACATTTCTTATATTTACTATTTTAAATCCTATGATAACTTCTATATTTTCATTTTTGCATTTGAAGGATTCTTTTGTTCTAGTTATTCCTTATAGAGTTAAGGGTTGTTTATTTTCAATCCATTTTGTTAATAAGGATTCTTTAAAAACAGTTATTTCAACTCCTGTATCTATTAAAACACAAGTAATTATTTTTTATTCGAATACAGTTATTTGTATATATACACTTATTGAAAATTTTATTTCTCTACTCATTTTTCTTTAGGGATATATGTAGTTATTCCTTGATGTGTAATAAGAATTCTTTCCTTGTCTATTTTATAATTATCAAGACTATTTAAGAACGAATTTCCTAATAATATTGGATGTTCATCAAAATTCATGTTATTATCAATATAACATTCTATACTTAATAATAAATTTCCTAGTTTGATTTGAACTTGTCCTATGATATCATAAGAGTTTATGTTTTCTTCAAAATCTCTATATCTATAGGGTTCTTTTTTTTTTTTTCTTTTTAATTCCTTCATCTATAAAAGAGCAAATATGATTCTGACTTGCTCCCGTATCAATAAGTATTTTACTTTCATTTATCCATTTATTTCAATTAAAAAACTTTCCTTTAATTCTATATGCATTACTATTTTGCTTTATTTTTGAAATACTGTGTCTTGATGTATTATCTCCAATAATTATCTTATTTTCTTTATAAGTTATTTATTTTGGTATAATAGGTTGATCTATACTTATAGTATCATCATGTCCTATCTCAAAGTTTTTTATTTCCTCAATATCTTGTTCTCTAGGTAGAATTGCTTCTCATATATCTCTAAATTCTTCTTCAATCTCTATAAAGGGTTTTTCTTTATATATATTTCAATAATTACTATTTGTATAACAATATAATCCTTGGTATAATATAGTAAAAACTTTATTATCATCTTTCAATATTTTATTAGTCATCTTAAAATGTAAACTAAGACAATCATCTAAATTTTTATCATTTAATATGCACACAATATCTTGGATAACAAGTAAATTTTAATTTTTCATAAGCTAAATTTCCTTTAACTATTCCTAAATTTCCATTTTCTGGGATTATACATCTTTCATCTTATAAGTTAAGTATTATAGGGCTATTAATTCTTTCTTTAAAGCATGATTTTATTATTATTTGCACTCCTACAAGGTAGACATAAGATATTTTATTTCTCTTTTCTTCTTTTAATTTCCTAGAAATTCATTAATATTTCTTTTTGTTATTAGATTTAATTTTATTTTTCCTTGTGTATGTTTAATGCCTATGGCTTTTTCTATTTCATGATATTCATTAATAACTAACTTCTTTATTTTAAAAGCCGATTCTATAATATTAAATAATCTATTTTCTCCAGGTGGTTTTAAATTTAATTCTGCTCTATTGATTTTTCTAAACTTTTCCCCATCAAAATTTCCTTTTAAAGCATATTCTTCTACTTCTTCATATACTTCAGTTTCTAAATCCTCCAAATTTTCAATTTCCATGATCTCTAATACTCCAATTTCTCAGAATTTTAATATAGTGCTTTGATACCATTTTATCGGGGGTTTCAATAAAACAAAAATACAATTTTAATAGTAAACAAAATCTTCAAATTCTTGGGCTTAATAGGTGGAAAGAGTTAATGGTGAAGAAAAATTAAATTTTAATTCCAAAGGAAAAGCAATTTGTTGAATTTTAGATTGAAATCAAAGTTTTAAGGACTAAAATGAAATATATTTTATATTAGGATGACTTGTTTTTAATTTTTGATTTTGGGGGTATTTTAGACAGTTTATGTTGGTTGAATGGTCAAAGGGTATTTTGGAAAGGGTGGACTTTAATTTTGGGTATTTTCAATAATTTCCCACATTTGGCTTAATTCTAAGAAATATGTTTGACTTTGTGCTAAAGTGATTTTTTGATTGTTATATGTATTTATAAGAAAATTTCTCTTTTTCGTTCAGGTTTTTTCAACTCTCTGAGACTCTGACTCTCCTTCTCTTTCAAGACAATCAGATCAATGGATGGTCTGCCCTCTGGTTATCGTCCCAACGTTGGAGTCTGTCTAATCAATGATCATAATATGGTAAAAACACTGTATTTTTTCCCCCTTAACTCTTCGAATAATGCTACATGTACATTATGGTACATAATGGTGTCTGTACATGTGGCCCCCCTATTGGGAGAGCACCTGAGGCATCATAATGTACATGTAGCATAACTCTAATTCTTCAATCATTTCACTACATATAGTGCTTTCATGTTTTTTTTTTTTAAAAAATTTTGTATTTCTTTCTGAGAGTTATTTGGCTATAATAATTCGAGAGCAGAAATAGACTCATACTTTTTACCCATTAATTCTTCAACCATTTCAAAGCATAAAACCTTAAACTATAATTTTGATTTTGCCTTTTGATTTTGGTTTTTTTTTTTTTAGGGTTTTTTGTGGATAATAATTTGACAGTCAGAAAATAGACTTACTGTTTGATTTCTCTTGTAAAACTTAACTTTTAATTTTGGATGATGTGGTGGCAATTATAATTTGAGGGCGATAAACTAGATTTCTTATTTACTTAATCTCTGAAAGCTTTAATTTTTTCCCCTGGATTTTGGGTGTTGTATTTTTAGGGTGTGATAATAGGCTTATTCATTAGATCGTGGATCTTTTGATTGGCATTTTTTTTAGTTTTCACTGCACAATTAATGGAATATAACTAGGGATTGAGTAGAATTTCATACTCTTATATTTAATATTTTTGTGAATGGTATTGTCTCTATGTTGTTTTTCGAGCAAATAAATTGCGGTAAATTTGAATGGTGGATGCTAGTGGACCTTAATTATTTCAATACATTTCTGGATTAGTGAAGGATATAAAAACCAGTAGACTAATAAGTAATAATTTATTGTTTTTGTTTTTTTTTTTTTTGGTGAACGAGTCCACAATCTTTTTGATCTATAGAAGGACATTAATGGGATATCAAACTTATGATGATAATAAGAAGTATTAAAATAGGAGGGAAAAAAATTTTGCTGCTTAAGCATTACAGTTAGCTTGATGCATAGACTTTGATGCCCGAACTCTTCGAAATGGACGAAATACCCGTGTCGACACGACACAATATGGGTATGGATATGGGATATGTGTCGACACGACACAACTCGGGTGCGGGTATCGGGTATATATAAGGACATATTGAGTATGTTTGCATGTGTGCTTGTTGTACGTAACCATTTTGAAGGAAAGATGCCTACAATTGTATGTTAAGTGTAGAGGTGTCAATCTGGGTGGGTCGGGCCAGGTCGGTTCGCCAACATGTGGGTCCGGTAACGGCCCGCGTGAAAAAAAGCCCACCTGCTACGGGTTCCGGGCCGGTTCCGAGTCGGCCCACAAATTTTGGACTACATCCCAGGCACACACGCTGACCCATTCGGGTCGAGCCCATACGGGTCGCGGTTCGCGGGTTGTTCCAAGAATTTTTTATATTGATAGCAAAAATATTTTTTTTTTAAAATGTAAACCAAGAATTGAATAAAATGATAAATTCATATTTATACCAAGAAATGTTTACATAGAATTCAAATTTAACAACTAAATGCATTTCTAATTACATGAAGGTATATATTTATAGCAAAGTACATCCCAACTAGGTTGACACCTACTTTTACTATAATTTATAATTTAAGTATATCCCAACTAGTTTGTCACCTACTTAAATCTTAACTATTAACTATAATTTAGTTGTTGAAAAACTATATATTTGTTTCTCAATCAATCTTCATGAACTGTAAGATTTTTGAAGTCTTCAGCAACATCATCATTAATTTTATCTTGCATCTTTCAATCCGCGAATATCCAATCTTTCACGCATATGAAAGCTTCCAAAATACATCCCAACTCGCATTCGTTCATGCGAATAAACAAAATTAGTAAAAGTAACTGATCCACTAGTATTAGTAAAACCAGTAATCTGAGTTTGTCTAGGAACCAAATGTCCCGTTTCATTTAGATGTTTCTCTTTGTATCTCCGTAGTGTGCCGGTGCCTTGACCATATCTCCAAACATAATCTTTTTTGCAGATATTGCATACTACTTTTCCATTCTTTTCATTTACTGTAAACATTTGCCACACATCTGATTTTTTTCTCCTTGCATTTTGAGACGATCCAACTTTTACAATATTATCATCTTCTAAATTTATTGGAGAGCAACTATCATTGAAAATAGGATTTTGAGAAGAAGAATCGCGAGAATCCATAATATAGTAGGATTAAAAAGTTTAGTAGTAACTAGTGAGAACTGAGAAGAAAGAAATATAATCAAGATGATGATGATATTTGCAATTGAATAATTGTAATTGTAGTAAGGTAGTAACAAGTATGAACTATGAAGTATAAATGTATAATAACTAATGAAAAGGTATTGTAAAAATAATTGTAAGAATAAATTGAAATTTATAGATGAAGGGGATGATATTACCGTTATAAAAGTAATATTACGGTTACTTTAAAAAAAAATTAAAATATTTCTTCATTTATTATGGCCAAAATATTTTGATTTTGTAATTACATTATCAAGCTATCGAATTACGTAGTTGACTTGAAGGGCTCATCTCTGATCATGTAACATGCTGCTGAAGACGAAGTATACATGTATATGTTACTGCTGCCGGTAGATTATGATCAGTTTCTTTCAATGCAATTTTCTCTAATCATGGAAAATTTTAAGGGGTCTAGAACGTAGTAAATAAAATAGAATTCTACGCCCCCATCTGATGAACGTTGATAGCAAATAAGTTTGGATGAAGTGCTTATTTTCTTAAAATGACAGTGTTAATGGGTGGATTAAAGGAAAGACGATAATTTTTTGCAATTTGCTTTCAGGTCTTTGTTGAATGTAGATTGAATGTTCCTAGTGCATGGCAGATGCCTCAGGTGATGCTGCCGTAATTTCCCCCCTTCAATGCTACTGGTTCGACTGATGTCGTGTATAAAATTTGTCACTATCTTTATCTACGCCGTATTACATCAAACCTTTGATGGCTGAATTGAGATACAATAAAGAGGAGGCAATTGCCTTTAAATAATGATCCAAACTTCTGGGAAGCAATCACAAAACTTTACTTGTTTCCACAGGTTTCATCAAGTTGGGTAGACTAATGTTATTTTGGGATGAAATGGGTTTAAATTTGAGCTCAGGAAAAGAAAAAAAAAGAAGAAGAAAGTTCAAATGCAAATGTAACATATCCTACTTCCAGTTTCAACCTAATTGTATGGAGAATTGTAGGTTGGATGGGCATCAAGGGATAGAAATTAGTACCAAGTACTGCCAAATATCCATCTATCTTCAATGTTTGCTGTTCAGAACAGTTACTTGACCATGTGTTTTATTTGTTTGGAATAATTTGCTATTCTTCAATCTTATGCAGTTGCTTTTCAATTTTGTATATGCAGGGGGGGATTGAAGATGGTGAGGATCCGAGATCTGCTGCAATTAGAGAATTGAGAGAAGAAACTGGAGTGGTGTCTGCCGAAATAATCGCTGAGGTTGTCCAATATGATGGTTTATGAAATTCCCATTTTTTTTTTTGACGGGTGTCTCCAAAATATTTTATATGTTAACATAGACCTATTGTGACACTTGATTTTTCTCCAACAAAAATGTTCCGTGTTTTGTTAAATGCTGTAAATTGGTTAAGCTACGACTTCCCTCCTGCTGTGAAAGCCAAAGCGAACTGTCTTTGGGGAGGAGAATGGCATGGACAGGCACAAAAATGGTAAACGTTATGCATAGATTTTTTCCCTTTCAGAATTTCTGATGTTTAATATAGTTAGGAAACAGTGCCTAATTGATTACTTGAAAAATGATATGAAGTCCAATAATTCTACCTTTGCAAATATATGAATTCTTTTCCTTTTTGTGTCTTGATTCTATTGTTTCTCCTGCCTCTAGAGTTGTACTAAACTTTTCTACATTCCATCGGAACCATGATGAGTAGAGTTTGATCGTGATATAAATAGCTTAGCCGTTGCTTAAGAAGAGAAAAATAGTATCAGTTGAACTTGAAAAAGTGCCAAAATTTCAGAACCCTGGGCAGTGCATTAACTGGATGCTGATAGATATTTACATAATGACTGTAAATTATTTGTGCTAACTAAAAGTACATTTTGAATGTCATCAATATCTCATCATCTTTTGGGTGGGTCTCACTAGCTTAAAGATAGAATACGATGAATGATTGAAGAAATTCATGGCAGGTTTCTTATGAGATTGACAAAAGATGAAAGGGAAATCAACTTTGTAAATGCCGAAACAGACCCAGAATTCTCAGAATGGAAATGGGCAACCCCTGAAGAAGTCATTGAGCAGGTATTCCGAAATGTCCCTTGATTTCCCATACACGTGCCAAAAGCTAATCTGTGCACAGGATGATTTGTGGCAGGCGGTGGACTACTAAAGGCCAACGTACAAGGAAGTTATGAGAACCTTTCGACCTTACTTGGGTGGCGCTACTAAATTCTACTCAACAAAATGGTGAATATAATCCATATAGAAACTCTCTGTCAGTGTAAATGACTGAAGTTTGAACTTGTCACGTATAAGTAATATTTCCCTGTTTTGTTCAAACTCGAAGTAAGGAATGGTATATAAAATTTCATTGAGGGCCTGCTTGGGAGTTTTTGGTTACAGGTTATGGGTTTTTTTTTTTTTAAATACCGATTTTGGGCATTTATGAGGGATTTTGTTTTGATTAATTTTTAACGGTGATTTTGAAACAGTCGAATGGATGCTTGAGAGTTTATTATTCAACAGTTCTGAAAGTTTTTTAAATGAATAAAATTACGTATATGCTCCTTAGTGAAATTTTCAATTTATAGTTTCAATTTTTTTATTTATAAGTGATATTTATTTATAAGGAATTTTTTTTTACATAAAAGTAATTTAACCTAAAAGTAAACATTTATAAGTTAATTTTATACTTATAAATAATTGCTTATACAAGTAAATTTTTTACTTACAAGTAATGTTTATGTATAAGTGAACTTTTATCTTATTACTAGTATTTTATTTTTTTTTAACTTTATAAGCAGTTTTTTTTATGCGAAAGTAAAATTTTATCTTTTAAGTAATTTGTTTTTACTTATAAGGACATGATTTAGTTTTAAAATAATATTTTTGCTTATAAATAATTTTTTTATTTGCATCTTTGTTTACAGTTTAATATTGAACAAAATGTGGGTTGAGAATAGTTGTTCGTATTAGTTTTAAAAATGCAATAGTCAATATATATTTATATACGTATGTTGCAAAAGTGTTGTTATGAGAGTTGTTGCTCCGTACCAAAGTAAACCGCCAATTAGGAGTGGCAATGGGTCGAACGAAGCTCGCTTGGCCCATGTGCCCACGAGCTCGACTCGGTACTCATGAGCTCGCATTTTTTTTAAACCTTATCCTTTTTGTGTAACAATCATTTACGTATTGTCTATCATGAAAGAGCTTAGTCCATCTTATCCCTCACGATTTTTTGTCGCATCTCCAGGATTAGAACACACGACCTCTCTTTAAAAGAGATTTAAGTTGAATCCTGATACTAATTGGACAATTTCTTTTCTATAGCGAACAGTACGTAAGTTAACGATTTGGGCATAGAGGTCGGGTTATTACAAAAAATGCGCATTCGTGGGAGAAAAATCCGAACCCTAAAAATCCCAAAATCACACACACCCTTCATCTTCCGTATTTTCCCTTTGTGCCTGTCAACTCCTCCGATCTATGATCATTGGAGAAAAAGAAAAGTGCCACACGCAGCGATGCTCATTAACGTGTGCAGTGCCGCACGCAATGGCGCTTCGCTACGTGCATTACTGCCGATGGTGCTACACGCAACATGCAAGGCAGAACCTCTTGTTATTGCACTTGCAAAGACACTCACTACGTTCGACACTCACCACTGCTTGTGGTTTTGGTGTTTTGGGAATGCAGTGAAATGATAGAGTATGCGACTAAATGGGTGGTGGAGATGGTGGTAGTTTTGAGGAAGAGGGAGTTGGGGGGCCGAATCGGTGGCTAATTTTTTGTTTGTTTTTGGTTGCTAGTTGTGATTGTGGTGCAATGAGAAGTCGGTGAAGAAAGATAGAGAATAGGTGGTGCGATGGAGGTGAATGCAGCGCTGCAGGGTGGAGTGTGCTGAGAGGGGAAAAGACGATTTAGGTGGTGGAGCTTGTTGTGGTTTTGAGGACGTTAGGGCTGCCATGGTGGCTATTTTGTCTATTTTTATGGTTATCGATGGTGATGGTGGTGTAAAGAGAAATCAATGAAGAAAGATAGGAAAAAAGGTAGTGGTTGGTAGTGGCGACGGTGATGGCGTCGGTGGTAGAGTGGAGTTTTGGTACTGGTGGCAATGAGATGGTGTAGATAGTGGTGATTTTGGTGGTGCAGGGTGGGATGAGGTGGGGTTAGATAAAAAGTATTTGTGATCAATTATTTGAGTGATTGTGACTAATAAATCGGCTAATTTGTAACCAATAAATAATATGTGATCAATAAAATTAATAATTTGAGACAAATAAATAATAAGTGACCTAAAAAAATATGAGTTTGTGACTAAATTTGTAATTATTACTCACAATTTGTTAAGTTGTGATCAATTAATTTGATAATTTGTGATCGTAAAATAGGTCATGACTTGTAAAATTTGTAATTTGTGATCAAGAAATAATACGCGATTTATTCAATTTATAATTTGAAATTGATAAATAAATTGTATTTGTGATTTGTCATATTGTTACCAATTAATTTGATAATTTGTGATCGAGAAATATCATGTGATCAATTAATTTGATAACATGTGATCTATTAATTTAATAATTTGTAATCAATAAATAAATTGTGACATATAAAATTTGTGATTTGAGACCGAGAAATAATGCATAACCAATTTATTTAATAAGTTGTGATCTATGAAATTTTTTATTTGTGGCTGTAACATTTTTATTGTTACTGTAAATAATTGTGACCATAATTTGTATAGTATTGCGACATTAATATATTTAATTAATAAAATATATTTAATTAATTATTTTAGTTAATAAAATTTAATTATGACGTGATGTTTGAATTTTTCATAACGTGTTTTTTAATTGTGAAATTATATTTTGTAACCACCTTAAACGTGTATTGTTTCCAAGATAGAATTAGCAAAGAACACAAAACTAAGCGCAAAGGCTAGTAACAAGGTGCAAATAAAGCGAGCCAAATATTTATTTTTTGTAAACGTTCTTTCAAAATATATTACTTAATAAAATCTTGTGCATGCAACACTATTTCATTGCCCCCACAAAAATTCATCTGTAAATAAAGAAAATATTTATAGCTGGTGATTATGATTAATAAAAATTTAGTTTTATTTTTCCATACTATTAAATGAAGTTATGTGATTTTTGAATGATCAACTGTTTTAATCTACGTCTTTAAAATTTGATCACACTCGACTAATTTTAAATGAACTTAATTTTGCTTGACTTGAAAATAGTGGTGGATCCAAGATCTCGAGTGAGTTAGGGCGACCATTGATCGTCAACGACCGCAATATCGAGATTGTTTATTAATATTTAGCTCCCATTTGGCCTACATTCTTCTCCGTTAAATTATAATTCACTCTTCTTATCAATCATACATTTTTCAATAAAATAATATTACACGTAAATCCAAAATTATTTATTTATTTTTTAATTACATATTCTCCAGAAAATTGCTATTCCTCTAATTATAATGTGGAATAATGGGGGCCAAGCAAATGCTTAATTAAATAATATTTAAAAAATTCTTCAATTAATATATAAATACACTGAAACGTAAAAATCATATACATATGAAATACAATCCAACAAAAATGTGACTAGAACTTTATGTAACAAATATGTGTTTAGTTATCTACAAATGATGGCAACACAATTACAGTGCAAGTGAATTGTTTTTTTTAGCATCTCCATTCCTCAGTGTAACAATCGCAGGTGTAAATTACATCGCAGAATGCTTTATGTCAAACAAACATAATTAATAGGTAGTAACATGTCTATATTTGTTTCGAGCGGGTTGTCGCTAATAATTAAAAAAGGTTCAGACAATTGTGTAAGGAATAGACCTCTTGAGACAAAATCCCAAAAAGAGGTGCTTTATTGGCGAAGATTTACAATTGAAAATGAACAGAATACCTCAAAGGGGTGCAAGCACACAAGTACTAAAAGAAGTGTTTTAAAGTTAAACTAAAAAATTGAAATTACATATTTTCCGTTGAGAGTGTTTGATTTGGGGTCATTTCCTTTATGTCTTCTTTTCCTTTTTATACTCACTTGATAATTTTTTTGTGACAAACTGCTTGATTGCTCTATAACTATCCACTTTCTTCATGATGGCTCACTTGTTGTGAAACTGCCATCTCTAACTGTTGCCATTACTCTTGTCGTTCAACCGCCTACAACTGGGATCCTTGGATTGTGGGGTGTGATAAGATTGCTCAATAATTGCTGTTCTGGATAACCATAATATCTCATGTTTGCTAAGATCCTGGGTGATTCGACGGTTTGGGCGAGAATGGGCTCATTCACTCTAGGCGATCTTAAGGCACTCCATTCGCTCAGATCCTGGGCGTCTTGCAAGTTTGAGCGATGATGGTACCTTGTTCGTGGGCCTCCACTGCATTCATTAATGGTCTTATTTGGGCCTTCATCCTAAATTACCTAACTGGGCTTCATTTGTTGGACTATTCAATTTGGGCTACAATTTTTGTATGTCAACAATTACCCCCCCTAATATGGCAGAATTAATACCAATTATTAATCTTTGTCATATGCTTCCTTCGTATTTTTCGGTAATACTTGAAATTCCCAAGAATTTCAATCATTATTTCCGTTTGGCTGTAACCCGTCTATAATCTGAAAAGGTGTAATCGTTACAAACCTCTATAAACCCAAAAGACACCATTATATCGCACCACTAAACCACGTCTCTATATTGCGCGCTTCCTTCTCACTATTTACTGTTCATCTTCTTGCTTCTCTGCTACGTTGCTTAGGCAAATCTCACAAAAACTGTACTTTGCATCCAATGGCGACTTCACAAACTCATTCCGATGATTCTTTCAGTTTTGAGGATTTCCAAAACCTCCTTACCAAATCGTATATATGTTCAAACTTCCTTGCACAAGCCAATGCTGACCTTAATGAATTCTATCTAGGCCCATCATTCAACGATGCTGAAGCTGTTGGACAAGCGACGGTGGATCAGCTGTTCCTTTGCACTCAAGGCCCTCCGTTTCTAAACTCTCTGCCACTGAGGCCGATTCGCAAAAACGGTATTCGTACCGGCCCAAAACTGATGCTATTTTTTTGTAGGTGGCATGCACGTCTGTTAAATCATGGCCCTACCAAGGCGATTTTTTATCGTGCTAGGATTTCAGATTTATTAGAAGTTGCTCTTCAACCCCCAATTTTCGACCCAGTGCTTTTTCCTATTGCTTTGAGTTTTTGGTCTTCTGAATATAATACATTTGTTTTCCCGCTTGGTCCAATGTCCATTACCTTAAGGAACGTTGGAGCCCTAGTAAATCTTCCGCCTTTAGGCGATACCATCTTTTCTGGTATTTTAATTGCCGGTGTTGCCCCTAAATTTGACAAAAAAACTCAGTGAGTCCTATTCAGGCATGCAAAGCCTTTATAATCATTCAAGCGCTGAACATTCCCATACTGAGCGTGTGGCCTTTCTTCAAATTCGACTCTGTAAATATATTCTTTGTGTGCCTAATATGAAACCTTGTACGAGCTACTTACCCATAGCTCATGAATTGGCACGTAATAGGCCTTTGAATTTATGTTCATTCTTTTTAACTGCCCTCTACAGGGGCATGGCTTTTCTTCAATTTCAGTTAAAGAATGGTGCATCTCCCACTGGCAGTGGGCCCCTTGGTTCACTCAACTGTGGTTGAGAGCATACTTTCCACAACTTGGTGCTCTATTTACTTCCCTTCGTTCTGCTAGCTGCTATGGGCTAACCATTGACCTATTGACATTTTTTCATTCTTAAACTTAATTCTCTCCGTCTTTCCTTTTCCTGCTCATTTAACTCCAGATTATGTGCAACCTCCATCCACCATGGACAGTGTGAACACTTTTTTGCTTGTCAAGTTCAATTTTTGATTGGGAGAGAAATGTTCCACGACATCTTAACTGGAACCAATGCCAATGCCATGGTTGAAATATATGCTCCCAATTTTTTACTCCTCAACTTGGTTTTGGCCAAACCTGGCCGGTTCCTCCTTGTTACTTTAAAAGTTTGATGGAACGTTTTCATACTATTAATAAAGCAGAAGCACAAGCTATAGATGCTCGCAACATTATTTTGACAAGCAACTTCTCATTAGCCCCTTTCAACTCTAGCTCTACCATTCAAACTCTTTTTGAACAGCTCCGGCCATCAGTAAAACGCAGAATGTTTACAACTGATGCTAATCGTGCCTTCCATTTACTGGATCGGCCAGACACTTCTTCTACTTCTCCTATTCTGGCCATCCCTGTATCTATTAGGAATCCTTCCTCACCTTCTCGCGCTAAACGTCCTATTCTTCCACCTGCTTTTCCACCTAAAAAGGCTACTACAGCCAAAGGTGCCCCCAACCGCAAACGGTCAGCTTCAGTTTCTCCAATTTTGTAGGATAATGATGATAATGATGATGATGATGATGATGATGCTCATCTCATCCTTAGGAGAAAGGTAATTGAGTTTGTTTATTCATAAAACACCATCTTTCATGTATTAATGCTTTACCTGAATTTTCCAGAAGAGTTCAGCCTCCCCCTCGAAGGCTCTGGTCTTAGCAGTTCCTGTTTCATCGCCTCTTGCTGAAGCTGCTTCATCCAAATCAGCTGATGAAAAGATCATGCTTAAAGAGAAATCCTTAGTCCTGGAGTCTTCATCACAGCCAGTTGAAAAGCTACCATTGTAACACCCCGAAAATTTTAGAATAAAAATATTTGTTTTATAAATTTTATTTTATGATTTTTGAAAGTTGATGGGCTAAAATAAAGTATGTTTTAAATTCTTATGTTTTAAATGGGTCAAATATTTAACTTTTATAGAGTAATCAAAAGTATATCAACATTGGTCTCATTTTGTAGCTCGTAATTAATCACATAAATTGGGCTCGAGAAAAAGTTATTTTGAATAAGTAAAGCCCAAATTATTTCAGTTCAAGAAAATATGATTAATGTATTATTTTATTCTATAAAAAGGTATTTAGAAAGGAAATGGACAAATAGTATGAAACATCACTTTTATGGTTGGCACGTGTATTTCCATATATTTGCAAGATAAACTTTTAGCCATGTTTATCTTAAATTGAAGAAATTATTTTAAACATATCCAAGTCTTCTTCTTCCAACTGGATGCCTATCACACGTGTATGAATATACTTCTTGCAAATAATATTATATTATACAAATTCTATTACACGTGTTCTACTCTAATTGATTTATTCAAAATTCGTTATTATCAAAGTAGAATAAACATGATTTTATCAGAGTTATATTATGACTCAACTACCATATTTTTCCCTATAAATAGTGAGCTCATATTTCACAATTCACCACACAGAATTTTACACAGCAGTTTTCATATAGAGAACAACTGTAAATTCTAAGTATATTTTTATTTTCAAAAGCTCGTTCCATCAATCGAGGTAAGATACTTTTTGTGCAAGTTGTTTTGTTTCCTTATGTTTTTATGTTCAATAATTTATGCATGTATTGCCAATGGACATTTGGGTCGACGTAACGAAATGAGAAATGTGAAGAGATGGGTATCTCGATTGGCCACCGATATACTCCATAAATGAGAAATGTGAAGAATGGTATGAATTGTCTATGTTATTGTTATGTAACTGCATATGGAAACTGCACGTATATTACTGAGTGTTTTCAAAATACTTACTCTTACAATTTTTACAGGCTAGTTCGGGTCGATTGGATCTGTGGCGGGATGGTGCAGCGGACTGCCAATGGATTTCCACCTACGAGAATAATATTAAGTTTTGCTTCTTTCCTTTTAAAGTTCATTATTAGTTTGATTTGCCCAATAACATTATTTAGCAAATTTATTAATGTTTAAGTTGTTTTTCGAAGACACGATTTTATGATTTGTATTTAAAATTATGAATGTTTGATTTATTAGAAAGAAATGAATTTTACAGTTCCGCATTTAAATACATGAAAATTATTTTGGTAACACCTCAAGATACTTGAAATTTTGGGGCGTTACAACCATCTTCCCAGGACGTTGACCTCCCAAGTGTCGAACTGTAAGGTAATATATATTTTAGTGTTTTACCCTTACTTGTGCTGCTGGTTTTCGATTCATTGCTTCTTGAATTCTATAGAGGTTTCCATGGATCTGCCTGTTGTGGCAAAGTCTACTCGCCCAGATAAGGAGAAGTCTCCACAGGTGGTGGAGCTAACTGGTGATGTTCCTGAACTTCCCAAGGTTGTTGATGAGGTAACCTTTTGCTTCATTTTCATTTTCACTCCGTTTATTGTAGTGAAAATACTGAATGTTGGCATTTTTCTTTGTAGGGTGTTGATGCCATTGTGCATTCCATCCGGGTCGTGTTCACTTCTGGGAACAAGTAAAGACATCCTGCCCTTCTTCAACCAGTCATTCTTCTGTTTCATCTTCTTCTTTCTCGAAGGAAAATATGCAGATTCTCTAGCAATCAGTGTTTGAGTATGTTTTTTTTTCATGGATATGGATATTGGTAAGGCTAGTGCTGCCAAACAAAAGGATAAATTTGAGCTTTTGAGTACGAAATTGGTGCAGGCACTTACACTTCCGTCGCTCAATGTTTCTTCTGATTTTAAGGCGACGTTGAAGGCTATCCATTCTGACTTTCCTTGCTAGCCAAAAATATCGAATTGAAGGCTAAGAGTACTCAGTATCTTCGTGCTGCCTCTGAAAGAGAATATTTACTTCAAAAGATTGATAAAGCCAAGGCTGAATTGAACGAAATCTCCTCCGAAGTTATAATTGAAGATTCTTTGATATAAGTTTAGCTGCAGAGATGAAGGAACTTCAAGTAAAAATGGATAACTGCAGGGTTAGGATGGCTGCCAAAAAGCGCAATGCTTCCCAAAGAATAGAGCGAACCAAGTCTTTGGTTGGAGGTTGATTATGTGTAACTGAAATATCTACCACCTCTTCTAGGCAGAGCGAGGATTGGATAAGGCTTAGAAAACAAATGCGTTCTGCTTGGAGCTAATTGTAATTAAGACATTTGATGCCTTTACTTTCCTTTTTGTAATTTCGTACTAGCTGCTATTACTAATTTTGGATGTAACGGCAGCCATTGTAATTAATGAACGACTATTTTATTTATCTGCGTATTAATTGATGTTTTCTTCAATCGTCAACCCCCAACCATTTATTTACCTTATGCTAAAACTCATGTATATTTTCCTTTGATATTCCAACCTCCTTTTCCAATACTTTGGACCATTTAATACATGTATGTGGCCGTTCATATTCTATCTTTTCATCTTCACGCCTCTATAAATGCGTATATGTTCCGCACTTATCATCTTCATTTCCATTCTTTTCTTCCAAAAAACTAACTTGCTGCCATCGTTTGGCATCTCATACAATTGATCAAACATTTCCCTCTTCAGTAGAAATAGATCATTTGATCTATTGTCCATCTTGCTATCTATCTTGACATCACCTTTGGTATGTGAGATATAGAAAATGTTTTTTGGCCAATGAAGGTCTTTTCAGCGACTCCATTTATGTTCTCCATAAGGAGGTCAATGATGGAAGGCGATTTGCAGATACCTTTCAGGCTACTTAGCTTGCTGAGAGTGCTTCTTAGCCTCCTTGCCTGTTATTGCAGCAATGCAATTAGGAAGGCGGTTTGCGAGTGCTTTTCAGCCTTTTTGCCTCCTGATAGTGCTTCCCAGCATCTCTGCCTGCCATTGCAGTAGTGCGATTAGGAAGGCAATCAAGGCCGGTTCACCATCTTTCTTCGTGATCGATAGAAGAATGGTGCTAACTTGTTCCCAATTGTAGCTTATAGAGCATCTTGTACTTTGTATCTTATAATTTGTAATGAGTATTTGATAATAAAGGAATTCATTTGAACGTACTTCGTTCTTGTATTATTTACTTACGATCGCTCAGCACAATTATTTGATTATGCCTTTATTTGTTTACATTCCCATAAGGAAAGAACATACTTTTTTAAGTATTTGCCATTAATGAACCTCATGTGTTTAGTGCCATCTAAATCTTCTAAATAATAGGCTCCATTAGGCAATACATTGTTCACTTTATATGGCCCTTCCCAATTGGGCGACCACTTGCCATACTTTGGATTTTTGCTATCTAAAGGGAGTATTGTTTTCCAAACCAATTCGCCTAGGTTAAAAGACTTGGCTATAAATTTTTTATTATAAAATTTAGCCATCCTTTGTTTTTGAATTTGTAATCTATCTAGGACGTCCAACTTTAAGTCGTCCAACTCCAATAAATTTTGGACTAATGTCTCGGCATATTCACCATCACTTAACTTATGTTGCAAACATACTCTAATTGATTGCACATTGATTTCCATAGGCAACACAGCCTCCTGTCCATAAGTAAGTTGAAAAGTAGTAACTTTGGTACTTGAGCGAGGCGACGTCCTATAAGCCCATAAGACCTTGTTTAAACATTCGTGCCAAATTCTGGCATTTTCATCTATCATTTTCCTTATGATATTTTTTAGAATCTTATTAGCTGCTTGTCCGTTATATTGAGCGTAATACGGTGTGGAGTTTACTAATTTAACTCCAAACTCGCTCAAGAACTCCTTCACTTGATCTCCATTCAGGGAAGTTCTGTGATCCACCATCAAAGTTTGTGTAATCCAAAATCTATAAATAATATGATCATGGATAAAATCTATGACACTCTTCTGGGTGATCTCCTTTAAAGGTATCACTTCTACCCACTTAGTGAAGAAATCTGTTGCAATTATAACAAATGTATGCTGCTTGGACGATGGGGAATAAATCTTTCCTATCAAGTCTATCGCCCAACCCTTGAACGGCCAAGGTTTGATAATGGTGCCATTTCTCTTGCTGGCGCTCTTTGTATTGGACCATGTTTTTGGCATACTAAACAACTTTTCGCATACTGAACACATGATTCTCCTATTTTGGGCCAGAAATATCCACTCCTAATAATCAACCATCTCGTCCTTTGGCCAGCTTGATGAGCTCCACATATCCCTTCATGTACTTCATCCATGATTATTCTGGCTTCTTGCAAACTTACACATTTTAGTAGTATACCATCTGAGCGTTTCTTAAATAACTCTTCATCTATCAATGCATAATTTAACAAACACAACTTCATTTTCCTACTACCTTCCTTATTAGGTTCTTTGAAGAGTCTTTTAATCTCTGCTCTCCAATCTATTGCATCTCCATCTTGTATGCAATGAACTTTGAACCTTCTCGCCCTCCTTCGGACTACGGGCAATATTACTCCATATTCACAAGTAGACTCCCAATTTAAAGCTTTTGAATAACCTGAGGCCATTTGGGCCAACTCATTTGCTATGTAATTATACATCCTCTTAACACATTGAAGCTCTACTTGGTCAAATTCTTCCAACAATTCTTGGGCGATTTTGTATTGACTTACAATGGAATCGCTTTAGCACTTAAAATCACCAATCAATTGGTGAATTACCAATTGAGAATCGCCCCTAATGATCACATTCTTTATTTCCATATCTATCATCAACTCTAAGCCCACAATTAAGGCTTCATATTCGAACTTGATTGTTGGTACACATCCTATCCAAAGTGAATGCGAATATATAACAAATCCCTAAAGGATTTATCAATGCTATTCCTACCCCTACACCTTTGGAGGTTTTTGATCCATCGAAGTATAAGATCCAAGGTTTTAATTCGAATGAATTGATTTCTAATTCAATCTCTTCAGGCATGTCAAGACATGGATGATCGGCTAGAAAATTAGCCAAAGCCTTATTTTTTACTGCCTTTTGGGGTATGTATTGTATTTCAAATTCTGACAATGTTAAAATCCAAAGGCCTACCCTTTGGTATAAAATAGGGCGAGAAAACATATACTTAACCAAATTTACTTTAGAAATTAAATAAATGGTTACGGGCCGTAAATAAGCCCTTAGTTTTGTATGTGTGAAATATAATGCAAGACATAATTTTTCAATAGTAGAGTAATTACATTCACATTTTGTTAACCGTCTCCTCAAATAGTAAATCGCTATATTTTCACGAAATTGGTCTTCTTGTGCGACCATTCCAGCTATTGACCCTTGTTCAGCCGATATATACACTTTCATTGGCTGTCCTTGGATTGGTGACACCAACACTGGTAGACTCGATAAATACGTCTTTAGGCTTTTAAAAGCCTTTTGATGCTCTTCTTTCCAGATGAATTCGTCCTGATTTTCAGCTTTAAAAGAGGCAAAAAAGCTTTCATTCGCCCTGCACAATCAGAAATAAAGCGTCTTAAAAAGTTTACTTGGCCTAGAAACCTTTGCAATTCTTTTTTGTTGCTAGGTCATTTGTCCTCTAAAATGGCATTCACTTTATTTTTATCGAGTTCAATCCCCCTTTTGTGCACTAAAAAACCAAGGAAGTTTCCTGCATTAACACTAATGCACATTTCAAAGGATTCAATTTTAGTTTATATCGCATCATTCGCTCAAATGAACATCTCAGTTATTCAAAATGGTCTTCTTCTTTAATGAATTTGACCACTATATCATCTACATACACCTCAACAAACTTGTTTATCATATCATGAAAAATCGAGTTCATTTTCCTTTGATAAGTTGTCCCTGCATTTTTTGGGCCGAAATGCATAACTACGCATTCAAAACATCCTAAAGATCTAAGGTATCTAAAGGCAGTTTTATGTATGTCTTCCTCAGTTATGTAAATTTGATTGTATCCTGAATACCCATACATAAAGGAATACATTACGTGTCCGGCAGTCGAGTCTACTAAAGAATCTATCGTAGGCATTGGATACTCATCTTTGGGCGTGGCTAAGTTTAGGTTTCTAAAATCTATGCCACCCTTAATTTACCATTCTTTTTTAGTATTGGCACGATATTGGACAACCACTCAACATATCTGGCCATTCTAATAAAACCTGCTTTTAACAATCGCTCTATTTCTTTCTTAATTTCAGGAAGTACATTAGGAGCAAAACGCCTATGAGGCTTCTTATGAGGTTTAAAATTTGGCTTAGTTGGCAATCTATGTTCCACCAAATTTCTATCTAAACCAGACATATGTTCATATTTCTAAGCAAAACAATCCTTCTACTCTTTTAGTAAAGCGATTAATTTATCACTAACCTCTTGATCGAGCATCTGGCTGACAAATGTTGGACGATCTTCCCCTTCATCGCCAATATTCACTTTAATCAAAGGGTCTTATGGTTGAGCGTATCCAGGCTTAGTGATCCTCATCACTTCGTCGTCCATGTTCCTTATAGGCACTTATTCTTCTAAACAATCCACCTTGTTGACTTCTCGGCCAATACTCTATTCCAACTCGAACACTGCCAATTTGTTTCCCAACGCTTTTAATGCTGTTTCTTCTTTTGTCTAGTCTTTACATTATTTATTGAAAGCCATTAACTTGACTTTGAAGGCCTGAACATCGGCCATTTGCCCTTGTTGCTTACAACTCATTTAAAATTTTTTGATTACCTTTTTGCCAATTTTTTGGCTCTTACAGGGCCACTATGTTTGGCCTCATATGACTAAACATTTCAGTGAGTGCATCCACTGAAAACCGCTCTTCGCTCTGTGCAACAATTTGAGTCTCTTTTCCATCTTGGACTACCTGACATATCCATAATTTCCTTCGTACATGAACATTTCCATCTAGTTTGCTTCTGCCACAAAGGGTCTATGATTTGCCGCACCACTTCTGCTTCGCCCTTGTCGTTCTAGAAGAACAGGCACTGGTGGAGTGATGAGGTATGCAGGGACTCCCATGGGTCCAATCCCTTCCTAGTAGCACATTGTAACTAGTAAGACGATCTATTACAAAGAAGACTGTAGTCCTAGTAGTTGTCCCTACAGTTATTTCCAGTGGCATAACCCCTTTAGCCGAAGTTGCTCCTCCATTGAAACTTGTGAGGATGACTTCTGTTGGAATCATATCACTTTCTGTCTTCGCAAACTTCCTCATCATTCTGGATGGGATGGTGTTTATAGTTGTTCCATTATCAATGAGTACTTTCGCCACAGGTATACCGTTGACCAAGGCCTTCACAAACAATGGCCTCAAGTGCTTAGTCAATTTCATGGCTGGTCTCTTAAAAATAAACTTCTCAGCAGCTTCTATTTCCACATCCTGTTTGTCCTCTGTTGAATCATTTCCTCATGATAATTCAACATGTAATATGTCACACCGAGCTTCTTCTTCTTGGGTTCTCTCCTTACTACTCTCCAGAGTTTCTTCTCTAGTTACCCAACTTGTGGGAGGAGGCAATATTCTTGGAGGTGACCCATACTTTTAGAGCAAGGTACTCTCCTTTTTCTCTTAGGTATCCGTACAACACATAATAATCGAAAGAACGCCCATATGGTTCTCCCAACAAGTCCACTTCACGAACACCTTCTAGATTAGTTGCTTCAACAGGGTATTGCGCGATACTCCTCTCTTTCTTCTCTTTGCTTACAGATCGATTTCTTCTTCAATGTCCGTCATACCATCATCACCTTCTACATTGTATGCCCCTCTAGATGTTTGGCCTTCTTCACATTCCAGCACACATATTTCCTCTTCGTTATCCTCCTTTTTTTTCTTCTTCTTTCTCTTTGTTTTTGAAGTCATTGGTTAAAATAGTTATTAGTCATGATAGAAGGTAACATATCGAACTAAATAGCAAGGGGCTGATCTAGATCTTCTTCATCCCTTTTGCCTCGCTCAAACTTTGATCTCGCAGAAGAACTTTTTGGTAGTTCTTCCATTGATTCACCTGTACCAGTCTCTTCACTATCATTGAGAACATTTTGATTGGCCACCTCGAGTATTTTAGGGGCTTTAGGACATGGCAATCCCTGTTGCTGCCTCATCATTCATCCATAATTCAGTTGAAAACGCCTTTGTTGGGTTCTAATCATCTCATTGAAGGGTATCACCCTTCCTGTATTATATTAGAATGAATGCCATACATTTGGTTGGCGAGGTTGAGGTCTAAACGTCCTCTAATTATTCATTGGCCTAAACTGCCTCTCAAAAGGTGGTCCTCTATAGAATGATGTACCTCGCCCTCTAACAAGCTGAGCGTTTGGGACAAAATCAGGGCGATGGTGATGTGTCCTACTCCTAGTTTCTCTGTTTTTGTACTCACTTCTCTTTTACATATTGCACACAAAACGTCTTCATCATTTCTAGGCTCCTTCCCTTTGACGTTCAAAAAAGCTGGGATGTGGCCCAGGGTCTTCTTCTCCATCGTTGATAACCAATTTGAATCTTGGTAACTTGTTTTTGAAACCAGTCGTCACCATGTTCACCCCAAGTGGCTGTAGGAAAGGATTTTCATCCACTGCCATTTTCTTCTTATCTTCGAATGTAATTCGCCCTGATTCGATAGCATCATGTAACACATGACGAAAGACCAAGCAATTGTTAGTCAAATGTGACCATACATTATGCCACTTACAATATTTTTTACCCTTAATTTGTTCAGGGCTTGACAATTTATGCTTATCGCTCAATTTTATCTACTTATCCTTATACAATTTATCGAATATAAGGCCAGCTTTGGTCACATCGAACGAGAATGTCCTAGCTTTTTTATTTTCATCTTTTCTAGGCTCGTCTTTACTCGACGCTCTAGGTTTGGCCAATATAGGACAAGCATATAGGACAAGCATACTGTAACGACCCGACCTTGCACCGCAGCCGTTATCATATTGTACGTACTGTCCGCTTTGGGAGAGTTTAGGCCCATCTTACCCCTCACGGCTTTCTGACGCGTCCCCCAGGATTCGAACCCAAGACTTCCATCATATGGGGAAATTTAAGTTTGATTCTGGTACCAATTGGACAAGTACGATATGATAACGGCTATGGCGCAAAGTTGGGTTATTACAAAAAAATGCGCGTTTTTTTTTAAACAATAAATTGTCGAGCTTACTCTAATTTCTCTCTCTACTCTCCTTCAGTTACACATGATTTAGCGTCCGAGAACTCTCCTAGCACTGGATCAGTGTCTTCCTCTGGTTTTTCTTCTTCTTCTGGGTTTACTTCGGGTTCCTTCTCGGGAACTAACCTATCTTCTCGCACAGGTTCGAGCTCGAGCATTGGCTCATGTTCTGGCTCCCCTTCAGTTGCAACCTCAAAGCGGTACTCAAAGTACATGGGCCAATATGTGACAAATCTCACGCAGAAGGTGTCATATTCTATTTCCACATTAGGGGACACTAGAGCATCTATGTATATGCTATGAGCTACCTCTGCATAGTCTCTTCGAAAAGTCGAGAGTAAGTAATGGATCGACCGGCGATTACAGGTCACGTAGCCATGCTGTATGGCCCGCTCACATACGACATTCAGCTACTCTACGTGTTGGGCAATTGCCCAATCAAGTTCAAGCCTGAAGTGGTCATAATCTCTAATGGCTCGTTCTGCGACACTGAGTACATTTCCACTAATGGGTGCCATGTCCTAAACCAATTATGCAAAGTCTAATTAGGCGGGGTTATTCATCTCTCTTAGTTAAAATTACGAGGGCGTAAAAAAAATTTTATTAAAAAATCTCTTTCGAATTACGCTCAAATTCGTCTTTCTTTCTTTCTTTCTAATTCGAATACAATTTCTTTCTCTTTCTTCTAAGCCTCAAAAATCGTTAAAACAGGTATCCGAAATAAGATAACGTTAAATTTCATAAACTTCTCTACCTTCGAAGTCGGCGGATCAAATGATGGCAGTGGCAACTTTCATTAAACAATGTAGAAAGTCTCTTTGAAAATTTCTCTTTTTTGAAAGTTTGCCAATCTACAGAAATGCAGAGCAGTTCTGATACCAAGCTGTAACTTCCTGAGTTCCGTGAACTCGAAGTGCCACGTCATCCTCATTTGTCTTGAATTAAATAAAAGGATTTACGAAAATAACTAAATTTTAAAGATCACATTTATAATTGTGAACCTCATCGGCAACAAAACTCATTTGATTTACTTAGGATGATGATTAAGCTTTAAATCTCAAGTTTGAAATAACTAAAATGACAAGATAAATTAAAAATGTTCGTAATGAGTAAATTTCAAAGTAAATAACTTCATCCATTAAATCGTGCCACCACTGCCCATCAATACCGACAGTCTCTAAAATCTGCAAATGTCGTTAAAATAAATGGAACGAGTATTTCAAAGAAATACTCAGTAGACTCATTGCCAATAATTAATTTACAGAATAATTGAACACGTAATCATGCAATTTATATCGTGACATCATCATCATCATAGGCTCATTTTCTTTTAAAAATCATAGGCTCTTTAAAATCGTAGGGTGTGGGTAGTCTCGTCTCATACATTTAAGCACATAAGTTATGCATAACATCATCATATTATCTCATAAGAGATAGTGTCGTCTCATCTCATGCGTTAAAGCATATAATCATGTCAAGCATAACCACATCATTTATCACATAGGAGATATTCTCGTCTTATGCATTAAAGCATATAAATCACATAAAGTCACATAATACATGCAATTATAATTTAAACTAATTAATGGGGGCGATTCTACCTCAATTTATCTCGAGTCACGTGAAAAATGGAGCGGGAAGTAACCTCAATCTCCTAATTATCCATACGTTTCGTCTAGTCAAATAGAAAATAAATTTTGAATTAGTATTCCGAAAATTTAAAGTTTTAAAGTGATAAAAAAAGTTTAGGGGCTAAATTGAAAATTTATTAAAACTGAATTTGAAAAGCTTAGGGACTAAAAATAGACTTTTCAAAAATAGTGGGCTAACTGTGAGAAACAAGAACTCCAGGGGCTGTTTTATTCATAATAGAAACTTTAGAACTGAAATAAATAACTTTTGAAACTTGGGGGCTTAAGAGGAAAATTTCCAAAAAAATCAAAATGTAAATAAAAATATCTCACTCCCTCTCTCTCTCGGAGAGGAGAGGAAGTAAGCGACGGGAAGGGGCACTCCGATTCCGCCACGGGCAGAACAGTCGGTATCAGCGCCACCGTGGCATGGTGGCGCCGATGCGTGGGTGAAGGCGGCAGGGGTTTTTGGCGCACGACTTAAAGTTAAAACGAGGCTTGGAGGTTCATTTTCTTTTGAGTTTCTTGGTGGCAATCAAGCTGAAAAAGGTCGGGAAAGGAGGTAAGTTCTTGGGTTAAGTTAGTTCTTGATTTTTAGGGCCGTTTAGGGTTGATTTTGGGGGTGAAATAGGGGCTGTTTGGTGTCGATTTTGGGGTGTAGGGGCTGTCAGTTGGTTGTTTTGTGACTGGTGGCAGCTGCGTTGGAGGCTCGAAATGGGTGGCTGGAATGTGGATTGGGGGGCTGCAGCTTGGGTGTTGGTGGCTGCAGTGTGTGGTTCGAAACTTGGTTTGAGGCTGGGTTTGTGTGACTACTTGTAGCTTTGCAATTTGGTGGTGTAATTCGAAATTGGGTTTGTGTGAGATCATCATCTCGTTGGTGCTAGAAATTGAGGTTCTAGCATCAACGTGATTTTCCAATGTGAAACTGGATTGATGAAAATTTGAGGGAGAAGATTCTTACCCTGCTGACTGCGTGAATTGTGAAGGAGGAGAGGAAACGAGTTGTTATATGAATAGTGATTTTAGGGTACAAAAATCTAGGTGTTTAAATGGGCCAAGAATTTAGGCTGTAAGGATTTTCCTAATTGGACCAAGAAAATCGAGATTGGGCTAACAAAATGTTGGACCCTAAATAATAAAATATTGTACATTAAAATTTGGCTTTAAAATGATAAGGAATTGAATACTTTAAAATTACTCGAGTTTGGACTTGACTTGAATAGTTTTAAATTGGTTTTACAACGGCTAGACGAACATGCTTTCTTTTTAAAATTTGGTATTAAAACTTAGCGATGCGTTTTCCAAGAAAAATAATTTTCATATTATTTAAAATTTCTCGGTCGCTACAACCTTACCCCCTTAAAATAATTTCATCCTCGAAATTTAAACTTACTTGATCTAAAATATCTGGATACTTAGCCAGAATCTCGTCCTCTCTTTCCCAGGTAGCTTCTTCACTACCATATCTATCCCACTGGACTTTGACTAAAGGAATCTCTATTTTTTTTAAGACATTGACTCTTCTATCAATAACGCACATAGGTGTCTACTCATAGGACAGATTCCTCTGAATCGAATTAGTCTGAAAATTTATCACATGACTTGGATCGTGGATATATTTTCTCCATAAAGAAACGTGAAAAACATTGTGTACGGCCAAGAGCTCGGGTGGCAACGCCAAACGATAAGTCACGTTATCTACTTTCTCTAAGATCTCGAATGGTCCGATAAAACGAGGTCTTAACTTCCCTCGCCGAAACGGATAGTACCATTTATAGGAGCTACTTTTAAGAACACTTTCTCCCCGATCTCAAACTTCAAGTCTTTTCTCCTTTGATCGGCATAGCTTTTCTGTCTATCTTGGGCGGCTTTGATCCGTAGGCTGATCTTCTCAATAGCCTCAACTGTCCTCTCAATCAATTCTGGACCCAAAATTCTTCTCTCGCCTACTTCATCCCAATAGACTAGCGATCGAGAACATCGCCCATATAGTGTCTCATATGGTACCATACCAATAGTAGCCTGAAAGCTGTTATTGTAGGCAAACTCCACTAAAGAAAGATGAGTCTCCCAACTACCACTCAAGTCTAGTACACAAGCTCTAAGCATATCTTCCAGTGTCTGTATAGTGCGTTCAGACTGTCCATCTATCTGGGGATGGTATGCAGTACTAAAATTTAATTTAGTACCCATAGCGACATTAAACTCTTCTAAAATCTCGAAGTAAATCTCGGATCTCTATCGGAGACAATGGAAACTGGTATTCCATGAAGTTGAACAATCTCTCTAACGTACAACTGGGCTAGCTGATCTATATTGAGAGTCATTCTGATTGGTAGGAAATTAGCTGACTTCGTAAGTCGGTCTACAATAACCCAAATAGCGTCATGTCCTCTTACTGATTTTCGTAATCGTGTCACAAAATCCATGGAAATTTCCTCTCATTTCCATTCTGGTATATCCAAACGATTTAACATCCCTGATGGTCTCTGATGTTCAGCCTTGGCCTGCTGAGACGTCATGCATCGAGAGACAAACCTTGAAATGCAACCATTCATGGTTCTCCACCAAAAAGTATTGCGCAAATCACGATACGTCTTTGTCCCACCTGGGTGGCATGCATATGGTGCTGAATGAGCTTCTGTCAAAATCCATTCCTGATATGTTCATCCTTCGGCACACAGAGACGCCCTCTGAATATAAGCGCTTTATCAGAGGCAATCTCGAAACCTAGTCTCTTGCCAGTCTCAACTTCAGATCTGATCTTTTCTAAGAATTTATCTCCAGCTTGAATTTTTACAATCCGACCTGTTAAGTCTGGTTTAATGGTCAGATTTGCCAATCTATAAGATCCTTGGACTGATGAGGCTCGCACTTCGAATCTTAAATTCTGAAAATCTCGAATCAACTGATCTTGTGTCGTTCCCAAAGCTGATAACTGTCCATCGTTCTTTCTGCTCAAAGCGTCTGCAACTTTATTTGCTTTACTCGGGTGGTAAAGAATGGTGCAGTCATAATCTTTTACCTGCTCTAGCCATCGTCGTTGGCTCATGTTTAATTCTTTCTAAGTGAAGAAATACTTGAGACTCTTGTGATCGGTATAGATCTCACATTTACTCTCATACAAATAGTGTCGCCAAAACTTAAGAGCGTGAACAACAATTGCGAGCTCTAAATCATGTGTTAGGTAATTCTTTTCATGTGGCTTCAACTGTCTTGAAGCATATGCTATCACTTTGTCATTCTGCATCAATACACAACCTAAACCATGTTTGGATGCGTCGCTGTAAATAACGAAACCATCAGACCCATCTGGTATAGTCAGCACTGGTGCTGAGACAAGTCTGTTCGTAAGTTCCTGAAAGCTTTGTTCACACTGTTCTGTCCACTGAAACTTAACTCCTTTCCTTGTCAACTGAGTCATAGGACTTGCTATTTTAGAGAAACCCTCTATGAATCGTCGATAACATCCAGCTAATCCAAGAAAGCTTCTCACATTTCCAACATTTGCAGGTGTTGGCCAATTCGTTACAGTTTCAACTTTAGAAGGATCAACCTCGATGCCTTTAGCTGTAACAATGTGACCTAAGAAACAAGCCAAACTTCACATTTCTTGAATTTGGCGTACAACTTTTCTGCTCTCAGCGTTTCCAACACAATCCTCAAATGTTCTTCATGCTGTGCAGAATTTCTGGAGTAGATCAGTACGTCATTGATAAAAACAATAACGAATTTATCAAAATACTGATGGAAGACGCTGTTCATCAAGTCCATAAATATTGCAGGTGCGTTCGTGAGGCCGAAAGGCATCATCACTATGAACTCATAATGCCCATATCGTGTCGTGAACGCTGTCTTTGGTACGTCAGCTAGTGAAACCTTTAGAAGATGGTAACCAGATCTCAAGTCAATCTTGGAAAAGATAGTTGTACCTTTCAACTGATCGAATAATTTTTCGATCCTAGGAAGGGGATACTTATTCTTTATCGTCAACTTGTTAAGTTCTCGATAGTCGATGCATATCCTCATGCTTTCATCTTTCTTTTTTACAAATAGAACATGCGCTCCCCATGGAGATATGCTTGGCCTGATGAAACCCTTCTCTAACAATTCCTCTAACTGCACTTTCAGTTCTTACAAATCCTTCAGCGCCAACGGTACGGAGCCTTAGAAACAGAGACAGCTCCTGGTACCAATTTAATGGAAAATTCTACTTGCCTGTCTAGCGGAGTACCGGGTAGATCGTCTGGAAAGATATCACTGTACTCACATACTACTGGCACTAAATCCAAAGTAATCTCCTCTACGGGTTTGTCTTGAAAACTAACCAAATAGCCCTGACAGTTGTCCTTGGCTAATAACTTCTCTGCCTGTAAAGCTAAGATAAGGCGGGGAAATGCCTTAATCTTCGTTTCATAAAATCTGAATACTTCTTCACCATCTTTGAGAAAAATAACTTCTTTCTCGTGGCACATAATTGAGGCACGGTTGGTGCTAAGCCAATCCATACCCAGAATAATATCAAAATCTTTCATTCGGATAACATTCAAGTCTGCCTCCAAAACTTGACCATCAAAATCTATTTGTACTGCTTTCACTATCTTACTAGTATCGATAGTTCCTCTTGACAAAAACTAACCTCGAGGGTACTACCAGTCTCTTCTCCTATTAAGTTCAGTCTTTCTAAACATGCATTAGCTATAAATGAATGTGTGGCTCCCGAGTCTATTAGAACATATATGGGGATACTAGAAATAGATAGTATACTTGTTCTCATATCACCATGCTCAAAATGGGAAGGAAATACAGTATGGAGAATAGTTTAGAGGTGCACAAGAATACTAGTATGCCTGCAATCACGTCAGAATCCTCCACTACATCCATAGCAAATACTCTTACCTTTCCCTTTATGTTCTGGTCCGGATTCATCTTCTGATTGGAACCTTGGACGGACGGAGCACGACAATCTGATGTAAAGTGTCCCGGCTGGCCACACTTGTAGCAGACACCCTTTCCAAAAAAACACTCTCCTTTATGCAACTTCTGACACTTATGGCAGGGTGGAGTGAAATTGGTCATCTGTCCCCCTGTAGGTCCTGGATTCTGTTTCTTATTAAATGCTTGATTCCAGTTCTGATGTTGATTGCGATTTGGACCTTGCCACTTTCTCTTTCCCTGATAACTCTGCTCATTATGATTGCCTTGGTTCTCAACTTTCACACCGGCATAGGCTACTGCTTGAGCCTTCTTTACTACCTCCCTACCATAAGAGTCAGATGTTGCGTAAAGGAGTGTCTTTTTGGAAAGGGTGTCTGCTACAAGTGTGGGTAGCCTGATCACTTTACATCAGATTGTTGTGCTCCGTCCATCCAATAAGATTCAACTTAAGTCTCTCATATGATGGAGGTCTTGGGTTCAAATCCTGGGGGACGCGTCAGAAAGTCGTGAGGGGATAAGTGGGTAGAACCCCACCCCGGAGTGGACAGAACGTAAGATAACGGCTCCGGCGCGAGGCCGGGTGGTTACAATATTTGTAACGACCTGGCCTCGCACCGGAGCCGTTATCTTACGTACTGTCCGCTTCGGGATAGCCTAGGCCCATCATATGGGTCATTACACATACGCATCTCCTTTAATTAATTCAGCCAAGTATACTTTAGTTTGATCGTAATACTCGTCATTAATAGAATGAACATCGAAATTCGGGTCTCCATAGTAAGTCCCCTTACTAGAATTTTTCATTTGCTCTTCTTCTCTTATCAATCATTCATATCTAATCACGTTCGCGCTACGTTGGAAAAGGTCAGAGAATTCCCTATCTTGGAATTTCTTTTTCAAATTAAAGCTTAAACAACTTTGAGCGATTTTGACAAACTCCTTTTAGGGCAAAGGTACAAAACATTTACTTCTTGATGTCTTCAATCTTTGAAGGAATCCTTCTGCCCATTCGTTTGGCATTTACGTAGATTCGTCAAATCGGCCAAAGTAACTTCAGATCCAGTCTTATAAAACTAAGCATGGAACAATTGTTCCAATTGTTGCCATGTTTGAACAAAGTTCGCTGGCAAATTAATGAACCAGGAGAAAGCTACTCTTGTTAATGAACTAGGGAACAACCTCATCTTATGATAGTCGGTCACTTCACCACTTTGCAGCTTGAGTCGCCATATATGTTTTAGAGTAGACACTTCTCCTAAACCAATGAATAATGAAAATTCTGGCAATTTGTACCCTCTAGGCCATGGATATGCTTGGTCTACCCAATCAGGATATGATTTTGTGTAAGTCGGCCTAATGACAGGGTGTACCCCAAAAGCCATTTGATCTTGTACTATTTCCATAATTTGATTCCTCAACATGACGTTGGGATCATATGGAATTCCTACAGGTTGGTTGAGATGCCTGAGGCCTAACAGTTGGTCCCTGGTTGGCGACAAAATTATCATTGTTTGGGTCATTAGTACCGTTAACCTGAGTATTTATTCCATCATTAACACGTGGGATATTCTGTCCATTATTCAGGACATTGTCTCTTATATTTGGGTTACCCCCCAGGTTTGACGTACAATTAGCACTATTCAAGTTTGGCACTACACCCCCCCTGGTTTGAAGTAGGCGGACTAAAAGGTGGTTCTATCCCTTGATTCGGACTCAGGACTGGGGAATTATGTGCCACAATCGTCCTAGTTTGAAAGTGGTTTGCAATAGGCACAACTGGCTGACACATTTGGCCTACTAACTTGTTCATTATTTCGTTTAATGCATTCAGTTGTTTGGCCATGTTATCATAATGTGCATTCCCATTTTGGGTAAATCTTTCCATATTATAAACATTTCGTAGATTTACGTGTTCAACGACATCCTGTGTGAGTTTCCCAAGCAACGCACGCATGGTTCGAGGACTCAACTCTATCAATGGTTCGTAACGACTGTGATTGCTCTGACTCTGTCCCTCTGTTCGTGGAGAGCTTTGCTGCTCCTCATATCGCTCGATCACAGATTGGACTACTCCCTGACTTGCTGGTTCCTTATCAGACATATGAGGCATATTGTTTCACTTTTTGTATCCTCAAACACCAAACACCAATGTCCCACTGGGCGTGCTAAATTATTTCGCGCGTGTTGTTGCTAACAATTAAAAAAAGTTCAGACAATTGTGTAAGGAACATACCTCTTGAGACAAAGTCCCAAAAAAGGGTACTTTATTGGCGAAGATTCACAATCGGAAATGAACAGAATGCCTCCAAGGGGCGCAAGCACACGAGTACTAAAGGAAGTGTTTTAAAGTTAAACTAAGGAATTGAAATTACATATTCTCTATTGAGAGTGTTTGATTCGGGGTCCTTTCCTCTATGTCTTCTCTTCCTTTTTATACTCCCTTGATAATTTCTTTGTGAGAAACTATTTGGAAACTGATTGATTGCTCTATAACTACCCACTTTCTTCATGATGGCTCACTTGTCGTGAAACTGCCGTCTTTAACTGTTGCCATTACTCTTGTCATTCAACCACCTACAACTGGGATCCTTGGATCATGGGGTGTGATAAGATTGCTTCAATAACTGCTGTTCTGGATAACCATAATATCTCATGTTTGCTAAGATCCTGGACGATTCGACGGTTTGGGCGAGAACGGGCTTATTCGCTCTGGGCGATCTTAAGGCACTCCATTCGCTCAGATCCTGGGCGTCTTGCAAGCTTGAGCGATGATGATACCTTGTTCGTGGGCCTCCACTACATTCATTAATTGTCTTATTTGGGCATTCATCCTGGATTTCTTAACTGGGCTTTATCCCTTGAACTATTCAATTTGGGCTACACTTTTTGTATGTCAATAATATCTCCAAAAACTAAAGTACTCGGAAGCATCCCAATATCCGATTATAATATAAAACACACGCCAACAACGTTAAAGTATAACCATGTAAATCTGAAAATTTTTATTCCAACCTAACTTGTAAGTCCACATTTTGGATCGGATCTTGGCTCGTACCCAATTCACAACCTGACCCATCCATCTGCAAATTTCTTCAATCAAGAAAATTACCAAATTGTCTTCCACTCGTCCCCAACAATTAGCTGATATTCCCAAATTGCTCTTGGTAATTATTTGCCTTCAGAAGAAATGTTTCACTGACTGGCGGGAGACAGAAGACGCGGTGGTGGCAAGGCATTTGAGGTGGTGGCAGTGGAAGAAGAGGCGGCAGAGGAAGAAGAGCTCTACTTGGTGTTCTTCCAAGAGCCGCCATTTCGGTGAAGTGCTGGCTCCACCGCTGCTTCAAAGTACCTAATTTTAAACTGTCTTTAAACTAATTTTAGATGCACAGTTTCAGCTAAGGCACAGCCTCACCTGGTTTGCAACCCCCTGACGTCCTCATTCATGGACATTCAAACTATTGGGAATGAGACATAAGAAAAAAGTTATGATAAATAAAAGGGTTATTAGCCAGCATTGCATTTTTTTTTTGTTTTGACATTTTCACCTCTATTCACATTTTTCATTGTGGAAATTATCATTTACATCTAATTTATAAATAAAAAAAACTGTAAAATGAGTAATATATCATTCTATTTGGATAAAACAAAAAGAAAATAAAAGATAAATAAAGAATCAATTGCGAACATATTTCAATTTTTTTAAAAAACAATTAAATTATTAAAAAATCAAAAACAAGAAAAAAAAATTAAAAAGATCATCGCCTTCCTCCCCCCCTCCCCCCCCCCCCCCAACCCTATCCTTACCCTCAAACCCCAAATTGAGTTCAACCTTGGGTTCGACCTCATTGTTCTTATTGTCAACTACGGTTGGCTAAAAATCAATCCCATTCCCGGGTTCTATCTCCAACATCTCAACCTTTGCAGTGACATCTGTAAGCAAAATCTAAATGACCTAAACATGCTTCAATGATTTACAAAGCATATAGATCAAATGCGGAATGAACATACCTCACGCCATTGCTTTTCACACACACTTAAGAGTTAAGAGAAGGATTTATATTTGAATTTAGGTGCTTCTAAACTTCACTCAACCTCAATTAGGTGGCGTATTTTTTACTGTAGGAGATTGGAAGGCTTAGGGACCCAATCAGTGGTAAAACTGAATATATATATTCTCAATCGAGCACAAACATGGAGAAGGCATTTGAGACGTGATTTTGAACATTACTCACATCCCTAAGAAGTAGAAAATGTGGACCACATCCAGATTCGATTTGTTATCGAATTACCAGTCTTCACGGGAAGAAAAAACTAGCATTCTCTCACTTGGTCCACATATTCCATCGTTCACCATAGGAAGAAACAAAATGCATAAATCATGGCGATATGTTCTCTAAATACGAGTATTATCTTTCATTTATCACAATGCGTTATGTCTCTTAACCACTAGCCCATATTACTTAATGAATAAACCATATGTTTATTTTAGGTCTAAACATCAATGATATTTCTCAAAATAAATGTGTACACAAGGAAAAATAAATATGAGAAAACATCACAAATAGAATTTCATTAAATTAATATTCATTCTTACAACGAAAATCACACAAAGGAACCAAGTCTCATTCTATCTACATGATTCTTAAATTTTAATGGTGGCATGCCTTTTGTCAAAGGATCAACAATCATCAATTTAGTGCTAATGTGTTCAATAACCACTGTTTTCTTTTTAACACATTCCCTTATGGCTAGATACTTGATGTCGATGTGCTAGCTTTGACTACTACTTTTGTTGTTTTTAGCCATAAAGACTGCAGCTGAATTATCACAATATATCATCAATGGCCTAGAAATCGAATCCACAACTCTAAGTCCAGAAATGAAACTCTTCATCCATACACCATGCTAGGTAGCCTCAAAACAAGATACAAACTCAGCCTCCATAGTGGAAGTAGCAGTCAAGGTCTGCTTTGCGCTTCTCCAAGATACAACTCCACTAGCAAACATAAAGATGTATCTTGATGTTGATTTTCGTGAATCAACACAGCCAGCGAAGTCAGAATCAGAGTAGCCAATCACTTCCAAAATAATAGTCCGTCTGTACATAAGCATGTAGTTTTTGGTCCCCTGAAAGTGCCTCATCACCTTCTTTGCAGCTCTCCAATAATCCACACCTAGATTACTCCAATATCTTCTCAACATCCCAACAACAAATGCAATATCAGGTCTTGTGCATACCTGAGCATACATTAGGCTTCCAACAATAAAAGTATAGGGAATGTTCTTCATTTGTTCCATTTCAAAATCATTTTTCGGTCATTGGTTCAAATTGAACCTATCACCCTTCACAATGGGAGCTATACTTGGTGAACAATCTTTCAATCTCTTTAAAACTCTGTTGATATAGGTCTCTTGAGACATACCCAAAATATCTCGAGATCTGTCCCTTTGGATATCCTTCATCTCAAAATTTTTAGAGAGAAATTGTTTCACCTCATGTAGCAAACCCTTATCATTGGGTGCAAGTAAAATGTCATCCACATACAGAATAAGGAAACAAATCTTACTCCCACTGACCTTCTGGTATATACATTGATCTATAATAATCTCTACAAATCCAAATGAAAAGATGACATCATGAAATTTCAAATACTAGAGTAAAATGTTCTCTAACACTAGAGTAAAATCCTATATATAGATTTCTTGAACTTGTACACCAAATGTTCTCTAACACTAGAGTAAAATCCTTCGGTTTGTTTCATGTAAATCTCTTCCTCTAGATCTCCATTGAGAAAATCCATTTTCACATCCATTTGTTGCAACTCCAAATCGAAATGTGCAACCAATGACATGATGATACGAAGTGAATCTTTCTTTAATACAGGAGAGAAGGTCTCTTTGTAGTCGATTCCTTCTTTTTGAGTGAGTCATTTAGCAACGAGTCTTGCTTTATATCTTTCAATGTTGCCTAATGAGTCTTTCTTTATTTTATAAATCCACTTACATCCTATGGCTTTTGCACCATCAGGCAACTCAATAAGATCTTAGACTTCATTAGATGCCATAGAATCCATCTCATCTTTCATGGCATCGTACATAAACTTAATTCTTTACAATTCATGGCTTGTGAAAACGTTTCAAGATCATTTTCAACTCCGATGTTATAGTCTGACTCTTTCAAATATACAACATAATCACTAGATGTAACATCCCGAAAATTTATAGAAAATTTTATTTGTACTATATGCTACATTTTGGAAGGTTATGGACTAAAGTGATATAAGTGATATTTCAATTTTAATTGTGTCAAATATTTGAATATTGATAGAGCAATGGTAAGTATATGAATTTTGGACTCGTTAGATAGCTCGTAATTAATTATGCATTTTAGGCTCAAGAAAAAGTTAATTTGAATATGTTATGCAAAGATATTGTAGTTATAAAGATTTATGTTGTAGTAAACTTTTTTGTAAAAGTTGTTTATTCATTTAAAACTTTTAAGTGGTTGGAATTTAATTGGTTGGCAGCCATGCAATTCTTCCAAGTTTGTTATGGCAGCTACACGTGCATTATTTTGATAATCTTCCTTTATTATATTATTCTTTTCTTTTGTTAGTAATTGTTGTCAACTCAAACTCTTTACAGCCGTGCCTACTGAAATTGGATTCTAATTTAACCGACTTTGAGTGTGGTACATAAATTCATTCTTATCAAGTTAGATAAACATGATTTTTATCACAGTTATATTATGACTCAACTACTATATTTTTCCCCTATAAATAGTGTGCCCATATCTCACAACTCACCACACAGAATTTTACACAGTAGTTTTCATATAGAAAGCAGTTGTAAATTCTAAGTATATTTTTATATCAAAAGTTCGTTTCATCAATCGAGGTAGGATATTACGTGCAAGTGGTTATGTCTATGCAATGTTTTAATTATTTTTACATGATTTATTTCACGAAATGCTAATAGACCTACGGGTCTTGATGAAATGAAATGTAATGTGAGATCTCCTTCGGGTTTTCTCAAAATGCTAGAGCTTTCGATTGATCTCCGATTGTTCTTGATGAAATGATGGTATGGAATGTTATAGATTTATGTTTAAAGAATTATTATATTGTTTAGATGCACGTATCCTACTGGGTTTAAAATACTCACTCCTTCAAAATTTTAACATCTCAGGTTAGATCGGTTCAACGTGGATGGTGGCTGAATGGTGCGCAGATTGCCAAATAAAATATTTTCAAGGGAGCCAACAGTAATTTTTCCTTATATTTAGATATTAGTATTTCTTAGTTTCTATTTGACGCTTTAAGTTTTGATTTAATGTTTTGGATTGATTAAATTTGATGTTATGAAAACTTGAGTTTTATTAAAATTTATTTAATATTTTCCGCTTTATGTATGATTATGAAATGATATTGGTAACACCTCAATATATAAATCAATAAAATTTGGGGTGTTACACTAGATATCACAAATTTCCTTGCTCTAATAGATTTTCTTAATGTTCATGTTGTTCAACCAGTTGTTCAACAATTTCTGGCAATTCTTGGATATCTTGATCTACTAGATTGTCATCACTAGCTTGTGGAACTTCAACGATTAGTTGTCCAACACCTGTTTGAAGCTGAGGGGTGTTGTGAATGACAATCAATCTGTCATTTGAAGTGGAAGGTTGAGCATCAATATGATTCTTTTCAGAAACAATGTCCTGGAATTGATCGCTCCCACTAATAAAGTCATTCTCAAGAAACTTCGCATTTCTTGACTCCATAATCCTAATGTTGTGAGATGTACAATAGAATTTGTACCCTTTCGGCATATTCAAAGAAATAACCACTAATGGTCGTTGGGTCTAGCTTCTTTTCTTATGGATTGTACACTCTTACTTCAGACGGGCATCCCCAAACGCGTATATGTCGCAAACTCGATTTCCAACATTTCAATAATTCAAATGGTGTCTTTGGGATAGCCTTGGTTGGAACTCAGTTTAATATATACACTACCGTTTTAAGAACTTTAGTCCACAAGGATTTAGGAAGTTTGAAGTTACTTCGCATACTCCTCACCATGCCCATTAAAGCTTGGTTTCTTCTTTCTGCTACACCATTTTGGTTCGGGGAACCAGGCATGGTATATTGGGCAACTATCTCGTGCTCTTGAAGAAACTTCGCAAATGGACCAGGTGCTTGTTCATCCTCGATGTATCGACCATAATATTCTCCACATATATCTATTCTCACGATCTTAATATGCTTTCCACATTGTTTCTCTACTTCGGCCTTAAAAACTTTAAAGGCATTTAGTGCTTCGTTCTTGTTATGAAATAAGTAGATATACATATATCGTGAATAATCATCAATGTAAGAGATGAAGTATTTTAGACCACACAAGTCCATGTCTAGACTACAAATATCTGAATGTATGATCTCTAATATGTATGTACTCATTTTAGCATCTTTCTTGGACTTGTTGGTCAGCTTTCTCTTAATACGATCCACATAAGTGTCGAAATCAGTAAAATCCAAGATACTAAGTACTCCATCATTTACTAATCTCTTAATCCTTTCGATAGAGATATGTCACAATCTCTGGTGCCACAATATAGAGGAATCTTTAATCATAACACATAGTTTCATACCAATGTGAACATGCACAGCATTATAAGTAGCATTATTTTGCAAATTAATAGAAAAAAGACTATCAAACAATGTACCATACCCTACAAGATCAGATTTATAAAATAAACTGAAAGATGTTTCTGAAAAATTAAAGGAATAACCCAAAGGTACAAGTCTTGAAATTGAAATCAAGTTCCTAGAAAAACTTAGAATATAAAATGTCTTTTCTAAATTCAAAATAAAACAATTGCTTAAAACCAAACTGCATGCTCCAACAGCCTCCACATGTGAACGCATCTTTTTTTCTGAATAAATACATTGCTCACTTTCCACTGATTTCCTTAGGTTTCTCATACCCTACAAGGTATTCGAAATATGGATTGTAAAACTAGAATAAATCCACCATATGTTATAAATAACATCAACCACTTTAGATTCATAACAGACAAATGAGATTTGTTTACCTTTCTTCTCAAGCCATTTCTGGAATTTTGTGTAATCCTTCTTCATGTGTCCCTTCTTTTTGCAGAAGAAGCACTTGGATTCCTTTTTGATCCACCTTGAAGCGGTATTTTACCTTTTCTTTTATTTTTGGCTTGGTTTTCGTCATTTCCTTACGTTGCCATCAATGCACTTTCACCCATTTCCATTGTCAATCTCCCTTCTTCCTAAACACACATGGCCAGAAGTTCATTAATTGACCACTTATCTTTATGCGTGTTATAGGATATCTTGAAGGGTCCATATTGATCTGGAAGAGTGTTCAAAATAAGTGCACAAGAAAATACTCAGACATATCAAACTCAAAAGTCTTTAATTGAGCCGCAATGTCCCTCATTTGCATGATGTGCTCACGCACACCTCTCACAGTAGTGATCCTCATGGATGAAAACGTTTCATAATCAGGGTGCTAACAAGTGCTTTATGTGAAGTCTCAAACTGCTCATCAAACGCCTTCAGCAATGCCTTGACATTTTTATGCTCTTTGACGGAACCACGGATACCAATAGAAATCTTGGTCTTTACGAACATCATACTGAGGCGATTGGATCGCTCTCATTGTTTTATAAACAGCAATTTCATATGGAGTGCTGGTTGTAGTGATTTTTGGTTCGTCTTTCCTAATGGCATAATCAATATCCATCCACCCTAAATGAAGGAGAATCCTCTCATTCCAAACTTTATAATTATCACCCTTTAGTTCGGGAATATCACATTTAATATCAGAGTAATTCACAAGTTTCATAACTGCATAAAAATTATACATACATGCTTGCAATTTAAATTGAGACTAACAAACATAAATCATGCTTTACCAATGTAAAATCATGCTTTAAAAAATATGAATCTGGTGACATGAAATTTGCATGTGGGCCAAAGTCTTACTCAAGTAGATTCATGTATAAACCTTATGATAAAACTATAAAATCACATTTCAATTCCTAATTCCTGTGGGTAATTAGGAAAATAATTTAATATTTTATCCTGATTGATCATACTAATATAATAAAAATTCCTATGGGATAAAATCTATTATATTCAATATGACTAACCACAATTAATGTCATAATGTGATCCTAAAACAATTAATATATAATCTTGCATAATTAAAGTTGATGTTTCTACTCCCCAATTAATTACAATTATATGGATCACTCAACATTTAATTTAATTCACAAAATATGCTCATATAAATTGCACAAAACCATAGGCAATATGAACACATAAATTTAAATTTTAATGTACTAAATTATTTAACTCAATATTGCATGTATAACAAAGCAAAAAAATTTATTCATACAAAACAACAAAAATAAAATAATTTTAGCACATATTCGGCTGTCTGCATGTTTCTAAAAGTTTTTTTTTAACAAGTCTTCAACCTAGAGCCAGGTCTATTTGACCAGGTTGCGACCCGAATAGAAACCCTACGGTTTCTTCGCCTTCCAGACACTAAAAATTACATTTCAAATCCCAAAAATGTTAGAAATCCAATTTCCTAATGATTCATAACCTTATTTTTCATCAAAAACGTATGAAACAAAGATTTGAAATCTAAGGAAAAAATTACATAAATACTTCATTTATTATTATTATTATTTTATTTTATTTTTTTGCAGAGAGAAAACGAACAAAGCAGTGGTAAACAAGTCTCTGATACCAGTAGTAAGCAAAATCTAAATGACCTAAACATGCTTCAATGATTTACAATGCATATAGATCAAATGCCGAATGAAACGGAACCGGAAAAACGTACCTCCCACCATTGCTTTTCACACACACTTAAAAGTTAAGAGAATGATTTATTTTTTGATTTAGATGCTTCTAAACCTCACTCAACCTCAATTAGATGGCGCATTTTTTACTATAGGAGATTGAAAGGCTTAGGGATCCAACCGGTGGAAAAACTGAATATATATATATACAGAAATGATCTAATGAGCACCGGTGCTCATCTTATTCTAAGCACCGATGAGTTGGCACATTAATTCATTGGTGGATTGGAACTCACAAAATCTTTATCCACCAATGAATTAATGTGCCAACTCATCTGTGCTTAGGATAAGATGAGCACCGGTGCTCATTAGATCATTTTTGTATATATATATATATATATATATATATATATATAGGCTCTGTTCATCACAGAGCTGTTCTCAACTGAGCACAAACATGGGGAAGGCAGTTAAGACGTGATTTTGAACATTACTCACGTCCCTAAGAGGTGAAAAATGTAGACCACATCCAGATTCGGTTTGTTACCGAATTACCGATCTTCACGTGAAGAAAAAACTAACAACATCCTCCAGGCGGTCGGCATCCTTAATTTAGCGTGTGTATTTACAAAGCTGGATATTTAGATGAGAACTGGTTGGAGACCTGAGTAGATAGTTGAGCACTAGATGGTTTATATAGGAAGTTGGGGGGTGAATAGAAAGGCTATTTTGTTGTTTCTTAGGGAGCTGTACCATTTCTTACATTTAGGCTATACCTCGGTATGAGCATTATGATAAGGGATGTTAAATTTGCATTCTGTTAACTCGTTGAATATTCATCATCTTCAAGAATTTATCGGTGTTTCTTGATTTCTGCATTGCTTCTTTTTACGTAAATGTGAATTCTGCGAGCTGAAGAACCTTTGTTATTATTACGTACTATTTTCTGTGCATTAAAATGTTAGAGGTAAGGATGGGGGTTGGGGACAAGGAAGAAGATGATCTTCTTAATTTTTTTATAATTTAAATGAGACTCATTTGCACTTTTTAAAAATGTTGGGAGGTTGCAATTAGTTCTTTATTTTTCTTTTCTTTCTTTTATTTTTGTTTTATTTAAATAAAATGATATATTCGTCATTTCACAACTTTTTATTTAGAAATTAGATGAAAATGATGATTTCTGTAATGAAAGGTGTAAATATATATGAAAATGCAAAAAAAAAAAAAAAGTAAAGTTGGGACATTTTGTGCTAATAACCCAATTTAATTTTTTTTCTTGTTTTTTATTTTTTATTAATTTAATTGGAACCCATTTGCATTTTTTTAAAAAAAATTTGAAGTATGTTTGCAATTGGTTCTTTATTTCTCTTTTATTTTATTTTTGTTTTATTTAAATGGAAGGGTATAATTGTCATTTCATGGTTTTTATTTAGAAATTAGAAGAAAATAATGATTTTTGCAATGAAAGATGCAAATAAGAGTGAAAATGACAAAAAAATGCAACATTGAGACGTTTTGCATAATGAACTTCATACATATGAACGTTTTGTGCTAATAACCCATAAATAAAAATTGAGTCTGATTTTGTCAAACTATTGAATGGAGTTAGTGTGATTGTTAGTAAGAGGAGATACTTTAATATTCCAGCAATCAATTTTCAAAATTGTCGCTATTATTTATAAATTTATGATTATATTTTTTAGTACATTTTGATAAAAATTGATAAAATATAATTGAAGAGTTAACAAAAATTATGAATCCTATAAAATGTATGTTTAAAATCAATTATTAACTTTTAACTTAAATTTTTATTAACTTATTTTAGCTAAACCAAATAGTGACGTAATGTAAAAGTGAAGGCCAGATAGTATAGGTACTAAAATAAAGGTTGAGGATCTAATAGCAGAGAAAATATAGATTAGGGAGATTTATGCAATTATCACAGAAATAAAGCCGTTAAATATTTTCTTGGCGAACTGTCTGAATGTATATTATATGGAAACTTTCCTTATTCAATCCAAACTCCAAACGTTAAAAAACCTGTAATAACAAAACTTCCTTAATGAAACCAAAGTGTCAAATTATATTAACCCACTTTTGCATTTGGCCGATTACAAAACCTGAAAATACTTTCCTTATTCCATCCCACTTTCAAATTGTATAAACCCTAAATACCACTTTTTCTTATCGACTGATCACAGAACAATGGCAATACCGATTAGAATGCAAGATGTTTGGTTGAATAAACACATAGCAGTGGCACCACGGATTGGAGTGCGTACGGTTTGGCAAGAAAATCACAAGAAAACAGAAAAACCAGTAAGAATTCGAGAGGTTTGGCAGGAGAATTTGGAACAAGAATTCAGAATTATTCAAAGCGTTCTTGCCCGATATCCCTATGTATCTATGGATATTGAGTTTCCGGGGGTGGTTTACCATTCAGATAAGCATTACTCTTTACTTTCTCCCTCGGAATGTTACTTGTTGATGAAAAAAAACGTTGATGCTTTGAAAATCATTCAATTCGGTCTTACTCTATCGGACGGGCAAGGAAACCTCCCGAATCTTGGGACCGAATTCTGCTACATATGGGAATTTAATTTCCGGGATTTCGATGTTGATAATGATCTCCACAACGCCCAATCAATTGATTTGTTGAAGCGCCAAGGAATTGATTTCTTGAAGAACAAGCGAAGGGGAATCTGTTCACGTCAATTCGCACGGCTTTTCATGCTATCTGGACTATCCTTTCGTCTTGATCCTTTATGGTTAGATAGGAATACAAGGACATTGGTGACGTTCCATGGCACGTATGATTTCGGTTTCTTGGTCAAGATTTTGATTCAAAGAGAATTGCCTCACAATCTTTCGGATTTTATGATGTTGATCAGAGTGCATTTTGGGATTACGGTCTATGACATGAAGCAGATGATTGGGTTTTGTGGGCTGTATGGTGGCCTCGAGCAGGTTGCGACGAGTTTAAAGATTGAAAGAATGGCCGGAAAAAGTCACCAGGCGGGTTCTGACAGTCTGCTCACTATGCAAACTTTTATGGAATTAAGAAAGAGTTATTTCAACGGACAGAGAATGGGGTTGTTAAACAAGTTCAACTACATTTTGACTGGATTAACCAAAGTGTGTTAGAACGTTGGATATTTTCATTGATTTTTGTAAATCATGTCGTACATTTTGGTTTAGTTAATGATTCATCTAATTTCAGTTCTTCTTCGTTGTATGTAATGTAATATTAATCATTTTTTTATGTTAAAGATTGTCGATGAAGATTTTCAAGATTTCTGTAGTAATTACGATCTTTTTTTGGGTGACTAATCTACGTTTCTACAAAAATACTATGTTTGTGTTTAGCTTGCGATCCCAAAATTTATATTCAGACACTTGAGCCACTATTACATTTTCATATAGCTCACAGTCCATAACAAGGAAGAGCTGCAAACACATGGATTATATTCACCATTTCGTCACGAAAGGCACATGAATAACTGCTGCCCCCCTATTTTCAGTCAATAAATTGCTTCGGCCTCAGTGCATTTCGACATATTTGGATCTATGATTTTCCCTTCCTCTAGAATACACTTCAAATCAGAAGAGAGTCTAGTCCAACTTCTCGAGCAGCTGAGGTTTGAACAGAGACATTTGAAGGTATTATAAAATTACATAATAGTAGCTTTATATTTTATATATAATATTCAATAAGAAATTGTATTATACCTATGTCAAATATTGAACAGTTTCTGTGAAATTCTATTATATAATTTGTACTACCATTCCTTTCAATGAATCTGAACATATGTATAAAATGTTACAAGTCAAAAGTTCAAACTTGAGTCATTTACATTTATTCTAAATTTACACATGACGAGGAAGAGCAGTAAATACATGGATGTATTGTATTCAGCATTTTGCTACCTAGGTTCTCATCACATGGATAATGAGATTTTGGAAAACGGGTATGTGAAATCAGCAATTATATAGGGACATAATGAATACCTGCTCAATGAATTCTTCTCGCCATTTTCTTGGTTGATTTCCCTTTCGTCTTCTGTTAATCTCGTAGGAAACTGTCGTGAATTGGCTTCAATCAATCTTCCCAGACTATATTCGACCAAGAGTCATGGATTGAAGTGACTGAAGCATAATTTACGCAGTGGTGCATGATCCCACTCTCATAGTAATAGGCATGATCCCACAGACATGGTAATTGAGATAAGTGTGTGTTTCTTACTTCACCTTTCGAAGTGTGCCCACTGTAAAAAATTCTGAATGATGGTCACTTGATTTTTATGTATGTCGGATTTTGATAGAGGCCTTGAAGAGTGCATCAGATTGTGGAGGTGGATGTTGGCGAGTCAAAGGGTAGTGCATAAGACGTAAATATAATCATTTATGCATGGGCTAACTGAGGGCATGGGAGAAGGAATTCCAGGCATCACCCAGAGCAGAAGTATGAACATCAACAGGTCTCACCAGCACCATCTGCTATGACGGATATGAGCCCAAGTGCATGTTCTGGTCTTTTTTAGGATTTACTCATTTGGCCCATCACAGAGAAGCCCTAAATGGTACTCTGCTGTATCCAAGGTTGATCCATCAAGAGTCCCATGTTGGGTTTTTTGATACCCAATAAATCCGGGCAATGATGTTAAACCGGTTTTATAGTTTGGATTAGACTTCATAGGTCTCGGCCGATGATTGAAGTGAAATGTCGACATCACAATGAACGTACCATCCCGACACCCTAAGTGGGCCATTTGAAGTAGCCTAATTTGCTTAGTGTTGCTCATGACCCGGCCCATTACCTTGGACGGCTCTAGGTTTGGAAGCCCATTTATTGGTACTTATTGGGCCACTTATGTTTGACCTAAGAGCCCACTTTGGTTGGGTTATAAGGGGCTCGATTTTGTCTTGCCCTAAGTGTGGGAGAATGTAGGAGCCGTGAGTTTGGTGGAGAGAGCCGTGACTTTGTGTCTTGGGTGTTGCTATGTGCTTGCCTTGTCTTCTCCTTCCTCTCTAGCCTTTGTGGCTGTTTCTTGAGGCTGCCTTATTCTTCACACCGAGTCCTATGTGGGCTGTTTGGCTGGAGCAACCGGTATGGGTTGGTGTCGGGTTTGGAGGAGATGGATTTGTGTTGTGGTGTTGATTGGTTTATCTGAGCTCGGCGTTTTTTAGTGCAATTGGAGCCCAACAATCCCCACAAATGGTATCAGAGCAAGGTTATGGTGGTTTGGGCGAAAAAATCTAACCAGAAATCGACCAGAAACGGAGCAGAACCAGCAGGAAGAAAGCTGTCCAGATTTTGTGCAAAATCAGACCTGCAAATGCGATTTCCGGCCAAACCAGAAGGTGTTTGGAGAAACGGACACCACTGGCGGACTCAGCAGGTCGAGGCGCTGCTGGAGGTCCGGCGCGTGTTGGTCACGCGCCGGCGCGTCGTCAGCGCGTGGGGCTCACGCGCCGCCACGTTGGCGACGCGTGGAGGCACGTGGGGCCAGAATTCGGCGTTGACTTCTTCAGGCAGTTTGTTGGGGACATCGAGACGGACCCAACGGTGTTGACGGATTTCAGTTCGGGGTACCACGGTGAAAGTTAGACGAGTTTGCGTTTGGACGTTCGGGTGCCGAGTGTCGTTTTGTGTTGCCGTGGTTGCCGGTGATTTTAGGACGAAGAGTGACGGTCCTAAAGTGGTGAATTCGCAGCTCTCGATATTTACGGACCTTCAGACGTGGTCCGCTCGGTATCGTATTCTTTGCCTTTTATTATTGCAGTTAAAATTATTGTGTAGGATGATTTATTTTTTGCATTAGAAGTCATCGTGTAGGGTGACGTTAGGTTTGGGGTTACCGTGAAGGGGTAACCATTGCCTGTTGCTAGACCTAGGAATTATTTGTTAATTATTTGCCTTAAATTCTTCGTGAATTTGTTGTCGATTTATTTTTCATTATTTAGAATTGCACGTGACCTTAGGAAAGTTTACTTGACTATTCTGTGTGAATTGTGTCGGTACTTTACTTGTGGTCGTTATTGGTTGTGTTTTGTGTTCTGTGCATTTTTGGATAAAATGACGACACATTATGAGTTGTGCATGTTTTAATGAAAAATATGATATTTTAATTTGGCAAATGTGGTCTAAGGCAAGTGCGAAAAATAATATGTGTTTTAACTGTAGTTATTTTGGACATGGTTGAAATAGACTGTCCTAGGGATGATAAAAGAAAAGTTGATGAGAGTGGTGAGGCGAATTCTGTCTTTGGGTCGAGTGATGACCCGTGTGAGGTTTATTGAGTGTAAACCTGGTTAATGCTATGTGCATTTGTGTGTAATCCTTTCTGCATGTGTGTGATGCTCAATTCGGTTGCATGGCTATATGTTGCATTTCAATGTGTTTGATATGTGCATTGGCATGAATTGGAGTAATCTTATTACTTGGTGTAATTGGTTGCATGCATAGTGGGTTGAGATCTATGGCGTACCCCGTTTGCTCTGTGTGTGAAAGGTAAAATTGTGTCGAAAGTCCTGACATTGGTGGTCGGCTGCGGGTCCCGTTTTGGTAACGGCGGTACAAGACGATTGGCGGATAGATTATCCCGAAGTAAGAGGGGCAGCCATTTTCTCCTTTATCTGTGTGAGCCTGTGTGGTTTGTGAGATTATGTGGGGCAGCCTGTGAGGGTTATCTTCGTTCTCTGTGTGAGCCTCTGTGTGAGTGTTGTGAAGTAACCAACTCTTTCTTCTATCCTCTTTGTGAGTGCCATCGTCACCATTCCCTTTGTGGGATTTATCCTTTGTGGATTTTTTGAGCGTTGGTATTGGAGTAACCTTGTTGATGCGTGGGTCAATTTTAGATTGAGCCCTAACCTTTGTGGTCGCCGAAAGGTGTTGATTTGCCATAGTGGGGTTGTGATGCTTTTGCAGTGTGTTGGATGTCTTTTGGTAAGGTGGAGTATAGATGCTTAGGGGTACATTGGTTGTACTGTGGGATGTGGAGTGTGGCATTTGGATCACGAGTGGAGATGTGATCAAATGTTTGGAATTCTTTATCTGTGAAGAGACCCTGATCAGGTGGAGTGCGAGTGAGGCACTTCTATCACTTCTATTAGGTGGAGACCCATTATCCACGTTGGTTGGAAGAAGTGATGTGTTGATAGAGGATTATCCCGAGAACTTAGGATCTATAGAGATTTACCAGTTAGACATGAGTTGAGTGATTAGTCTAGTGAGCATTGTGGGAGATGAGGTGAGATATGTGTTCTCGAGGAGTGAGCAACACGGAATGGGATAGGATAAGTGTGGTGAGATCTGTGTGAGGTCATTTATGCATTTGTTGCGTATGTGTTGGCCTGTTGATTAACTTGTTAATCTGTTGTTCTGTGTGAACGGGTGTGATAAGATCTCTGTGTTATCTTGTGTGATATCTCCGTCGCATGCTTTATTTGCTCTTGATTGATTGTTGTGCTTATTTGTTTCTACTTGGGTGTTCGTGTCCTTAGCCCTAGTGAGTATATGGAACAAGTATGGTATGTGTTTCAGGTAGAAACACGAGGTAAGGTCTGTGATACCAATTTTATTGGTTGCCTTGATTGTGCGAGTATGAACTGTGTGTTTTGTTTGCTTGCAGATTTATTGGGATCAAGGTGGAGATTTGTTGGGTTTTTTGATACCCAATAAATCCGGGCAATGATATTAAACCGGTTTTATAGTTTGGATTAGATTTCATAGGCCTCGGCCGATGATTGAAGTGAAATGTCGACATCACAATGAACGTACCATCCCGACACCCTAAGTGGGCCATTTGAAATAGCCTAATTTGCTTAGTGTTGCTCATGGCCCGGCCCATTACCTTGGACGGCTCTAGGTTTGGAAGCCCATTTATTGGTACTTATTGGGCCACTTATGTTTGACCTAAGAGCCCACTTTGGTTGGGTTATAAGGGGCTCGATTTTGTCTTGCCCTAAGTGTGGGAGAATGTAGGAGCCGTGAGTTTGGTGGAGAGAGCCGTGACTTTGTGTCTTGGGTGTTGCTATGTGCTTGCCTTGTCTTCTCCTTCCTCTCTAGCCTTTGTGGCTGTTTCTTGAGGCTGCCTTATTCTTCACACCGAGTCCTATGTGGGCTGTTTGGCTGGAGCAACCGGTATGGGTTGGTGTCGGGTTTGGAGGAGATGGATTTGTGTTGTGGTGTTGATTGGTTTATCTGAGCTCGGCGTTTTTTGGTGCAATTGGAGCCCAACAATCCCCACATCCCATATTCTTATCCTCAATCTGAATATGCAGAATCCTTGTACAACAAGCATTTTTTTTATCCAACCTGTATAGCTAATGCTGTATCCTTGAGAGCTAAAGCGTGATCCCACTATGCAGCATCCGAGCGACAGCCTGCTGATTCTTTGAGACAAAAACTGAAATGCAGCATTTCTGTACAAGGTTGGAATGTTCCAAGGACTCTGAAAGTGCAAAGAACGTCATACCGTGTTGGTTCCACTAATGCAAATAACATCTTACCGTGTTTGTTGAATAGCATTTAGTAGCTAGTCCAACCCCAAAGAAGTCAGGTCGAAAGGTTCTCATAACTTCCTCGTATGTTGGCCCATTGCAGTCCACTCTTAAACAAATCATCCTATGCATGAATGAGCTTTTGGCAAACATGCATGTGAATTCAATCCTGTAAGAATTCTGGGTTTGTTTAACATTTTAGTGGTTTATTTCCCATCATCTTTTTTCAATCACGTAAGAAACCTGTCACGAATTTCTTCAATCATTCATCATGCTAAAAAGTTACCGAATCTCATATAGTTATGTTTGCTATATATGTTTGATTTTCGCCTTATAATGGGAAATAGTTAAGTTGTATAGAGAATTTATGAAAAAGCCTATTTAATCTCCTCATATTGGATTCATGGGCAAGTTTGTTATATTCTTGTTCTCAATGTTCGATTTTCACCTTCTAATGGGAAAAAATTGCAACAGTACTCTTCTGAAAAACATTCTGCATTTCAATGCTATCATTTCGGTAGTAGATGTTCCGTGGCATGCAGGGGCGGAGCCAGCCCATCAAAGTGGGGGGGTCCGAGAGTTGAAGGGGTGGGGGCTCACGAGGGTTTGGGGGCAGCGCCCCCGAATTTTTTTTTTTTTTTGAAACATTATCTATTAAAATGAGAGAAGTTAGTACTTTGTGATGGAGAAAGGAAACCAAAGAACATAAATTAATGTACATTATTAACAAAAAAATCGAGAAACATATAAATTATCAGAAGTTACATACTCGAATTTGAGCTCAAGCTTACGTAGATCGGATCTTCCTCAGTAGCCTTGAACTCATCAAACTTGCACTCAAACAATAAGACGACATATAAACTCAATAAAACCCCAAATTAAAACATGTAGAAGACCCAATATAATTTTCATGGTCAAAATTCTACATTAATGGTACTTGTATACTACGATACAAATTATTATCATGGACGAATACAGGAAGATCAGTGCAAGAACGTAAATACTGCGATTAAAATATGAAACATTTTCAAGTGAAGCAATGATATTACTCAACTTCATACAACATAATGTATAATAACTAATGGAGTACAAAAAGCTATTGAAACAATTTTAGATTAAACTAAAATATGTCTTATCAAATAAAATATATCCTTGTTCTAATTAAACTATTTATACACAAAAAAAAATTTAAAAAAAATTGTCAAAAATTGAGGGGGGTGGCATGTAAAATAATTAAAGCATCTTGAAAATGTTAGTAAACTATCAATTGCTCAAATATCTCATTCAGGTATATAATCTGTATTATCATATAATGTTCCTTATCGTTTTATCCGTGATATCATAAAATCTAGTGTGTAATTGGTGCAGTTTTGAACCAGCATGTTGTCTCTTTTTCATTAAACAGAACTTTCAGTTTGTAAGGCTCGATTAATGGGCATGTTGAATGAGTATTTTTGTCCCAAAAGAAAGCGGGAAGTTTAAACCAAACATGCAGAGATAATGTAACTCTTCATTCAAAACGAATTAACCAGATGATTGCATTGGTATGACCAATTTTGAAGGATACTTGTACAATTATCGTTTGTGTGTACGTACAGTAAATAAGTGTCATTGAACTTGAGTGCCTTAATGTCTCTCTTAATCTCAAATTGATGTAGACTTTCACAAGGCATTCAAGTAAGAATAGAACATATTTGTTTCCCACATGCATATGACAGTATGAATGAGACACGTCTAAATTTAGAAAAATGGAAATTAACAAGAAATTGGAGATGAGAGTGTGTTTATCACTTCACCTTTGAAATCAAATTTAGAATCTTAATACCTTGATTGTTGAGCATGTAAGATTTTATATAAAGGCCTTGAGGAGAACATCAAGATTGTGGAGGAGGATGTTGGTAACTTGAATTGTAGCACAAGAGGTAGAGATAGCCATTTATACCATGGACTAACCACCAAAATGGATCAAAGAATATCAACAGATCTCACCAACACCATAGGCTACAACAGATATGAGCCCAAATGGATGCTATGGTCATTTTAAGGATTGCTCATTTGGCACAGAACAGAGCAGCTCTTAATGTTACACTGTTGTATCCAAGCCTGTTCCATGAAGAATTCAATTTTCCTATCCTCGGGAGCTGAAGCACCATCTCACAGCACACCAATCAAGCTAGAAACAAATTATGGTCAATGAAGCATAGCGTGTCACTTCAATAAAGTGAATGTGGATCTAAGAATATCGTGCTCTGCTTACTGACACCAATTACTGCAGTTCCGACTGTTGCGAGTCATAATAAATTCATGGTTTTTGTGGAAACGATACTTTATTCTCTAATTTATTACTTGGCTATGATTGTTGTTTTCTATTACTAATTATCTAAACTAATCTAATGAGCAACAAAGAAAGAGTTTCTGAAATTGATTAAAAAAACATGCACTAAGACTTTGAACCCTCCTTTATTAATCCATTTTAATACAACTCAAGACCATGACTTGTTTATGCTTGTTGATTAATGTTGATGTAAAAAAAGAGGTATATTTTGTGAACTCGACCCCCTGGACAAAGTCTAAAAGTGCGAAGGCAGTTAAAGTAAAGAAGGCTCGCAAAAGAGGCAAGGCGAATCATTCCCCTAGATGGCAGCAAAAACATTACTTTAATACACGTCGGTAAATTCAAAAAGTATGACTTCTAAACTATCAAATAACACGTGAATACATAATAGAGTTAGTTGAATTAGTTATCGGCCCACCACTAAATGGTGGCCACCTGCCATTTTCTAGAATAACCCTAAATTCCAAGGAAATCTATAGATACTCCCGCATGAGAGAGGGAGAGCAAGTAAATTCAAATATCTCCCTCCCAAATAGTCATTTTACCTCTTACTCCGGTTTAAGTATAAAAACAAGTGAGTTTAGGAGGAGAAAATCTTGGCTAGGTGTGAGGAATTTGTAGACCGTAATTCTACCTACAACAAATTGACGCCATTTGTGGGAAACTTGAACAAAACAAATCACGAATTTATCCATTTGAGTTAAGGAAACATTTAAACATGCAAATTATAATCCAAGTGGTAGAGAAAGTGCTGAAAATGGGAGTGGAAGAGTATAGCAATGGTTTAGAGTATGGTATTGTAAACCAAAATGACGATGGGAAGAAATACCGTCAAAGTTATACATCAACATTTCCTCTGCTTAGCAATGTTGCTTACAGAAAAAGACGTCCACGACAGAGACTATATAGGAAATGGTGGAAAACCTCAAGATTGTAACTGAAAATGAGTCTCTACGTGCACACCTTGAAAATTTTAGGGAAAGTTGGAAAGGTGAAGTTGGTGAGAGTAAAACAGAGCCTTTTGTTAGCTTCTTCCCTAGGAACAACAACAATTTATATTGTTGATGACTAAAATGTTTCATCCAATTCCATTAATAGAGATACTTGCAGACAAGAAAAACGCTCGTAACGAGAAGTATGACCAGCACAATCATCATGAAGATCGAAGAGCAAAAAACCTGGTCATATAACGTTCATCTGTATGAGAAATATGAAGACCAAGCTACAACAGATAAACGAGCAATCATAGGAACGTTCGTTAAAAATAGGATTGAACAGACACTAGCCCCATGGTTAAATGGTATGAGTCAAGAAAAAGTCCCTCAAGAATTATTTTACATAGTTTAGAGTTGAACTAAACGCCGACAAAGATATATTAGATGAAGAGGCGAGGGACGCCTTATGAAATGGCTTGTTAACAAAAACTTCCTTCTAGCGATATATTAACAAAAGAACTTTATGCTCCTTTAACCAATTAGTAGACTTAATACGGAATGAGATCCAGATAAAGGATATACCCGAGAACCAAGAGATTATGGAACATGTTGGGAAATTGGGAAATTTACGCCAATTTCCTTTCTTCCTATTACCCACAGGATCTTTTGTTGTTCAGAAAAATATTAGTAAATAAAGAAAAATAAATAATATAACGCACAATTGGACCGTCAAAGGTTTTTCATTATATGAAAAATTGTTACAATCATATAGAATTCACTTACCAACCCAATCCCAAATTATTACAAAGAAAAAAATACTTCAATAGCCTTGAACCTTTTTCTTCTCTCCAAACTATAATATTTTTCTCTCAAGGATGGGATAATTAAAAGAGGAGAAGAGACATCTATTTATAGAGCCCAAAGGAGGTGGAAGATAAGGAGGTGGAGGTAGAGATTTCAATTCCAAATTCTCCCCTTTCTTTGACTTCTCAAATCTTAACCAAGAAGAAAGAATGTCAATTATTCTTAAGCCACCAATTTTGACTAAATGAGGCAAATATCTAACAATCTCCACCTTGCCGAAAACAAGTCAAAATCATGTCATCTCTTCTACAGCTTTTAATCGCAATACTTTGAAAAACCTGATAAGCCTTTGACACACTTTAACGGTCCCATACTCCACCATATGAGTATAACCACTCAGAATTATTCGCAAACTCCGAGCATTTCATCAGCTACATGTCGAAACAACCCTACTGATAATTATAGTGCAACTCTCCCACTGACTTTTCCCAGAGAGCTCATCAGCCATCGACGTTTACAATACCACCACATACCTACACACCTTGCATCGAATGTCAGTCAATGCTATGTGCAGATATGCTGATCCGCGCCAGTAATAACACATCCTCTATCATGGCAACTGACGACATGCCATGAGGATGTTCTCATATTACTTTACATCACGTCCTCCTCCACCAGGAGAGATGCATTATCCGACCCCAAGTAGTTAGCCGACCCTGCTCTACTTTTTGGACAATTTCTCTTCACGTGACCAGTCTGACTGCAGTTCCAACAAGTTACTTTCTTCTTCATGGAGTTGTCTGTCTTCCACTTTTCAGTCACAAGCGCCATATTGTCAAAAGGAATATTTTGACTGCCTAATCTCCTTTCTTCTGAGATCAATTTGCTTGTCACTTCTGCGAAACTCACAATTTCCTTCCCATACATCAAGATTGGCTTGATGTGCTCATAGGTAGACAGAAGAGACCAGATGAGACGTAATGCCTTATCCTCATCATCTATCTTCACTAGAATAGCCTCTAGTTCTGAAACAATCTCATTGAGAGCACTCAGATGATCTGAGATTTTCGTACCTGTTTCCATGCGCAATAAATGAAATTGTTCCTTCAGGTACAACCGATTTGAGAGGCTCTTTGTTTGATATAGTTCTTCTAGCTTTTCCCACAGTTCCTTTGCAGTAGATATCCCATGAATATTTGCAAGAACATTTTAGCCAGACAGAGACATATCGTACTTGCAGCCTTCAAATCTAATTCCTCCCAATCATCATCGCTCATACTGGATCCAGTTTCCTTGTCAGAACTCTGGGTTGGTTTTCCTTTCAAAGCCTTGTGCAGTCCAGCTTGAATCAATAAATCTCTGACCTATACTTGCCACAAGCCAAAATTGAGTCTCCCGTCATATTTTTCCACGTCATATTTCAACGAAATATTTTTCTTTTGCTCAAATACTCTGAACCACCTGACTCTCTGATACCACTTGTTGGGAAATTGGGAAATTTACGCCAATTTCCTTTCTTTCTATTACCCGCAGGATCTTTTGTTGTTCAGAAAAATATTAGTAAATAAAGAAAAAATAAATAATATAACGCACAATTGGACCGTCAAAGGTTTTTCACTATATGAAAAATTGTTACAATCATATAGAATTCACTCACCAACCCAATCTCAAAGTATTACAAAGAAAAAAAATACTTCAATAGCCTTGAACCTTTTTCTTCTCTCCAAACTATAACATTTTTCTCTCAAGGATGGGATAATTAAAAGAGGAGAAGAGACATCTATAAAAGAGACATCTATTTATAGAGCCCAAACGAGGTGGAAGATAAGGAGGTGGAGGTAGAGATTTCAATTCCAAATTCTCCCCTTTCTTTGACTTCTCAAATCTTAACCAAGAAGAAAGAATGTCAATTATCCTTAAGCCACCAATTTTGACTAAATGAGGCAAATATCTAACAGAACAAAGCTACATGGGAAAATTCAAAAGAAAAGTCTCAGCATATGCATCTAGATGGCCAAAAGTACAATGCCTTCATTTTGACAAACCTAAGAGCAAGATGCACGCACTCTCTGCAACACCCTCAGAGATTTTATACAAAACATATCTATTCTCTGAAAAATTGAAGGTGAAGTTTTACAGGATCTATCGCACTCGAGATCATGATACAAATGAATGCTTCAAGGTGCTTAAGATGGCGAGGCAGCGAAGTCAAGAAAGAAATATGCATAAAGTACCTAAAAATAGGAGGCCTGTATATCCAACCAAAATGCAAGATAAAAGAGAAAAACAAAGGCATCGTAGGCAATGATTAATGTCCCAAATTCTTGATGTTCGACAAGAGAAATCAATATAATTGAGAACCCTTATATAGGTGGAGAAACGAGAATGCATAAAGAAGATATCCCCAAGTAGCTAGGAAGCCTGCATTACAAAACTTCCGAAGTAATCATAATACTAAAAAAATGCAGCGCTTCCGATTACATTTAAATAATGATGCCAAATAGGAAATTGTATATCTCTGCTATATGTAAACCATGATAGCTGGCAAAGGCCCTAACCATCTATTAGAGGATAATAAGTCTCATAAATACTCTTTGAAAATGCTTTTTAACAAATGCAAGTTAATCATTGTAGGATGTTTATGGCCGAACATTTGCATGGCTTCAATGGAAATATATCAATCCAAAAGGATAGATCACTCTAGCAAGTGGGCTAAGTAAAAAGCCAAATCAACACATTGATGACAGAAAACATGAACATGGTTGAAAGTCCTTATTTAGGAAAGCAAGCATCCAATGTTGTGAATGGTAAGTTGAAAAACCTACATGCTGGTAAGGATATTTTTTTAAGTACTAGGGGAAGCATAAATATCACAACAATCAAGCCAAGGTTAGACCCGAAATAAGGTCGTAATAGCAAGAAAATGCGATAAACACGGAAAAGGCAAGAAGCAAGTCTCTTTCTGACTGTAACAAAGTCTTGGCGAAAGGCGAGTTTTCTTCTGCCTACCATGAAATTTTAAAACCAAAGGAGAGGTTTGTTTCGCCAAAGAAAAAAGATAGCTAAATTGTATCCCCTAAAAACAATCAACCTTGAAAGGATGAGTTTAAGTCCACCCACAAAGTTTGATATCATGACGAGAAACCACTAACTATGTGCGAATTTTTTGTATAACAAAAGGTTACGACAAAAAGTCATGATTGTGATCCCTTGATCTATATTTTGTTGTAACAAGCGATTGTGAAATCTTATATCATGCAAATTGTGACAAGAAGACGCTTATGCGAAGCACAATTGAACATTGAGTAAGTTAGATAATGCGATCCCAAGTAAATTAAACAAAATAGACAATTTTATACAAAAAGAGCTCCAAAAATTTCACTACAATAAAAAGATGAGACAAATAATACTATTTCTCCAAATTAACCAAAGTTTGAAGATTCTCAAAAGCCGAATTGTCTTGGTTAACTAAAACATTGCTCTCCGAGTGTATAATCATTTTGGAATATGGAAGAAGAGCGAAAGCAGGCTCAAAGTAGCCGCGACTCTGCTTGAAGGAATAGCCTGGATGCCGTTGGATGGGAAGGGTCAATAGGAACGGATGAAATATCTTGAGCCTCTAATGGCCAGTGGGGGAGCCTCGGGAGATAATGTGTCTTTGGCATCTTCTTCACGAGCCTCCAAAAAGTCCATGTTTTACTCGGAATAAAAATTCCTAATGATAGCAAGAACCTTATTATCCCCTTCTGCATAGCCTCCTCAATAAGTTTTACCTCGCGAACACTCGCCTAAAAAAGGCTAGACTCTACAACCGCCAATTTTGTCTCATTACTCTCCCATTGATTGCGAAGCTTCATCGCATTATCAAGGTCCTTGGAAGTGGCATATTTCTTTGACCTTGTCAATTGGATTTCCTCTCTAAGGCATGGAACTCCATGCTCAATCTTGGTGACATAAGCCAGATGGCTCTTCTTTGCTACTTCCATATTCTTGGAGACCCTCTTAACATCAGCCACTAGGGAAGCCTTCCCCGTAGCAAAAAGTTCAGCATCCTTGCTCATCTCCTTGTATTTGAGTCTCTTCTTCTCGACCCTTTTTCCATTTTTCTCTAAAGGACCTCGCAGCTCTTCTTCAAAGAATTAACATTTTTAGCTAGAAGCTCGTAAAATGCATGCTTCATAATCAACTTGGTAATCATGATGTAGAACAGCAGCTCGCATGAGATAAGTATCAATCATTTTTCCCCACTGTGTAGGGTAAGCTATTCCGCAAGCCTTACCCAAGATTTATTAAAATAAGCATATGTAGATCTTGCTACCCTGGAAACAAAAGGAGAAAGCATCAACAAAACCTACGAATCTAACTCCTCATTATGATGAAGGACAAATAATGATTTAGAATCTAAGGTAAAACCCCTGGATGAATATGATACTTTAGGATCTATAATTGACTTGGATCCATCTTCTGCTTTTCTTTTTCCTTTAAAGGGATCCCTAACTTCGGCTTGTGAAGATGGGTGTACAGATTCCATAGGCAGCTATAGGAAATTGAAGTAGCAGCAGAAGACTTTGATCCTCTAGCCCCCTATTGTTTGATTGGTATAATTTTCTACCCAGAAAATTTTTAAATTTTCTATTCGTTTGACTTTGTTTTACATGGAAATTGTCCATTAAAGTGATATTTTTTTCCACAATTGGTTATAAAATTTGTTTCTATTGCCAAAAAGTAAAAAAAAAATCGAAAAAAAAAAATTGTTTCCTAAAAATCATTTTTTCATCAAAGTTTAGTGTTCGTTTGACTTCGTTTTATATGAAAATTGTCCATGAAAGTGAAATTTTTTTTTATAATTGGTTATGAAATTTATTTCTATTGCCAAAAAGTTAGAAAAAAAAAAAATTTACGTGCAGCGGTGGGAAAAGCTTTTCCCAAATTATGAGGAAAACAGGCACGTGAGTGCTACCCCTAGAAAAAAATTTCTTGTAAAAAAAAAACCTATCAAACACTACTAAAATAAATTTTGCAAAGGTTCTCATGGACCTACCCATTGTGGCAGAGCGTGCTCGTTCAGATAAGGGGAAGTCTCCACAAGTGGTTGTGTCAACCAGTGATGTACCCCAACTTCCCAAAGCTGCTGATGAGGTAGCTTTTGTTTTATCTTTCATCTTCACTTCATTTATTGTAATGAAAATGTTAAACGTTTGCATTTTTCTTTACAGGACACTGACACCATCTTGCGCTCCATCCAGGATTTGTTCACTTCTTGGGAACAAGTAAGGACATTTCACCCTTCTTCAGCCAGTCGTCCTTCTGCTTCATCTGCTTCATTCTCTGAAGAAAATATGAATGTTCTCAAGCAATCAGTGCTTGAATACGTTTCCTTCATGGATATGGTTATCAGCAAAGCCAGTGCTGATAGACAAAGAGATAGATTTGAGCTTTTGAGTACGAAAATGGCTCAAGATTTGAGCTTCCTTCGTTCAAAATTTCATCTGACTTTAAGCTGACGTTGAAGATTATCCACTTCAAGATAAACTCTTTGCTAGCCAAGAATGTCTAGTTGAAGGCCAAGAAGACTCAGTATTTTCATGCTGTAACCGAAAAGGGGTCTTTGCTTCAAGAGATTGTAGCCAAGGTCAATCTAAACAAAATCTCCTCTGAAGTTATGGTTGAGGACTCTTTGATGATAAACCTGGCTGCAGAGATGAAGCAACTCCAAGTACGCAAAGCTGGAAGTTGACGAGGAGTTTTTGACTGAGCTATCCACTGCTTCTTCCGAATAGAGCGATTAATGTGGAAAACTTAGGGAACATATGTGTTCTGCTTGGGGGCAAACTATAATTAAGACATTAATGTTCTTATTTTCCTTGTAATTATGTGATGGTAGCCACTGTTAATTCAAATGTAATGGTAGCCAATTTCATTAATGGAATGACCATTTTATTTACTTGTGTAATGACTTTTGTATGGATTCTAAAACAGCATAATTGACATTTTCTTCAATCGTCAACACCCCCGAACATTTAATTATTAACCTTGTGCTATACTTATGCACATTTCTCCTTGTGGAATCTTTACACGGAGCAAAACTTTTGGTATTCCGATTTTCCTCTCCAAGATTTAGGCCTTCAATTTCGGTTACTACGCATGTATGTAGCCACTCACATTCCGTCCTTTCGCCTTCACACCTCTATAAATGCGTATGTGTTACACATTTGTCATCTTCATCCCTACTCTCCACAAAATCTGTTTACTTGCCATCGTTTGGCATTCAAATGATTGATCAACTATTTCTTCTTTCAACAAAAATGGATCATTTGATCTTTTCTCTATTTCACCATCTGTCTTGATATTATTATCTTTGGTATGGGAGATATAGGAAATATTTTTTTGGTCAATGAAGGTATTCTCAGTACCTTTCCATTTATGATCTACAGGGAGAGTTCTTGATGAGAGCCAATTGCTTGTTGAGAGTGCTTCTTTAACCGTTTGTCCATCATTGCAGCAATGCATTTAGGAAGACGACGAAGGTCGATCTGTAGTAGTTGATAGAAGAACAATGATAGTCTGCTTCCAATTGCGGCTTATAGAACATTTTATATTTTGTATCTCATGATTTGTAACAAATATTTGATTAATGGAAAATTTTATTTGAACGCACTTCGTTCTTATTTTACTTGGACATAAGTGTCCAACAAAACTGTTTACTTATGCATCTATTTATTCACTTTCACATAAGGAATGAAGATATTTCTTTAAATATTTGCTATTAATAAATCTCGTATGCTTTGTGCCATCTAAATCTTCCAAATGGTAAGCCCCATTAGGCAACACACTTTTCACTTTATATGGTCCTTCCCAATTGGGTGACCATTTACCATACATTTGATCTTTGCTATCCAAAGGGAGAATAGTTTTCCAAACCAAATCGCTCAAGCTAAAAGACTTGGCTATAACTTTTTTGCTATAGAACTTAGCCATTTTTTGTTTTTGAATCTGCAATCTATCTAGGACGTTCATCTTTAATTTTTCTAATTCTAATAGATTTTGGGCTAGTGATTTTGCATGCTTACCATCACTTAAATTATTTTGCAAACCCACTCTGATCGACTACACGTTGATCTCCATAGGCAACACAGCCTCTTGTCCAAAAGTAAGTTCAAAATGAATTACTTTGGTACTTAAACGTGGGGACGTCATGTAAGCCCATAAAGCCTTATTTAAGCATTCATGCCAATTTCTGGCATTTTCGTTTATCATTTTCGTTATAATATTTTTCAGAATCTTATTAGAAGATTCGGTCTGTCCATTAGATTAAGCGTAATAAGGGGTGGAGTTTACTAGTTTAACACCAAACTCGCTCAAGAATTCCTTCACTTGATCTCCATTCAAGGAAGTTTCGTGTTCCATCATTATGGTTTGTGGTATCCCAACTCTATAAATAATGTGGTCACGAATAAAGCCTATAACATTTTTTTGGGAAATCGTTTTCAAAGGTATTGCTTCTACCCATTTAGTGAAGAAGTCTGTCGCGACTATTATAAATATATATTGCTTGGACGACGGGGAATAAATCTTCCCTACCAAGTCTATCGCCCGACCTTTATATGACCAATGTTTAATAATGGATGTCATTTCTCTTGCTGGCATTCTTTGTATTGGACCATGCTTTTGGCATGCTAAACAACTCTTTGTGTACTGAACGCACAATTCTCCCATTTTGGGCCAAAAGTATCAACTTCTAATAATCAACCATCTCATTCTTTGGCCAGCTTGATGAGCTCCACATATTCCTTCATGCACTTCAGTCATGATTGTTTTGGCCTCTTGCAAACTCACAAATTTCAATAACACACCATCTGAGCATTTCTTGAATAGCTCCTCATCTATCAATATGTAATTCAACGAGCGTAACTTCATTTTCCTACTACTTTCCTTGTTAGGTTCTTTCAAGAACATTTTTATCTCTGCTCTCCAATCTATTGCATCTCCATTTCGTATGCAATGAATCTCAATCCCTCTCGCCCTCCGTTATACCGTAGGCAATATTACTCCATATTCACAAATAGATTCCAAATTTAGCACCTTTGAATAACCCGAAGCCATTTGGGTTAATTCGATTGCTAAATCGTTATACATCCTATTAACTTATTGAATCTCCACTTAATCAAATTCTTCCAACAATTCTTGGGCAATTTCATATTGACTTATGACAGAATCACTTTGGCATTTAAAATCACCAATCAATTGGAAAATTACTAATTGAGAATCGCCCCTAATGATTACATTCTTTATTCCCATTTCTATTAACAGCCCTAATCTCACGATCAATACTTCATATTCAGCTTGATTATTGGTGTACATTCTATCCAAAGTGAAAGCAAATTTATAACAAATCCCTAAAGGGTTTATTAAAACTATTCCTACCCTCGCACCTTTAGAAGTTTTTGATCCATCGAAATATAAAACTCAAGGTTTTATTTCAAATGAATCAACCTCCAATTCAATTTCTTTAGGCATGTCAAGGCATGGATGATCGGCCAAAAAGTTAGCCAATGCTTTATTTTTGACTACCTTTTAGGGTATATATTGTATCGCAAATTCCGATAATGCCAAAGTCCAAAGGCTTATCCTTTGGTGTAAAATAGGGAAGGAAAACATATATTTATCTAAATTTACTTTAGAAACTAAGTAAATAGTCACAGGCCATAGATAAGCCCTTAGTTTTGTACATGTGAAATACAAAGCAAGACACAACTTTTCAATGGCAGAGTAATTACATTCACATTTCGTTAACTGTCTAATCAAGTAGTAAATTGCCATTTCTTCACCAAATTGGTCTTCTTGTGCGACCATTCCAGCTATCGATTCTTGTTCAGCTGATATGTATACTTTCATTGGCTGTCATTGGATAGGTGACACTAGCACTGGTGGACTTGATAAATATGTCTTCGGCTATCAAAAGCCTTTTGATGTTCTTCCTTCTAGACGAATTCGTTCTGATTTTTCAATTTTAAAAGAGGTGAAAAAGGTTTCATTCACCCTGCATAATTAGAGATAAAACGTCTCAAAGTTTACTTAGCTGAGAAACCTTTGCAATTCTTTCTTGTTACTAGGTAGTTTGACCTCTAAAATGGCATTCGCTTTATTTTTATCGAGTTCAATTCATTTTTTGTGCACTAAAAAACCAAGGAAATTCTCTACATTAATGCCAAATGCACATTTCAAATGATTCAATTTTAGTTTGTATTGTCTAATTCGCTCAAATGAGTGTTTTAGCTGTTCAAAATGGTCTCCCTCTTTAATAGATTTGACCACTATGTCATCTATATACACCTCAACAAACTTGTTTATCATGTCGTGAAAAATCAAGTTCATTGCCCTTTGATAAGTTGTCCCTGTATTTTTCAGGCCGAAAGGCATAACTACCCATAAAAAGCATCCTAAAGCCCTAGGGCATCTAAAGACAATTTTGTGTACATCTTCAGCTATGTAGATTTGGTTTTATTCTGAATATCCATCTATAAAAGAATACATCACATGCCCGACAGTTGAATCTACCAAAGAATCTACTGTAGGCATTGGATATTCATCTTTGGGAGTTGTTAAGTTTTAAAATTTTGCTTAGTTGGTAACCTATGTTCTATCAAATTTTTATCCAAACCAGGCACGTGTTCATATTCCTAAGTAAAACAATACTTATATTCCTTTAATAAAGTAATTAATTTATTACTAACCTCTTGACTAAGCATGTGGCTGACAAATGTTGGGTGATATTCCTCTTCGTCGTCAATATCCACCTTAATCAAAGGGTCTTGTGCTTGAGCATACCCAAGCTTTGTGATCCTCATTACTTCATCGTTTAGGTTTCTTGTAAGCTCTTCATCTTCCAAGCAATTTACCTTATTGACTTCTCGACCAATATTCTGCTCCAACTCAAAAACTGCCAATTTGTCTCCCAACGTCCTTAATGCTGCTTCTTCTTTTGTCTTCTCTTGACATTCCTTATTGAAAGCCATTAATTTGGCTTTGAAGGCCTGAATATCGGCCATGTTTTCTTATTGCTGACAACTCATTAGAGTTCCTTTATTATCTTTTTGCCAATTACTGGCTCCTCGAGGGCCACTATATTTGGTCTCATTTCATCGAACATTTTAGTAAGTGCATCTATTGAAAATGACTCTTCACTCTGTGTGACAATTTGAGTCTCTTTTCCATCTTGAACTACCCTAACAGGTCCATAATTTCCTTCGTATATGAACATTTCTACTGAGTTTGATTCTGAGACAAAGGGTCTATGGTTTGCCTACACCACTTCTGCTTCGCCCTTGTCATTCCAAAAAACCAGGCATTGGTGGAGCGATGAAAGTATGCAACGACTCCCGTGAATCCAATCCTTTCCTAGTAGTACGTTGTAACTAGCAGGACCATCTATCACAAAGAAGACTGTGGTCCTAGTAGTTGTTCCCACAGTTATGTCTAATGGCATTACCCATTTAGTTGAAGTAGCTCCCCCATTGAAACTTGTGAGAATAACTTCTGTTGGGATCATATCGCTTTCTATTTTTGCAAATTTCTTCATCATCCTAGACGAGATAGTATTTATAACTGCTTCATTATCAATGAGCACCTTCGCCATAGGTATGTCATTGACTAATGCTTTCACGTACAGTGGCCTTAAATGTTTGGTTAACTTCATCGTTGGTCTCTTAAAGAAGACTTTTTCAGCTGCATCGATTTCCACTTCATGTTTGTCTTCCGTTGAATTATCTCTTTGTGATAAGTCAATATGCAATATTTCGCACTGAGTTTCTACTTCTTGGAATTCTTCCTTACTTCCCACTAGTACTTCTTATTCAGCTATCCAACCTGTAGGGGGGAGACAGTATTCTTGGAGGTGACCCATATTTCTCAGAGTGAGACACTCTCTTTTTTCTCTTGGTGTCCCGTATAACACATAGTAGTCAAAAGAACGCCCAAATAGTTCTCCTAACAGATCCACCTCGCGAACACCTTCCCGATGTAGTTGCTTCAACAAAGTATTGCGCGACCCTCTTCTTTTTTTCTCTACTTCTAAATCAATTTCCTCTTCAATTTCGATCATGCCATCGTCATCTTCTTCATCATATACCTCCAAGGACGTTTGACCTTCTTCACATTGCAGCACACACGCTTCTTCATCATTACCTTCCCTTTCCTCATCTTCATTTTCTTTATTTTTGAATTCATTTGCTAGTAAATAATTATTACCATAACAGGAGATAAGGTACCAAACTGGATTGTGAGGCATTGCTCTGGATCTTCTTTATCTTTCTTTCAACGGTCAAACTTTGATCTTCCGGAAGAACTTTCTGGTAACTGTTCCATTGATTCGCCCATAACGGCCTCTTTACTATCTTCAAGAACATTTTGGTTGGCCACCTCAAGCAATTTAGGTGCCTTAGGACATGATGATCCCTGTTGTTGCCTCATCATTCATCCATAATTTTGCTGAAAACGCCTTTGTTGAGTTTTAGTCATTTTGCTGAAGGGTACAACTCTTTTTGCATTATACTGGAATGAATGCCATACATTTGGTTGGCGAGGTTGCGGCCTGAATGTTCTCCCATTGTTTATCGGCCTGAACTGCCTTCCAAAAGGTGGTCCCCTATATAATGACACACCCTATCCTTTACCAGGCTGGATATTTAAGACGATATCAGGACGATGGTGATGTCGCCACATTCCTGGTCTTTCCATGTTTGCATTCACTTCTCCGTTGCGTCTCGCACACAGGATACTCCCACCCTCTCTAGGCTCCTTCCCTTTGATACGTTCAAAAACATTGGGATGTGATCCAAAATCTTCTTTTCCGTCATCTACAACCAACTTGAATCTTGGAAACTGGGTGTTTGACACCCATTTTTGTGAAAGAATGTGTTTTTGAATAGTGATTAATGGAAGAATGTGTGGTTAAAAAGTAAGAAGAATTTTTAGGTTTATGTGTAATATTATTTTATTGATAAAATGTGTGGTTGAAATGAAGAAAGAGAAAAAAATGAGAATGAGAATGAGAAAAAAATGGGTGCCAAACAGGGGCTTAGTTTTGAAACCAGTCGTTACCATGTTTACCCCCAAGTGGCTATGGGAAATGATTTTCATCGACTGCCATTTTCTTCTTAGCCTCAAATGTGATTCGCCCTATCTCGATGACATCATGTAACACATGACGAAAGACCAAGCAATTATTAGTCATATGTGACATGCATTGTGTCAATTAAAATATTTTTTACCCTTAATTTGTTCAGGGTCTGGCAATTTATGTTTGTCGCAATTTTATCCACTTATCCTTATACAGTCTGTCGAATATAAGGTCAGCTTTGATCACATCAAATTAGAATACCCTAGCCTTTTTGTTCTCATCTTTTAGAGGCTCATTCTTGCCCCTGGATTTGGCCATTATAGGACAAATATATGCATCTCCCTTAATCAATTCGGTTAAACATATTTTCGTTTGATCATAATGTTCGTCACTAACAGTATGAACATCGAAATTTGGGTCTCTATAATAAGTCCTCTTACTCGAATTTTTCATTTGATCTTCTTCTCTTATCAGTCGTTCATACCTAATCACATTAGCATTTAGTTGAAAAATGTCAGGAAATTCCCTGTCATGGAATTTCTTTTTTAAGTCAAAACTCAAACAATTTTGAGCTATTTTGACGAATTCTTTTTCGGGCAGAGGTATAAAACATTTGCTCCTGACTGTTTTAAACCTCTGAAGGAAACTCTCCGCCCATTCATTTGGCATTTGACGTAAATTCCCCAAGTCGGCCAAAATAACTTCAGATTCAGTTTTGTAAAATTGAGTTGGAACAATTGTTCTAGTTATTGCCATGTTTGAATTAGGGAACAGTCTCATTTTGTGATAGTCAGTTACTTCACCATTTTGTAGTGTGAATCGCCCTATATGTTCCAGAGTAGACACTTCTCCCAAACCAGTGAATAATGAAAATCCTGGTACTTTGTATCCCTTAGGCCATGGATATGCTTGATCTACCCAATCAGGATATAGCTTTGTGTAAGTCGGCCTAATAACAGGACATACCCTAAAAGCCATTGATCCTGCACTATTTCCATAATTTGGTTCCTCAACATACCGTTGGGATCATATGGAACTCCTACATATTGGTTTATTGGTGGAATTACTTGAGACCTGATGTTCGGTCCTTGGTTTGTGGCAAAAATGCCGTTGTTTAAATCATTGTTATCATTAGACTGAGTGTTTTCGCCATCATTAACACATGGGGTGTTCAGTCCGTTAGTTTGGACATTATCTCTTGTATTTGGGTTACCCCCATGTTTGATATTCCATTACTACTATTCAAATTTGGATTCCACTACTTCCCTAGTTTGAAGTAGATGGTCCAAAAGGTGGTTCTATTCCTTGATTCGGATTCAGGCTTGGAGAATTATGTCCCACAATCGTCTGGCTTGAAAATGGTTCCCTATTGGTACAATTGGTTGACACATTTGGCCCACTAACTTATTCATGATTTCATTTAACGTGTTTAGTTGTTTGACTATGTTGTCATAATGTGCATTTCCATTTTAAGTAAATCTTTCCATATTATGAACATTTTGTAGATTTACCTATTCAACGACATCTTGTTAAGGTTCCCAAGCAATGCACGCATAGTTCGAGGACTCAATTCTGTCATCGGCTCTAACAACTTTGACTGCTTTGACTTCATCCCTCTGTTCTTGGAGTACTTTGCTGCTCCTCATATTGTTCGATCACAGATTGGATTACTGGTTCTTTATCAGAATTCTTATAAGGTATTCTTCAATTTTCGTATCCTCAAACACCAATGTCCCACTGGGCGTGCCAAATTGTTTCGTGCGGATTATCGAACCTCGCCAACAATTAAAAGACGGTTCAAACAATTATGTAAGGAAAAAACATCTCGAGACAAAGTCCCAACGATGGGTGCTTTATTTATGAAGATTACAATTAGGAAGAAGTAAAACGCCTCCAAGGGGCACAAGCACACAAAGTAATTTGAAAGTTGACAATAAGAACTAAACGAAATGAAATTATATAATTCTCTGATTGAAAGTGATTGATTCGGGGTTCTTCCTTCTAAGTCTTCTTTTTTCTTTTATACTCCTTTGCTAGTTTTTCTTGTAAAATCGTTTGGAAACTGATTGTCGCTCTATAACTACCCACTTGCTTTATAATGGCTGACGTGTCGAGGAACCGCTGTTTTTAAACTGCTGTTATTGCTTCGCTCTTTTAACTGCTTGCAACCGAGATTCTTGGATCATGGAACGTGATAAGATTGCTCAATAATAGCTTCAATAACCGCTGTTTTACATAACAACAGGATGCTATATTCGCTCAGATCTTGGGCGTCTTGAAGGCTTGGGTGAGAATGGGACCGTCGCTCTGAGCGACAAAAAGGTACTTCATTCGCTCAAATCCTGGGCGTCCTGTAGGCTTGGGCAATGATAGTCCTCCATTTAAGGGCCTCCACTATATTTTACAATAGTCTCATTTGGGCCTATCCCTCAAATTCCCTAACTGAGCTCCATTTTTTGGAACATTTAATTGAGCTTCCTTTTTGTAGGTCAACACCAATTTTGACATATTTTCACATACAAATTTTACACCATTTTCATGCCATCTTTTTCTCACCTCAATTGCTAGGAAAAGTGATGGGAATTATTTGGAGTTATGGAAGTGATGGGGTTGGGTGATGTTATGGGTTTCATGAAATACAAACCATTCATTCTAATCCATTTTGAAGTCTTGCAGGTTGGTTCACCCACATGAACGACCCACGATCCTGTATTTCGAACAAAAGGAAATCCTACACTCAATAAAAATATTGAAGAAGAAGAAGAAGATTGTAGCACTTGAAATGAAAGTTAAACCACAAAAAATAATGATTTGCAATTTTCTGCTACGAAACTAAAGCGAAGGTCAGTGAAGCAAGATCCCATACGCGTAACAACAAAAATCAAAAGAAAAACTCTAAAATTTAACCCAAAAATACGTTTGACTTGTTCTTTACTACAAAACTAAAACAAACATCCAGAAGCAAGATTCCACAAGTGCAACAACAAAAATAGAAGAAGGAAGGAAATTATGATACTTGAAATGAGACGTGAGTATGGAAAACCTAGAAGCTTTGGAAGAGAGGAAAGATGAAGAATTCTGGATATTGTTTCATGTTTTCCATTTTATATAATGGGCAAAACAACGATTTTTTGGTTTTAAAAAGTAATAATAAAACGGCGCCATTTCCCTCGTTTAATGAATAAAACATCGTTGTCTTCTGGTAAACAAAAGAACTTTAATAAAATGACATCGTTTGGCGATAAAATATCGTCATGTGCTAGTAAAAAAAACACGTGCTTAAAACAATGTCATCCACCTATAAACTGTATTTTGTTGGTATCCGTTAAAAGGCATGAAACAAACACCGTTTACCGTAAAAAAAAACTCAAAATGACGTATTTGTCGAAAAGTGTGAATAGTGCAAAGTCTCTTGTACATTATATGAATCAATTCCACATTTGAACTACTCATAGAACAAAATGCATTAGGTAACTAGTATGAATTTGCAGTACTTACCATAGTTCGACTAGAAGTTGTGATATGTGCTCTATCAAATTTGCAAATGAATTGATGCAATTTTGAGATGCCGAATAAAGACCCTAAACAATATTAAAGAGAGAATCTTCTCCAATCCAAGAAGAATGATGTAATTTGTTGACACACTAAAAGTGCAGCCCAAATTAAATACCCTAAAGAGTGAAGTCCAATTGGAGAGTACAGGACAAAGGCCCAAATAAGATTCTTGATGAATGCAGTGGAAGCCCACGAACACAGTAACATTATTGTCAAAGCTTGCAAGACGCCCAGAATCTGAGCGAATGGAGTGCCTTACGATCGCTCAGAGCGATTACCCAGTTCTCGCCCAAACCTTTGAATCGCCCAGGATCTTAGCAAACATGAGATATTATGGTTATCCAAAATAGCAGTTATTGAAGAAATTATCGAGCAATCTTATCACATTCCACGATTCAAGGAGCCCAGTTGAAGGCGGTTGAATGACAAAGAGTAATGGCAGCAGTTAGATATGGCAGTTCCATGACAAGTTAACCACAATGAAGAAAGTGCGTAGTTATAGAGCAATCAAGCAGTTTCCAAGCGATTTGTCACGAAAAAATCATCAAAGGAATATAAAAAGGAAGAGAAGACATAGAGAAAGGACCCCGAATCAAACACTCTCAAACAAAGAATATGTAATTTTAATTTCTTAGCTTAAATTTAAACACTTCATTTAGTACTCGTGTGCTTGCGCCCCTTAGAGGCATTCTGTTCCAATTGTAAATCATCACCAATAAAACACCCATTTTTGGGACTTTGTCTCAAGAGGTCTGTTCCTTACACAATCGTCTGAATCTTTTTTAATTGTTAGCAACTACCCGCGTGAAACAATTTGGCACGCCCAGTGGGACATTGGTGTTTGGTGTTGAAGATACAAAAAAGTGAAGCATTATACCTCATAAAAATTCTGATAAGGAACCAGCAAGTCAGGGAGTAGTCCAATCTGTAATCGAGCGATATGAGGAGCAGAAAAATCTCCACGAACAGAGGGACAGAGTCAAAGCAGTCACAGTCGTTACGAACCAATGATAGAGTTGAGCTCTCGAACCATGCGTGCATTGCTTGGAGAACTCATACAGGATGTCGTTGAACAGGTAAATCTACGAAATATTCATAATATGGAAAGATTTACTCAAAGTGGGAATGCACATTATGACAACATGGCCAAACAACTGAATGCATTAAATGAAATAATGAACAAGTTAGTAGGCCAAATGTGTCAGCCGGTTATGCCTATTGCAAACCACTTTCAACCCAAGACGATTGTGGGGTATATAATTCACCACATAATTCCCCTGATTTGAACTTAAATCAAGGATTAGAATCACCATTTGGTCCGTCTATTTCAAACCAGAGGGGTAATGTAACGCCACACTTGAATGGTGGTAATGAGATTACAAACTGGGGGTATTCCAAATATAAGAGACAATGTCCTGAATGATGGACAGAACGTCTCGAGCGTTAATGATGATTTGAATACTCAGTTTAATGGTAATAATGGCCCAAACAATGGCAATTTGGTTGCGAACCAAGGACCAAATATTAGACTTCAAGCAAATCAACCATGAAACCAACATGTAGGAATTCTATATGATCTCAATGTCATGTTGAGGAATCAAATCATTGAGATAGTACAGGATCAAATGGCTCTTGGGGTACGCCCTATCATTAGGCCTACTTACACAAAGACATATCATGATTGGGTAGATCAAGCATATCCATGGCCTAGAGGGTACAAGGTGCTAGAATTTTCATTATTCACTGGTTTAGAAGAAGTGTCCACTCTAGAACACATAGGGCGATTCACACTGCAGAGTGGTGACGTAACCGACTACCATAAAATAAGGTTGTTCCCTAGTTCATTAACAGGATTAGATTTCTCCTGGCTCATCAACTTGCTAGCAAACTCTGTTCAAACATGACAACAATTGGGACAATTGTTCCATGCTCAGTTTTACAAGACTGAATCTGAAGTTGCTTTGGCCGATTTGGCGAATCTACGTCAAATGCCAAACGAATGGGCAGAAGGTTTCCTTTAAAGGTTCAAGACAGCAAGAAGTAAATTTTTTATACCTTTGCCCGAAAAGGAGTTTGTCAAAATCGCTCAAAGTTGTCTAAACTTTGATTTGAAAAAAAATTCCAAGACAGGGAATTTTCTGATCTTTTCCAATTGAGCGCAAACGTGATTAGGTATGAACGATTAATAAGAGAAGAAGAGCAAATGAAAAATTCTAGTAAGGGGACTTATTATAGAGACCCAAATTTTGATGTTCATACCATTAACAACGAGTATTACGATCAAACCGAAGTATGTTTGGCCGAATTAATCAAAGGAGATGCGTATACTTGTCCTATAATGGCTAAGCCTAGATCATCGGGCAATGATGAGCCTATAAAAGATGAAAACAAAAAGGCTAGAACGTTCTCGTTCGATGTAACCAAAGTTGACCTTATATTTGATAAACTATATAAGGATAAGCAAATAAAACTGAGCGATAAACATAAGTTGCCAAGCCCTGAACAAATTAAGGGTAAAAAATATTGTAAGTGGCATAATGCATGGTCACATTTGACTAACAACTATTTGTTTTTCACCATGTGTTACAGGATGCCATTGAATCGGGATGAATTACGTTCGAGGATAAGAAGAAGATGGCAGTGGATGAAAACCCTTTTCCACAGCCACTTGGAGTGAACATGATGATGACTGGTTTCAAAATCAAGTTGTCAAAATTCAAGTTGGTCATAGATGAAGGAGAAGAGGACCCTGGGCCACACCCCAGTGTCTTTGAACGTATCAAAGGGAAGGAGCCTAAAAAGGATGTAGACGTCCTGTGTGCAAGATGTAAAGAATAAGTGAGTGTGAAAACAGGGAACTCAGGAGCAGGGCGACGTCACAATCGCCCAGATTTTGTTCCAAACGCGCAGCTTGTTAGAGGGCGAGGTACGTCATTCTATAAAGAACCGCCTTTTGAGAGGTAGTTCATAGACCTTTTGTTAGTGAAAAGAAAATTCAGGAAACAGAAGCTCAGTACGACATACTGTACGTTGACTTATCATAAAAGGATAATTCAACAGAGGACAAGCAGGAAGTGGAAATAGATGCTGCCGAAAACGTTATTTTTAAGAGACCATCCATGAAGTTAACTAAACATTTGAGACCATTGTACGTTAAGGCTCTAGTTAACGATATACCTGTGGCGAAAATACTCATTGATAATGGAACGGCTATAAACACCATCCCATCTAGGATGATGAGGAAATTTGCAAAGACAGAAAGTGATATGATTCCAACAGAAGTCATCCTTACAAGTTTCAATGGAGGAGCAACTTCAGCTAAAGAGGTTATGCCCTTGGACATAACTGTAGGGACAACTACTAGGACCACAGTCTTCTTCGTAATAGATGGTCTTACTAGTTACAATGTGTTATTAGGAAGGGATTGGATACATGGAAGTCGCTGCATACTGTCATCATTCCATCAATGCCTGATTTTCTGGAATGAAAAGGGTGAAGCAGAAGTGGTGCAGGCAGATCATAGACATTTTGTCGCAGAAGAAAACTCAGTGGAAAGGTTCATGTATGAAGGAAATTATAGACCTATCAGAGTAGTCCAAGATGGAAAAGAAACTCAAATTGTTGCACAGAGCGAAGAACCATTTTCAGTAGATGCGCTCACTGAAATGTTCAGTCAAATGAGGCCAACATAGTGGCCCTGGAGGAGCCAGTAATTGGCAAAAAAGTAATCAAAGAGTTTTAAATGAGTTGTAAGCAACAAAGGCAAATGACCGATGTTCAGGCCTTCAAAGCCAAGTTAATGGCTTTCAATAAATAATGCAAAGATAAGACGAAAGAAGAAGCAGCCTTGAAAGCATTGGGAGACAAATTGACAGTGTTCGAGTTGGAACAAAGTATTGGTCGAGCAGTCAACAAAGTGGATTATTTAGAAGAAGAAGTGCCTGTAAGGGACATGGATGATGAAGTAATGAGGATCACCAATCCTGGATACGCTCATGCACAAGACCCTCTGATTAAAGTGAATATTAGCAATGAAGGGGAAGATCGCCCAACATTCGTCAGCCAGATGCTCGATCAAGATGTTAGTGATAAATTAATCGCTTTATTAAAGGAATATAAGGATTTGTTTTGCTTGGAAATATGAACATATGTCTAGTTTAGATAGAAATTTGGTAGAACATAGATTGTCAATCAAGCCAAATTTTAAACCTCATAAACGGTTCCTCCTAGGCGTTTTGCTCCTAATGTACTTCCTGAAATTAAGAAAGAGATAGAGCAATTATTAAGAGCAAACTTTATTAGAACAGCCAGATATGTTGAGTGGTTGTCCAATATCGTGACAGTACTAAAAAAATATGGTAAATTAAGGGTGTGCATAAACTTTAGGTATATAAACATAGCTACGCCCAAAGTTTTGTTGAAGTGTATGTAGATGATATAGTGGTCAAATCCATTAAAGAAGATGACCATTTTGAACAATTGAGATGTTCGTTTGAGCGAATGAGGTAATATAAACTAAAATTGAATTCCTTGAAATTTGCATTTGGTGTTAATGTAGGAAACTTCCTTGGTTTTCTAGTACACAAAAGGGGGATTGAACTTGATAAAAATAAAGTGAAGGCCATTTTAGAGGCCAAACCACCTAACAATAAAAAAGAATTGCAAAGGTTTCTAGGCCATGTAAACTTTTTAAGACGCTTTATTTCTAACTGTGCAGGGTGAACTAAAGCTTTTTCGCCGCTTTTAAAGGTGAAAAATCAGGATGAATTCGTCTGGAAAGAAGAGCATCAAAAGGCTTTTGAAAGCCTAAAGACATATTTATCAAGTCCACCAGTGTTGGTATCACCAATCCAATGACAGCCAATGAAAGTGTATATATCGGCTGAACAAGAATCAATAGCTGGAATTGTCTCGCAAGAAGACCAATTTGGTGAAAAAATGATGATTTACTACTTGAGTAGACGGTTAACAAAATGTGAATGTAATTACTCTGCCGTTGAAAAATTATGCCTTGCATTGTATTTCACATGTACAAAATTAAGAGCTTATTTACGGCTCATAATCGTTTATTTGATTTCTAGAGTAAATTTGGTTAAGTATATATTCTCTCGCCCTATTTTACACCAAATGATAAGCCTTTGGACTTTAGCGTTATCAGAATTCAAAATACAATACATACCCCAAAAGGCGATCAAAAATCAGGCTTTGGCTAACTTTCTGGCCGATCATCCATGCCTTGACATGTCTGAAGAAATCGAATTAGAAATCGATTCATTCGAATTAAAACCTTGGGTTTTATATTTCGATGGGTCAAAGACCTCTAAAGGTGCAGGAGTAGGAGAAGCATCGATAAATCCTTTAGGGATTTGTTACAAGTTTGCATCACTTTGGATAGGATGTGCACCAACAATCAAGCCGAATATGAAGCCTTAATCGTGGGTTTAGAATTAATGATAGATATGGAGATAAAGAATGTGATTGTTAGGGGCGATTCTTAATTGGTAATTCACCAATTGATTGGTGATTTTAAGTGCCAAAGTAGTTCCATTATAAATCAATATGAAATCACCCAAGAGTTGTTGGAAGAATTCAACCAAGTAGAGCTTCAATGTGTTAATAAGATATATAATGACATAGCAAATGAGTTGGTCCAAATGGCCTCAAAGTATTCAAAGGCTTTAAATTGGGAATCTATTTGTGAATATGAAGTAATATTGCCCGTACTCTAAAGAAGGGCGAGAAGGATCGAAATTCATTGCATACAAGATGGAGATGCAATAGGTTGGAAGGTAGAGATTAAAATGTTCCTTAAAGAACCTAATAAATGAGGTGATAGAAAAAGGAAGTTGCGTTTGCTAAACTATACATAGATAGATGAAGAGTTGTTTAAGAAACGCTCTGATGGTATATTACTGAAATGTATAAGTTTACAAGAAGTCGAACGGTGCATGAAGGGATATGTGGAGCTCATCAAGCCGGCCAAAGGATGAGATGGTTGATTATTAGGAGTGGATATTTCTGGCTCAGGATGGGAGAATCGTGTGTTCAATATGCGAAGAGTTATTTAACATACCAAAAGTATGATCCGATACAAAGAGCGCCAGCAAGAGAGATGACACACATTATCAAATCCTGACCGTTCAAAGGTTGGGTGATAGAGCTGATAGGGAAGATTTATCCTCCTTCATCCAAGCAACATACCTTTGTTATAGTGGCAACTGATTTTTTTACTAAATGGGTAGAAGCGATACCTTTAAAAGAGATCACCCAAAAAAGTGTCGTAAAATTTATCCTTGATCATATTATTTATAGATTTGGGATGATAGATCACAGAACTTCTTTGAATGGAGATCAAGTGAAGGAATTTTTGAGCGAATTTGGAGTTAAGTTAGTAAACTTCACACCGTACTACGCTCAATCCAATGGGCAGGCAGAATCTTCTAATAAGATTCTAAAAAATATAATAAGGAAAATGATAGATGAAAACGCCAGAAATTGGCGCGAATGTTTAAACAAGGCATTTTGAGCTTATAGGACGTCGCCTCGTTCAAGTACCAAAGTTACTCCTTCCAACTTACTTATGGACAGGAGGCCGTTTTGCCTATAGAAATCAATGTGCAGTCAATCAAAGTGTATCTGCAACATAAGTTAAGTGATGGTGAGTATACCGAATCACTAGTTCAAAACTTATTGGAGTTGGACGAATTAAAATTGGACGTCCTAGATAGATTGCGGGTTCAAAAACAAAAAATGACTAAGTTTTATAATAAGAAAGTTATAGCCAAGTCCTTTAGTCTGGACGAATTGGTTTGGAAAACAATACTCCCTTTAGATAGCAAGGATCCAAAGTATGGCAAATGGTCGCCCAAAGAAGGGCCATATAAAGTCAATAGTGTGTTGCCAATGGAGCCTATTATTTAGAAGATTTAGATGGCACCAAGAACATGAGATTCATTAATTGCAAATACTTAAAAAAGTATGTTCCTTCCTTATGGGAAAGTGAACAAATAAAAACATAATCAATATGAGCGATTGTAAATAAATAAGACAAGAACGAAGTACGTTCAAATAATTTCCTTTATTATCAAATATTCATTACAAATTGTGGATACAAAGTACTAAATGCTCTATAAGCTACAATTGAGAGCGGACTAATTTTTCGGTCGATCGCCAAATAAGAGGGTGAATTGGCCTTGATCGCCGTCCTGATTGCATTACTACAAGGGCAGGCTGAGAGGCTGAGAAGCACTCTCAACAAGCAAAAATGAAGAAAAGAACCCTCAAACCGACTGCCTAGTTGTATTGCTGCAATAACAGGCAAGGAGGCTTAGAAGCACTCTCAGCAAGCGAAGTGGCCTGAAAGGCATCCTAAAAAATCACTGACCTCCTTATAGAGAACATGGAGACGATGGGAAGAACTTTGCAGGCCAAAAAACATTTCCTATATCTTCCATACCAAAGGTGACATCAAGACAGATAGCAAAATGGGTGGATCAAATTATCCATTTCTATTGAAGATGAAAATTTTGGATCAATTGTTGAGATGCCAAACGATGGAAGCAAATTAGTTTTTTGAAGAAAATAATGGAAATGAAAATGATAAGTGCGAAATATACGTGCATTTATAGAGGCGTGAATGTGAAAAGACAGAACATGAACGGCCACATTCGTGCATAGTAACTGAAATCAAATGGCCTAAAATCTTGGGAAAAGAGACGGGAATACCAAGAAAGAATGTACATGAATCTTAGCATAAATCAATTAAATGCTTGGGGGGTTGACGATTAAGGATAACATCAATAAATACGTAAGTAGACAAGATTGTTCATTAATGACGATAACTGCGGTTACATCCAAAATTAGCAATGGCAATTAGTGTGAAATTACAAAAGGAAAGTTAAGGCATTGGGTGTCTTAATTACAATTCACCCCAAGCCAAACGTATTCTTTCCCTAAGTCTTCCCCAATCTTCGCTCTGTTGAGAAGAAGCGACATTCAATTCAGTTACAAAATCGTCATCAACCTCAAGTTTTTTATATTGCTCAACCAAAGACTTGGTTCGTTCAATTCCTTGAGAAGCATTGCACTTTTTAGCAGTCATTCTCACCCTACAGTCGTTCATCTTTGTTTGAATCTCCTTCATCTCTACAGTCAAGCTTATCATCAAAGAGTCTTCAATCATAACTTAAAAGGAGATTTCTTTCAATTCATCCTAACCTTTGTTAATCTCTAAAAGCAAAGACTCTCTTTCAGATGTAGCACGAAGATATTGAGTACTCCTGGCCTTTAGTTCAACATTTTTAGCTAGCAAGGAGAGGATGTCAGAGTGGACAACTGATAAGTACATTTTATATACTTATTTTACTGTCAAAATATGAGCAATTGTTGATTAATATGTTGGAATATAGCTTAATTCTATACAATTCATGTTTTGCAGGACAAGTGATGAATGTGGCGGAAATAATGAGAAATAAGTGAAAAATAACCAGAATGGAAGAAAGTGAAAGTTCAAGGACTAAAGTGAAAATACTCAAAAATTATGTCGGGACTCACGATGAAGGTTCGAGAGTGCTAAGGGTCGATTGGAAGCAATTAGAAGTCAAAAGGGAATGGAATATTATCAAAATCAATTTCCAATTCGCACAAAATATATTCCAGATTTTTAGTCAAAAATTGAGACCAATTTTTGGTATAGTAAAAGTCCGAATTGGAAAACATATATTTCTAACAAAGTTGTAGCTCTTCGAGTTACCTTTCCAACGCATCTTGAATCATCTAAATCGGATATCAAAAGAGAAAGTTATAACCAAATTACTAACTAATGTGCAGAGACAAAAAATCCGCGCTCGAAAGGAACTTTCCTTATTCGATTAGAACTCTTTTGGAAACCAATTTGGATGTGATTTTCATCTAATTTCCGACTCTTACAAATACTTAACAATAGAATACATATGGAGAAGGCCCCCATACACCATTCTTCTCCTCTTTGACTCAAAAAACTCATGGAGAACTAAAACCCTTGGTGAAGCTACGAAAGAACTCGATTGGAATTGGTGATTTCATATCTTTTATTCATTTAATTTGATCATTTCATTGTCAAACAATGCTAGAATTCAGATTTTCATTCTCTTGAATTTATATTGAAATCGATTTAATATTTACAAGATTTTTCATGGATTGAGTCATGCTTTTTCCATTATTCAATCAAACTATTTATTGAGTTTCAATTTTTATTATTTATTGTTGAGATTGGTTTAACAATTATTATATCTTTCATAGATCCAGTCATGCTTCTTCTATCGTTAGATTAAACTAGTTGTTGAATTTTAATCTCAATTTTACTTTATTGGCGGATTGATTACTGTCTTATGCTTGATGTATATGGTCGATCTTTGATCTTATTCTAATAAAATTGTGCGAATATGTCTTAAATCTAAATTCTAGGATTACATTTGTAAATTAAATTGATTTTCACGATATATCTTCCAATTAGAGTGCCGGGATGAAAGCCTCTAATTGTGTTATAAAAATGAATAATTGATATGATTGATCAAAATCCAATTGAGGGAATTCCGACGCTTCACCGCTTCGAATTATTGATTTTAATTTCACGTTTCAATATTGAATTTTATTACACATTTGAGAGAACAATTTAGGCTTTTTGATCCTTTAAATATTCTTCCATCTCCCTGTGGATACGACACCCCAAAACTGTGCTACAACTACCGCGTTATTCTTTGGGCGTAATCAACAACCTTCAACGTCGCTTTAAATTCAGCAGAAACATTAAGCGACGGAAGTGTAAGTGCTTGTGCCAATTTCGCACTCAACAGCTCAAACTTATCCTTCTGTTTAGCAACACTGGCCTGACCGATTTCCATGTCCATGAAAGACACATACTCAAATACTGACTGCTTGAGAGATTTCATATTTTCCTCCGAAAAAGCAGAAGATGAATCAGAAGAATGACTGGTTGAAGTAGGGCGAGGTGTCTTTACTTGTCCCCAAGAAGTGAACAAGTCCCAGATGGAACGCACAATGTCATCAGTACCCTGCAAAGAAAGATGCCAACATTGCGGACCTTCACTATGATAAACGAAGTGAAAATGAAAGTGAAAGTAAAAGGTTACCTCATCAGCAATCTTGGAAAATTCAGGCATGTCACCAGTTGGCTCCACCACCTGTGGGGACTTCCCCTTATCTGGGCGAGAAGACTCTCTACCGCAACGGGTAGGTCCGTGGGAGCCTCTGCATAATTCAAGAAGCAACGAATCAAAAACCAGTAGCGTAAGCGAAGGTAAAACATCAAAATATGTATTACCTTCTAGTTCGACATTTGGGGGGTCGACGCCCTGGGAAGAAGGCCTTTCTATCGGTTGTGATGAAGATTCTGAGACTAAGAGTTTCTCTTTAAGCATAGTCCTTTCATCAGCTGATTTTGACGAAGTAGCTTCAGCAGAAGGTGACGAAGCAGGAGCTGCCAAAACCAAAGCCTTCGAAAGAAAGGCTGAACTTTTTTGAGAAATTCAGGTAAACCATTAGTACATAGAAAAGTATGTTTGTGAATAAACAAATTCGATTACCTTTCTCCTAAGGATGAGAGGAATGTCATCATCATTGTCATTATCATCCTTCAAAATGGGAGATGCTGAAACTGGCCGTTTGCGGCTTGAGGTACCTTTAGCTGCAGTAGCCTGGCAGGTGGAGAAGCAGATGGAAGGATAGGACGTTTAGCGCGAGCAGGGGAGGAATGATTCCTAATGGACAAAGGGGTGGCCAAAATAGGAGAAGTAAAGGAAGTGTCTGGCCGATCCAGTAAATGGAAGGCACGATTAGCATCGGTTGCAAACAATCTGCGTTTTACTGATGGCCATAGCTGTTCAAAAGGAAGATGGATGTCAGAGCTAGGATTGAAAGGAGCCAAAGAGAAACTTTTGGCTAAAAGGTTATTATGGGTGTCAATGTCTCGTGCCTCGGTTTTATTGATAGTATGGAAACGCTCTGTTAAATTCTTAGAATAACAAGGAAGAATAAGCCACATTTGGCCAAAACCAAGTTGGCGAGCAAAAAATTGGAGAGCATATATCTCAACCCCTGCCTTAACATTTGTTCCTGTGACAATGTCATGGAACAGTTTTCTCCCAACCAGAAATTGAACCCAAATGGGTAAGGAAGTGCTCACTTCAGTTAAGGTAGAAGGAGGCCACACATAAAGAGGGATTTGCTGGACATATTTACATGGCTCAATTGATGAATGAATAGCCCATAACAGCTAACTATTCGAGGAGGAGATGGTGGAGCACCAAGTTGTGGAAAATAGGCTCTCAACCATAATTGAGTAAGCCAAAGAGGCCCACTACTAGTGGTAGGCGCACCATTCTTTAATTGGAGTTGGAGGGAAGCCATACCTCTATAAAAGGCGGCTAAAAAGAATGAACACAAATTCAAAGACCTACCACATGCTAATTCATGCAATAGAGGCAGATAACTCAATGAGGGTTTCAGGCTGGGGACACAAAGAGCATTTTTACAGAGCCAGACCTGAAGGAAGGCAACACGCTCAGCATGAGTAGGCTCAAAATTGGAAGCAGTATAAAGGCCTTGCATGCTTGAGTAAGATTCGGCAGTTTTGTTGTCAAATTATGGGGCAATACTGGAAATCAAAATACCAGGAAAGATAGTATCGCTGGAGGGCAGAAGATTCACTAGGGCTCCAATATCCTTTAGAGTAATAGACATTGGGTCAAGAGGAAAAATAAAAGTGTTATACTCAGAAGCCAGAAACTCAAGGCGATTGGAAAAAGCACTGGGTCATAAGTTGGGGGAAAAAGGGTAATTTCTAATAGGTCCAAAATCTTAGCACGATCAAAAATTGCTTTGGTGGGACCATGATTTACCATACGTGCATGCCATCTACGAAAACTAGGATCAGTTTTTGGCCAAGTACGAATACCTTTATCGCAGATTGGCTTCATTGGCAGGGAGTCCAGAAATGGAGGGTCTTCAGTGCAAGAGAACAACTGGCCCACTGCCACTTGTTCAACGGATTCGACATTATTGAATGATGGACCCAAATAGAATTCATTGAGGTCAGTATTGGCTTGTGCAAAGAAGTTTGGATTTACATACGACCTGGTAAGGATTTTCTGGAAATCTTCGAAATTGAAAGAATCATCAGAGTGAGTTTGTGAAGTCGACATTGGGTGCAAAGTACAGTTTTGTTAAGATTTGCCTAAAAAACGTAGCAAAGAAGCAAGAAGATAAACAGTAAAATAGTGAGGAGGAAGCGCGAAATATAGAGACGTGGTTTAGGGTGCGATGAAATGGCGTGTCTTTTGGGTTTATAAAGGTTTGTAACGTTGCACTTTTTCAGGCTATAGAAGGAAATAATGATTGAAATTCTCGGGAATTTCAAATGTTGCCTGGAAAATACAAAGTGAATATGGCAAAGATTAATACTTGGTATTAATTCTGTCATATTGGGGGGTAATTGTTGACACACTAAAAGTGCAGCCCAAATTAAATAACCCAAAAAGTGAAGCCCAATTGAAGAGTTCAGGATAAAGGCCCAAATAAAATTATTGATAAATGCAGTGGAAGCCCACGAACACAGTTAACATTATCGCACAAGCTTACAAAACGCCCAGAATTTGAGTGAATTGAGTGCTTGCCCAAACCTTCGAATCGCCCAAGATCTTAGCAAACATGAGATATTATGGTTATCCAGAATAGCAGTTATCGAGCAATTTTATCACATTCCACGATTCAAGGAGCCCAGTTGAAGGCGGTTGAACGACAAAGAGTAATGTCAGCAGTTAGATATGACAGTTCCACGACAAGTTAGCCACCATGAAGAAAATGGGTAGTTATAGAGCAATCAAGCAGTTTCCAAGCGGTTTGTCACGAAAAAATTATCAAGAGAATATAAAAAGGAAGAGAAGACATAGAGAAAGGATCCCAAATCAAACACTCTCAAACAGAGAATATGTAATTTTAATTTCTTAGCTTAAATTTAAACATTTCCTTTAGTACTCGTGTGCTTGTGCCCCTTGGAGGCATTTTGTTTACTTCCAATTGTAAATCATCACCAATAAAACATCCATTTTTGGGACTTTGTCTCAAGGGGTCTGTTCCTTACACAATCGTCTGAATCTTTTTTAATTGTTAGCGACTACTTGTGCGAAACACAATTCAAAAAAGATTAGCAACAAGGCTTGAGTCCTTATTTAGTGTTTCGTTTAATTAATTATGGCACGTTCTTTAAAATAAAAATTTTAAATTTAGGTATAAAATTAAGACTAAGGGTGCAAAATTTATTACCCTTACAATTTGGAAAAGTCTTATTCCTATAAGACCATGTTAGTGGTGAGAGTTTTATTGGCTTCATTTGAATATAATTTTACATTTGAGAGAAATCTCTAACACTGATCTAAATCCAATATTCATAGAATCAATAGACTTGTTTATTTCCCTATCCCGCTCGATCATATACTAAATATTTTCATGTCAAAAAATCAACTATTATACCATTTCAGTTCACCCCAACTTATTCATCCCTGCTACAACCTTCTTTTTTCATTTTCTACTTGTAGAATCCGATCAATGGCAGAACCAGCATTCGACGAGGTGGCGTGGTTGCTTGTGCTGGCTCTGCTGCAATTTGCATGTTGCCGATTGGAGCAGCTCGTCTGTTGCCGCCCGTGAAGCCTTGAATGACATGAAAGGTTTACCCCTTTTTTTGAAAAAATAAATAGTGGGGCTTTTGTTTTGGTCCTTGTTTCTTTTTAGAGGAAATTACATTATTCCAAGGGTTTGAAGATTGGAATTCAAAAATCAGGGACCAAGTTTCATTATTCAAAAATCAGGTAATATATAAAACCCCTAACCCTAATTTTTCGCTCTCTACTCCCTCTCCTCTCTCTCTCCCCCCTCCCTTCTCTCTCTCCTCTCATTCTCTCTACTTTCTCTCTCGTTTAACGGCGCCATCCAACTAATTTAAAAATCTGTGATCTCGAAATAATCTGTGACGTACAAATTTTTTAATCTGTGATCAATTAATTTTAAAATATGTGACATGTGACCTATAATTATGTATATGTGACCATTAATTATATAAATATGATCTTATTATATTTAATTAATAAATATTTTTAATTAATTAACTAAAAATCTGATTTTTACGTTATTCAAACTTAAAACCTGATTTTTGAATAATACCTTACTTTTTCTAAAAAAAAAAAAAAGGGGAAGATTACATATTCAAGAGTATAAGTTTACTCTATTTCAAAAATAAGAACACAAGTTTAAAATTACCAAAATCAGATTTTTATTAGATTTTTTTAAATTTTTATTTATGAAATAATAAATTATTAAATATTTAATTCTAATATAATATAATTAACCCATCCCACCTTCACCACCCCTACCGCTCCAACAACCGTTTCGATTACCGCCCTACTCTGGCGAACTTTCCGGCGACTTCTCGGTGAACTTTCCCAGCGACTGTCCGGCGAAGTTTTCTAGTGACTTCCCGACGACTGTTCTGGTGACTTTTTCGATTCTAACAATTATTTATCTTATTAATTAAATATTTATTTATTTTATTAATTAAATATAATGGTGTTACAATTATACAATTAATGGTCACATATACATAATTAATTGGTCACAGATTATTTTTGAGGTCACAAATCAAAAAAATTATAGGTCACGTTTTTTTTTATTGGTCACAGATCAAAAATTTTGTAGGTCACGGATTATTTCGAGGTCACAAATCAGGTCACATATTATTTTATTGGTTACGGATCAAAAAATTACAGGTCACAGTTATCTATCAGTCACATATTTTCAAAATTATTGGTTACAGATTAATTTTTAATAACAATTTTAAAGTCACAGTTAGATTTTTTTTGTGACCACCCCCGTGACCATCATCGTCGTTGTCGCCAAGACCAACAGCACCACCCTGTGACCACCACCGACTTCTGTGACCACCATTGTGACCACCACCGACTTCCGTGACCACCATTGTGACCATCCTCACCCGCTAACCGCCACCACCATAACAACTGCACCACCACCAACAAATAGCCACCACCAGAACCAGTTAACTGCTAACAAAAAGCACGACAATCAACTCTATCAAATCTCCAGGCACCAACAACTTCCTCCACCACTGCCAGAAACCCATACCCAACCACCGCCTACCATGGCACAGCCACAGCCGCACAAACACACAGCACCGCCCACCATGGCATCCACAGCGCCGCAATCGCACCCACAGCACCGAAAACGTAAGATTCGCAATCGCAAGCCACCACAAAAGCCCCAAATCACCACCACCACAAACAAACGCCAACCACCAAATCTTCAACCCGAAATTCTAGAATTTCAACCAAGTAGCTGTGCAGATTCCCTAATATTACGCCAGAAATCCAACCTCCCAACACCAAGTATGGATGAAGACCAAACCAAAGAAGTCCAGCAACTAGAAAACCCAACTGGCCAAAACTGAAAACCCACCAAAACATGAAAACTACTACCACCACCGCACTAAAATCCACAGATCCACCACCATCACCACAACCGCTAGATCTGCCATCGCCAACCACCACACAAAACACCACTTCGCGCACGTCGGGCATAGATCTGCTTCGCAACTGCTTCTGCGGTCGCCGACGATTCGTTCCTAAAATGAATAGAGGGTGGGTAATGGAAAGGGATTCTTCAGATTAAGAGGATCGTGAGAATCTGATCCCACAAAACGACAGGAGAAATGACGGAATAAAATCCCCAAATCATTCACCCGTTGCAGCAGAAAGAAAATGGAGAAGAAGAAGCTGTGCTGCTGCCGTTGCAAGGCACCGTTGCCGATCGTGTGCAGCGGTGCTGCTACCGTTGGACGCGGAGCCGGAGGAACCTTTGTGGGAGAAATGTAAAGAGAGAGGCGACGGGAAGACTGGTGGATTCGAAATGGAGAGAGAGAGGGGGAGGGAGGAGAGTGGGTAATTAGGGTTTGTGAAATGGTGTATTGGATAATATATATTTAATAAATATATTAATATAAAAAAAATTCTGATTTTTGAAATATCAAACTTTCAATCTGATTTTGGAAATGTGAATACATAAACTATGATTTTGTGTAATTACCACAAAAAAAAAAGGGAACAATACATAGTTCCTATTTTTAAAGTTCACATTTCATAAATAACAAACTTCTTAAAATATTTCAAGAATTAGGTGCTAAATAAATTTATTAAATATTAAATTATAATATAATATATATTAATTATTTACACTACCCCATGACACCTCACCCACCCCATCTCCTCACTACACCACCTCCCTCCATTTCCGGCATCGGTTCGGCTACTGTTCCGGCGACTTCTCCGGCGATCACTCCGGCGACCATTCCGGCGATTTCAAAATTTTCAGAAAATTGAAAATCAAACCCCCCAACCAATGGATTGGTCACAATCGGGCACAAACGGTCACAATCGGTCCTAACGAGTCACAATCAATCGGCCACAAACGGTCACAAACAGTCACAATGAACTATCCGGTAGTCAAATCGCGATCTGGATCAGAAAAGTTCGCGATCACTCCTGCGGCCTCTCCGGCGATCACTCTGGTGGCCTCTCCGGCGACTGTTCTGACTGCTCCAATTTCCCAAAAAAAAATCCAGAATTTCAAGTCATAATTGGTCACAATTGGTCACAACGAGTCACAATTAAACGGTCACAATCGGCCACAAACGGTCACAATTAGGTCACAACCGGTCACAAACGGTCACAACCCCCATCCCATGCGCATCCCACTTACAACCAACGCACCACCGCCATGACCACCACTATCATCACCAACCCTCACCGCCAATGCCACCGCCAACAACTCCACCTACACCATCAACAAAAATCAACCTAAATCCCCAACACCGCCAAAATATGAAAACCAGCGCTACCACTCCAACAACACCGTTCGGAAGAAACCCCCACAAATCTGCAACAATAGCAAAAATCAGACAAGCAACCACCACAACCATCAGATAAAACAAACTCGAAAACAAAAAAAAGGGAACTAGTAGCAACCACAAAAATACAAACTGAAAAACGCAAATAAAATGACCATTGGACCCACTGCCAAATCCTCTTATTAGAACAGCTTACCGAGAGCAGCCAATTGGGAATTCTTAGGGTGAGAGTGGAGACGTTTTTGGGGTTGGTTGGGTTCAAATGAAGGTGGAGGCAGCAGCACTTATTTCTCTAGCGACGGGAAGATGCTGGTGAATCGACGCCGTTTGCAGCGTTGTTTTTCAGTGGAGTCGGCGATGGGTGGAGAGAGGGGAGTGGAGGCGGCGATGGGTGGAGAGACTGGAGACAGCGAGAGGGTAGAAATGGGGGAGACTTGGTGAGACTGTCGGTTTCTTCCTGGTTTGATTAGATTAATTATATAAAAAAAAAGTTTTTTAATTTTTAATTAAAATCTGATTTTTGAAATGTTAAACTTGTGACCTTATTTGTGAAATTGAATATTTAAAGGGGAAATACATGGAAATGACACAAATTCAAGGTCATATTTCCAAAATAACCCATTTCACTATTCAACCATATAAACTACCTAAAATACCCTTAGTATAAAAAGTTTCAAAACAAATCATTTTAATCCTTAAAACTTTAATTCTAATTTTGGATTTGACAAATTGTTTGCCCCTTGCAATAAAAAATTAACTTTTCTTCACCATCAACTCTTTCCACCTATCTTGAGCCAAAAAATTTGATATTGATTAATAATTTTATTTTTGAATTAATTGTATTTTTGCATTTTTAGGATCCCACAAAAATTGGTATCAGAGCCCTATATTCTGAGAATTTAAAGCCATATGATAATGGAAGATAATAAAGAAATTTGCGTAGGATGGTACGTTAACAATTCTACTGAATATTTAGATACTGATAGTTATATTCAACATCTTGTTAATAAATCGAGAAATCTAATTGGAAAAATAAAAGACTCGGATAGCCTTAAAATAAAGAAAAATTTGAAAAGAAAATCACTTTTCTTTTAATAGATTTTGATGAGGTTCTAGATGAAAACATAGGATATCTTGTTAAAATACCTATTCTCATTGAAATGAAAACTTTAAGAAAAATTCAAAAAGTTCTTAATAATGAAATTAGGAGAATTGAAGAATCAGAGCCATAGAAATCATGGAAATTGAAAAATCAGAGAATTTAGAGACTGAAGTATATGAAGGAATAGAAGGATACGCTTTAAAAGGAAGATTTGATTGGGAAAAATTTAGAAAAATTAATAAAGCAGAATTAAGTCTAAAACCACCAGAAGAAAATAGATTATTTAATATTTTAGGATCAACCTTTAGAAGAAATAAGTTAGTTATTAATGAATATCATGAAATAGAAAAAAGCCATAGATATTAAACATACACAAGAAAAAATAAAATTAAATCTAATAACAAAAAGAAATATTAATGAATTTTTAGGAAAATTAAAACAAGAAAAAAGAAATAAAATATCTTATGTCTACCTTATTGGAATACAAATAATAATAAAATCATGTTTTAAAGAAGGAATTAATAGCCCTATAATACTTAATCTATAAGATGAAAGATGTATAACTGCAGAAAATGGAAATTTAGGAATAGTGAAAGGAAATTTAACCTATAAAAAATTAAAATTTACTTGTTATCCAAGATATTGTGTACATATAAATGATAAAAATTTAGATGATTGTCTTAATTTACATTTTAAGATGACTAATAAAATACTAAAAGATGATAATAAAGTTTTTACTATATTATATCAAGGATTATATTGTTACACAAATAGTAATTATGGAAATATATATAAAGAAAAGCCTTTTATAGAAATTGATGAAGAATTTAGGGATATAGGAGAAGCGATTTTACCTAGAGAACAAGATATAGAGGAAATAGAAAATTTTGAGATAGGACATGATGATGCTATAAGTATTGATCAACCTATAATACCAAAACAAATAACATATAAAGAAAATAAGATAATTATTGGAGATAATACAGTAAGACCTAGTATTTCAAAAATAATACAAAATAAAAATAATAGTGTTTATGGAATCAAAGGAAAGTTTTTTAATGGAAATAAATGGATAAATGAAATTAAAATACTTGTTGATACTGGAGCAAGTCAGAATCATATTTGCTCTCTTATTGATGAAGGAATTAAAAAGAAAAAATTAGAACCTTATAGTTATAGAGACTTCGAAGGAAAAATAAATTATTGTGATATCATAGGACAAGTTCAAATTAAATTAGGAAATTTATTATTAAGCATAAAATGCTATATTGATAATAATATGAATTTTGATGAACATCCAATATTATTAGGAAATTCATTTTTAAATAGTCTTGATAATTATAAAATAGACAAGGAAGGAATTCTTATTATACATCAAGGAATAACTACATATTGCCTTAAAGAAAAATGAGTAGAGAAATAAAATTCACAATAAGTGTATATATACAAATAACTGTATTTGAATCAAAAATAATTACTTGTGCTCTAATTGATACAGGAGCTGAAATAACTGTCTTTAAAGAATTTTTATTACCAAAATGGATTGAAAATAAACAATAATTAACACTACAAGGAATAACTGGAGTAAGAGAATCTTTAAAATATAAAAATGAAAATATAGAAGTTATAATAGGATCTAAAATAGTAACCATAAGAAACGTTTACCAATATAATATAAATGATTGTGATATTATTCTAGGAAATGACTTTCTTCAACAGTTTAGTCAATATAGTCAAAATATGTATACAATTCAACTAAAAACCCCATGTGGACATTTACTAAAAATTGCTAGAGAATTTAAATCATTCAGAGTTCAGCCAGTTCAGCGTGGTGAAAAAATAGAATTTATACCAAAATTACTCAATTATTCAATCAAATAAAAGATCTTTTAGCAAAAAATTATAATGAAAACCCACTTGAAAAATGGGAAAAATCAAAAATAATAGCTAAAATAGAACTATTAGAACCAACAATCATCATTAGAATCAAGCCTATGCTCTATAATCAAGAAGATAAAGAAGAATTTCAAATACAAATTCAAGAACTTCTTAGAGCTTGTGTGGGAGGGATTAAAATCAGATTAAAATTGAAAATATAGCCGTTATTGTTGACTTTTATTAGACGAGTGGGGTCCAATAACGGCCATATTTTCAATTTTAATTGGCTTTTAATCCCTCCCGAACGGGGCCTTCATAAAAAACTTATAAGAAGAAGTAATAGCTCTCATTGTAGTCCAGCTTTTATGGTTAGAAATCATTCAGAGATAAAAAGAGGAAAATTTAGGATGGTTGTAAATTATAAAGAATTTAATAAAAACACTAAATTTGATGGATATTATTTACCAAATAAAGAAGTATTAATAAATATAGCTAAGAATAAAAAATATTACTCAAAATTTGATTGTAAATCTAGATTTTGGCAAATTAAACTAGAAGAAAATAGTATACCATTAACAGTATTTAGTACTCCTCAAGGACATTATGAATGGTTAGTTATGTCATTTGGATTAAAAAATGCACCACAAATTTATCAAAGAAGAATGGATGAAGTCTTTAGAACTTATAATTTTCTTATTGTTTATGTTGGTGATATACTTGTTTGTTCAGAAATATATGAAGATCATCTTAAACATTTTAGAAGTTTTGCTACACTTTGCTCAAAAGAAGGTATAATACTTAGTTAGAAAAAGGCAGAAATAGCAAAAAATGAAATTGAATTTTGAGGAATGATAATAAATAGTAAAGGAATAAAATTATAACCTCATATTTCTGAGAAGATAATTTTATTTCCCGATAAACTTGAAAATAAGCAACAAATTCAAAAGTTTTTAGGTTGTCTTAATTACGCTGAAGGATTTATAGAAAAACTTGCAGAAAAAAGAAATAAACTTCAGAAACTATTAAGAAAATCAAATAAATTAGGTTGGAATGAAGAACATACTCTTTGTGTTAAAAATTTAAAAGAAAATTGTAAAAATTTACCTAAACTTAGACTTCCTGATGAAAAAGATAAATTAATAGTTCAAACTGATGCTTCAGATTTATATTGGAGTGCTTTATTAAAAACTGATTTTTGCAGGCATACTAGTGGAACATTTAATAATGTTGAAGTAAATTATTCAACCAATGAAAAAGAATTATTGGCAGTTGTTAAAGGAATAAACAAATTTAAAATGTTTTTGTTACCCAAGGAATTTATTGTTCAAACTGATAATACTCAACTTAACGGACTAGTAAATAATAAATTACCAAATTCACCTCAACATAGAAGATTACACAGATGGCAAGTGTTATTATCTTTTTATAATTTTAAATTTGAATATATAAAAGGAAAAGATAACTTATTTGCTGATTTCTTGAGCAGGAATCATGATTTTGGACAAGATTGAAGCATTTATCAGGGAATTACAAAATCGTCTAACAGATTTTAATGCAAATTATCTTGCTATTCAAGAAGATCATCTTGATATTCGACAAACTTTGTGCGATCTATCAAACAAAGTTATTGAGAATGGAAAAAAGATTGATAAATTAAATGATAATAAAGAAAAAATAGCTGAAAAATTGACAGAATGTTTGGACTTTTTTGTAAGTTGCAGCCAGGAGTATCCTCCTTTGGAAAAAGGTGAATACAGTCAAAAGGCGAGTCATATCCCATTTCGGGAGATTAATACATCCACTTCAAGTGGATATTTGAAATCTAAGAGAAATAACCCTCTTACCTTGCAAGAGGAAAATGTCATAACAAAGGGTCCACAACAATTACCCGTCAGTATTGACAAATTGTTGGAAAAATTTACAAGTGGAAAAGGAGCCACTGAGTCCAGTACTCAAACATCCTTATTAAAAGGCCCATTGGAACAGTCTACTGTTATTAGTAAATTCCAAGAAAATAAAAAAGTACCGATTGGTGACCTCAAATCACCAAAGGGAATAATCACAACTTATCATGTTCGAACTAATCTACATCCTATGGAGAAGGAGTATTATGAATTTTCTGAATGGGTATATAATTTCAGAGGATGAAGTTCTCTATATTTGACAGCCCTTCCAACGGCGATTTATCCAAGGATCAGTGTAGTTCAAGGAACAGATCCTAATATTGTTCGAAAATTGGCAGCATTTGAATTTTTAGATCGACTCTTCCCAGGAATAGATCTAAAAGAAATTGAACAGTTTGACAAAGAATTTGTTACTTGTGTTAAAAAATTCAGTGATAAACAACCAGTTGAACTAAGGTTTTACACAATTAGTCCTGAATATAAAGAACCAGAATGGTATGGAGAACATCATCTTGTCACTATTCGGAAAAATAATGGAAATCCACTCAAGGAGATTCAAATTTTTAAAGAATTACCCACTATTAATAAGATATGGATGATTTATAGAAGAGCTCTTGAAATAAAGTCAGTCTGCTCAACGATGCAGTTCTTTTATGGAGAAAGATACATGGTATATGGGATGAGCAACAATTGGATTCTCATATGTAGAGGAGATAAAGAATCAAAAATTCTTAAAGAAAAAATTTGTGAAATAATCAACGATCAATTCCTCGGGAGTGAGGAATGCATTAAAGAAGCCTGCCGACTTATGGGACACGTCTACAAGTAAAGGACGATCAAGAAAAACGTGACTGACAGCACCATGTGAACTTTGAAGATAGGAAGACAGCTGTCAAGCTGGAATCAAAAAATTGCCGACATTGGAATAAAGACAACCGACAAGCACTTTAAATATTTTCAACCACATTTGAAATTATTGTACTTTTTACTTTTGTGATGTAAAAATCTGATTGGCCAGAAGCTTCTCGGTGAAGCGCGAGCCTTCTATAAAATAGAGACTCTACTGAAGGGGAAAATCATCGAAAATTAGCCATCTGAAATCTTATCCTGAACTATCATTTCAAACTTCCAAAAAATGATCTTTGCAATCCTTCTCGTTAGAGAGTAGAAACCACTCTTCGGAGTATCAATCTTTGTAAAAATCTTTGTATAATAGCTTTCAAGCTATCTTCAGATCAATAAAATTTTTGAGTTTGAAATAAATCTTTTATTACGCTTTGAGTGTTGTTCTACACAGTGAGTCTGTTTGAGAGTTTTGAGTGCCTTTGTGTCCATTTTGCTGTGATGCTGTCGGACTTTGGCCAACTCTTGTGACGAAGGTGACCAGGAACATATAACATTCTTGCTATTTGGCGAAGCGTGGTAAGGCCCTTATTTTAAGCTACAAGAAAATTTATTGTCTGAAAATTTGCATGAAAATTATTATATAAGAATTTTTATAAGATTGTTTATTTTGAAGAACTTTTATCATGGAAAGTTACGAGTTTTATTATAGAACTGTACTTTTTAGATACACTAATAGTATTAATTATAGTCACATGATAGAAATTCCATAAACTTATGATAGTTATATTAGATGAATAAATTTCATAAAAAGAGATGTTAGATATTATGAAAAATGTCTTACAATTGTATCATTTGGATTAAAAGAAAGATTGCCTAAAGAAATAATAAAAATGATTATATTTTTCTGGTTAGATAGTGAAAATAGTGAAAGAACTTTTGAAACTATAGAAAAACATGTAAGATATAATGAAGTTTCTGAATTATATGATTTTGATCTTAGTTTTGACAATATAGAATAAGAATATGCCTGAAATAACTAGAAAATTTTGTGATAATAAAATAAAAATTTTAGAAGAACAAATAATAACTGATAATAATCGTAGAGAAATAGAAAAATAAATTTCTAATTAGAATAAAATTAAAAGAGAATTATTAAGGAATGAAATTACAAGAAAATTAAGAAGAGAAGAACAATTTAGAAGAGAAATAAGACAAATGATAAATAATATAATAATTAATTTCTTAAACTTATCAGATTAATATGAGTTTACCAACAAAAATAAGATTTGATAAACAAGAAATAGAAAATATTAGATTACCAATAGGAAGCTATCAAACTAAAAAATGGAATACAACTCTATTTCAACCTTTAAGCTCATGGAGAAATACAGATGAATTGTTAAATATGACTACAAACTGGACTAATGCATTTTTATGGCAACAATTAGGACAATTAAAATTTAAAGATATAGAAGCTATAGACGAGATAAATAATATAGATCCAAAAGATGAAATAGTTAAAGAAAGATTAGAAGTTTTAAGTAAAAATATGTCTAAACAATTTAATAAAATAAAAAAACAAATTAATAATTTAGAAATACTTGATAAAGCTAAACTTGAAGAAATTCAAAATCAAATATCAAAAATTGCACAGAAAAATAGTATTAATAAAATAGCAACTTTAGAAGAAAAGATAAATATTATTAATTATAAACTTGATATTCTATTAAATAAATTAGGATTTGAAATTGAAAAACCATCTTATAAAAAACCTAAAGTATGAGTATGAATAATAAAATCAATTTAATTGAAAAAAGTATAAAATCAATTGATGAAAAAATAACTAGAATTGAAATAGACTACGAAAAAGAAAAAGAAAAACTATAAAATAACTTTTTAAGAATAGAAAATCTTTTAAATAGAATAATAGAAAATCTAAATAAAGAAAAACCGTTTAAACCAGATTATGCAAAAGAACTTAAAGAAGTTAGAAATAAAATTGAAAAATATGAAGAATTAATAAAATTTAATGGAGGATTAAAAGAAGATATAGAAAGATTATTGATTGATCTTAGAAAGTAAGAAGAAAATCTTATAGAAAAAGAAGAAGAAAAATTAGTTATACAAGAATAATGAACGAAGATTTAAAAATTTGTGAAGAAATAACTAAAAATCATATGGTCGGAAAAATGAGAGGACCACGAGCAGTTAAACAAGAAGAATATGGAGAAACTTGCAAAACTAGATATGAAGCAGAAATAGACCCTAGAAGATATGTTAATACAAAAGTAGATTTTAAAACTATCAAAAAAAGAATGTATAGAGACCAATTTAAACCAGTACTAAGAGAATCAAACCCAATGAAAATTGTAGGATCATATTTAAATTTAGATTGTGAATTAGATGTTAGAAGAGCTATAAATGAATGGAGTACTAATATGATAGCACACTTTAATTATAATCGCGATGTCTGAGATAATAAAAATAGAACTGAATATTTATTAGCAACATTTAAAGGAAATGTTTTTAATTGGTATAAAGGATTAGAAGAAACAACAAAAGGCATTTGGAAAGATAGTATTGAAGCAGGATTTGGAATTAGTATAATAGAAGGAATAAATAGAGTCGCTACAATAATTTATAAAGAATTTGCAGGAGAAGACTGGGTAAATGAAAGTACTAAAGGGAGATTAGAAGAAATAGAAGATGCTAAAAACAGAATGGAACATTTACAAATTTGTAATATGTATTACCTCAATGAATATTGTTGTGAATATAGTAAATATTATTATATGATGTTTGGAAGTGGAGCTGATAATAATTATTATAAGGAAGTTTTTATTAGAAAATTACCACCACCATGGAATAATTATTTTCAAAATAAGATTAAAGAAAAACAATTAGAAAGAAATGAAGAAGGATATACATTAAAATTTATTATAAGAACTATAAAAGATGAAATAAGTACTATGTGTACTATCAAATGATTTATAAGCAATCAGGATTTATACAAGATATGATTTGTTGTAGAGATACCGAAATATCAGGAAATTGGGGATGTTATGATTATAAAAGAAAAAGAAAAATAAGACCCAAGAAATATAAAAAATATAATAAGTTTAAAAAGAAATATTTTAAACCTAAAAGAAAATATTTTAGAAGAAAATATAAACCTTTTAATAAAAAACCATTAGATAAAAAACGATGTAAATGTTGGAATTGCAATGAAGAAGGACATATAAGCACTGAATGTCCAAAAAAGAAAGTAAGAATATTAATTACGGACTTTGAACAAATTAGAGATGAATGTGAAGAAGTTGATATTGAAGAAATAGAAATGAATGAAGAAATATTTGAAGAAAAATTAGATTTAGAGGAAACGTATAGTGATGACGAATAAAAAGTTTAAGGGCTTATTTTGCAAATAAATGCCCCATTTCATTAAGGGTAAAAGTGACTTTTTAACAAAATGCTTAAAAAATTACTATTCATAAGTCATTTTGAAAAATCCTCGTATTTAAATGCAGGTGTGAGGGTAATTTTCTAAAAAAAAAAAGAAACATTAGGCCCAATTGTCCAAAGGCCTGCTGGCTGCTGCAAAGGACTGTTCTGTAGGTATGTATTGCCCCAAATCCTAATTGAATTCCGCCGATGAAAATGGCAATTGCAAACTGCAAAGCAAACCCTAAATCCTAATACCCTCTCTCATATTTCCCTCCCACAGCCATCGCCACAGCCAACTGTGGGTGAGCCTTCGCCACTACCTATTGCCTAAATTGGTAAATACTCATATAAATTCTTCTTTTCATATTGTATTTTATAGTTTTTGATGAAATTGAGTCGATGTTTTGGTCCTTGTTAGATTGCATAATCCAGAAGAGAAAAGAGTAAAGGAATGGGGAAATTAGGGAAGAAAGCAAGGAAGTTTGCAAAGAAGAATCTTCAGTCTGTATTGAAAAGGAAGCGAAAAACGAAGGCTTTATTCAAAAAGAAATTCTCAAGTATTAATTCTCACTCTCTCTTTCTGCTTCTATGTGTGTTTTCCTGTGCATATTCTCATTTCATGCATCTTCTGTTATATTTGTGTTCATGATATTCACAGTTGGTGCTTTTATATGTTAGTGTTGAAAAAAAAAGTTGAATTTAGAACTCTCGTGCAAGGAAATGTATTAGCTTTAATTTCTGTTTTCCATCCTGAAGAGTGCACCAAGAGGGGATTAGATCTTTATTTATTTATTTTATCTCTCATTTTTTGCTGCAACAATTTCTGTACGCTAGCTTATAAATTTACAATAGGTTGGATGTTAGGTGCGAAGTAACTAAGTGTCATTTTTCTGAAATATGATTTGATTTCGTTTTGATATAGATATAAGAAACAAGAAAAGGCGTCTTTTTGACAAGATATTCTATTTAGACTATGGGTTTGAGCCCTATTTTTTGGGGGAATAGATTTTGTAATAGCGATTCTTCAGAGAACGTGTGATTAAAAGGCAAGGAAGAGTTTTAGGTTTACTTGTAATATTATTTTATTAGAAGAATGTGTGGTTGAAAATGATTTTGGGGGAAATGAGTTTTTAAAAAATGGGGCTCAAATAGAGGCTATATTAGGTTGCTGTATGTACTAAATATGAATAAATGGAAGTGGAGAAATCTGGGAGATTGGCAATGTGTTTTCTTTATGTTTTCGTGTTACTTTAGTAGTTGATTCTAAGTTATTTTCTTCATAAAAATGCAACTCTTTATCAATCTTTATGATCTTGTGCTTTTTTTGTTGTTGCAGAAGATGAGCAGAATGATGTTGAGGAACAAGAGGATAATGCTTCAGGGCTTTCTAATGGAAGGTAAAAAAGGTTAATTTTATGTATCTGTCTCATGCTATAAACTTTCATGACCATTTACTTTTTTGTTTTATCACTCCTAAATGTATATAGGCAGTACTGTAGAAGCTACAATGTTAATGATCAACATTAAGAAATTAGTATATTTAGGAATCACCGAAAATACCACCTCTATGATATATAAGTGCTTGCAGTCATTTTTGGTCCTTATATTGTTTATTTTGTTTAAATTTTAACTTCATAGCTTAAATGATGGTCACTTTGATGTTTAGTGATAGAGATCTCTAAAAAGCCCCTGGCATTAAATTATTCTAATGCTGTAGCATTTTATTTTTTATTCCTTCATCTGATCAGCCATATTTACATTATCTGATTGATTGATATACTTAAAGAAATTGCTGAAGTTCTATAATATTTAAAAAATACACAAGGATTGTGTAATAGCTGGTATGATGTGGATCTTAACCATATCAATGTTTTTGTCAGAATCATGGTCATAGATAACGATGAAGATGCTTCTATTGATGCTGTCTTTGCTGAGGATGACAAGGATGAGGGTGAAGATGGTTCAGATAGTGATGGTTACCTTTCAGAGGTTTTAGACTTTATCATGCTTGACTTACATTGAATTGGCAACTCCAGTTTCTATTTATTAATAATTCATTATGTATGTATTGGTATAAAATTTGGTCTCCATTCAGAAAGTTTATATATCATTTATAAATTGATTGCCAAACGGAGGCTTTCTTTGCTGTTTTGTAATTGATTGTGTAATTTATTAATCAGGACTCAAGTTCTCCATTTGTTGCAATAAATGAGACTCAGAATATTATAGAAGGTCAGGTTTCATTCTCGAATAAAATTTTATAACCCGACAGTTTCCATTTGCCATACTTTCTTTTAGCATCCTATCAATTTGTTTAATATGACAATCAGCATACTTACTGGATATGTTATTGTACATGCAGAAGAAAATGCCAGTAGTACCTATGTGGCACTGAATAAGAATATTCATGCAGATCTGGTCATGAAAAAGAAAAAATTGGATAGGCTAAAGAAGGTCATTTTCTCCTTTCTAATACATTTCACACACAATAAAAATATGCTCATTTGCTTCTCTCTGTTAGTTGTATTTTTCTCCATTTGACCTAGATGACAATTATCTGTTTCTTATGCCAGCTAGTTTTTATCCAATATGCATGTACAAACATGTGATGGAATACATGAGATTAAGCCCCTATTTGTCTACCATTATTCTAAAAAATTATTTGCTACAATTAAGATTCTCCACCACACATTCACCCAATAAAATATTTTACAAACAAACCAATAAAGTTACTTTACTTTTCAACCACACATTCTCCAAAAAATACTATTCATTACTCTATTTTTCTCCGAATAATGGGAGACAAACACACCCTAAATGTAAACATTAACATACAAGTATCTTCACCCTCTTCTGCAGAATTCAACAATCAATGAAAAGATGTATCTGCTTCTACGCGTAGTGAAAAGATGTGTTTTTGAACGAAACAATAGTTCTTTTATTCACTAGTAAGGACATCTTTAGATTGGGTATCACGGATCTTTCTTTATGAGACACTTATAATAGAGATAAATCTGTTGCTTTTGCTAAATCAATTTTATTTTTATTTATTTATTTATTTTTTTACATCATTAGGCCTGATTCTTGTCAAAAATGCTTGGATATAGTCAACGTGTATTTGTCTAAAGAATGGAAAAGATAAAAAATTGTATATAGGTGAATATTATTTCTTTTTAGTCATCCATAAAATGTAATCCTATTTTCTTTTTAACAGATTTAATGAAGATGTTTGCTTTATTTTTTCTGTATTCACCCTATTCTATACACTGGGCTTTAGCCAATGTGCATCTCTTCACAGGTTTGTTAGAACAAGCCGGCAGGCATTGACTTATTTGGCTCACTCATTTGAACTTGACATTGTGTTGGTTTAAATAGACCTGTGTGAACTTCTCGATTATTTATGGGTTCTGTAGCTTTGCTTTGCGAAGCTATAGTACATAAGGTTTTCTATTGCGGGTTTACACATTCTCTTATCATAATGATAATGAGTTCTCTTTGAAATTGTGCTGTTGGCTATCTGCTAAATGGACATAGAACTAAAGATCGTAAATCTTAGCCTAGAGTGTGAATATAACATCGTTAGATTAAAAATATTATCAAGACGGGAACTTCAGCAATTTTATGAATCTAGACAGATTGAAAATATTTCAGTGTCAAGATCAGTTTAATATTCTGAAGCTGCATGTAATTGTAAGCTGGATTTTATAACCTTTACTTGTTATTTCATTAATTTTTGTGGGCAATTAATCAAATAGGCATGTGTGGTGGGGGCTTATAAGTAAATTACAAAACAGAGAGAGAAAAAGTATGTCCTTTGCGTTATTTGTTACCTGTGTTTAATTGGTTGTGGCTTATTGTCTTTTCTTTCCCCCTATTTAAAACCCCCAGGCATATGTATAAATATCACGAGAGCTGATGGATTATCTTTTTTGTATTTCAACTTCCTTTCTCCTTTTTTTAATCACTTTTGCCAGAACTTTCTCAAATTCATTTATGATTATTTTCTTAAAGCAACTTCATATGAAAATTCCAGGATCCAGAATTCAGCAAGTTCCTAGAAAGCTACTACGAATCAATTCAAATTATGGAGACGGTAAGATATTTATTTATTTAGTCATTTTTTTCTGAGAAGCGATTTTTCTTCATGATTTTTTTGTTGGAAGAGATGTGATGTGTATCCGGATATTTCATATGTATGGGCAGATGATAATTAGAAATGTATCTGAAAGGCTCCAATTTGACTCCCTCTATGTTCTGTATATTTAAATTTACAGATGTTTTTCACGTGAATATTTTTTTGCAAGTTTCTACATGGGTGAGAGCAGTCTGTATGGCAAGATCTTCGCAGATCGAGATATCAATATCAAAAGCCTGAGGAAGGAAAACTGTCCAAGCTTGTTCATAAGTTTGAACTAGCGAGATAGGCTCAAAAATTGGAAAAAAGAAATCTCATTCATCACTTAAAATAAGAGAGCTTTTACTCCACCCAGGGGTTCATTTCAAAAATTATGAACGCAAAAGTTAGGAATTGATAGTCGTTGTCTAGACATACGAGTCACAGCCTGTTGGCTAGGAAGAGGAGACTTTGATCAGACAGATTAATAATATCCTGCAGCTATATATTAAGAAAAATAAATAACCCACAGGCTCAAGTTCAAAATTTTCTTCACATATAAATCTTAATCAATTTTAGACGCACTTTGATTTTACAAATGTAATGTGTGGTCTTTTAGTGAGAACGTATTGTAGATGCATGTGCATTGTGGAATTAACACATACATGGATTACGCATCTATAATTTTTGCAAATTTTGTGCTGTCTTTCCATATGTTTAGCAATAAGTGGTCTCCTGAGCGTGATATGAACCAAATTTTTTGTAATAAAGTAATGCTCAAGTTGCTGGACGGTTTCAGTCCTTTTATATTGAAGATAAAGTAATGCTCAAGTTGCTGGACAGTTTCAGTCCTTTTATTTTGAAGATGATGTATTTGGGTAACCTATCAGCAAGGCCCATATTTTGCTATTGTATTTTCATCTGCAAGCAACTATTTTGATCTTAATGTATTCTCAATTCCTGTTTCACAGTACTCTGATGAAGATGATAGAAGGGATCCTGGGCAACAAGATGAAAATGACCCTTCCAAATCTGAGGAAAAACCCTTGACGGGTTCTATCATCCGTTCTTGGTGTAAGCTGTTCACAGAAGAGCATAACCGGTCTGCTCTCATTAGTCTGTTAAATGCTTATCGTGCAGCATGTCACTTTGGAGCAGAAACGATTGGTTACAGATTTCAGAACAGTGGGAGTTTTTGCAATATATTGATGTTCATGCTCTCTAATGCGGATGACATATTTCGAAGGCTATTCCAAATTTCGTCCTTGAATTGCAGGAAAGAGGGCATACTGGAATTGAAGAATTCTTCAAAGTGGAATGATTTAAAACCACTTGTCAAATGTTACCTAAGAAGTACGCTATTTTTGTTGAATCAGGTCACTGACTCAGAAATTTTGGCCTTCACAATGACCCGACTCAGGGCTTCTCTTCTATTCCTTGCTGCTTTTCCATCACTACTAAACCGGCTCATCAAGGTATCTAAACTGACCTTTTGTTATACTTTATGTTCCTCTGGTTAATTTGATTTCTTCACTTCTATATTTTTGGAAAAGCTTTTTCTTGGTATAGCATCATTGAAGACCCCGTAACCAGTTTTACCCATCCCTCAATTCTCAAGTTTTGAATCCGGTTTGCTCAAATTGAATTGTGGGTCGTCCAGCACTCAAACAGGATAAAGATGTCTGGTTGCGCAATCCTCTCCTCATCTTTCTTAGTTTTCTGATCCACAAGGACCACAAAAGATAGTTCCTCCTATTGCCAACTACATTCTGCCCCATTTGACTGTTCCCATTGTCGGGTTCCTACAGCCCCAATTTCGCCGTGTCATCACTCACCCCCAGTAGCTCTTTGTTTTTACCATGATGACCCACGGAATACTTATCTTCGTACTTGAAAAACAAATGCTTCTTGCTTTAAGTCAATTGAAGGAGCCAGTTGATTTGGGTGGTGAATTGAAATCCGGACAATTTGGGATCCATTTTGGGGATTGAAATAGTTCAGTTGCTGAGTTCAGGTTATATCCAGAGATTGGACCTTCGTGGCAAAAATGACCTGGTCCTTCTTTGGCCTGTTTAGGAAAAGTTTTGCTCCTTAGCCTGCCAATACATTTCCTTGTTATGGCCCATTTCACATCACTCTTCTCCCTGATTTGCCATCCTGCTGCTGCCGAGGAGGTGAAATCGAAATGTTATGTGATGTCCTTTCACCTCGGTGGTTTCATACAATAATTGTCGGCGATGGCCTATTTTGGTGGGCGAAATTGACTTACCAAAATTTCCTTCAGTTTGCTCCAATTTCGTATGCGTCGGTGTTGGTCCGCCCACAGAAACTAGGTGAGGGCCTCTCCATTGAAGCTTACCTCTGTTGCCTCTAATTTCTATGGTTCAGGGGTGCAATTCAGATAAAAAATATTGCTCTGCCATGGAGACCCACTGATCAGTATTTTCTCTATGGAATTTCCTCTACGAAGTTTTCCAAAATGGTTCTATCCATGGATGACTGAATCTTTCCAGCATTAATCTCTTCAAATCTATCCCAGTTTGCACAGATTGGCACTGATCTACCTATTGAAACCATTCCTATGCATCACCATGAAACAAGCTGTAGCGACTTCCACTTGGATTCGTTGAAAAAATCTTCTCCACCTAGACAGCCACCACTGCTGAATGTCGATATTTGGAGTCGGTCTTGCAAATCCAACCCAATTGCTCGGTCTCTCCGTTCTGGTTGCAGTATCATCTGCTCAAATTGATTTAATATTGAGCCCCATCTTTCCTCCAATACTTTGCTGAAATCTGTTTCCATTTGCACCTTTTGAAACTTTTCGAAGTAATTTTATTTTTCTGTTCAAAATTTTGAAGTAGTAGAAAATATTTCGTTTGAAATTTTCCAATTTTTATTTTTTTTCCGAGTTCCTCGAATCAATGCTGTGATACCAAATGATAGGTACCAACACAGATTATGAAGCAAATGAACAAATTGTATTGCTAAGTGAAGATGAATTACAAAGTTTTATTGAACTTCCTAGAGGTTCAACTCTCTCCCCACCCTAATTTCTCATTTTGTGAATATCCCAATTATTTTCCTAAATCCCCAAAATACCCCAATAACTTAACTATTAATCTGGAGTTCCATCAGATTATTCCTCTTATCAAAGTAACATTGCCCAAAAAAAAAAAAGGATTCAAAGACTGTCAGTTACATAATAGCTGAAGGAAATGGAAGCACATAGTGAACGATCTTCTTAATTATTAAAACTGTTGTTTGTCCACCCCTCAAACTTTTGCCGTATCTGGAGGTAGAAGGGAAATCCTGAGTTTTGTCAATCATTTGAATTAAGTCAAGCTTTTTGCATTTTTCTCTTTCAATATAGAAATAAGTTTGATGTAACGTAATTCTATAAAATTTCATGACTCATCTTAGAATCTGATTGAATTTATTCCTACTTGGAAAATGGAACACATCCAACTATTTGAATATTTGTTGGTGGATATTAGGCACTTCGATATTTATTGCATTTGGTTGACATTAAGAGCTTATTCTATAATAAAACATTGACTTGTTTTCAACAATTACCTTCTGCTTCTTGGTTCTCTTATTGGATTATGTTTTAAATATTCTCGATATTGTAAAAAACTCTTGTTGATTGTGATGGGAGATACGTGTCGACGTGGGGAGTAGATTATTTTCCTGCTGTATAATGAACATTCTGAGATTATGGAGTTGACAAAGCTGGGTTTAATATATAAAATTTGGGCAAGCTGTCCTTATTTATTTTGCCAATTTTGAACTTTATTCTTCAATATCAATCTTTCTGATGAACTTTTGAGATTTTGAACCAGGCTACTGTAAATTTATGGGCAACAGGTGCGGCAGTTCTATCATCAGCTGCCTTCCTTATCCTAAGGGATGTGGCTACAATGTTTGGTTCAAATTACTGGAACACCTGCTTATCAAAAATTTCTGTGGCCTATCTTGCTCGGAGTAGAGTATCAGAAATTGTGGATGCTAAACATTTACAGTTCCTTAGGGATTCCATAGTTGAGTTGTACTCCCTGGATGTGCAAAAATCATCTGCCAAGGTCCTTGCTTCAATAAGTCAACTTGCCAAGATATTGCAGTGGGCTTTGCAAACAAAGAAGAAGGTATAGAGTTGGTCTGATTTGAGTGCCTTTTGATTTCATGAGCATAATTAATATGCAAACTTACTTTATCACATGTTCGGGATATATGTGTATGGTGTTGCCCTTTGTATTGTTTATTTTTTCAAGTAACTGTAAGTATATTTATTTATTTGCTTATGTTGTGAGGCAGGAAGCTGTTAAAAAGTTATGCAGTTGGGAGTATGTAAACTGCATTGATCTGTGGGTGAGGTTCATATCAGCCAATATACATGATTATGACCTTCAGCCATTGATGTTTATGACCATTCAGATTATAAATGGTCTAGCTTACTTGTTTGCTGGTCCAAGATATTTCCCTCTAAGACTCAAGTGCATTCAGTGGCTTAGTTTTCTTTCCAGTTCTAGTGGATTTTTTATTCCGGTTGCTTCATTTGTGCTGGATATTTTGGAATACAAGGTGGTCAAGGAGGGTGGAAGATCACGGAATACCTTCAACACTATGTCAGTCCTGAAGGTCAGGGATACTAGCTTCCACTGTTATTTTGCCAGATGTGATTGCTTTCTTCGATGCTTTTAAATTTAGTGCACATCAGAACCTTCACTTACAATTAAACTATCATGTGCTGCAGTTGCCAAAATATTATCTAAAATCACGAAACTTCCAAGAAGAATGCCTTCTTTCAATCATTGAACAGCTTTCTCTGCACTTTGCTCAGTGGAGTTACCACATCTCTTTCCCTGAGCTAGCAGTTATTCCACTAATTTGTTTGAGAAAGTTTCATGACATTACCCTGGCTGAAAATCTGCGGCGTATGGTGAAGCGTTTTATCGATCAGGTACTAGTTATTTTTTGCTTTAGTTTGATGCAACAATCCACATTTTTGTCGAGTCATGTATGTCTCCAGAAAATAAAGTGCGGTGCAACTGATATAGTCAAAAATTATGCCAAGGGACCAAAAGAATAGCTATTTAAATCCTCAAAACTCTTAGCAAGGCTAACAAGGATTTAAATACCTCCTCAACTCGAAAAGCAATGAATTGAACCCCTTTTCCGAATAATTTTATTCTTCTCAAACAAGCAAAAAAGCTGAATATCCATTTGATGGTTTTAATTTCTCAAACGCAGGTTGTTAGTGGGTAACTTTTAAGCAAGTCAAACACAAGTTACTTATTTTGACCCCAACTGGGATGATACTGTCAAAGTATCTAATAAAATACTAAATAAGTTTGACAAGTAAAATACTTAAATACCGTTAACAATTTAACAAAATTCATGTCCTACCCTAACTCGAGTTATGCCGTACTAAAGATTATAAGATTAATTATAAAAAACTTTCTTAGTCATATAGCATTCTCCATATGCTTGCTAATAATATTAACAAGTTTGCAACTTTATTTATGAAATGACTACTTATAAAAGAAAAAGTGATATTATTTAAGCTAGACCATAGTATCTCATAATCTTCTACCGATTTTAAATCTCTCATGTTTTGAAAAATGAAGAACTATTTTCTTGCTTATCTCATATATTTTAAAGCTCAAAGAATTGTTTCCTTTCATGCAATCGAACATGACAATCATGAGGATTGTTCTTCCGATGGTATTCTTCTGCATATCAATTTCTAGTTCAAAGTTACTCCCTGCCCCACAACGTTTGGTTCTCTTTTGGTCCTTGACTTGGTGTATTTTGCACACCACCATTCCGAGTTCCTTCTGTTGTATCTGCAGGTGGAGCAGAATGTGGACTATGTACAGAGAAAAAGAGATGATGTGCCTTTTTCCCCAAATGATTACCAATCTGTAGACTCGTTTCTTCAGGTTTGTACAATTTGAAATCAACTGCCTATAGTTCTGTGAATTAAAGAATGTAATTGATCTAATTTAAATTGATGGTTTGCATGCAGCTTGAAAAGTCCAGTCCCCAAGCACCATTTACTCAATATTGCAGAGGTGTCCTGGAAAAGGCATCTCAAAGGAGTTCGCGTACATGTGGAAAGATGAGGTAAGTTACTTCTTTCCTGGGTCTAGCTTGATACCTAGAAGAATATAACTGTCCTCCTATTTCTAAGGGGGGTAATTCCAAGTGGCTTGTACTGAAATTTGCTTCAGCAACCTCCTTTGATGGCGGTTCCCATTTGGACTTATATCATTCTTTTTAGCGTTTGGGGGTGGTAGTAGGGGGGTTTTCGAGCATGCACCATGTATAGAATGATGGCTGAGGAGGGCGAGAATAATAACTGATTTAAATGGTTTCATTTCTGATTTCTCTTTTGATTTTTGGTTTAGTTTGGGTACTAGTAATTGCTTGAACGAAATGTCAAGTATAGTTGGTAAACCTTGCTTGGTCCATCTGCTTCAACTAAACCCTGTGAATAGGTGTCTGTATTTGGCGAGTTAAATTGGGTTAGAAATGCGTGCATACCAGATCAAAGCAGTCCACCTTGGAGGTTTTAATCTTGTAAGGTTTGTTTGGCAAACAACTAACCTGTTGTCTTCAAGTTCTTCTTGGACAGTACTTTATTCTCTGAAAGCGCCCTGCCTCAAGATTCAAGAGCATTATCTTGCTTAGAGGATCTCTAAGATGCTCTTTAAACATAAGATGTTTTCTATTTTAAAGAGTCACCCTCAAAATTATGCTCTAAGAGACTCTTTAAATTAACATTATAAAATAGAGAGTAAGCTTGGTTCTCAAAATTCAGAGAGTCAAACCAACTCTTTGTAATTAAATGCATTTAAAGTATTTCAATTTTTAATGGAAAAAAATAATATAATAATTTGGATGGAAGCTAGTTAAAATAAAAGCTATGAAAAAATAATAAATAATTTTTTATAGTAGTAAAATTAAGTGTAAATATAAAGAGCACGGAGTACTTAACAATTTTCTCTTTAAATTTATAAATGCTCTCTAAGTTGTAAAATATGCTATTTAAAAATAATTTCTTGGAGATGCTCTTAGGGTAGGTTTCATCTTGGAGGCACCATGGGCTGCTAAGAAGTATCGACACGCTCGTCAACACTTTTTTTGAAAAAGTTCGAACACGATATGTCGTTATTAAAATACTATTTTTTTTTAATTTAATAGTCGAAAGTAATATTTTTTTCAACATATTGTATCATATATATAAATAATTAAATAAAAAATAGGAATTAAACTTGATATTTTCATACATGTTTCTTAAGTAATAAAAAACTTGATCCACATAAAAATCTAACTTCAGCTGTTAAGAGGATAAAACTGTAAAAGAAAGTCTATCAACTATATACTAGGAAAAGATAGTTTACAGAGCATTTAATGTTCTGGGCAATTGGTCCCAACAATTTGAATTAAGAATTATATTTCAATTGGTTTTATGTCGGCCGTCACTTTCTTCTTCTCTTCCTCACTTCATTTCTTCTTTTCTTCCTCACAGTCAGCTCTCTTCCAGCCATGTTTCTGTTTTCTTCTAGCCGTGTTTCTATTTTCTTCCAGCTGTCTTTTGCTTTTGCTTACTGTTTTCCTCCAGCCATCTGCATTTCTTCGTCTCTAACATGCCACAAGGGACATCTGACACGCGTCAACGACGTGTAGGAGACGTACCAGTGTCTGACACGATAAGTAGATGCTGGCAGCGTATCAGTGCTTCCCAGATGGGCTGTTTTACCCTGCTGCCTCCTAGAATAATTTTAATGCTTTTGGTTCCAAAATTTATTTGGAAAAAAGACTTAGCACATTCACATTGTGATTGTTTTATAAAATCATTAAGTTTTTCATATTCGGTCCAATTTTATGTCTCAACTTCCTTTTGTTCATTTGTTGTCTACCACGCCTCCTGCAACTCATCTATATGATCCTTAAATTTGTTTCCACTCATCTTCTAATACTTCCGGTTATTGAAGTTAAAATGTGCCTGTTTTAGTTTCGAGATTGAGAAGAATTTACCATAGCTCAAATTTTAAATAACTGGTCTATACTCTATGGGTGTGTTTGATGGATATTATTTTGGAAGAATGTATTTTGGAATAGTAGATTGATGGAGAATGTGTGGTTGAAAAAGAAGGAAAAGTTATTGATGTGATGGAAAATATTATTTTAATGAAAAATGTGTGGTTGAAAATGAGTAGAAGAATGAGAATGAAAATTTTAATGGGTACCAAACACACCCTATATATCATTCGTAAAACGTAACATTCATTTAATGTTTCTTGTTGGATCCATATATTTTTTCATCAAAAGCATTGATCTCCTAAAAAGAATCGATTTAGTCATAAAATTATCAGAGTTTAGAACAAAGCAAAAGTTTATTGTAGGTGATTATATAATATATGTATATTACTTGTCAACTTGTATAATTGCACTCTTCTATCAAAACATTCTTTTAGAAGTCTTGTCTGGATGAAAATGAGTGTCGTGAAAATGTAGTGTCAACGAGAGGATTCATGTGACCGATCCAGAATTTATTTGGAAAAAAAAACTTAGCACATTGTCATTGTTTTATAAACTCCGGCAATAACAATATGATAAAAAGAACATATTATTTGGAAAAAAAACTTAGCACATGGTCATGCGACTGATCCAAAATTTATTTGGAAAAAAACTTGGCACATTGTCATTATTTTATAAATTCCAGCAATACATTATATTAGAAAATGTACTGTCAACAAGAGGATTCATGTGACTGATCCAAAATTTATTTGGAAAAAAAACCTTAGCACATTGTCATTGTTTTAGTCGAGGTGCGCGCAAGCTGGTTCGGACATCCACGGTTATCAAAAAATAAAAAATAAACTCCAACAACAACAATATGATAAAAGGAACATATTATTTTGCAGAACCATCAAGTTTTTCATATTCGGTCCAATTTTATGTCTCGACCTCCTTTTGTTCATTTGTTGTCCACCATACCTCCTGCAAGTGATCTCTGATCTTTAAATTTGTTTCCACTCATCTTCTAATACTTCCAGTCATCAAAGTTAAAATGTGCCCGTTTTAGTTTCGAGATTGAGAAGAATTTACCATAGCTCAAATTTTAAATAACTGGTCTATATATCATTTGTAAAAAGTGACATTCAGCAGAATCATTTATCAATGTTTCTTGTTGGATCCATATATTTTTTCATCAAAAGCATTGATCTCCTAGAAAGAATCGATTTGGTCATAAAATTATCATAGTTTAGAACAAAGCAAAAGTTTATTGCAGGTGATTATATATATATATGTACATTACTGGTCAACTTTTATGATTGCACTCTTATATCAAAACATTCTTTTAGAAGTCTTATCTGGATGAAAATGAGTGTCTTGAACTTTTTTTATTGTTTCGGATGTATCTGATCGACCTTATTCTGTTAAATATTGCTGTAGCTTGCTGGAGCCGAGAAAATCAAAGAGGAACAAAGCAGAGCATAGAAAGGGAATTGCCGCTAAGGAAAATCACCCTGCGGATGAAAATGGAATTGTTGGTTCAAAGCGGAAAAGAAAAACTGTAAAAGTACAATAATTACACTTTTTTTTTTCGATAATGTTGTGGAAGCTGGAATTTCAAATCATTATCCTTTTTTTATTTTTTTGTCAAATCGTTGACAAAATTTTGGAACTCTAATGACTGGCCATGTAATTTTAAGTTGGGACATTTAAGTAGCATAGTTAGTTATTATGTGCTATCTTTTAGGAGTCGAAAGTAACAAGGATAAATCCTGAATTGTAGGAGTTCAAATTCTGCATTATTTGTTATCAGATTCTTATTAGTTAGATTATAACAGTTTTCCTGTTAAATCTTTAAATAGTTGTACTTCTCTTACATATGAAAAAACAGCTTTCTTCCTATCATGTTAAAATGGTATCAGAAAACCTTGATTTTTGGCGTTCCTATTAAATACTCTCCTTTAGTCATGTTTGGTATTTTGAAAGAAGGATGTCCAGTGCAAGTACACAACATAATCCTAAGGCTGCGCAGCAATTCAGTCATTTGGGAGTCCTTTGCAAATCACAGTACATAAACTGAATTGAAAAAAAATTCTTCTAGGGGCAAGGAAAAATCAGGATCTCTCTGGTACTGCAACGAGGCCTGAATAGGAGGACATCGCATTTCAGATATGGGAATCTGAAAATTTGTTGGTAATGGAATGGTTTCTTAATTTCATGGGGTCAGATATAAGCAAAATTCCTTTTATGGTTTTTCATCAACAGCTAAAGAAAGTGTTTGGGGATCTTTCTCAGATTATGCAATACCTGTTGCAGCCACAGAAAGAGCCCTAGCCATTGACGATTTTGATGAAGGCAATTGAGAGTTTCTGTTGATAGGCTCTGCATTTTTAAAACCAGTGGCCTCTCATTACGGAACACAGGGCTTTGGTATATGATGTTCTAGGTCAACTAAATGATAAGTTAGTTCTGAATTTCTGTTGTTATGTTGCCCTGCAAGGTAATCTTTTCATAGCTTAAATGTTATATTCACTTATACCCCATGTTCTGCTTAGCAGATGGTTCTTTGGTTTCGATTGCTGGTAAAGGCCAACTATTTTTTTTTTTTGTTTGGATTTTGTATTCCACGTTTCAAGATTATCTTCTAATCTTGTGTTAGTATAGCTAAATTTTTCCACTGTGAATTTCAGAACTTGAAATTTGGAAAGACGAGCGGTAGTTCTAGAGAAGGGATGGGCTCTACTATTTTGAAGGTGAGCTGTGTGGATGAACAAGCCCAAGTTCTTATTAACAGTAATACTACTTAATCTAGTGCATATGAAATTCTTTTGTGGATTTTATATTAGGACATCCAAGACACCTTTTTTTTTTTTCTGTTAATTTTAAATAAAAATACGGCCATTTTGCAATGTGAATTAGTAAAGCTCCATAGAACTCATTTTCCACCACAGTCCTATAGAGAGTTGACACCGTTTACTTTTGACCATCACTTATCCTACTTGATTGACGTGTAGACTTTTTTTTTTTTTTTTTGCAGATTTTCTGATTTTAACAGTCTAAACTGGGCAATAAAATCTTACCTTCACGGCAAAAAGGAAAATGAAGTAATTATGGAAGTCGGGCAGTTATTTCATAACTGTTCAAAATCAGTTTTTCCTCAACTTTCGTCCTCATTGTGCAATTTTCTCAAATGGAAAGTTTCCTCATTTTAATTCGAAAAGTTGGGGCTATTTCTCACTTCCATCTTCTACTGCATTCTATTTGTTTCAAAGTTCTGTTTTTATAGAAATCAAATAGTTCTGAATTTCTGTTGTCATGTTATAGTCACTGAACTTTATTTCGCTTCTGAACGGTCACTGAACTTGCAAACAATCCACTCCATCCCTCACTCAGCACCCCAACCGTTTGAAGCGGGCGGACGTGGCTTGACTAGGGATGGCAACGGGACGGGTTCGGGGCGGGGCACCCCTATTTTGCCCCGTCCCGCCATTCCCCCGCTTCGCCCTGCCCCGTCTAAGACGGGGCGGTGCGGGGCGCGGGGCGGGGCGCGTTGTAGGACCGTTTCCCTGCCCCATTTATTTTTTTTATATATTTTTTTTTTGCTATAAAAATTTTTCAGTTATACGGTTAAGGAAAAATATAACTCTACTTCCAAAAAAAAATTGTTCATCAAATTTAAGAACATAAATCCATAACTCTACTTCCAAAAAATATTTGTTCATCATGTATTCTACCAGAGAATACATGGATACTTTTTTTTAAACGGTTCACGGGGCGAGTTCGGGGCAGGGCATCTCCGCCCCGCCCCGCCCCACGACCCTAGACGGGGCGGCCCTCCTTGCCCCACCCCGCCCCGCCAACCCGCTCGGGGCTGTTTTTTTCGCCCCATTCGGGGCGGGGCACCGTCGGGACAGGGCGGGGCGGTTTTTTTTGCCATCCCTAGGCTTGACGGAGGTTGATGTGGCAACTGACGATGTCAATAGTGATACAGAGTGGACGCGATTTCCATTTTAAAACACGATCCTTCACGATTCCATTGAAGATTGAATACCATTTTCCCCAAATCAAACTTGCAGGAACCTTAATTATATCTCCCCTAATTCAAAATCCCTGGAAATCGAAGTTCTTCCTCTACCTGAGGCAACGAAACTTCAACCCTAATTCTAAATTCGAGCCCTAGAATCGATTTCATTCAAAACTCTCCCCCAATTCGATTGTTCCGGAAGTCGCGATTACAGAACTTCGTCTCCCAAGCAACGCCAGACGCAGCTGATGGTTTTTGATCGGCTGATGGTTTTTGATCGTCGACCCTTGTTTGCTGCTGACGGTCGCATATGGCAGGATCCCTAAACCGCGCCTCTGATGGTTTGATTTAAAAAGTTGCACGTAGGAAGGAGAAGGTTACTGAGATGATGGAACACCCTTAGATTGTTTAGCTATATCGAAGTTGATGTACGTATAATCTGCATTAACTTTAATGTTAATTTTTACTAATGCCATCTTATTAATTTCTGTCTTATCACAAGATTGGGTAGAATCTGAAATAGAACCAGTTTAATACAATTGCAATGTATCGGTTAATGAAAAAGTAAGAAAAGGTTTAGTTACATTTCGTTGTCTGAGTTAATAAAATTTGGTCGGTATGCATCATTACAGTTCAGATTTTTTCCCATGATTCCACGGGATAAAATGGTGGCCACAAGAGGGAAGGGATCATTGAGCCAAGACATGCGTGAAGAACATCAAATGCAATTCATGCCTACACCTACGGTTGCAAGAAGATCGCCAACAAGGATCTTAGAATCTGGACCAGAGGGAAGGGATCATTGAGCCAAGACATGCGTGAAGAACATCAAATGCAATTCATGCCTACACCTACGGTTGCAAGAAGATCGCCAACAAGGATCTTAGAATCTGGACCAGTGGCTTCTTTGGTCAATGAGTTGCAACATGATAGAGGAAAGGGCATGGAATAGAGTAATAAAAGAATCTGGACTAGCAGCTACTTTTGTGGTGGAATGACATCTCATTTGCAATGACCTTTTTGTCAATGGATGTTATGTGTATATATTTTTTTTGTTGTGCGGTAAATGATTAGATTGAATCATCTTGTTTTGAGTTGGGATCTTGTTAACAGATTGAATCTGGACCAGCAGCTACTTTTTTTGTTTTATGCTTACATCAGTACAAATGTTTTTTTGCCTGGAGTCATGTTATATAGCTATATCATCCAACCATTTGTTATGTAATGCATAGCTGTGAAAGAAAAATTATATGGTGTTTTTAGTAAAAGAAAAATATATATTAAGTAGTTGACGGAGAGTTGATAGTGTTAGATGGTGAAGAATTGGAATAGGAAGTATCAGAACATTGATGATAAGAAGCGTAATGAGTAGCTGTAGGAAGGCTACTTTCGGTTGATATGGCTGATGGGAATAAGGAGAATGTTATGTTCTGTTGCTTGAAGGTAGTGGTAAGTGTCATCGGTAGGATATTGAGGTGGCTGTTGGTAAGTGTCATCAGTATGATATCAGACAACATTTGGAGGTTTGTTAGCCATGACTATGGCTCTGATACCATGTAAGAAAATGAAGGAGAAGAAGGAATGTAATGCACTCTTTGTAAATAAATAATAGAGCAAATATGATGAATTCCTTTTGGAATTGAATTGAATTAATTACAATCGAATTTTAACAAGAAGATGTTGTACAATAGAATCTGAAAATCGGTCTGCACCGTGCCTCCTGTGTATTGACCGTTTTATCCTCCAGAATCATGTTTTATCTGATGCCTTTCCATCAGTTGGTTGCTCTTGATCATGCATTATTCTCTACAACAATATTATAAGTCTTCAATCTCTCTCTATGTTCATTCTTCTTCTCGTTATAACTATCATGGCGATCTACATCCATGTCTTTCGTTTCAGTTGGCCACTTAGATTGCTTCTCTGGAGTAGCTGCAGCAGTCCCTGGTCATCTAATGATGCATTAACTAACTACCAAACAATTGAAAACACGAACTGGACCGAATGAACACCGGGCTCATTTGTTTGCAGAGTAAATATCTGAGAGAAATTAAGAATAGTATCCAACGTATTCATGATCCTACATTGAGATGAGAGGTCAGAAAACATATATTGCTCAACATTTAATTCATGCAGAAAAACTAAAATGATCAGAGTAAATGACAAAAACAGATTTAATTCAGTCTGGCTGAGGCGCATATTGTTTAAGCGTGAAGGCAGGTCTTTCAAGGAGTTCCATATAAAGCCTAAATGCTACTGGATGATAATTAAATAAAATAAATTGTTCCTTCAGCATCCAACACTAAAGAAGAAATACATACAAACAGGACAACATAATCAGCGGAATGTATCACCAAATCTAATTACAGCATTCATTTAAAATATGTTAACAATGGGTAGCTAAGACATGTTTGGTGTTGTAAATAGAAAATAACAGCTCCTACAAAAGATAATATTGAATGCACGTTACTAATATAGAAATCAATAACACAATGCCAAAGACTTGAGCAAAAACAATTCTAGATTTTCATTTCAAAGAAAGAATCAATCTCGTGCTTCTTGAAAGAAGGAAACAACTGTTACATGTCACAATAAAAACATAAACACATTGAAAAAATATCGAAATAACCACTGTTTCAAAAAGTACCTCACACCATGAACAGAATATTTGAGATCGGATTGCAATCAGAATTATCTATCCACTTCAAATAGCCAACAAATTCAATAACAGTAAAAAAAAAAAGGAGAGGCTGGCTGTCCATTACCACCATGACAGCCGGACTTTAAAACCGTGTTGACTTTCCATTAACAAGTTCAGACTCATTCCAGTGCAAATTCAATAACAGTAAAAGAAAGATAATCTCAGAATTATCTAAACACTTCAAGTAGCCAACAAATCCAATTTCAAAAAAATTCAATAACAGTAAAGGAAAGATAATCTCAAAATTATAGGGCTCAGATTTAGGATTAGGGATGATGGAGTGATGGATTTCAATTTCAATATGAAGAATCGTGTTTCCTCAAACGACGAACTAGGCCTGCTTTTTCAATGAAATCGATTTTAGGGTTCATATTTAGGATTAGGGATGATGGAGGATCGTGTTTCAATGTGAAGGATCGTGATTTAAAATGGAAATCGCGTCCACCGTGTATCACTATTGACGCCGTCGGTTGCCACATCAACCTCCGTCAAGCCACGTCCGCCTGTTTCAAACGGTTGGGGTGCTGAGTGAGGGATGGAGTAGATTGTTTGCAAGTTCAGTGACTGTTTAGAAGCAAAATAAAATTTAGTGACTATAACGTGACGTTGTGCTAAGTTCAGTGACTAATGAAACGTTTTACTAATCCACTGCGACTACACTACTGCTTTCCAATGGTCTGCCACTTACAACCCCTTTTATCTCATAATACATTGTAGACAAGTGGACCCTACATGTTCTTTATTAAATAACCGACATGGTCCCATCGGGGCATTATCTCCAAGTTGTGTACCACGACACACATATGATATACACACACCATATTGCAAATCCCTTCAAATGCTACTTTATATGTAGATTAGCTATGTCCACTCGTGTGCATCGCATATTACATGCACTAAATGATAGCCCAAAAGTCCAAAAACAATGCATATTGGCCTTTTTCACGGCACATTGATGTATAATAAATCATATTGCTTGGGAGTTGAAACTAGCTTTTTGTCATCTTTTAATGATACGCTGAACGGACTTTTTGAATGGTTTTCATCAACTTTTAAACCAACACGCAAAAAATGGAAGATCGGGAAAATGCTTTTCTAAAATGAAGGTTGAAGATAGAAGCACAAAATGAGTAAAAGTTTGAGACAATGGCTAAAATTTTTCCAACTTAATAATATAGAAATCATTTACAATATGCCATGACATAATAACACATCAATAGGAAGATCTAAATGCACACATGCAAAGAATGTTAATAGGAACACAAGTGACAACCGTTCATCTTGTTATTGAATCTTCAAAGAATGTTTAAAGAACAGTCAAATTGTAGAGGAAATACCCGTAAATAGCCGGTTGAAAAGGCCAATATTCAAGTGCCTTAGACCAAGAAATAGCATTAAAAAAAAAAAAATCAAAACTTATTTGAAATACCTAAAAAGGCAAAAATGCCCCTTTACATGTGAAAACCTCCTCCATAGCACCAAAGAAACCACTGTAAAGAAAGAGAAACGGACCAAAAGAAAGAGGAGACAAGAAAACCGATCATTCAAGAGCAAAAAAGGGACCTCCACACACCGTGAATCGACGATATATGTTAGTTTTGAACTTTTGTTGTGATTTTCTTCTAATTTTTTTGAAATGGTTTGAGTTTATTTTATTGTAGATCGGGTAGAATAAGTGATTATGGTCATTATTAGTAAATAGAAATGGATTTATGAAGCTTGGTGGCTGGAAATGGAGTTTTGAACAGTAAATCGCTGTTAACAGCGATTTTTGGGCCGCTGTTAACAGCAGTTTTTGGGCTTTAACAACGGCCCAATTGTTTTTAAATTTAAAATAAGTTTGGGCCCCTGTTAAGGCCCAAAAGCCTTTGTTTAAAATATTATTAAGAAATGAATTTTAAAAAATTAAATATTTTATGTAATTAAATAAATATTTATGTAAAATTTATATAATTCAATAATTTACGAAATAGAAAAATATTTATATAATTAAATATTTTAGGTAATTGAATAAAATTTATATAATTAAATATTTTACGTAATTTATATAATTAAATATTTTAAGAAATTGAATAATATTTAGATAATTAAATTAATAATTTTGATTTGAGTATCGAGCAATATTAAAAATTATATTTTAACAAATGAGAAAATTATTATTTTTTCTTTTAAATTTTATTAATAATTTAATAAATCGAATATTAAAAATATTTATATAATTAAATATTTTACGAAATTGAATAATATTTAGATAATGAAATAAATAATTTCAATTTGATAAATACCAATATTAAATATTATATTTTAACAAATTAGAAAATTCTTATTTTTTTCTTTTAAGTTTTATTAATAATTAAATATTTTAGGTAATTGAATAAAATTTATATAATTCAATATTTTACGAAATTAAAAAATATTCATATAATTAAATATTTAGGTAATTCTATAATATTTAGATAATGAAATTAATAATTTTAATTTGAGTATAAAGCAATATTTAAAAAATATATTTTTAAAAATTAGAAAATTCTTATATTTTGTTTTAAATTTTATTAATAATTTAATAAATCGAATATTAAAAATATTTATATAATTAAATATTTTACGTAGTTCTATAATATTTATATAATTAAATTAATAATTTTAATAATTGAGTATCGAGCAATATTAAAAATTATATTTTAAGAAATTAGAAAATTATTATTTTTTCATTTAAATTTTATTAATAGTTTAATAAATCGAATACTAAAAATATTTATATAAATAAATATTTTACTTAATTGAATAAAATTTATATAATTCAATATTTTGCGTAATTGAAAAATAAATATTTTATGTAATTATTTCTATATTTCTTTTTGTGTACTTGTTACAATTCGATTCACTTAATTTTATGAGATTATGCTGTATTCCATTATCTTATGTCGATGTACTAATATTTAAATTATTTTTTACAGCATGGATTATCACTTGGAGTTGACGTTGAGACAGATACTTGGTAAAGCTACCTAGAACGGTGACTTTGGCGGTTACACTGCCTTGTTGGAGCTGTTGGATGAACAGCATGCAGAGATGTTACGATGTTCATTTCTTTGGCCCTTGTACGAGTTGAGACATGTACAGTACTCGGGGCAGATCATCGATGCCCTACTGTGTCGGTTGCTGAGTCCAGTCGACGGCGATGCCCTCCACTTCGACCTCGGGGGCAAGGTCGCCAGTTTCTCCATGTTTGAGTTTGCCCTAATCAATGGACTGGAGGTTACGGGTGATGATGCACCTCATGCCGAAACTCAGAGAGGCACCAGGTTGTACGAGACTTACTTCCAGGGATAGGGGACGGTGCTGTTGTCGGATTTGATGGACGCGATCAGGAGTGTGACCATATATTGGATAGACTGAAGCTCGGTCTAGTCTACATCCTTGAGAGCGTGTTGCGATGTCACCATAGGAGGATTGGGATCGACCTATTCCATTTGCAGATAGTCGACGATCTTGATGTCTTCAACGCATATCTGTGGGGCTAGAAATATTTTGAGGACACGGTGCACATTTTCACCAGATCACCATCGAGGCCGAAGGGGCCTTACGTAAATACGATACATACGGATTGCCCCTGGCAGTGCAGGTAAATGTTTGACATAATTTATTATAAAAATATTGTTTACAATAAATATGAATATAATAATTGTATGTGCAGCAGATTTGGGCGTAGAGACGGTCCCTGTCCTAGGTACCCAGTTTGTCAGCCGAGGGGAAACACGCTGCCCTCGAATGTATCATTGGTGAGCACCCGAGCGGATGGATATCCAAGGAAAGAGAAGTTATCAGCTCTCCTCGACGACCCTCAGGTGAGATAATAAAATGATTTATGTAGTGTGTAGCTCCAAAATATGATAATGTGATCATTAATTAGTCAAAATGTTGGTATGCCAGCTTGAAGTCATTACGGAGTTGAAGCCGTCAATGGAGGATGAGGGTTGTGGATATGTGTAGGGGTGGGTGTAACGCCTCAATTTTCAATAAACACAAGGCGCTACTTAAGTCGAAATATCCTGTAAATAAGTATTCTAAATAAACGCCAAAATGCGTAAATATTTTTTTTCTCAACTATAGTACATTAGAAATAAATGCGGAAACGTCCTTTGAATAATTTGCTCATATCCAAGTGTCAATACTAAATAAAATAAGCAAAGTGTCAAAATTTGCAAAAATACTAAAACTTGAAATTTAATTGTCAAAATGGAAACCAACTATTAAAATACTTGTTTCAAAAATCTATAAATTAAATTGTCTATTATTTAATCAATATTGCCCCGCTCATTGCATTGGCTTGCCGAGCTCCTTAACCTGAAATTGTGGATAAATATTGGGGTGAGCATAACGAATTATACTCAGTGGGGAAACAGCAATCAGTCCAAATTAAATCTAAACATGAAATTAAAGTATGAATATAATACCAATACAACATACTGTAGAAATATGTACTGTGGGACACCCCCAAGGACCCAATTTCGATCCCGAACCTATTTACGGTCCCTGACAACATGTTATAAGCGCATAACAATTTTGCACTGTGGGACACCCCCAAGGACCCACTTTCGATCCCGGACCTATTTACGGTCCCTAGCAACCTTTTCATATGTATAAGCATTATATCACAATAAAAATCACACATCAAGAATTAACATGGATAAAAATAATCACAATTGCTTAAATGTAAACCCCACCTCAAAGTTTTGAAAATTTTCTTGAAATTGAACTGATGTGATGTTACCGTACTTTAAACGTTTCCCGCGAACTTGTCTAGCAATGACAAAATTAATATAATTTAGGATACTAAATCCAAATAAATGCTTTAAAACTTTTAGGGACTTGATTGAAATTTTTAAAAGTAAAGAAAATGAGTAATTTTAAAATTCTTTAAATATTAAGGGTCTAATGATGAAAATTAAAATGTTTAGGGCCAATAAAATAAAATTTGAAAATATCTTATATTTAATTTGAAGAATACATAAACTTTAGGGGTGAAGAAAGAATTAAAATTAAATAAGGGACTAACTTAAATGTTTTGTCAAACTTGGGGATTTAAATATAAACTTTTCAATATTTAATGGCATACCCCCATCCCCAAGTTCTATTTTTCACGCAGAGAGATGGCTGGTTCGAAAATCAGGTTTGTGTCCAAATGGGTTTTCACATTTTAAATGCTTTTCAACCAAAATTGATGCCAAGGAATAAAGTCTAAGGCAATAGAAAGGTATGGAGAGCAAGATATGGAGTATGGCATATAGAAATTCGTTTTCTGCATTTATCTTTTCTACCTCTTTTCTATTTATGAATATGTAAAGAAATAGGTTATAGAATTCTAAAGAAACCGAGGATTAATTTCGATTTATCTATACAGATTTGCCGTTAGTGGTTCACCTGTTCTAGATTGCAACTTGGAATTTGGAAGAAAACTGGTGCATGTGACTGTGAATTAGATGATGATGATGAAAACAAATAGAAATAATTGCTCCAAAGTGAAGAATTTACCTAGTTGAATGCTCAAGTTTTCTGAGAAATTGGCAGCCGTGGGTTGTGGATTTTGGAGAGGTAGAATGAATGTTTTTTTTTTTTTTTGGTTTGATACAATTGAGGCATGCAAACCTAGGCTTTATAATTTGGACACTTGATTGGGCTGTTAATGGACTTGATCTTGGGCCAAATAAGAATATTGGACCAAGAGAAATTTAAAATCGATGTGGTGTAAAATTCGACCCAATAAGGAAATATTGAATTTTTAAGTTTAAAATCGTTTTTGAAATATTATATTAAATGTTTTGCTAGACGACCCGACGGACTTAAAATAATTTCTAAAATTTAACGGAGATGTCGTAGCGACACAACTTAAATTATAAAATTTACATTTGAAAATTCTGGTCGTTACAGTGGGCGCGGGTCGGTTCAGTTCGGTTCGGTTCGGTTTTTTTCGGTTCCAGAAATTTTCGGGTATTTAGTAAATGGAACCATCGGTTCCAAATATAATTTTGGAACCGTTCGGTTTCGGTTCGGTTCGGTTCGGTTCAGTTCCGTACTATAATTAAATTTTTTAACATTTAAAATAATACTACATAAATATACGTGAAAGTGGATACTAATATTAATAACAAAAAGTAGATACAAATACCAAGTTCAATCTTAACTTTTACAAATTAACGTAATCTAATTTAATAACATATAAATAATAAGTTGTCAAATACAAATACCAAAAAGTAAATATTACTAATAAAACTTCGATATTCATATCAATAATTCATTTGTTTCAAACCTTCAAGTCTACATAAAAGTGTAATATAAATTAGAAGTCACAAAGATAAAATATTTTAAAGTATTGATAATACTTACCAACTATTTAATATAATCATCAGTTGGTTGATTTTCCATACTAACTACTAAGAAACTATACAAGAAAAAATTGAAAAAAACACAACTAACAAACATAAATAAACTCTAAATTATTCAACTAATAAGATTTAATAAGAAAAAAAATTATTAATTTGTTTAGAAAAAATAAAAGAAACTGATTTATTCAGTATAAAAAAAAATTCGGTTCTTATTCGATTCTTCGGTTCTTGGTCGAGAACCGAGAACCGAACCAAACCATTCGGTTCTCGATTCGGATACCCGTTCGGGTATTTCATTTTAAAAAACCCGCTCGGTTCGATTCGGTTCCGGTTCGGTTCGGACATTTTGCCCAGCCTTAGATATGTGCGTGAATTGGTCGCTCCGCACGGTGAAGCAGACCGAGATGAGGTACGTGAATTGAATATAATTTTTTGATTACAGTTTTGTATCCATTAGCCGATTTTCATTAAATATAACTATTTTTAATGTTCCAATTTGTGTAGGAGCGCGGCTAATTGATCGATGATCACCTCCCCCGAGGGTATCTCCTTCGCTGAGGGTTTCACCCCCGCCTTCGAGGGTATCACCGCCTCCGAGGGCATCACCGCTTCGGTCGAGGGCCTCACCGTCGTCGCCGCCTATGCTTCCGAGGGCCTCACCTCCACCGAGGGCATCACCGTCGCCGAGGGCCTCACCGCTTCCAATCAGGTCACCTTCTCCACCGTCCACTGATCTGTATGACCGCTGACATATTTATAGCGGGTCAGATGGACGAGATGCGCCAGAGTTGGCGGAGCAGATGAGAGAGATGGCACGTGAGTTTAGGGGACGGGCCGATGATTTATCTAATGACGTTGGAGTTCTTCGTCGCCAGGTGGGAGATCTTCAGGATGAGATCGCAGCACTCCAAGGCGATATAATAGGTATGAGACGGGGTGACGGAGGGGTAATTTTTGGGTGGATGATGCTACGTTGGCTTTATTTTTTTTGTCCCCGGAGGAGGGTAGGACGGAGGCAGTGGCCCCAGAGGAGGTGGTGGTGGTGGGGAGCCCGGAGGGTGTAGGACAGAGGAGATGGCCCCGGAGGGGGGTAGGACGGCAGGGGTGACCCCGAAGGAGGTGGTGGTGGTGGGGAGCCTGGAGGAGAGGGCCCCAAAGGGTGGTAGGATTGAGGGGGTGGCCCCGGAGGAGGTGGTGGAGGACGAGTATATGCCTGACGTGGCTGCGGGGAAAAGGCGTACCGTTGACGTCCTAGAGCAGGTAGTCGGTAAGAGGTCAGGTTGCCTTCGTAGCACGTCGTTTCTCCCTTCACAGTTGAGGCAAAGATGAGGACGTTCGTCGACGGGACGTACCCCAATATGTTTCGGGAGGTGGACGCAGCTAAATGGAAAGTGTTCGAGACGGAGTGGAGGATAATTAAGTCGGGGTAAGTATTTTAAAATTTCAATAAAGAATGTTATGATAACTCATCTATATCTTTTTTAACATTGGTCTTATTTTTTTCAAACATAGCCGCATTGTTGGGGAGAGGACGCTCAGATGCTTATAAATGGTTTCACGACATCACCACTTCAGGGACGTGACTCGCCGACGATGTAAGTGAAATAGTCATATTGTTGTTTATTATGTATACATTACTTTTTGTTTTATGAAATGAAATAACCCTTTATATTTTTTATTGGTGTTTCCTGATGCAGTACATCGATCTGGCCATGGAGTTATTGCGAGATCGAGCTCGACGATATCCGCTATCATTCGACATGGTCGGCCGACTCATACTGAGCACTGATCTTTTTGGTGTTGTTACCATTGAGCATAGTCACTGCAACGTATGGGTAGTGAGTACGTGCTGCCTGAATATATGGCCGAATGGGTCTTAAGGTTGTTGCCGACGCTCGGGGGAAAGGCATGGGAGGCTTATATACATATATATGTTCCAGTGATCGTGAATCATCATACCATTGCTGTGGAGATTATTTTTGCTAACTCCACGATGTATGTGTACGACTCCGAGCAATCATGTCGACACAGAGCCAGCTCGAGCAGTAGTTGGAACCGATTGCAGTGATAGTTCCGTTGATGGCTGCTCGAGCGGGTGTTATTATTAATAACAGGCTAGCCATCGTGCGGGATCAGACGACGGCGAGACAGTCTCGATCGTAAGTATTTATATTTTGCTTTTAACTTGAAAATTTAGTTTTTATCTAACACGTTTTTGAACTAACACGTTTATTATTCAATTGTAGGGGCGATTGCGGCATTTTTGTAATAAAGTACATCGAATTTTTGAGTATATGACATAAGGTTGATGGAATCAACCAGGCATGGATACAAATTTAGAGGAATAAATTAGCGGTCGATTTGTACGAATTTGAGTGTGACCCGTAAAAGTTGTACATTTAATTGTTGATTCATTTATTTAATGCTTGTAAATATTGTAAAAATTGTACATTGAATCTTGTAATATTGTAAATTGAATTTTGTTCATTTATTTATGTATGATTTATATAATTTATATAATTAAATATAATTTATCAAATTAGCAAATAAAGTTACGCTAAAATGATTATCCAAATATTGTTCATTTAACAGTAATACCATTACATACTATATTAATTGTCATGCAGGGGAATCTGACTCATACAAGTTTGGCGAGTGGCCGACTGCTTTACATCTGCCGCAACGACGGGGTCGAGGAAACTCTCCAGTACAGGGTATTCTAGAATTCGTGGACGCCCAATGCCAGGCAGTTCAACTACCGTGGCGACAAACTATTAAGCAGGAGAATACGGTCAGAAACTTCCCACTCAGATTCGTTCAGTAGGGGAATATAGTCTCAACATAAGCAGCTCTCCAATATTCAACCGTGTAATAAGGAGAGCACAATGTTCTCACTGCAAAGCCTCTATTCAGAGCTACCGCGACTGAATGCTCGCATGGAAAACTCCCTAGCTGAAATCGAGTACAAGTGCATGTGTTGTCCGTCAGGTCCACCATGTATGCCACATGACGTGTACGGTGTACGGAGAATCTCGACTCGTCCAGCGGTTCAACAATCAACTTCCTCGCAACCTCTGCGGCCTTAAACAATTTATCCTCTTGAGCCGGGGCTAGCCAGCTTGAGCAGTTATGCAATTCCGCACGTCGATCGTGAAACCACTGCTGCAGCTTGGTACGGATGTTCTCAATTATTGCGAGAATTGAAAACTCTCAATCCTTCTTGAACAATGCATTCAGAGACTCCACGTTGTTCGACGTCATCAAGCTGTACCGACGTCCTGAAAAATGTAATCGCGCCCAATGTTCTATCCTCATTTTTGTAAGATAATCACATGTTGACAATGACTTATTTCCTATCTCGACCATAAACTTATTACATTCCTCGACACTGTAAGCTTCGGCTGCCCTGCTGAACAATGAAACAATGCTTTAGCCCCGGTATCTAGTCTTGAGATTACCTTGTATATGGTACATGCAGTACCCATGATGTACCTCGGGGAAAACTTCAGCGATATCATTTATTAGAGACTGACCCCGATCAATTACATAGGCAAGATCCTCGACTTCCCCGATCACTTCCTTAAGCTTCGTAAAGAACCAACGCATTGACAAATCATTCTTGCTGTCGACTACGCCGAATGCAAGTGGGTAAATCTGAATGTTGGGATCTTGACATGTAGTGATAATCAGCTTGCCCCCGTATCTCAATTTCAGAGTTGTACCATCGACTAAAATTACGGGTAGCACCACATTTTTAAATCCTCTAATGCATTGTCCAAGAGTCATGAATAAATATTTAAAGCAATTTTCGCCCTCCGTCTCAATGGAATAAGTGGAATTGAGATTAGTTGTCCCAAAATTATGGCAGTATTTGGCCAATTTAGCATAACTCTCCTTGGCCGAGCCCATTAAATCCTCTAACGCGCATTCTTTGGCCCTCCAAACCTTCTGGTAGCTCATGACCACTCTGTAGTCTAGTTGAACGGCGTTAATGATATCTGAAGGTCTGTATATCGTCTGTGGGTCTTGATACTTATGCATTATCTGTCGACCAATAAACCATGATCGAGCTTGCCTGTGATTGTTTTGACGAATCCCCAACTTGCAAATATGTTCCCGTGTGTACTTGCAAACTACAAAATTCTCATTTGTGTCCAACTTAGTTGCAAGCAACCGCCAACGACAACTGTCGCCTGCGCAAACAAATGTCAACAATGATTTGTTCGATTTCTTTACCTTGAACTCAAAGTTATATTTTAATACCAGCAGGTGCACAGCTTCCTGCAGATTTTTTTTCCTTTCAAACAGTTGCTCAACATACAAAATCTTCATCATTCGAAACCACATGTGAACAATTAGATGAAGGTCCGCTCGTTCCGGCCCCTGTGCTCTGACCCAGCTCATGTCTCTGATGGGATAAAGCCATTAAATTCTCATTTGTAAATTCATTTACATTGCTGTCTTGAACTGTCGATTGAAGTATGTGGGTTGCAGCGGTGTCACGGTGAACAACAATTGTCTCGGGAATATCAGCGTCATCATCACGAGCTATCTCCACGGTATCGCAAAAATCATTGCATTACTATCATGTTCATCCGAATGTTCATGTCTACCTTCCTCGTCTTCCTTCCTCACTAAAGTTACGAAAATCGATGACCGTTACACTTTGTTCAAGTCATACAGATAATTCACGTCAATATCAGATGTAAAATTTAAGGGTGGAATTGAATATGGCAAATTCTCGCTGTATTGATATCTCAGTACCATATTGTATTGAGATGAATCGACGTTCAACTTGTTCTGTATATCCTGGTACAGTTCCTCATACAATGTAGACTCTGTTATATGTGTTGATCTGCTACCTTTTATGTTATCCGTCCATTTCTATAACCATCGATCATTTTCATCCAATTCAAAATCACCAAAATAACAAATCAGGAGTTCAAGTCTCATATATGTGCATGGCAAAACAGAATTTGCAAACGAATATTCGAAAATTCGGATTAAATTGGGAACAGAAACTAAAAAAAACAAAATAGTGGTTAACAGGCGAATTCACCGTTAACAGACGATTTCGCCTGTTGTTTTCTTAACGTTAAGCCGAAAAATTATGCAGATGAATTTTTTCCCATTCACTTAAAAATATTATACATAGATGCTAAAAAAAATTTATGCCTGTTACCTATGTTGAATCTTAATTTATCGAGTAAAAAATATACACATTTCAGTATAACGAAATTAAACATACGAAAATATACTTACCGATTCGTAGTAATTGACAGAAAACAAATTTTTCCTTCTGCTATTGATATTTTTGAGATTTCTAGAGTGAAGAAGATGAGAGTTTTTATATGTGTTTGAACTGAATTTGTAATTTTATGTAGGGGTGTTTGGTTTTTATTTGTTAAGTAAAATAGGATTTTTGGTATGATTTTGGTGGTTCTTGGTGGACAATAACTCAATTCTTGCATAATTGTTTGTTTAGAAGATAAGTTTGTGTGATTTATCTTCTTTTGGAACTGAAAGTTGTGGGTTATGATTGTTTGTAAGATTTTGTGAGAAGAAAAGTTGTGAATGAATGTCACTTTTTCGATTGGTGTTTTGTCACTTTTTCGAATGTTTGTAGTTTTTTTTAACTTTTGTTACTTTTCTGAACGTTTGTCACTTTTTTTTTTAATTCATGTCACTTTTTAAATGTTTGTCACTTTTTCTATCACATTTTTTTATTGTTTGTCACCTTTTTTTTTATTTCTCACTTTTTTACACAGTATTTTTTACTTCATAAAAACCTTTCACATGATTTTTCAAAACACCCCTAATTTTAAAGGTATTTTTGTAAGTAACCCTAGGATTATTTGGGTTGTGGGCTTGGTATTGGGTTTAGGTAATGTATATGGGTTGTGGTTTTGTTCTTGGATATTGGTTGCATTGTTTTTAAGGACATTAAAATGCGAGATACACATCACAATAGAAATATGAACAACACTAACAACTGTAGATTTTTTGAAAATAAAAATAGTAACTAAACTAAAGAACAGATGAATAATCTACTACATTTTTTTTTGGACTTTTTTCAGACTTTTTCCACTAAGTAAAAAGAGGAAAAAGCTATTACGGCTGCCAACGATATGAAAACTTGTATTTTATGTATGAAGGTGGATATAGGGCCTGGATGGATGGTAGAAGACAGCTGTGTGTGTATTGATTGAATGGGAACAATTGGTTGGTTAAGGTTTGTGGATTTTTGGATTTGAGATGGTATATGTCAAAGGATAATGAATTAGTCTAATATCAAATTAACGCATGAGCTTATATTTGACAATGAATAATTGAAAATTAAGGAAAGAAAGTGGGGCAAAGAAGAGAAGGTTTGAGGGTACAGAGAAATCTGTTTTATTCAAATAATCAAGTATTGTGAATTACAATGAATAAAACATAGATTATAGAGCAAAGAAATTTAAGAAACTAAAATTAAACGAACTTCTACTGAAGTAGAATTTTATCAAAATTAATTTTATCTAATCTAATTGGAATTAACGTCGTAGTGCAACAAGCTTTTTATAACTATCATGTAATTTAACATTTTCATAAAACTCATGTAACATTGTTTCTGAAAATATTTATTTTTTTCACTCATGGTCGATGCCGATGATTAATTCTGCTAATATGCTATCGCAATTTACTCATTATTTTACTATAAAGTGAGACATTTATCCGAATTAGAAATTAACTAATCCAATTTCCCACAAATGATAATATGACGCGAATCAAAATCTGAATTTATTTTCCACTTCTTTCCATTTCCATTTCCATTTCCAATTCAATTAACTATTGCAGGAAAAGCTCATGACCTTAGCTCATTTACTTTGCTGGCATCAAAATCCAAATAATTCCTTTTTGTTCCTTAATTTCTCCTTTCATGAATTCACTTGATGTTGCAAGTTCTACCATTCCAATTTCAACCCCTTTCTGAGAAACAAGTTGTGTAAGCTTTGGTCTACTTTTGACCTTCTGGTCCTTTAACTTAGCAGGATTGAGGCGCTTTATTATAGGAGACTTGGTTCGAGATAGAGATAGAGATGGTGATGATAATGGTGGTACCTTAGAGGAGATCGATGCCTTTTTGAAGTCCGTGAAAATACATTTTCCATTATCGATGGTCTTTAATTTATACAACTGTGCGAGTCCAACAACTTTGGATTGGTTCATCGGATGAGCAGCTTGAACCTCAAAACGAATTGAATCTTTGAGCCCACTTGTGAGTCCTCCCACTTGTTGTTCAATGCTAAGCCTTCTATTAGATTCAGAATTGAGATGGAGAAAGAGATTTCATTATTGATCGAAATCTTACAAAATGAATGTACAAAGCTGTATAAATACTACACAATGTTGGCGCCAAAATATAACAGCTCTAACCAGCTGGACAACCAACTAACAAACTAAATAACAACTTGGACAAATAACTAACTGATTCAAATGATGCTTCTAATACTCCCCTCAAGATGAAGTGTAAATATTCTTTACAGATATCTTGTACAACAAAGGAAGGAAAGCTGATGCAGGAAGAGGCTTGGTGAAAATATCAGCAAGCTGAAGCTGTGATCGAATGTGCAAAGCAAAAGTAATATCAGGACGTGAAAGAGTTAAATAAATTAGCTTCCCAATCAAACGCCTATAATGCGATGCATCTGGTAACTTATCTCCATCTTGAATGCTCAGAGAGGCTTTAGGATCCATAGGAGTATTTATAGGTTCGATGTCCAGATAACCAGAGTCTTCAAGCAATTGTAAAGTATAATGTCATTGTGAAATGACAATCCCTGAATTTGAACGAGCAATTTCAATGCCCAAGAAATATTTCAAATCATCCAAATCTTTAAGTTTGAACTGATGTAGAAATGACTTTAAAGAGTCAATAACTTGAATGTTTGGTCTAGTGATAACGATGTCATCAACATACAAAAGCAAGACCACAAAATCATTACCAGAGCCTTTAGTAAACATAGAATAATCAGCATTCGATTGAGTGAAGCCACATTGAATAGACACGTGTGTGAATTTTGAATTCCATTGTCTTGATGCATGCTTGAGTCTGTATATGGATTAATGCAATCTACAGACCAATTTCTCCCCTTGTTTAGTAGTTTTGTAGACCTCATAGCCAAGTGGAAGGTCCATATAAACTTTCTCAAATAAGTCACCGTTCAAGAAGGCATTATTATCATCAGTTGGATCAAATGTCACTTATGGTAAGCTGCAAGAGTTAGCAACATCTTGACAGTATCAGTTTTGGCAACTGGGGAAAGTATCAAAATAGTCTAGGCCTTCTTGTTGTGTATAACCTTTAGCTACAAGGCGGGCTTTATGTCTATGAATTGAACCATCTGACTTGTACCTAATCTTTAACATCCACCTACAACCAACAGAGTGTTTGCCAGTGGGTAAAGATACCACAGACCAAGTGTGGTTGAGCTCCATTGCCTTCAGTTCTTCTTTCATAGCCTCACGCTATTGAGAATGTTTGACAGTCTGATGGAAGAATTGTGGCTCAACCTGAGATGAGATATTCAATACAAAGTCTCTTGTGATGTTGAGACATATTTTTATAAGATATGAAGTGCCCAATGTGATAAGTTATTTGATCAGTAAAATTGGGATTTTGTAACAGTAAGTTGCAATGATAGTCTCTAAGATATTTAGGGGGTCTAGTAGTTCTGTGAAACTGTCTTGTGTTAGTTGTAGGATTAGGCTCAAACATTGGTATTACATCTGTGTGTTGGATATCATCTTAATCAATTATGTTGTGAACTGATGCAGATTCAACAGATTGTGATACACGAGATGAGTGCTCATTTTGAGGTGAGATTTGAGTGTCATCAGGAGTAATGTTGGAATAATGCTCCATTGAGGGATCAGGCAAATGTTGATAGCTGTTTGAATGAGGAACATACAGTATTGTCAGGGAATAGATCCAAGAGCTGGTCATTTGCTATGATAGTATGAAAAGGAAAAATGTTTTCATGGAATACAACATCTCTTGATAGGAAAATTTGTTTTGTTTCCACATCATAGTTTATATCCTTTTACTCCTGAAGGATATCCTAAGAGAATACACATACTCGGGCTCGTAGCTAGAATTTGTTCCTATGAGTAGTCAATGTAGATGCAAAGGCTAAGCAGCCAAACACTCTTAGGAAGTAGTAGTCAGCAGGTTTGCCATATAGTACCCCAAAAGATGTCTTGTGTTTCAATATATGAGATGGAGATCTATTAATTAAGAATGTAGCCGCCAATACACAATCAGACCAGAACTTAATAGGAACATGTGATTGGAAATACATGGATCTGGTCACATTTAAAAGATGTTGGTGCTTCCTCTCAACCACAAAGTTTTGCTGTGGTCTTTCCACACAAATAAATCAATGCATCACCCCTTTTTCAGCAAAAAATTCAGTGAATGCCAATTCATTAGCATTATCTGATATGAACCTTTTGATTCTAACATTGAACTGAGTGTTTATTATTCAAAAATCTGGGAATAATAGTTGCAACATCAGATTTTTGTTTCAATAGATATAACCAAGTGCATCTTGAACAATCATCCACCAAAGTTAAAAAATATATGTGCCCTGAGTGTGAGGTAACTTGATATGGCCCCCAAATGTCGTAGTGTATGATGTCAAATGGATTATCTGAACGGTTGTTACTTGAATCAAATGACAGCCTTCTTTGTTTTGCAAGAGGGCAAATATACAAGGCATGTGTTTATTGAATTTGGAAACATCACGCATCAATTGATCTTTCAAGCAATCTAGTCTCTTAAAGGAAAGATGGCCAAGTTTGTTGTGCCACATAAGTACAGAAACATTATTAACAAAAGCATTAGAAAGTGAATTCAGAACTTTGACATCAAGGACATATAGGTCATGTGTTTGATCACCCCTACCAGCCATCTTCTTAGTTTTGGCATCTTGAATGATGAAGGAATCATGAAAGAAAGTCAATGTGAGTTGTGATCCAAGATTCTAGGCACACTAACTGACAATAGATTGAACATGAATTGTGGTACAAACAATACATCACGCAGTACCAGTTTTGAGCTCAATTTGACATCCCCACATAGTCTAACCGAAAGTTGTGCGTGATTAGGCAAGATGAAATTATAATCATCTATAATTCTCATATTCATAAATGCAGTAGCAATAGAGCACACATACTTGGTGGCACCTGAATCCATTATCCAAATATCTTTGGAAGAGAAAATCAGATTAACAGATATAGAAGAACATATATACCTGCAGCATGAGATACAATGTTATTGTCCTGATGATCAGTAGTTTTTGTGTTTGAAGTGGATGCCATACGAGTAGATAACATTGACATCAACTGTTGATATTGAGTCAGTTAAGGTTTTGAACGAAGTTCCCAATTCCAGGTTGTTGATCTTCATTTTGTGTGATGAAAGAAGCAGATACTTGGTTGACAGAATTATAACCAGAGGAGTTTTGAAAATTCTCTCTAGACCTTGGTTTATATCCCGGAGGATATCCATGAATTTTTTAGCATTTGTCAATAGAATGTCCATGAATATTGCAGTGTGTGCAATAAGGTCTATCTTTCTTGTTAACATTCCCATTGCTTCTAAATCTCGAATTATTGCTCTGATATTATTAGATTTAAACGCAATGCAGCTGCTCCAATAAGGTCATTTCCATTATTCATTTGTGTACTTATCCTTCTTTGATTTTCTTCTTGAGAGATCAAAGAAAAGACCTTATTAATTGGAGGTAGGGGATCCATGAGCAGCAATTGTCCTCTGATTTGTGAGAATGAGTCGTGCAGTCCCATGAGAAACGACATTATGTATTCCATTTGATAGTGATTGTTCAATTCTTCTACTACGCCACAAGTGCACTTACCACAACTACACATAGGATGATAATTACTTAGCTTCTCCCATATAGTTTTAAGCTTAGTGAAGTATATGCTGACACTGCTTTGATCCTGGACTAAATTCATCAGATCTCTTCTCAGTTGAAAGATATGTGGCCCGTTCTTTTGTTGAAACCTATCCTTGAGATCATTCCAAATTTCATATTCTGAAGTTGCATAGATCACACTTGCAGAAATCTCCTTTGAAATGGAGTTAAGGATCCAAGAAATCACAATGTTATTGTTGCCGATCCATGAATTGATCAAATTAATGTTCGAACCTTCTGGTTTTGTTATAGTTCCGTCTATGAATCCGGGTATATTTTTCACAGACAATGCAATTGTCATTGCTCGGCTCCAAGAGGCGTAGTTTTCTCCTGTAAGCAGCGGTAACATTAGTACCAATCCTAGGCTGTCAGAATGGTGAAGAAAATAGGGGCTTGAGGTTCATCATCAATGGCAGAATTTCTTGTGGACAAATCCATTTGAGACCAGAATTACATATCAAAATACTTGAAGAAATGAAAAAGAAGTGCGTAGAGAAGAGTTTAGCTCTGATACCATATTAGATTCAGAATTGAGATGGAGAAAGAGATTTCATTATTGATTGAAATCTTACAAAATGGATGAACAAAGTTGTATAAATACTACACAATGTTGGCGCCAAAAGATAACAGCTCTAACCAGCTGTACAACCAACTAACAAACTAAATAACAACTTGGACAACTAACTAATTGATTTAATTGATGCTTCTAATACCTTCTTGCTCTTTTAAGCAATCGATTAAATTCTGTGTAAAGTACCTCATCGATCCACCTTGCTTGAGTTTTGATAAGTCACCATAAAAAATTTTGATATTTAGTTGGCTCGTACTATATGTGTAATTCTTTGTTCATTCTCTCCTAATCCATAGTCGTGCCTTTATTCTTATAGTTTTGATACCATATTTTGTACATCTTTGTCTAGACGGTATGCTGGAAATGATACCTTTTCTACCTTCGGTGTTTGTTGGAAATCAAAGTTTTGACAGCCATCATATCGTGGAAAATCAATCGGGAAATGCTGGAAATTGTGGAATCTGTACTGCCCATGCGACCCTTGAAAGATGAATGTTCCGACTTTGTTGTCATGGATTGAACCAAGTCTGCTAGTTGTTTCTGTTAAATAAAAAGATGAGAGAATGTTTCTTATTGTTCAATCAAGTTGAGAGTTTGCTTAAATAGCCTCACATGAAGTAAACAGCAGTAGAAAATATGTAGCAACTAATCTTACGTCTAACAGACCTAGAGAAGTGGGATATTCCTAAAGAATAGATAAATGCAACAATCTCAGGCAAATAGGGATTATTAACAAAAATTTAAACAAAGAATAAATATTTTACACACACTCTTAAACTGAATGTCATTCAAGCAATCAGTTTATAAAAGAAATTGAGCCAACTCCAAGTAGGCCACGCAGCTTCACAAAGGCTTCTTGCTTCAATGGTTTGGTCAATATATTAGCAATCTAATGTGCACTTTGACAGTGAACCCGCTCAACAACTGAAAATAAGATCACGTAGAAAATGAAACCTGACATCTATGTTTTTGCTTCTTCCATGCATAAATGGAATTTTGGAGGGCTTAATTCCTGAACTATTATCACAGTAAATCAATGTAGGCCCTGACTAATTGCAATGTAGTTGTTCAAGTATTCTTCTTAACTAATCTGCTTGACAAGCACAAGATGTAGTTGTAACAAATTCAGCTTCAGTTGTGGACAAAGTGACTATCTGTTGCTTTTTATAAGACCATAAAATGGCACATGAGCCTAGTATAAAAACATGACCTGGTGTGCTTCTCCTGTCTTCTATACCCCCACCATAATCACTATCACAAAAACCAAATAATTTCGCATGTACAGCCCTTTTATAAAATAAACTAAAATCAGTCGTGCCTTTCAAATACTGAAGCACTCGTTTTGCAGCTTGAAGATGTATTTCAGTAAAAACTTCCTTGAATCTACTGATAAGACTAATCACATACATCATGTATGGTCGAGTGGCTGATAGTTACATTAAGCTGCCAACAATCTTCTTGTAATACTTATTATCAACTCTTACTCCTACATCTCTTTTAACTCTACAACCTGAAATAATTGGATTTAGAACTAGATTGCAATTAGTCATTTGAAACATGTCCAAAATTTCAAGAGCATACTTCTTTTGTCCCATAAAAATCCGAGAAGATGTTTGGATTACCTCAATACCAAGAAAATATCGAATCTTTCCTAGATCAGTCATGTCAAATTCATCCATCATAGATCTTTTGAACTCAACAAACATAGCTTTATCATCTCTAGTGAATATCAAATCATCTACATATAAACAAACAATCAAGAATTTACCTTTCCAGATTTGACAACAATGTGTGATCATGGGGACATTTTTGGAAGCCCACCTTTGAAAAATATGCATCTATACGTCCAAGGTGCTTGTTTCAATTAGCATATAGCCTTTTTTAGCTTACAACCTTACTGCTCTTTTCCTTTTTGCACATACCCTGGTGGCTAATTAATAAAGAATTGTTCATTTAACTTACCATGCAAGAAAATTGATTTTAAGTCAAGCTGAAGGATGGACCAATTATTCCGTGCTGCCAATGCTACAACCAAACGAATGGTGTTGAGCCTTGCTACAGGTGCAAAGATCTCTGCATAATCAACTTCGTACTTTTGTGTGTATCATTTAGCCACCAACCAAGCTTTATACCTATCAACTTCTCCTTTCTCATTCAATTTGGTTTTGTAAACCCATTTAACTCCAATGGTATTTTCACCTGCTGGAAGATCGATCAATTCCCAGGTGTCATTCTTCTCAATTGCTTCTATTTCTGTGTCCATAGCTTTCTTCCACTTTATATTCTTTATAGCATCATAAAAAATGATACGATCATTGTCTGCAAACAATGCAAGATGGACAATAGTATCATCATCAGATAATTCATTTCCACATACATAATAGGTCATCCAAGATGGTTTTTTCTAGCCCGTTGATTATATGAGTTTAATGGTTGATCCTCAATTAACTCACTTGGTCAACCATTCGACAAAGTGATATCCAGTAGCTTGTACTTCAAGATGAGTCTGGCTTTCTTCATTATCATCATCATAATCAACAGTGACAGATTTATTTTCTGCATTTTCTGCACTAATCCAACCCCAACTACTATGTTCATCAAACACAACATCGTTAGTATTGATAATCTTTTGATTTACTAGATTGTATAACCTATAGGGCTTGGAAACCTCACGTTAGAATACGCATTTCACACCTTTATTGGGTTAATTACTCCAAATATCACTGAACTTTACCTAAAAATTTTATCGGGTCACTGAACTTTAAAAACTACATCATTCATCACTGAACTTTTGAAAACACGGTACCATCCATCACCAAACGGATATCTATCAAGAAAATTGGTTGAAATGATGACGTGGACGTTAGTCTAACTTATTTATGCCAAATCTTAAAACTGCTAGCAATGTGTAATAATTTAAACATTAAAACACATATTTTTAAAAAAAAAAAGAAGATTGGAATTGATTTCAACCCAAAACTCGATTCCCCCAACCAACAAATCAACCAAAATCCCCCAAATTTAAAACTACACCACTCTCCCATCGACAATAGGCTTCGTTCCAGAAATTGAGAGACAGTGCTGCAAATCGACAGCAAACAATGAGAAACAATCAAAATATTAGAAAACATAATCTCCATCTTTTTTTTTTTTTTTTTGCCTTTTTTAAAATCATAAATAAATCTAGTTCCCAAATAAAAACCAGAAGAAGTGAAAGTATTTACCTATTGCTAAGAATCCACATAGACATCAATTAATATACATATATATGTATGTATGTATGTATGTATGTATGAAAGTATTTGTCTTGTTTGCATTCTTTGTCTTTATGTGGAAATATGTTGGGTTGAATTCTGTATTGGATTTGCACTCTTATTTTTTGGTTGACTTGGTGGTTGGGGGAATTGGGTTTTGGGTTGAAATCAATTCCAATCTTTTTTTTTAGTTTAAAAATGTGTTTTGATGTTTAAATTATTTCACTTCACTAGCACTTTTAAGATTTGGCATAAAAAAGTTAGACTAAGATCCACATCAGCTACACTAGTGTCCACGTCATCATTTCAGCCAATTTTTTTGACAGACATCCATTTAGTGATGGATGGGGTAGCGTTTTCAAAAGTTCAGTAATGATTGGCATAGTTTTTATAAGTTTAGTGACAAGGTGAAAATTTTAGGTAAAATTCAATGATATTTGGGATAATTAACCCCACCTTTACCATCAAGTTTACTTCTCTTCTCATCAGGTACACGTTCATAAGCTAAACATATGAATATTCTAAAATGATCAATAGAGAAGGCTTATGTCCACTCTATGCTTCTTCAAGTGTCATGTTCTTTAGAGCAAATGTGGGGCTTCTATTCAGAACATAGACACTCCAGTTTATGACTTCTAGCAAAAAATTCTCTGGGATGTTTCTTTTTGACAACATGCAATGAATCATATTCATAATGGTGTGATTCTTTCTCTCGACACCCCATTCTGACGTTGTGAATAAGCTGCAGTAAGTTTCGTTCGAATGCCTTGCATCTTGCAATAATAACTGAATTCATGGGAATTGAACTCACCACCAAGATTAGTGTACAAAATCTTAATAGATTTTCTAGATACTTTTTCAACCCGTGCGTGAAATCTTCTAAATGCCACAATAGCTTAGACTTTTCTATTAAGAAATGAACCCACGTTTTTCGACTAAAATCATTCGTAAAGGTGATAAGATACCTCTTTTTTACTGTTTGATGTTGGGTTTATTGGTCCACATATGTTTGAAGGGATTAGGTGGAGTGGTTGAATGGCTCTCCATGTGCTAGCTTTAGGGAATGAGTAATGATGCTGTTCCCAATTACACATTCCTCACAAACATTTTTAGGAGACTGAATTTGAGGGAGTCCTCTGACCATTTTTTTGTTGCAAAGCTTTCAATCCACCAAAATTCAAGTGTTCAAAAAGCTAGTGCCACGGCCATGTTGTGTCTTTCATGGTTGATGTAAAACATGCCCCATCAGTAAGTTGAGTTTTGGTTTACAAAGGAAACCTGCCATGTTGACCCGTGCAATAAATCCTTTCTCTGGATGATAAATTTGGCCCATTCCCTTTTCAATAATTATAGCAAATCCATCATCTTGTAGTTGGCTAAGACTAATCAAATTTCTTTTTAATTCTAGAACATAGAATACTTTAGTAATTGTCGCACACTTTTACTCAACAAAATGTTAATATTTCCCTTGCCCATTACAAAGATATTTGCATTATTTCCAAGCTTCACATTTTCTCTAAAATTTTCATCTAATTCAGAGAATAAGAATTTATTACTGCTCATATGATTGTAGCACCCAGAGTCTAGGTACCATACATCACCTGATTGAATCTCTTTTTTATTTGTCTAGGCCATCAGAATCATTTCTTCCTTAGTCTCGGCCAAATTCATTTTGTTAGGTATTTAATATAATTGGCAAATCTATGAACAAAAATGACTAAAATTGATATGTTGTAAAAATTTAAGGAGTAGTGTACAATTAGTGAAAGTTATGATATTTTAGGTATAGGGTTCGAGAATGGGAAAGAAGGAAAAACGGCGCAAATTTTCACTAGACTGTCGCCTAGGTTTGGCTCAACCGTCAGAAACAGAAACTTCATCGCTCAACTGTCACCTCGCCTTCGCTCAAGCTACAATGTCATTGTAGTTTTGTTTTTATTTCCTATTGGACTTAGTTTAGATTATGTTTGATTTCAGTCTTGGGCTAGGCTTTAGTTGATATTTTAGCCATTCATGGTTGGGTTTAGGGTTTAGTTGCTAAGATTGAACTTCGTATTTGTATCTACTTCTTGTTATTAAGCCCCTGTTTGGCCAGCATTCTTGTGAAGAAAAAAATGAAAAATTGGACCATTTTTTTCAAATTAGTGGGCCCCTCCCTCTCACAAGTTGGTCAAATATTTCTGCTGGCCCCATGTTTAACGGTAAGAAAATTTCTAGAAATGGGAAAAAAATGCCCTCCAAACAAGGGCTAATATTAGTATCTACTTTCAGGTGTATTTATGTAGTATTATTTTAAATATTAAAAAATTTAATTATAGTACGGAACCAAACCGAACTGAATTGAACCCGAACGGTTCCAAAATTATATTTGGAACTGACGGTTCCATTTGCTAAAGAACCAAAAATTTCTGGAATCGAACCGAACCGAACCGAACCGACCCGCGCCCACCCCTAAAGGAAATTTTTAATTTGTTTTATAAAGACTTTTTATCTAGCCCATTCATTCCCGTTCCTACATATAAATACTTGAACGCCTCTAAACGGGTTTTCAAGGTTGATTATTGAGCAAACACTTAGTTTTTGATATTCTTTTCATCCTTTGATATTTCAACCTTCATTGTTCATTGTGAATTATTCTTGGGGCTGAAAAAAAACATCATATCCAAAATCCAAATACCGAACTGCTGCTTCTTTCATATTTGTTAGAGTTTCTGAAGATCAAGGGAAGGTGATTGGAGTTCCAGTTGTTGAAGAATGCTGTGTTCTTCGTGAATCCTCAGAAGATAGACGATTTCACAAAATTGGGAGTTGATGCAGGAGAGCACAATCCAGAAGAGCTTTGGAAATTGCAGCTAAGAGTTGGTGCAGGAGCACAGAATCCATGAGAGCTGTTGGAACTGCAGTCAGAATATCAGATAGTACGCGTTGTCATCTAGTCTAGTAGACTGTAAGTTAAAAACCGTTTATAGTGGATTGTTGGCTGACAAAGTGCCCGAAATTTTTACCCAATTGAGTTTCTCCGTGATCAATTCTTATGTTCGTTTATTACTTAATTGCGGTATTTCAACATAGGAATAATTGAATTCCACGCTTAACCATCTAGAAAATAATTAATAGTGACGTGTTGCTATTTAATTGTTAAGTAATTTTTAATTCTGCATAATCACCTATTCACCTCCCTTAGGTGTTGTTAGGGTCAAACTACTTATTTTCAATTGGTATTAGAGATTTAATTAGATTTCCGACCCTTAATAAATTCTAGATGAGTCAGTCATTGTTCGTGTCTTCGTTTTTCAACGGAAGCAACTATGCTTACTGGAAAGTTCGAATGAGAGCTTCCTTAAAGCTTTGGATGAACGTATTTGGACTAGCGTTCAAACTGGGTGGACTCCACCTTGAACTACTGTTGCTAGTGTAGTTATTCCCACCGATATTTCATTATGGACTAAAGATGATCTAGCTGAGTGTAACTGGAACAGTAAGGGCATTCATGCCCTGTTCATAACTATGTCTGCTAAAGAGTTTAGGAGAGTTTCGATGTGTGAGACTGTTAAAGAAGTTTGGGACATCTTAGAAACCACACACGAGGGAAGTAAAACTGTTAAAAATTCTAAACTGCAGATGTTAACCACTAGATTTGAAGAAATTAGAATGAAGGACGATAAATCATTTGATGAATTTTATGCGAAGCTGAATGAAATAGTTAATTCGAGTTTTAACCTAGGTGAGAAGATTCCGGAGTCAAAGATAGTTAGAAAAGTCCTTAGATCCCTACCTAAAAGGTTTAGTCACTGCGATTGAAGAAAGCAAGGACTTAGAATCCCTTCAAACCTATGAACTCACCATATCTCAACCTAAAAATGTTAAATCCATAGCCATGAATACGATTAGAGAAGAAGAGAGTGAGTCTACTGATGCTAAAACGCTTAGGGACGATGAAATAGCTTATTTGGTTAAAAAAATTCAGAAAGTGATGAGGAATATGAGAAAGCCTCAAGAACGAAAAATGAAATCCCTAATAGATTCTTGAAAAATAGACATGAAAAAAATAACTCTAGGACTCCCATTAAGAAAAGTCAATCTGTTAGATGCCATGAGTGTCAGGGTTACAGTCACTATAGGAATGAATGTCCTAACTTGAAAAAGAGTTCAAATAACGACAGACGTAAGGCTTTAGCACTGACATTGAGTGATGATGAATCAGATTCGAGTGCTCAGAGTGATACCTCTAGTGGTGAAGATGAACAAAACTTTATTACATTCACATCTATAGTTACGATTGAATCTGATAAGGTGATTGATAAGGTTAAAAGTGATGAAGAGAGTGAGATACCTGAGGAAGAATCTGAGGATGAACCTGTTATTCAAGAATCTTATCGTGAACTATTTGAGGAGAGTTTTAAGATTAAAAAGGTCAATAAAGTTGTTCTGAAAAAGGTAAACGTACTTAAAAGAGAGAAAAAACTCATAGGTAACCTTCAGAACTCTACCAACAGACTAAGTGAGTTGAAGCGTGTTAATGAAAATTCGGAAGCCACAATTAAATCCTTAACAAGTGATCTTGAAAAATCTAACACTCAACTCCAATCATTCATGAGTGGTTCGTAGAAACTTGATAATATGTTAGGGATGAACAAGCCTGCTGGAAATAGGCATGGTTTGGGTTATTTTCAAAATGGTAATACTACTGCTGGTACATCCAAGACCACGTTCGTCCCAGCCACTAACAACACTCAGAACTCGATTAACTTGAATCACTTCCACTTATAAGCAAGTTTGGGTTAATAAGAGTGATCTGGAATGTCATAAAGATTGGTCGTGCTCTTAAAGGTAAGAGCATCCATGGTTCTCTTTAATTGAGTCCATTCATTCGTACATGCATCTCACTCATTTGTGTTTTGTTATTGTTTCCATTTTTATTTATTTCCTTTAGGTATTGATATTTATTAAAAAAAAAAAAGTTTGTGCATCTAGATATTTCGGGGTGCTCTTAAACATTGCATTTGTGACCAAGTGTGCACTTATATGTTCTGTACAGTTATTTCCATTACTGAGTATAAGTTTCTTCATGTACAATCTGTACAACACACACTGTGATCTTGTGAGTGAGTCTAACCCAGTCTAGACTGGCCGAGGGCTTCTCATAACCCAGTACCTATGGTCAACTGACTTTGGTTAACCGACCGAAAGCTCGTTATAGGGATCAATGTAGTCGCTTAATGGACATGAGTCTGTACATAAGATTCAATATTCGAGAAAGCGACATAAAAAAATATATGCTTAAATTCAGGGGGAGAAAAGAAAAATATTTATGTAATTGAGCTCATTTTCATGTCCTAAAATTCGTATGTGTTTGACTTTCATGAGTAAGGAAAATTATTATTTAATTCGCATATCCTTTCTCACAAATTTAAGATTTGGAGTCATGTTCACGAGAACATAGTGACACTTTACACGCATGAGTCTAGTATACACTTTACTTCGTTTTGAACTTAATTGAGTATGTGGGAAAGTTTTATAGATAATGCCTCCCTTGTAAGCACATGCATTTTTTTGAGTTCATCCGGTTGTCTATGGTTAATTTCTTAATTAAAAAAAAGGTGCTATTTTTCTTAATTTTCACATATTCAGCGCTATTTTTGTCAATTAGTATGTCGCTGGCTTATCGTTGGGCCACGCTTGAGCGATAGAAGCAGAAGTTCCCTCGCTCGCTTCTTGCTCAACCCTCGCTTGAGCGACAAACCGTAATTTTGAATTTTAACGTTATTTTTCAGGGTTTTACGGATTTTTTCCACTTTTTCTCTTATTTTTCTCCTAATTTCAATCACCCACTTAAAATTCCTGCCTTCCCAACACTTTAAGCTTCTTAATTCACTACATTGAGGTGCAATTTCATTGAATCCACGAATTTTCAAAGGTAAATCTCTTAAACCATTTTTCTTTCCTTTTTTTGCAATTATTTTGGGATTTTTTAATTCTTGGCTGTTCTTGCTTCCATTTTTTGCATTTGGCTTCATGCTTTTGTGTTTGTCATGCAATGCTATCATCATTACACAATTTTGCACCATCCAATAGGTTTTTTGGACTATTTTCCCGTTAATTTTCTATTTGTTCTTCATTGTTTTTGCACTTGTCTCATTTTCGATTCCGCTTGGTCGCTTTGGCATGGTGTTTGGTGCTTGCTTGGGAGTTGATGGTTGAAGTATTGAGGTTGTGAGGATGTTGTGTGCCTTCTTTCCATTTTGGGTATAGGTTTTTGATTTTGTTTGAGTTTGTGGTGTGTTGATTGAGGCGTTTTAGTTGACATTGTGTGGAGTTCGGAGTGTTGATGTCATTCGCATTTCGGTTGGTGTTGACACCGTGAGATGATGTCGCGTTACCACGGTCACGTCTCGCGTCTTACAGTTAGGGCATCACGTCACGATGTCATGGCTTCACTGCATCACGTCACCCCCGTCTAGGCATTACGACACCTTTATGTGCATTTGGACTCGGGTGCATTGCATATGTAATGTATGCCTCGATTTGAGTGCATTCATGCACCATATGCATATCATGTGTTCCGTCGTGGTATTGATATATTGGTTTTCCCGTTTCAGATGCTGCCTAAGAGAGCTCAGAGTGCAGCTTCGATATCTGATACTTCGACGTCTTAAGTAGGTCTAGGTTTGTCTCTGCGATTCCCCAAGATACTTTTAGGTCATAATTTTCATTACGTCCCGTTTTATTTGAGCCGAGGTCATTCTGTCGACTTGTCACCCGACCTAGCTGCTATTTTCACTTCCCGCTGATGGTCGAGTTGACGCTTCCCCCTAGGCTTCTTGTTCAGGAGTTTTATTCTAACATTCATGATATTAGCGGTTCATCTTTTAGGGTTTTTCTTCGGGGTAGGACAGTTAGGATTACACATGATGTCTTATCCAGTCTAGTACATATCTCTAGGATCGTTCATCCTTTATTCCCTTATCTTTCTGTTGATACTCTTCCATCAGACTCTCTAGTCCGTTCCACGGTGTTTAACCAAGTGCCATCGCATTGGATTTCTACCCACTGATCGTCATTCTATTGTGCACCGTGTGCACGAATCTGTGACCCGTGTCGCATACATCTTCTTTTACCTTTGGAGATGGCTCGATTTTTATACGCCTTACTGCATGACGATTCTATTGATCTTCCCACCTTTATTTGCCAGCAAATTCTTCGGGATTTCAGGGTCACGGGGACGCGGGTGGGGATGCCATATGCTTGTCTGATTTATCGATTAGTGACAGGCATTAGTTTTCCAAATGGGGTTTCTCGACCGATTGGCCACACTACTTTTGCCCAGAGTAGGTCGCATGCTTCTTCTAAGCCAGCTGAGCTAGTTGATCCGACTGTGCCAACTAATCTTTTTGATGATCTTATCTCTATAGATCCATCCGATTTCTTTCGTACTTCCTATGCTCCTCCGACCTCTGATATTTTCTCGACATCCACGTCTGCTCCTCCCCCTTCCGAGTCTGTCCCACCTTCTGCATCTGTTCCCATTGACCCATCTGTTGCTCTTATGGAGCAGATGACCATACTGATCGAGCAGTAGACTCGGATGAGGCAGAGTTTACACAGCTACGGGCTACAGTTGATCGACACACTATCGAGTTTACTACGCTTCGGGGTGCTGTTGGATATCTTCAACGTGGGCTTCGATGGATTCGTCGTCATTAGGATGATGCTGCAGCCTTAGAGGATGGGACTGATTCTGACGATGCCACCGGTGCTGATTAGTTTTTGGATACCCCTTGTCATTTTGTAACAAAAATGGGAAGTAGATATTTTGATAAAATAGATATGAGCAGATATTTTTGCTTTAACAAGATGTATATGTTTTTATCTATTTGATGTGTCTAAAACATTTGATTCTGATTATATGATATATTTTTAGTTTTTTCTAGATTAAGTTTTGATATTTTAGTAGTATCAATGTTTCGTTTTGGTATGTTGGGTTAAATTGATATTACATCTTAATTTAGCATATGATATGAAACTGAAAAGTTGCATTATGGTTTATTAACTGCTTAAATCACTTTTTACACCGTGAACTGCTTGAACTATTTTTACATTGAATACTGTTTCACTTACATTTTGCACTGGGTATTTGAGTTGTTTATTTCAGGAAATAGGTATTGAAAAATGAAATACAGAATTCGTTCAAAACAGTTGTTAGTTGTGTCAGTTGATTTGAGTTTGTAATTTTAATTTACTACTGTCTTGACTTAGATTGTAATTTTGTCACAGAATGTCAAAAGGGAGAGCTTGTTAGGTATTTAATGTAATTGGAAATCTGTGAACAAAAAAGACTAAAGTTGATATGTTGTAAAAAATCAAGGAGTAGTGTGCAATTAATGAAAGTTACGATATTTTAGTTCTAGGGTTCGAGAATGGGAAAGAAGGAAAAACGGCGCGAATTTTTGCTAGACCGTCGCCTAGGTTTGGCTCAAGCATCAGAAACAGAAATTTCATCACTCGACTGTAGCCTCGCCTTCGCTCGAGCGACAGTGTCATTAAAGAAATTTTTAATTCATTTTTTAAAAGCTTTTTACCTGACCCATTCATTCCCTAACCTACATATAAATACTTGAACGCCTTTGAACGGTTTTCCAAGGTTGATCATTGAGCAAACACTTAGTTTTTGATATTCTCTTCATCCTTTGGTATTTCAACCTTCATTGTGAATTGTTCTTGGTGCTGAGAAAAATATCATATCCAAAATCCAAATATCGAATTGTTGCTTCCTTCATATATGTCAGAGTTTCTGAAGATCAAGGGAAGGTGACTGGAGTTCCAGTCGTTGAAGAACGCGATGTTCTTCATAAATTCACAGGAGATAGACGATTTCACAAAGTTGAGAGTTGCTGTAGGAGAGTGCAATCCAGAAGAGTTTTGGAAACTGTAGCTAGGAGTTGGTGCAGGAACATAGAATCTAGGAGAACCGTTGGAACTGCAGTCAGAAGAACAGATAGTACGTGTAAAAATGAATAGAAAGTAATATTAAAACTTAAGTAATTGTTAGGAAACAACTTTGAAAATTCGTAAAGTATTTGTAAAAAATTAAAGTCCAAATTCCACGTATGAAAGGTGAAAAAAAAAACTAATAAACAAAAAAAGTCAAAAAAATATTTATGGGGTCAGCTGACCCCACATGACCACACCTAGATCCACCCATGGTTTGCAATAGGGTTTGGTTTTGTTTACGGAAGAAAATAAGTTAGGTTAAAAGATTTTTGGAAAGAGAAACATGGTATTGCACACCGAAAAACCTATTAGGGACCTTCCAACGGCCAGAGACAAGAACAACCTATAGGCAAAAGACTCTCCCCTAAGAAACCAAGGGTTTTTTAGTGAGAGATTTCTACCAGCTAGTAAATATTTTTGTTTTATCTTTTCTTTGATTGTCATATCATTTTTATTCTTTAAATATTTTTTTTCTTGTGACAATGCAGCAATTCGTTTAGTGTAAACAAATGGGCATTAATTAATTGTGTCGAATAATGTAATTAGCATGCTATCTATTTTTCTCACAAAGCCATTCTTACTCTTGTTTAAATTTCTAGTTCTCTCCCTTTGTTCCTGACTCTCTAAAAAAATGAATAGAACATACATATTTATAAAACTACAAGGACAAGAGAAATTCTTCTCAAATATATGTAACCAACTGCCATGGTATTTTTTTTTTATTCCCTTCTAAAATTGTTGAATTCATATATTGCAAAATAAATATCCTAAAAGTAGGTCTCTCGGAATACGAAAAACAACTATTATGTTACTAATATGAACATTCTTTAACTAAAAATTCACTTCTAGGGGATCATTGATTGCTACATTAAGAGATGCCGACTAGCAAGCAGCAGGGGGATGTTGGGAGTGAATAATTTTTGTGGGAGTAGTTGAAGTTGTGGTGGCGGGGCCCTTGTCGAGAAAAGTGGTGGTGACACGTTCACATTTTGGGCGTGGCTGCCGGCAGCTGTTGAGAGATGTTCCTGTTCCTTAGCTCTTCCACTTCCTTCTTTAGTCTCCTGTTTTGTTCACTTAATGATCCAAACCGTTTCTTTAAATACTCGCAATCCAATTCTGTTTGCTTCAGCTTGCTCCTTATTATTATTATTTTTTTCCCAAAACAATTAATTTTTTATGAAAGATTACTCAAAAACTAAATCATAAAGTATAATTCTTCAAGGTGTACTATATATAAGATATTTAACCTCATTTAGCTAATAAACTAGATGAAAATTTAAGTTAAAGTAAAGCAAAAAAATTATCCTGAACCACGTGTTAAGATTTGGTATTCTATCTTAAAAGATCATATTTAAAAATAGTAGCTCAACCCTTATATGTTGGTCTATGTTTTCATTTTTATTCGATATGAAATGTTATTTCGTAACATGCCCCCGGCAAAATGATGACTCGTTTAAGCAAATTAATATTGAAATCTATATACTCACTTTTTTTAGTCTTGATGAGATCGAATTGATCGTTTGAGTTTACTGGGCTCTGATACCATATTAAAAATTGGAGTTTCATCTTAAAAGTTGATCTATAGTTTTGTCTTTATTCGATGTAAGATTTTATCTCTTAACATTACATATTTAACAGATTTCACAACTTTTATCAACCTTTTAATAATACATTCATTCACTTCTATAAAAATATACTAAAAACATAATTTTTAACAAAGTTAAACAGGGGCTTAATTTAAAAGAGAGAAAATATATATTTACTTTATGACCAAGTCTAACAATTACACATCAAAAAGGTCAAACGCATGCATTAATTGTATGACTTTATGCACGTAAAAATGCCCTTAAACTAGTGCGACGAACTAATCTAGTGATTTTATATTCGAGAATGGTGACCCGTTCCATGTATATCAATTATTCGGAATTCATCAAGGCTTGTAATAAATACGTCTTAGGTTATTTCATTGAGTCAAATCCGTATAGCATAATCATTTGATTAAGTCACACATAATAATGCCAACTATATTTATTAATTTATGGAGCTCCGTTTTTTTAATTTTCTACAATGCCGACCCTGAGAATTCGGAGGCCCTAAGCGACAAATTATTTTGAGGCCCTATATTTTTTTTTACACGTGTAACAATATTTAAATAAAAGAAATATCTATATTTAAATGAAAACTTTGTACAATCTAAAAATAGAATTGCAAAATAAAGTATCACTTACAACCGGAAAGATTAGGCTAGCATCATATTTAGTCTTCTCACGTTTTGAGATGCAAAATTAGTAATCAAACAACTCAAATCGAGTTTTTCCAACATGTTTTTTTCAATAGAAATCATAGCTAATCCATTCAACCTCTCTTGTGACATGGTTGATCGAAGATAAGACTTGATCAATTTCAACTTTGAAAAACTTCTTTCAGCGGACGCAACGGTTACCGGAATAGTCAGTAATACCCTATAAGCAACCCAAGCATTTGCAAAACAACAATTCATTCTCTTAATGTAATCTAACACAGCAGTTGTACCATTAGTTTCTGTAGGTATTGCTTCCCTTAAAACTTTCAACTCAGAAAATAATTCTAGCCCATCGATATCGGATACCATGTTATGCATCAAATACTTTTCAAGATTAATGCAGCAACACTTCAATTTAGCATCATCAATGGATTTAAGCTTTTCCAAATCAAATAAAAAACCAAAAATATCATCATATTTCTGAAATTGTTCAAATCTACTTTGAAGCGATGATAGAGCTTGATCTACTATATATAAGAAATAATTGACCCTGAAAGATTCTTCAACTGTTTCTGTCACCTCTTCACAAGAAATCTCATCAAACTGCTTCTTTCTATGTATAACTCTTTTTTCACGAAATATCGGTTCAATGTCTAATTCACTTGCAATCTCTTTAGCATCAATCATGGCTGATTCAAACCCAGTTTCTCTATAGCTTTGAAAAATGAAATGAGCCCTTTTAAATGATCTATAGCAACGTCAATACGGATGTCTTTTGTTTGCAAATGTTTGCTTACTCTGTTAACATTATTCAACACTTCATACCAAATAACCATCCCAAGTAAAAATTCAAAATTTTCTATTTCATATGTTGCCAAACACTCTGCCTCACTTTTTGTCTTAGGATCATCAACTATTGCCAATTCAAGTAGAGCATTTTTAATCTGTGGAGCTTGATATCTTATTGCTCTAACACTTTCAACATGACTTTCCCAACGTGTTTGTGACAAAGGCTTAAGGGTAAGGCCATTTACATTATCTTTGAAAATTTTCCATCTTTTAGTAGATGATGAAAACAAAGTGTATAGACGTTGCACCACTCCAAAGAAAGATTTAGCTTTTGTACAGCAAGTAGCCATATCACAAAGTACAAGATTAAAACTATGACACCCACAAGGAGTGTAGAATGCTCTAGGATTTACTTGCAGTAGTCTATTCTGTACCCCTTTATGTTTTCCTTTCATGTTAGCACCATTATCATATCCTTGACCCCTTATATTATCAATATCCAGATCTAGATTATTCAACGAGTTCACTAGTTCGTCAAAAAGTCCCTTTTCAGATGTATCATCCACCAATAAAAATCCTAAAATGAATTCTTCCACCTTCACTGGACTTGCTGAAATATCAACACACCTCAATACTATAGACATCTGCTCTTCGTGACTCAAATCTGGAGTGCAATCAAGTATAACAGAAAAGTACTTCGATTCTTGGAGTTTCTCGATGATTATTTTCTTGATCTCACCAGCTAGCATAAGTATTAACTCATTCTGAATTTTGTGTCCAAGATAATGATAATGAATTTCTTTATTTTGAATTCGACGAATATGCTCTTGCATTATAGGATCAAACTTAGCAATCATTTGAATTAGGTTTAAGAAGATACCATTATTTTCTTGGTATATCTTCTCGTTATTTCCACGAAATGCTAAATTATTTTCTGCAAGAGTTCTAACCACTGATATTATTCTCAATAATACTTGTCTCCAATGTTCTCTATCTCTATTGATTTGCTCCTGCACGCTTTTATCAATTGTTTGTTTCTTTTCAAATCTTATTTCCATTTCGATCCATCTACTCATGTTAGTGATATGGTCATAACTCACTTCATGCGTTTTCAGTTTTTCACCAATATTTTTCCAATCATTCGCACCATCATGTACCAAATGAGTTCTGATCCCATCATTCTTGAATAGCTTACAACAAAAGCAAAATATTTTATCCGGACTTTTTGAATATATCAACCACTTTCTATCATGCTTCTCTCCATTAGGTAATCGTCGAATGTAATGAACAGGGGAGAAGTGTCGATTAGCTGCATCTTTTGGAAAAATTACATCATTGTCTCGTACTGGACCTTTCATTACAATTAAGTCTATTAAATTCTGATTCATATTTTCCCAATTTGCTGGATCACTGATATCAACAAAAAATGGTTCACTATCCAGTCCATCCTTTTCATTAATGTTTCTTTCATCCATAACATCATCCTCGATAGATACCTCTTCATTCACCAAAGAATGATGTTTTTCAATTATATTATCACCAATATCGTTCTTATTAAACTCTCCTTCAGTAACCACGTCTTCATTATGTTTTTGTTTATTGCCACTAAAAAATTTATCAAGGGCGCCCTCTTGAGATTTAATCAATTGCTCCTTCTATTCCGTTTTCTTTTAGAATATCCAGATTCAAATTTTCTAGTGGACATAATTGTAAGCAAATAACGGTAGAACCTGATTGACGAGGTAGACTTAGAAATATCTCGGATTCTCAAATATCGCCAAGTGAAGGAATTCAACAATCAACCGGCTGCAAGAAATAAACAACATACATTTAGAATAAATTTGAGCAATACCAACATACTGATGAACTAAACTTGAGCAATAAAATCATTAAATCAAACACTGCACAACACCCTTTTTCAATTGGACAGTTGGTCTCTGTCTAATTTTATAAAACTCATTGCACTTTGCAGAGGCTGGAAGATTTCTTGAAATCTGAACCTCCACAGCCTTCTAAAGGTATTGTTTCATTTGCTTTTTTTGTTTATTACTTTATTTGTGTTGTGATTGTAAATGGTGAATGATAATTTGAGTATAGATTTCAGATTTGGGAGGGGAAAGGTGTGAGCTAGATTATACCAGAATTCTTGAATGCCGAATAGAATTGAAGAGGCGATTTAGGTCTTGGGAATTTTGGTTTCTGGAGCGAGTCCCTTCGAGTCTTCGACCTTCAATTTCCTCCCCTTTTCTTCTATTATTTGGAGAGAGTCCCTTTTCTTGAAATTCTGGAGAGTTTTTTTTTTTTTTGAAATTCATTATTCTGGAGTTATGTAGTCATCGCTGGAGAGTGGAGAGAGTCCCTTCAATTTTCGTTCTAGAAATTCTGGAGAGTCCCTTCAATTTCCTTTCTTCTCTTCTATTATTTGTTGGAATTAGAGGCCTGCCCTGACAGCCCAGTGGCCAATCTTCCTTTCATTTGGGCTGGACTGCTGTATGGATGTTGAGGCCCTGGTCCCAAGCCAAATTTTTGTGGCCCTAGGCCTTTGCCTAGGTGGCTTGACCCCAGGGCCGGCCCTGATTTTCTATATGTATGGCTCTACAACCATTTTTACCAAAAAAATATTAAGTGATGAGGGAGGTACAATCAAACCCTATATCACCCACACATAGGCGAAAGAATTCACCACGAACACTATTTCTTTTGAGTTTTACGTCATAAACTTCCTTATAAGATTGATCCAACTCATATTCATGTGATCCCAAATCATTCTCGTCTCTTAAAGAAAACCGAATACAAGACCTCTAACTCAAATCAACTAATTTAAGGTTGAAGAGTAAGTCTACCTCCAAGTTGATGCATGTGATGCTCTGCATCAATTACCCTAATTATATAATTGATGGAATCAAACTTAGAGTCTTCCCTTATCTTGTGATGGTAATAGAAAATGTTTTTATTTTATATTCTTTAAAATTTATAAATGTTCACTTACGTGCAATTTTCGAGGTATTATTGGTGTAATATGAAGTTGTTGAACTTTACCCTTTATTTCTGTTTGGTGTTAACAAAACATCATCGTTGTGATTTTGATATTCGAGACAGTTATATGATGATATGCAAACATCATTATTCCAATATTTCTTGGTCTTAAGAGAATGAATAAACATATTGTAATAATTAAGAAAAAAAACAGGAACAGCCTCTTGCAATAAATTTCCACTACAGAATTACCAACGATATGCAGACCCTAGATTAATTATAAACGTATCTTGTCATTAACTTTTGCTCGTAAAAAGATTTTTCAAAAATGCTACTTGTACACACTTTGTACACAATCTCCTACACAACCCTCTCACATGTGTGTGGGGTCCACAAAACCACACACATGTGAGAGAATTGTGTAGAAGATTGTGTACCAAGGTGTGTAAGTGTAGCAAAGTTGAAGATTTTTAATACGTGCTAATCATGAAAATTTTTTTATATGGCCATATTCATCACATATTTTATTAATGAAAAAGTAAAAATAGTGCAAACTTAGGTGGGCTAGTCAATTAATCACTGGTGGTTGAATAGAACATATACAAATTGAACCCACCAAATTTCCCATCAAAATAATAAGATTGTCATTAACTATCATATGATTTTCAGGTAAATATAATTTTCTACTTCTAAAAAGGTAGGATAAACAAGGAGTGTAGAATCTAATATTAATAAAATGTGCCAATTTATATATATATATATATATATATATATATATATATATATATATATATATATATATATATATATATATAAAGGTAAAATACGCACCTTGCTCTACGGTTCTGAAACCAGACCTCCACTTGCCGTGGCTTAAGCTTCAATTGTTCTGCCAAACCCTCCTTCTGCTTCTGCGTAACCAAAGCATTATCAGTGAATGTTCATTTACGAAATCCCTGCTGCTTGGAACTGCAAAAGTTGATGTCAAAGCTGTAAGTGTTATGCCCTAGGTCCAATCAACTTTGGAGATAAACACTTTGAATATATATAATCAATGCATATGTATGGCAATATCTATTATTTAATTGATTTAATATTTTAATAAATTAAATAATAGAATCCGTAGATTCAAGTTTTGGTGATTTGTTAATCACAAGTAGTTGTGATTGTGAGATACAAATTACATATGACTGAATCTTAAATCGTCCGTGGTCGAGGTAATAACGATATACGAATATCGTTATTACGGATAGACTATCGCGTGTGGCATTCTTACTTGTGAAGTAAGTGGCTGATCTCACAAGTTAAAGTGTGGTGACACTTGAATGAACACGTGGATGTTTTGTTGTAGAACAAAATATTGGAGACCCGCTGAGAGATTTCACATGGATAACTATCTAAGTGTTAGTGGTTAATCTCTAACATTCGGTAGTGGAATTGGTCCTTTGACTTGAGGTCATCATAGTACCTTATATGAGGGCAGTCATACTTTGGTGATGTTGGATGTTGCTCTATCAATGGTCGCTAATACAGCATCGTTCGGGTATGTCAAGAATCATATGAAGGTTGTGAATGATCAATAGAGGATTCGTCACTCTTAGATAGTAAGAGATTATGATCTACATTTTATCCAGTTAAGTTGATAATGAAATCCTTGGCCAAGGTGAACTCATAAGTCGGAAAAGAGTTTTCGACGTACATTGACTTAACAGTGGGATAAAAGATATGATCGATAATTGAGATTGACACATATCCATATCTCATAATTGATCGGATCATATTGACGAAAGGATTATAGTTTCACGGTAAACGAACAAGTTTGGTTTTGTCATGCTACGTGTTATTTCCCGTCACATGTATTGCCCTGATACATTGCTAGATGTCAATCTGGGACAACGAAAATGAATCAGTGATAAATTAAAAGTGGCGTTTTAATTTATCGATTTTGATTAGATCAAAATAATAATTCACGTCGTTAGGCATCGTGATCGGGGAACCTAATGGGTCACACACAAAAGAGAATCAGAAGAATGAGATTTACCAATTAATTAATTGACAAGTGTTGGATAATTAATTAATTGGGTTGTTTATTAATAGGTCCGAATTAATTAATTGGATTAATTAATTCATGGACCGGATTTAATTAATTTGATTAGTTAAATATCGGATCGGGTTAAGTTTAGAGATGGGCCAAGCCCACTTGGGCTTATATTAATAAGCTGTTAGGGTTTGTAAACTGTATGGAATTTTCATTATTCTTGCTAGCACAAGAAAAGAAAACCCTAGCTGTCATTCTTATTCTCTGTGTGGATCACCATTGGAGGCTGGACAATTGGACAGCTTGGATTGCAGATCGTGATCATTGGAGTTCAAAAAAAAGCAAAAGAGTTTGTGGAGTTCATCAAAGGTATCATTCTCATCACAGTTTCTATCTAAACACATTGCAGATTCTCGTTTGGGAATTGAAAATTATTTAATTTCCGCTGTGCATGTTAAGTAAATTCGCAATAGTGTTATCAGAGCCTGGTTGTGTTTGTTAGAAATTCTTTTGCACGATTGAACAATTAAAAGTTAATTGTTTATATTTGTTTCTTGGATCTAGCAATTTAGAAAAATATTTTTAATCTTCAAAAATTTGTTTTGAAAGAGAAAATAATTTTTAGTCAAAATTTTGGATCTGAATTTCATGACGGCGGCGTGAGGCCGCTGGCCATGGCGGCGACGGCGCCGGGCCATGGCTGCAGGAAGCGGCCGCTCTCAAGGAGCGCCGCCACGACCCAGAAGCACGCGAGCCGATCGGCGCTGTGCGTTACGCCGACTCCCCGAGTCGTCGGCTGCCGCAGCTGCCGTCGCGCTTGCGTCGCTGCGAGGTGCAGCGGCGAGCGCCGCTGTTGGAAGTTGCAGCAGCGCACGGCGCTGCTGCTGGTTATTGCAACAGCGCCGTGCGCTGCTGCAATGCCCGGTGGTGCGCCGTTATCGCACCACCGTTTCTCCAGTCGCCGGCGCCACAAATAAGGGAGGGGGGAGTTTTTATGGCGTTCTGCAAAACGGGTTGGTAGATTTTGGGGACGGGGGCTTGTCATGCAATTTGTGAAATTGCGAGCCCCTGTCTCCAATTATGATTAGGGGTCAAGTTTGCAATTTTAAAAGAAGGACTATCTTGCAATTTTCGAAATTGATGGGGTTTTGTTTTTAATTTGGAATTGGGTCAATTTGCAATTTCAAAAAAGGGTAATTTTTGAATTGAAATATTAAAATGATTTTAAACTTGTATTTCAAATGGGTTTGACCTAAAATTTTAATATTGACCCATTTAAAATTAAAAACAAAACCCCATCAATTTCGAAAATTGCAAGATAGTCCTTCATTTAAAATTGCAAACTTGACCCCTAATCATAATTGGAGACAGGGGCTCGCAATTTCACAAATTGCATGACAAGCCCCCGTCCCCAAAATCTACCAACCTGTTTTGCAGAAAGCCATAAAAACTCCCCCCTCCCTTATTTGCGGCGCCGACGACTGGAGAAACGGTGGTGCGACAAAAGCGCACGCTGCATTGCAGACGCACGGCCGCCGTTGCAATAATGCAAGAAGCTAGCCGCTCGCTGCCAGACTCGCAAAGAACGGCGCGAGCGCTGCCGCAACGCAGCGCCTGGCCGTCGTCAGAGTTCCGGTTGTGGCGGCGCTCCTTGAGAGCGACCGCTTCCTGCCGCCATGGCCCGGCGCAGTCGCCGCCATGGCCGGCGGCCTCTTTATTTAAAAATTGACGACTTTTATATTTTCGTTAAAATTGGATTTTAACTTAAATATTAAACTTTGACCCTAAATTGAATTTTATTTTATTTAGGAGTTTTATCCTAAATTAAAATGTTAATTCATATTAAATTAGAGTTGGACTTTAATTTAATATTTAATTAAAATTTGATTTTAATTAAATTATCCACCCTAGTATATTGTTGAAATTAGAGTTGGACTCTAATTTGACATTTAATTGAAATTTAATTTTAATTAAATTGTTTCGCCTTAAAATTAGAGTTGGACTCTAATTTAGTATTTAATAAAGATTTGATTTTAATTAAATATGTTCGCCATAATATTTTGGAATTAGAGTTTGACTCTTATTTTGTATTTAATTAAAATTTGATTTTAATTAAATTCAACAGTATTAATTTGATTATAATTAGAGTTGAACTTTAATTTGACGTTTAATTAAAATTTGATTTTAATTAAATTGTTTTGCCCTAAAATTTTATTGGAATTAGAGTTGGACTCTAATTTGGTATTTAATTAAAATTTGATTTTAATTAAATAGTCCCGTCTTATATTTGTAGAATTAGAGTTGGACTCTAATTTGATATTTAATTGAAATTTGATTTTAATTAAATAAGTCCGCTAATTAAATTAATTAATTAATTTGATTAATTAATTAATTAATTGTTTCGATCCATTTGTCTAAATTAGTTTAGACGACTTTATTTGCTAGAAACTTGAAACATGTTTGCATATAATATTAGATATTATAGGAATGCATTTATATGATGTATGTTTTATTAGTGGATGATTGTGGACTCGACCATGTGGATGTGTTGAATGGTTAGTTTTATTCTTGTTGTTTTATGGGCCTGTGAGCTCTTATTTATTTTGGACCTGCGAGTCCGTTGTTATTATTATGGGCCTGCGCGTCCAACATTATTTAGGCCTGCGTGCCAACTAGTATAGGATACAAGTTGCAGCTGGACTAATTGAAGATACAAGAAGAGGAGGAGACCATAGAGATGGAGCATTGTATGAATCAATGCTATACCCCCTAGGAACTGACCGACTAGTCTTCCTTATAGCTCGGGAGGACTAGATAGTATAAGTCCATAATCGTCCATACTATTATATGTATATTTATTTGCATGTTAGATGTATAATAAAATATATATAATTATTACGATGAGACCTTTTGCATGTAAAACCCCTCGTTAAAAATATTAAGTCAATTTGTTATTTTCCTTCCATCATTATAGTGAAAAACGAGAGTCCTAAATCGATCTTAGCTTGTTGAGTACACTCAAGGCTGATCCATTAGGGATATATTTGACACTATGAAATATTAGATATTTCTGAATGATGGGTTTGACTTAACTAATATTTATCTTTTGTTGAGTACACTCAAGAAGATAAATTTTAGAGGCATGTTAAAATATTAAGTCATATTTATTTTCGCCTTCCTTCATTATAGTGAAAAACGAGAGTCCTAAATCGATCTTAACTTGTTGAGTACACTCAAAGCTGGTCTATTAGGGATATGTTTGATACTATGAAATATTAGATTTTTCTGAATGATGGGTTTGACTTAACTAATATTTATCTCTTGTTGAGTACATTCAAGGAGATAAATTTTAGAGGCATGTTAAGCTAACACATAAGATGTGTGAAGATAAAGAGTTGTCGGCTTAATGATCTGGGAATTGTATGGAGATACAATTGATAATAGTATCTACCCAAATGTTTTATTAGGGCTTGTTGAGTACACTCGAGGTTTTAATATAACAAATGGGATCCCAGCCCACTGGGAATCAAGTACGGATTCCATAAATTTATGTGAGAGGGTCATAAATTTGAGTTAAACAGTGGGAGTGAAATTAATTTAATAAAAGACCATGTTAAATTAATTCATGCATTATATATATATATATATATATATTATTTCTTTTACTTTTCGTCGTTTACATTTATTGAATCATGAGTAACCATATGTATTTAAGAGGCATATTGTATGCCAACAATCAAAGCAAATTTTCTTGATTGACGCCGCAATCTGAGAATTGTTCTCAGGCATGAAAAATTGGTTGTGTCCTTGAGTAGTCCTTTCTAGAGACACCTGTTGATGACTCGATAAAAGAAGAGGTGGCTGCTATAATAAATATAGTGATAATGATAGTACTACAACATATGTGATGTTTGTAACTATGTCACCTGAGTTACAAAGCAACATAAGAGTATAGATGCTAACACATGATTTTTCATCTCAATATGTTGAATGATGAACAATCATACGAGGAAATATATGATATTTCCTAGCAACTATACCAGTGCTTAATGACAGAAGAATTTTCAGTCGGTGCTTGTGTACTGAAGATGCAGACTACTTTGAGAAGTCGTCTTGATTACGTTCAGTCATGAACAATGAACTAAGTATAGACTTGGTTCTGCAATATCTGTCAGAGAGTTATTCATAACTAATTATGAATTTAACATGAATAAACTCGAAGCACGCTCATTGAGATGCTGAACATGCTTAAAACTGTTAAGTCCAACATCTGTGTTTGTAGTGGACAAATCTTAGTCATAAATTCCTATATGGAAGTCTAAAGGATACTTTAGGAAAGCAACCAAGATGACTAAGACGGTTAAAGCAAATAAGGATAATACCAAATCTGATGATCCTTATTATCATTTTGGAATGGTAGATCATTGAAAATGAAATTGCAAGGCTTATATCTACTTCCTTAGTTTCATGGGTATTAGATACTAGATATGGATCTCATATTTGTATAAATATGCAGAAACTAAATAAAAGTAGATCGCTGCAAAAGGGAGAAGTTGACCTACACGTTGAAAATGTGCAAAAGTTGTTGCATTGCCTGTAGAAGCATATTTCTTGCCATTGCCTTTATGTTTGATATTAGAATTAGAGAAATGTTAATTTTGTTTTCACCATTACCAAGAGCATTAAATAAGTTTCATGTTTTGACATGAATTATTCTAATGTTAAGGACAATTGTTGTTCCTTTTTATCTTAATAAGATCTTAATGGTTATGGTAAATTACAAAATGACATTTATATTCTAAATGTTGAGTGTTCTATAATGAGTATAGAAATTGAAAGACATAAAAATGATAATCTGAATAACACATATATCTGGTATTGCAGATTTGGTCACATAAATGAGAATGCAATTCCAAACTTACATGGAGATGTATATTTGGGTCAAATAATTTTGAATCATTTGACAAATGCGAATCATGTCTGTAAGACACAGTGACCAAATCTCCTTTTACTTGAAAGGAAAATGATCTGCACAATTATTAGGTCTAATACATAGTGATTATGTAGATCCATATCAATTAATGTCAGGTGAAGTTTATCTTATCTCATCACATTTACTAATGATCATTTCAGAAATGATCATATATATTTGATGAAATTCAAGCATGAATCTCTTGAAATATTCAGGGGATTCAAGTTAGGAATAGATAAACAAATAGGTAAACATATTCTTACACTAAGACTTGTTCGAGGTAAAGAATATCTAAAATGGAGAATTTTAGATTATCTAAAAGAGAATTAGATTCTCATGCAGTGGATTCCTCCACATACATTGCAACATAATGGTGCATCTGAAATGAGGAATAGTACACTATTAGATATTGTGCAATTGAGAACAAGCCATGAAGCATTCAAAAATCGTTTTGAGATCATGCACTGATTGCCACGTGCTGCACACTAAATCGTGTCTCATCTAAATCAGTTGACAAAAACTCCATACGAGTTATGGAATGGTCCAACATATCTCATATGAACGTTTGGGTTATGACACTTATTGAAGCGGACTGAATCGGATAAGTTTGAGACTAAATCCGATAATTATATATTTGTGGATATCCAAGAGATAATTAGATATCAATTCTATAATCTCATTGAGAAGAAGATGTTCATCTCAAGACATATCATACTCTTAGAGAAAGTGTTTACTCTAAGAAAGACAGTGGGAGTAGAATAAATCTTGAAAGAGTTCAAGAGTCCACGGATATAATTAATCAAGGATAATGAACCTACTAATTGCATAGAAATAAAGTCAAGTGTTGACTTAAAGAGATGGACTTGTTGTATGTAATCAAGGTTTGACCTTGGTCGACTTGCCTAATGGATTAGAACCCATAGGTTGTAAATGAGTTTATAAAAAAATGTCAATATGGATTGAAACAAGCCTCTTGGAGCTGGAATCTTCGATTTGATGCAAAAAGTCAAAATGTTTGATTTTATAAAAAATGAAGACGAAATGTGCGTTTACAAGAAGATAGTGGGAGTATTGTCGCATTCCTGATATTATATGTATGAGACATATTATAGGAAACGACGTCTTTATATTTCAATTGTTGAAATTATGGTTGTCAAATAATTTCTCCGTGATGGATGTGGGAGAAGCAAGTTGATCTATAGAGATAGATCCAGAAGATTGCTTAACTCATCCCAATCTATACAGATAAAATCTCGAGAAGATTTTATATGGAGAAAATGAACTGAGAGTTCATGGATAGAATGATGCTAACTTCTAGTCAGACTGGAATAATAGCACATCTCAAATAGGATATTGGTTTACTCTTAAGCGGTATGTTGGAAATGTTCCAAATAACCGTTGATTCAATAATGGAAGCCTTATACATCATTGCTTTACAAAGCAACAAAATTTGTGGTCTGGATCAGGAAGTTCATTACTGAACTTAGAGTAGTTCCTAACATTGTTGATCACACGCTTATGCATTGTGATAACAATAGAGCCATCATGCAAGCGAAGGAATTAAGGTCTCATCAATGATCCAAACATATGTTAAGGCAGTATTTTCTCATTGGAAAGATAATACAATGAAATGACGTAAATAAAGAACTAATTCCTACAAGTTATTAAATTGCAGATCCACTGACAAAGAGTTGTCGCAGCATAAACATGATCGTCATGTAGACTTTTATGGTATAAGATACATAAGTGATTGGATCTAGTGCAAGTGGGAGTTTGTAAGTGTTATGCCCTAGGTCCAATCAACTTTGGATATAAACACTTTGAATATATATAATCAATGCATATGTATGGCAATATCTATTATTTAATTGATTTAATATTTTAATAAATTAAATAATAGAATCCGTAGATTCAAGTCTTGGTGATTTGTTAATCACAAGGAGTTGTGATTGTGAGATACAAATTACATATGACTGAATCTTAAATCGTCCGTGGTCGAGGTAATAATGAGATACGGATATCGTTATTACGGATAGACTATCGCGTGTGGCATTCTTACTTGTGAAGTAAGTAGCTGATCTCACAAGCTAAAGTGTGGTGACACTTGAATGAACACGTGGATGTTTTGTTATAGAACAAAACATTGGAGACCCGCTGAGAGATTCCACATGGATAACTATCTAAGTGTTAGTGGTTAATCTCTAACATTCGGTAGTGGAATTGGTCCTTTGACTTGAGGTCATCATAGTACCTTATATGAGGGCAGTCATACTTTGGTGATATTGGATGTTGCTCTGTCAAGGGTCGCTAATACAGCATCGTTCTGGTATGTCAAGAATCATATGAAGGTTGTGAATGATCAATAGAGGATTCGTCACTCTTAGATAGTAAGAGATTATGATCTACATTTTATCCAGTTAAGTTGATAATGAAATCCTTGGCTAAGGTGAACTCATAAGTCGGAAAAGAGTTTTCGACGTACATTGACTTAACAGTGGGATAAAAGATATGATCGATAATTGAGATTGACACATATCCATATCTCATAATTGATCGGATCATATTGACGAAAGGATTATAGTTTCACGGTAAACGAACAAGTTTGGTTTTGTTATGCTACGTGATATTTCCCGCCACATGTATTGCCTTGATACATTGCTAGATGTCAATTTGGGACAACGAAAATGAATTAGTGATAAATTAAAGGGGCGTTTTAATTTATCGATTTTGATTAGATCAAAATAATAATTCATGTCGTTAGGCATCGTGATCGGGAACCTAATGGGTCACACACAAAAGAGAATCAGAAGAATGAGATTTACCAATTAATTAATTGACAAGTGTTGGATAATTAATTAATTGGGTTGTTTATTAATAGGTCCGAATTAATTAATTGGATTAATTAATTCATGGATCGGATTTAATTAATTTGATTAGTTAAATATCGGATCGGGTTAAGTTTAGAGATGGGCCAAGCCCACTTGGGCTTATATTAATAATCTGTTAGGGTTTGTAAATTGTATGGAATTTTCATTATTCTTGCTAGCACAAGAAAAGAAAACCCTAGCCGTCATTCTTATTCTCTGTGTGGATCACCATTGGAGACTGGACAATTGGACAGCTTGGATTGCAGATCGTGATCATTGGAGTTCAAGAAAAAGCAAAAGAGTTTGTGGAGTTCATCAAATGTATCATTCTCATCACAGTTTCTATCTAAACACATTGCAGATTCTCGTTTGGAAATTGAAAATTGTTTAATTTTCGCTGTGCATGTTAAGTAAATTCCCAACAGAAACGTCCTCCCGAACTGTAGATTCGATGACTTAATGGGTTCAAAGTGTGGTTTTGTCTGAAGCTTTCTTCAAGAACGCAAGATTGTTCCTTTGTGAGTCGGAGTTTCTTTCTCGGGGGACCTCCATTTTGGCTCTCATATTCTTCTTCCATGTGAACTCCTTCGACTCCTGACAAATATTTCATGGCACTAACACCACCTTCTTCTTCATTCAATGGAGTGCATATTGGTATTTTATGGTGTATACAATTTATAATTTATTTAAAATACATGTTAAAAATAAAAATGAACTATCACACCGTAGATACTATTTATATGATGAAGTAATGAATTATTTGATAATCTTATTAAGAAAAAATAAAGATGAACGTTATTTGCCAAATGATTGATCATTTCTAAGAACCCTAAAAGCTATAAATTGAGAAAAATACCAGAAGACTGAAGTGATGGAGAAGAAGAGAAGCCTGGCATGGCTATGGTTAACTTCAAACAAGAATAATCATCAGAGAAAATCTCCATATGAATAAGGATGAGGACAATGAGGGGGACCGAACGGCAAAATCTTTATATACAGAGAGTAAGAATTATGGGGGAGATGAATTGTTAGACAAGGAATAAGTAAAGGGAAATGGAGACAGTAGCAAGACAGAAAATGTAGAATAATGAAGAGCAAAAAGGTCAAATTGATATGGCGGAGTTGTTGAAGGAGCATATGGTTGGCTAAGGGTGCGTTTGATTGCAAAGGTGGAAAATGGGTGGAAAGAAAATATTTTACAGGGAAAAGGTTTGCCTAGAAAATGTTTTGCAGGGAAAATGATTTCAAGTGTGTTTGATTGGTATAATTTTCCACCTGGAAAATTTTTAAATTTTTTATTCGTTTGGCTTTGTTTTACATGGAAATTGTCCATTAAAGTGATATTTTTTTCTACAATTAGTTATAAAATTTGTTTCCATTACCAAAAAGTAAAAAAAAAAAGGGAAAAAAATTATTTCCTAAAAAATCTTTTTCATCAAAGTTTAGTGTTCGTTTGACTTTATTTTACATGGAAATTGTCCATTAAAGTGAAATTTTTTTTACCATTGGCTATGAAATTTGTTTCCATTGAAAAAAAAAAAAAAAAAAAAAATTCAGCCAGCCTGGAAAATTTTTTCTCACCAAAAAGGCGGGAAAATATTTTCATCAAAAAGCCGGAAAATGCACACGTGTGGGCTAAACCCGGAAAATATTTTCCGTGGAAAATTTCGCCTATCAAACAGCAAAAAAAGTGGAAAGTGGAAAATATTTTCCTAGTTGCCTGGAAAATAAGGCGTATCAAACACACCCAAATTGTCATTGGAAAGTGGGGTGAGAAAAATCTTGTTGGGTGAATAAGCAGCAGGGGCCCTCTTGTTTGATCCACAACATGACTGATTCAGGTCTGTCGGTTCAGTAGTCAGGTGCTGAAATGATTGGCTATATATATATATATATATTTGTTTTTTTAGCCGAATTAGGAAAATAAATTTAGATGTATATTAAGGATGAAAATGTTCTCTGTGTTAAAATTTGGTCAATTAGGTAAAAGGATGTAAAAATCAAATACTATGTTGGATTTCATGTCACACTTCAAATGATGTCAAATTTAATATAAATGTTAATATACATGTAGCATAGTTTTAAATAAAATACAAAACAATTGACATCAATTTTAAAATGACACATTTTCAATAAATAATGTTATTTATCTAAATTAAGTCCCTATTTGAGCTCCATTTTATTCAAAATGTATTTTTCTCTCTTATTTTTAATCATATTTTTTAATAAAATAATATTACACATAAATTCAAAACCTTTTCTTTTCTTAATTACAAATTTTTCAAAAAATCACTATTCTAAAATACATATTTTTTTTTTCCCAAAATTTGATTTTAATAGATCCCAAACAAGGGTTAAATATAACCCAAACATGCAAATCCCAAATATGGAAAATCAGAACTCACAATTTCTTGTTTTTTGACTTCTGGGATTTGGGGTTTGGAGACAGAAATATTGTCATCGCCCCAGCACAAAACTCAATTATTACCCTCCAAAATCCCTCAAGAAAATCCCAACCTGGACTAAATTGAGCAAAATCCCAAAGTCCCATTTGGGGTATGAACGGAGGAAATGCCATTTCCTCACCAATCAGCAAACTGATGCATTGGTAACCGAGTTGAACAACCAATTTAAGAAGTGCCAGCAGCTGTTGAACTCGATTGCAGAGACAGTTAAGGCAAAATCGACGACAGTGGAGGAGCAAAAGCACAAACTGTTAGACACTGAGAACTTACTAAAACAAAGAAGGGATCTTATTTCAAGCTACAGAGATTCAGTAGAAGAGCTTATCAATTCCGAAATCTGAAGCTCAGCTGGTTTCTGTTTCATCTTCAGAAAGCCAAACATCCAACAACAGGAAACAGATCAACATATGCTAATATTCATGCCGTAGTGAGGATTTCTTTTGTATTTTTCTTTCCTGGTCTTATTTTCTGTAGCTGTTTTTAAGAGTTCTCGTAGCATGGAGATAAGTATTATCAATGTCCGGCCTTGATTTAATTTCGCCCACACTGGAAAATATTCTTGGCTCCTTCCTTGGGGGGGTTTGGGAGATTGGTTTAGCTCTATTAGTACTGATGATATAAAAGAATTGAACGAAGTTATTTGAGAATGGAGTACTCGTTGTTAAAAAAAAAAATTGTGGGTCTATTGTTGAGACCAATAATGTGAATATGAAACTCACCTTATTCATCTTATCATTTAACGTCACGTCGCATGGTAACGATTACCTATTGGAAATCACATAAAACCCCCCATATTTGAAACATATTGTGTAAAAACCCCCTATAGTCCAATTCCGTTAATTTTATCGTTAAAAACTCAAACCTTTTTTTTTTTTTTTTTTACAAATTACACCAAAATCTTTTATTTATACCACTCATATTCTCAAACATTTATTACTTATTCCCCCACTCCTACCCAAACCAAACAAAAAACCTACAAAATTCTTTCAATTAAAACATGTGTTTGTTCATGCACAATCATGAAAAAAATTAATAAAGAGATATTTCTATTTGCTTTGATCACTGATAAATCTCTTGAAGTAAAAACCTAGATGATTGAGTTCCATTGCTGCCATTTAGGCTAACAATGTGATGAAGAGCAAGTGGTACCATGCCAGGCTCCCTTGCGCAGCCAAAAACTGTGAGTGTCTTCCTCGATCCACTCGGCCCCATTGCCGCCAACATCCTACTTTTTCCCTTGAGAAAATCTTCGACTAATGGCTTCAACGTGTTCTCATACATCTCACTCTATAATAATAAATATTAAAAGTCACCACCATATAAAGACAACTAAGAATTTGAATAGAGGAGGAGAAATTAATGCATAATTAACTCGTGAAGTTTCGAAAGAGAACACATGCGAGAAACCTTCATAAACCTTCGATTTTATCCTCTTAGTCCCTACAGCCTGAGGGGTGACACTGTAACAGAGTGTAAATCGTCATTCACTGTTACACAAACTTTACTACTTTTTCTCAACTTCTCCTTCGAATTGGTTTTGGTTCTCGAAGTTTTTGGCCATACATTTTTCAATTCACCTTCAAATACATTTCTGGCGTGATTCTTCTAAATATCTAGAGGTTGGATTCTTAAATAGACCTTGAGATTCTTGGATATTGGCCTAGTTTGAGGTTGAAAATTATTATCTAGATTTTAAGGTTTTGAGGGACTTCGACAGATAAAATGTCCCGAAGGGGAAACAGGGGAGGTCGGATGGAATTGAGGGTGAAAGTAGGGGTTCACGGAGGGGTATGACGAAGGAGGGCGTGGGACGGGCTATCCTATAAGGGTTCTAGCGGACTGTCATTGTGAGAGGACACGTGTTAAAGGTTTAGGGTGGGAGCGGGGGAAGATAAGTTTCAAATGTTTGGGAATATGGGTGGTGCAAATAAAAAAAAATTGGTGTAATTTGCAAAAAATAAAAAAGTTTAGGATCACAACTGTAATTATTTCTTTTTAATTTTTTCAATTTTTACTGTTTTTAACGGTAAAATTAACGGAATTGGACGGTAGGGGGTTTTATCACAAAATGTTTCAAATATGGGAGTTTTCTGCGATTTTCAATAGGTATGGGGTATATCGCAATTGGAATCGTTTTTAGAGGGCTTTCTACTATTAATCCAAATAAATAGACCTACTCCTTCCCATTAAATATTTTGAGTTGAAGTGTCGAAGTCTCAAAAGGTTAATGGAAGTATCAGCCAAATGATAATAACATATCTCAACTAGTGATATATCTAAACACACGTGTACAAGAATGTAGAAGTAGAGAAGGGCCTTCGCTCTATCTGTCATCTGTCAACTGCATTATTGACCTAAAAAATATATATTTTTGCAATTATGGCATGGTTTTTCCTCTTTTTTGGAGAATTTTTGGATTTGTTGAGGAACCAATTATTTGTAAAAAGGGAGAAAGGTGGGTGTTTCGATGATGTTTTGATTGGAACGTGCACCTGAATTGGAGAATTTACGATGTGCCAACCCTTAATTTGTCTTGATCTTAGGCAATTTTTTTGAAGAGTGAAAGTTTGGATCTTAGATGTTCAATCATTTTTAGTTGTGCAAATGACCCTATTTATAGATTTTTATGAAATTTTAGTCATTTTTATGAGTTGACATTCACTCATCATTGTATTAGAAGTTGTAATTAAGTCCAATTTCAAAGGATTTATTGAGGTTTGTGATTTTTTTTACTATTTTCAAGCAATTTGTTGAGTGTACGTATGAGTTTATTGTACTTAAGTTCATGTTTCTTTTGTAAGAATCTACGCTAATGTTTTTGGTCATATACAAGGTTTGGATCGAGGCCTTTGAACCTTTTGTTTGCTGAGGCTTTTGATTATGTTCTTAGCCAAGTATTTGGGTTCTATGCATTAGGTTACTAAATGGTATTTCAAAGGTCAAGAAGACCTCTTTTGTTTCAACTGAGCCATGATGATCGAGGTGCTAATATTCAGAGACACGTGGGCATGCAATGAGAATCTTTTATGGCAGATGTCGTGGATGTACAATAATTATTTCAACACATATCATTAGTCCGCTAAGTTTGAGTTTCATATTTTTGTGAAATAAAAAATTTTGATGTTGTGTTACTACTATGCTGAAATTTTGAGTGCCTTGCTTAGATCATTGCACAACTTTTCCCATTTCTCTTATGTAATTATTGAGCGGAGGTCAAAGAAAAATAAATGGAATTGAAAGTTCAAATTTTTGATTCCACAAGTATTCCAACATGTACTGAATTGAGATTCACTGCATGTATAATTTTGTGGCCTTTTCGATCAGAGATATTATTTTAATCCTTGATAATTTTAGCAAAAAATCGCACCCCATATATTCTTTCAATTTGATGCGCAATTTATAAGGACCTCTCTCTCAATCCCTAAGAATTGTGGCCCAAGATGGGGTGTTCTTGACTTCTTTCATTCCTAAAAATCTGCCCACGTGGATTAAAGGAGGTAAGTCCACTTTTGATTCTTAGCTTAGTTCCATGCATGTTATGTATTTTTAGGAGATACTCTTTCAGTCCCAAGTTTTTCTGAATTGGAGACATTCTTTTCAATCCTCAAAAGATTTGGCTTACGCAGGGCAAAGAAAGGTAAGTCCACTTTGGGAACGCTTAGCTTCCCTGCCAAGGCTTTCATATAATTTATCAATGAGTTTATGGAGAAAGGCATAAGTATGACATCGACTCTCTCATTGAATCTTTAGTTATAACATAACCATCTCCTCAATGATTTAAGTGAGACCTATAGTGGACCTCAACACCCTCATTGGATCTTCAAGTTTAACAGAGAACCATAACCCTCAATGGACAGTGGGAGATTTAAAGAGGATCTCAACTCCCACATAGAGTCTTAGAACACTCTTGTGACTCAACTTGGGAGATTCAGAGGAACAATTGTAACTCCACAAATATACTCCCGACGTTGTATTGTTTTCTATTTATTGATAAAAGTAAATTAGAAAGTTATAATGAAATTGTACATGTTGATAAATTAATCTAGTAGGAGTTAGCTTTGAGGGATGAGATGGACTAATTATTTTCCAATTACACATGACAATTGATAGAGTTATCAAAGGAAAGAAGGCTTCGCAAAATAAATGTATTTATTGAGTAAAAGAAGAACGTGATGGCAACAAGCAATATAAAGCAAGGCTGGTGGTAAAGGGATTTGAGATTCTTTCCGTTTGTGAAATTAACAATAATTGGAGCAGTACTTGGACAAATGACAAATGAAGACTTACATATGGAGTAGTTGGATGTAAAGAGAGTTTTTCTTCATGATGATTTTGATTTTTTGTGTAATTCTTATATCGTATTCCAATAATTACAACCACATAACTAGGGAATCAAGCTTAAATACAATACTGGTACAATAAATTCATGATGTTAGTTAGAGTTCATGGGTTCCATAAAATCATGTGAAGTGCCAATATACCTTATCATCCCATCTGATGTAAGCATCAATATGGCATGAAGATTAGAATATGATATTTAATCTTCCATTTCATCCAATTTATACACTACAAAGCTATGCTCCGTAAATGAACCAACAGAGAATCCCTATCATGTCCCCTCCACATTGACATCACCTGGACATTGAACACCCATTAGAAGTCAAAGGTCGTCGATCGAGAAAAAGGTTCGACCATCGTTTGCACTCCGACGATCAAGTCAACGGCCGAACAAAAGAAAAAATGAGTGCAAGGGACGAAAGAGGGGAAGCTGATAGGATTTGAGAACATACCTTAATTGAAATGGATCACACACACACACACATACACACACACACACACACACACACACACACACACACATATATATATAAAGAAACAAATGGGCCGAATGGGTAATGGGCCGAGGTCCAAGCCCAATAGGAAATATTTTATAGGTATAACAATAGTCGCCCAAGTCTGAGTCGTACATTCCTGTCTGGGTCGGACTTTGAAATATAAGATGTCAATAGGTGAGGTCTTATAGATTGCCTAAAAAATTTAGGAAACTCCGATAAGCGAGGACTTATGAATTGCCTCGAAAATATGCTTCGGTCCAAAATAGATGAGCAGTTTCAATAAATCAGGACTTATGATTTGCCTTAGAAAATAGCGTGCTATCCTGAAGAAGCGAAGGCTTACGAATTGCCTTGAAAAGATAAGCAGCTCGAATAAGCGAGGATTTACGAACTGCCTCATAAAATATACGTGGCAGACTGAATAAGCGAGGGCTTACGAATTGCCTCGAAAGATAGATGTTGCATATAATTTGTCGAAATTTCGGCAGCATCTTCTCTGTAATATGGACTAAATCAATCTTGTAATACAATACAATATATCCGCTGCACATATATACCAAATAAATTTGGGGTCTATTTGCCCCTCAAATTACTCATGATAATAAAGTGAATAATGACATTTTAAATTTCTCCGAGATATAATATGCGTCATAACCTGCTAACAGTGATGTGAAGTACTTGCTTGGCAGCAATAATATAATGTATATGCTAGCAGTAATAATGTAATAATACTAAAATACCAGTATCACAATAGTTCCCCAGGTCTGAGTCAAATATTTGTTAAATAAATAAAATTCTTTTAGCTCATGTACTGGTGTTATTTACTTCCTGCACTTATTGCTTCTGTTTAATGTATTGCCATGCTCTTCAGTATAATCCGAACTTAGTTCACTCCAATAATAATATCAAACTTGTAGTTTTGTATAATTGTTAAAAGCTCGTGTACTTTTATAAGTTTTTGAACATATGCACATCAATGTTTATGAAGTGAGGCTCTTTAACACTTCAGACTTTAGTCTGACTTTATTTATAATCTGCACAAGTGTAGGCAGTTCACTTGCCTTTCTCTTCTTAAGCATGGGGTTGAGTGGTTCGCCCATACTGAGGCTTTCTTAACAACTTTAGTTATTAAAGGCATGTACCACACTTTGCGAGGTCATATATGGTCCTTTTTGGGATCCAGCTCCTCGTCGAAGTGCCTACGCATCTCTTCATAGGAACGGACCATCTATGAAGAGGCTTCCCCTTTGATCTTTGTCAATAGGAGGTATTTTATAATCTTTTGATGAACTTGCCTTAATAAGAGTATTTTTAACATTCATGAGCATGAGATTGAGTGGTTCGCCTATGCTGAGGCTTCTTTAACAACTTTAATTGTTAAAGGCGTGTGCCACACTTCACGAGTGCAGATGTGATCATTTTTGGGATCCAGCTCCTCGTAGAAGTGCCCACGCATCTCTTCATAGGGACAGATCATCTATGAAGAGGCTTTCCCTTTGATCTTTGTCAATATGAGGTACTTTATAATCTTTTGATGAACTTGCCTTAATAAGAGTATTTTCAACTTTCCTGAACTTCATAGTTGAGCGGTTCGCCCATGCTGAGGCTTCTTTAATAATTTTAGTTGTTAAAGGCATGTGCCACACTTCGCGAGTGCAGATGTGGTCATTTTTGGGATCTAACTCCTCGTCGAAGTGCCCACGTATCTCTTCATAGGAACGGATCGTCTATGAAGAGGCTTCCCCTTTGAGCTTTCTCAATAGGAGGTTCTTTTTATTGTTTTGAAATTGTACAAATTTAATTTTTTAGATTGCGAACTTTTTTTCCCAAATGAGGACTCCAAGATAATGCCACCTCCTCCTTTATCCAAGGAACAAGGACTGCCTCTTCTTTTATTCAAGGAACGAGGACCTCAAGATATCACATCTCTTCCTTCATTCAAAGAACAAGAACTTCATGATAATGCCTCTTCCTTTATTCAAGGAATGAGGTCTCCAACTAGGGATAAGCATCTGGCATGGCGGGGAATAAACATCCCGCAAATAGCTCTCAAACTATCGAAGTTTTATAAGCGGGTCTCGGATAGACGAGATCTTACAGCTAGGCTCAACAATAGTGATACCGGAGTCTTATAAATTGGCCTCGAAATGACGAGGTCTTATAGCTAAGCTCAACGATAGTGAGAGTCGAGGAATAACCATTTCGCGAGGCCAGGAATAAACATCTGGCGATTTGCCTCTTCCTTTATTCAAGGAACAAGAACTTCATAATAATGCCTCTTCCTTTATTCAAGGAATGAGGTCTCCAACTAGGGATAAGCATCTGAGAGCATGGCGGGGAATAAACGGGATGAGGTCTCCAACCAGGGATAAACATCTGGTGTGGCGGTGAATAAACATCCCGCAAATAGCTCTCAAATTATCGGAGTATTATAATAGGGTCTCGTATAGACGAGGTCTTACAGCTTGGCTCAACAATAGTGCTATCAGAGTCTTATAAACTGGCCTCAGAATGACTTACTGCTAAGCTCAACGATAGTGAGAGGCGATGAATAACCATCTCGCGCTACCAGGAATAAACAGTTGGCGATTTGCCTCTTCTTTTTTCAAAGAACGAGGACTTCAAGATTCGTGAAGCCACATCTTCTCAATCTAATGCAAGAATTTCAGCAAGAATACCAGATTTCACTATGAGGTGACCAAGTAAATTCCCGATATAAAGAAACTGAAGCAATAATCGAAGCGATTCGGTGGCTAACTTGGATTGGAGAATAGCTAAGATAGTTTCACAGTTGTTGGTTTCTCATAATTGCTTCACCTCACATTTAGTATCGAATGGAGGCAGCTTTGAAGATAAATAGCCACGCATAGGTAACCTAAATATTTGTAGCAAATAAGGTGTAGCTAACTTGCATAACCACATTGAAGTTATTGTTTGCTAACTTTGAATTCTGCACAGTTAACATGCTTCCAAGATAATCGGGTAATGGACCAGAGAAATTATTACCATGCAAATCTAAGCTAATTATATTAAAAGATGCTATTAAATCCAATTGGCTTTCAAATAGACCATCTAAAGAGCATGTTTCTCAATGCTATTAATCTCCCAACATGCCATGTAAAAGTATGTTATTCACTCCAACTTTAAACATATTCTGAAGTTACTCTAAGTCATTCATATATATCAAAATTCTCATGAGGTTACTTGCTGTTGAAAATGGTTTACTTTTATCTACTATCTTCAAGCCACCAAATGCATTGGGCTAAGTGAAAATTTAATTGTCAAGCATTTCTGCAGTTAGCTTACACTTTATATTTGAACAAATCACAATGGTTAATTAAGAGCGTTGTAGTGACTAACAGCCAAATGAGATGAGTCCCAATTACAAATCTTCACAAAATGTAGTGCAAAATGAATGGAAAATAGCAGTTGAAATCCTACTTTTCCTCTGTCATGCAAATAAGGAGAGTGCTATCTCTTGAAGTTTAATAAATTTATACAAGTCTAACATAAATGCAAACCAGTTCGACCAGAGCGAAAGAAACTGTAGGCATGAAGAGGTAAGAATAGGAATGAAAACGAAATAAGTAAAATTATTAGTCCCCTTTTCCATAAGAAAGATAAATTGTGTGTGCCTATTTGCTCTATTCGTGGGTTGCTTGTTAAGGAAAGTCATGGGGGAGGTTTGATGGGACATTTTGGTGTTCTAGAGACGTTAGATATATTACGTGAGCATTTCTATTGGCCTAATATGAAGCATGATGTGCAATATGTTTGTGATAAGTGCATTACATGTAGGCAAGCAAAATCTAAAGTCGGACCACATGGCTTGTATACCCCTTTACCCGTGCCTACTCAACCTTGGATTGATATATCTATCAATTTTGTTTTAGGATTTCCAAGGACTCAAAGCGGTAAGGACGGCATATTTGTTGTTGTTGATAGGTTTAGTAAAATGGCTCATTTTATTCCATGTTCTAAAACCAACGACGCAGCACATATTGTTGATTTGTTCTTTAGAGAAGTGGTTCGATTGCATGGGTTGCCTAAGACAATTGTTAGTGATATAGATGTTAAGTTCCTAAGTCATTTTTGGCGCACTATATGGAATAAATTAGGAACTAAACTGTTATTTTCTACTGTGGCACATCCTCAAACGGATGGTCAAACTGAAGTAGTTAATAGGACACAAACTACATTGTTACGTGCTATCATTCAGAAGAACGTAAAACAGTGAGAAAAATGTTTGCCACATATTGAGTTTGCTTATAATAGGACTGTTCATTCTACTTCATTTTCTCTATTTGAAATTGTTTATGGCTTTAATCCTTTAACACCTGTAGAGATTTTACCTTTGCCTACTAATGAGCATGCTAATCTTGATGGTAAGAAAAAGGCAAATTATGTGAAGGAGTTACATGCCAGAGTTTGAGCCAACATTGAAAGGAAGAATGAACAATATTCTAAGCAAGCCAATAAGGGGCATTTGAAGGTTATCTTCCAACCTGTGATTGGGTCTAGGTGCATATGCGTAAATAGAGGTTTCCCACACAACAAAAATAAAAATTGAAGCCTAGAGGAGATGGACCTTTTCAAGTCTTGGAGCGAATCAATGATAACACCTACAAGCTAGATTTGCCAAGCGATTATGGTAATATTAGTGCAACTTTTAATGTCGCTGATTTAAAGGTTTGATGTAGGTGATTCAAGGACGAATCCTTTTGAAGAGGAGGGGAAAGATGGAGATCGAGGCGGTCAAGGTGCTGACCAAGTTGATGATCCCAAATTTTCTCGAGATCATTTCCACGGAGTTGACGATCCAATGACTAGGACAAAGAGCATCAAAGAGGCTTTGCAAGGTTTGATCATGGAAGTGCAATACAAAGAGGTGGTGCTAGAAGATTCTAGAACTAAATTAGAAGATTCCAAAGCTTCACCAAGGATGGTCACTTATCTTTTGTGCAAGGGATAGATATGGAAGGACAAGAAGAGCACAATGGTTAATTAGGAATTTTCATTTTTTTAGTCTTTAATTAACTATGGCTCTTTTATGTTTTAATCAATAAGGCCCAATCCACATCTTTTAGGCCCATTTCGTTTTTCTTCTTCCTTTAGCTAGGTTTTATTGTTTAAAAGAAGCAGCCATGTTAATTGCTAAAGGGGAGAAACGTTTTTATGAAACTTATGGAGAAAGCTTTTGCTAGCCTTCTTGTGTTTTTGATTGAAAGCTAGAATTCGACTTATCGAAGGAGTTGATACCTTTGTGGCGTCTCAAGGTTTGGGTTTTAAGGACTTTGTTTCCTTAAGGTTCTAATCTGATCTTCCTCACTGCATCACGTTCATATCAGCTGGTTTTTGTTCCTTTCTCCATTAAATTTGTGGCTTTACAAAAGGGGGTACCTATCAGAGTGCTATCGCTTGAAGTTTAATAAATTTATACAAGTCTAACATAAATGCAAACTAGTTTGACCAGAGTGAAAGAAATTGTAGGCATGAAGAGGTAAGAATAGGAATGAAAATGAAATAACTAAAATTATTACTCCCCTTTTTTATAAGTTGTTGATGTTGGATGACTGGTTCTGCATTATTCTATCCCTTTTGAAATTCATTAATTGACCAGTTAGGAATTCATATCCTCTTCTTGTAGGAAGGAGCACCCCAAACATAATAGAAAAAACCCATCATGCTACTAAAGCTCACCAATTTGGAAGTCGTAATTGCAATGGCCAGAAAAGAGTAAATATTAGAAGGATATTGAAGTCTCCAAAGGGTCCAAGTGAAATAAATCCTCAGCCTTCGTCCACATTAAGGTGGTCCAAAATAAAGGGTTGCACAAATGGAACAAGCAAAACACCTAGCCCAACAAAAGGGAAAAATTTACAGCTCAGGTATTATCTATTCCAAAATTAAAAATCAGGTCCCAAAGTTTAAAATTGTAAAAATCAGGTTTTTCTTGAATTAATTAATTATATTAAATTAAACATTTAACTGTAATATAATAAAATTAACTCACCCCACCCAGCCTCCACCACCCCCATTGCTCCGGCTACTACTCCGGTGACCGGCGACTACTCCGGCGACCGTCGACTACTCCGGCCTCCGGTGATCGACGACCGCTCCGGCGACTTTTTCGAGGTCACAGATCAAAAAATTTGTAGGTCACGGATAAAAATTTTTGTAGATCGCAGATTATTTCGAGGTCACAGATTTCAAATTTTATAGGTCACAGATTATCGTATTAAGGTCACAGTTAGCTTAATTTAGATAACTGCTCTGATTCCGAGGTCACAGTTAGCTTGATTTAGATAACTGCTCCAATTTCGAGGTCACAGATATCTTATTAAGTTCACAGTTAACTTCATTAGTCACTTATCAAAAAAATTATAAGGTCACAGATATTTTATTAAGGTCACAGTTAGCTCAATTCAAATAACTGGTCCAATTCCGAGGTCACAGATATCTTATTAAGTTCACAGTTATATTAATTCAGATAACTGCTCCGATTCCGAGGTCACAGATGTCTTATTACGGTCACAATTAACTTCATTAGTCACAACAATAAAAAAACGACGACCTGATTCCGGGGTCACATATGTCTTATTAAGGTCACAGTCATTAGTCACAACAATAATAAAAAATGACGACCACCAACAACAGATCCAAAACCACCAACAACATATCCAAAAATCACCACCAACACATTCACCAACAACAACCGCCACCAACAGATCCAAAACCACCACCAACCACACACGCAGATTCACCAACAAATTCACCAACAACCACCACCCACCAACAATAACTCCAACAACCACCATCTAAACACAACCTTGCACCACAAATACACCTCATTAAACACTTTATTCCACCGTCGATAACTCACCATCGCCAGTTAAAGACAATTAAATGGAAATATAAAAATTTGGATAAACACAAATCTGTCAATAAGCAAATCACTAATCATCTTGGGGGCTGCTGTAGAACATGGTTAACGTACCATTTCCCACAGACGACACCAATCTGTTGACCCCAAAAAATGAACCAACATAATCCCTACCACGTCCCCTCTACGTGGACATACCTGCACACTTAACACACATTAGAAGGCAAAGGCCACCGATCGAGAAAAAGGTCCGACGACCGTTTGCACTCCGACGGTCAAGTCAACGGCCGGACAAAAGAAAAGATGAGTGCAAGAGGCGAAAGAGGGGAAGAGGATATGATTTGAGAACATACCTTAATTGAAATGGATCACACATATATATAAAGAAGCAAATGGGCCGAATGGGTCATCCGTTGTCCAAGCCCAATAGGAAATATTTTATGGGTATAACATGAGACATTCTTTTCAATCCTCAAAATATTTGGCTTATGCAGGGCAGAGAAAGGTAAGTCCACTTTGCGAACACTTAGCTTCCCTTCCAAGGCTTTCATATAATTTATCAATGAGTTGATGGAGAAAGGCCTAAATATGACACTGACTCTCTCATTGAGTCTTTTGTTATAACATAACCATCTCCTCAATGATTTAAGTGAGACCTATAGTGGACCTCAACTCCCTGATTGGATCTTCAAGTTTAACAGAGAACCATAACCCTCAATGGAGTAATAGTGGGAGATTTGAAGAGGATCTCAACTCCCACATAGAGTCTTAGAACACTCTTGTGATTCAACCCGGGAGATTCAAAGGAACAATTGTAACTCCACAAAGATACTCCCGACGTTGTATTGTTTTCTATTTACTGATTAGATGGACTAATTATTTTCCAATCACACATGACAATTGATAGAGTTACCAAAGAAAGAAGGCTTCACAAAATAAATGTATTTATTGAGTAAAAGAAGAACGTGATGGCAACAAGCAATATAAAGCAAGGCTGGTGGTAAAGGGATTTGACATTTTCTCTCCTTTTGTGAAATTAACTACAATTGTAGCAGTACTTGGAGAAATGACAAATGAAGACTTTCATTTGGAGCAGTTGGATGTAAAGAGAGTTTTTCTTCATGATGTTTTTTATTTTTTGTGTAATTCTTATATAGCATTCCAATAATTACAACCACATAACTAGGGAATCAAGCTTAAATACACTACTAGTACAATAAATTCATGATGTTAGTTAGAGTTCATGGGTTCCATAAAATCATGTGAAGTGCCAATGTACCTTATCATCCCATTTGATATAAGCATCAATATGGCATGAAGATTAGAATCTGATATTTACTCTTCCACTTCATCCAAGTTATACACTACAAAGCTATGCTCCGTAAAATTTTTGTATGAAGATCCTCTGATATTTAAAAACCCTCATTTTGAATAGAAAAACTAGTTTAGGGAAAGTACACTAATCATTCGGAGAAGCTTCGAAATCATGTTAGGGTTCCCAACTTGTATATATTCCAACATAAGTAACTCATCGAGTTTAAGTTAAACTTACAAAACAGAATCTACCACTAATTCGATATCATCCTATCCCTACCTAATCACATCCACCATTAAATCATGCTAGGGTTCTCAACTTTTATACATTCTGACATAAATAACTCATTGTGTTTAAAAGCATACCTACTACACAGAATCAACCATTAATTTGATATCATCCTATCCCCACCCGATCACATCTCCCATATATCTCCAATTCTGACCATGTCATCTAGCTTCACCAGCACTACCCATTTTCTAAAATGAGAAAGTACGTCCTCCATCCACTTTAATACTCAAATCATGCCCTAGGTGATCCTAAATTCTCTTCATCCCCATACAATTCTATGCCCATTCCTCTCTCCAGTAGTATGATTTTCCATTCTAGTACCACGCTTCCCGATTGCCCTCTCCTTTTCATTTTCCTATTGCTCACCTTTTTTGTCCCCATAAAAGACAAGATAAAGGACACAAGACTTCCTCACTAGACTTCTCACCCTGGCCCTTACGTAATTGCACTAGTTTGTCCCCATTAATCACTATAAGGGTGGCATATTCGCCCTATCTAGGTATAATAACCAGACTTGGTGATTCATCTACAATCTCCTCTATTCTCCCTGAAAAATCGGGTGTCGCACTGAATAAAATTTAACAATTCACGGATTACCAATTTAACGACTTTTGAGTTACTGAATGGTTGTTACTTATCCGTTTTTAGTTTTGACCCCATGTTAAGAATTAATCAACCAAAAGCAACCAGTCACTTTTAGTTGTTTCTACATGATTAAGCATACAGGTCCAATTATCCTATGTTTGAATAACGCAGTAATAAGAAAAGCAATAATAAACACCGATATGATGACGGAGAAACCACAACTGGGTAAATTGGGATCAAGCCGTTATCTCCACTATAGACAATATAGAGTGAGTTACAGTCAGATTCTATCTAGCCAACTCCACTAGACTACCTGATCTATTTCCTACTAAATCCAAGGTCTGCTCCAAGACCTGCTCCAAGATCTTTTACAATTGTCTCTTCAAAGTGGAATTCCAAGAACCTACTCCAAGGCCTTGTGCTTTTCTTGCTCTTGTAGTCCAACATCTCCAACCTCTAGTAGCCTCTAAAGTTCAACTGAGAAAGTACCTTCCTATGACCAATAGGAAGTAGTTGGTATTTTGGATTCAATGGGTTTGATGTTTTTCCCAAATATGTGGTTGTATAAAATCAAGAGTGAAAGGATGAATTCAATGTATGAATATGCTCTTGAATATGTTATAGAGAAGGGGCACAAGGAACAACCACCATAAATTTGCCTGCATAGGATTTAATAATTATAGGAGAGGGTAATTAGGTTGAATGGGCCGGAAAAAAATACTTTAAAACAGCAAAATAGATTTTTTCGGATCGACCTGTCACTCAAGCGACACACTATAGCTTGAGTGAGAGCTCGGCGACATGCATTCTATTTTTGTCGCTCGAGCTCCAACTGGGCGAGAAACTAGCGAAAATGAGGCGTCGTGTTTCTCTTCTTTTCATACTCGAACCTCAGATCTCATAACCCAATTTGTACAAATTGCACCTTAGGCCCTTGACTTTTACAACATGTTACACATTAGTACTTTTGTCCACAGAATTGTCAATACTAAAAACCTAACAAACTCCCCATTTGGCATTCTGTGACAAAACCACATAATAAGTCAAGGAAAACTAAATACAAAATCTAAACTACCCAAGTTTCATCAAACTGATGTCTCTTGCATTCCTTGTTAAACCTATTTCCTGAAATTCACAACTCAAATACCCAGTGTAAAAGCATGTGGTACAGGAAATAGTAAAATCATTAAACCCATGATACCAATACTAGCTAGAATGAGACGTAACACTAATGTTAATCAACTAGGTAGATATGGTACGGAATGCACTGCAATCAACAAATCTTCCCCTATCAATCTACTTCACCTTCAAAAATTCTAAAAATTTAAAATTCTCAATTCACAACATTTACTTTTACTTTACTCTCCATCTTTTTTTCATAAATGACGGAGGGATCGATAATTAAGAACTTTTAACATTAACATATAATAACTCAAAAATGTTGTTGTTAGAAAGCACAAGTATAAGCAATGTATAGTAAACCTTCCACCTTGTTCTTTCATTTTGAGTCAGACTATGGAAGATGTTATATGGAAACATTATCATGACACGATAGATGAAGTGCTCCCCCTCGACCATATAATTGTCCAAACAAATCAATCAGGAAGTCGACATGATGGCTTAGGATACATCCCTAAGGCGTAAGCATCATTATAACCCTATACCCACCAATCAAATTCTTTCAATTGGGCAGCGATGGGTTGCCCTATGTTTGCACTATAGCTTGATATGATAAGGACAACGAATTTGAATTTATTAACTTATATAAAGGAAGGTGAATGAGTGGGGATTCGATCTGAAATTATTTCTGTACAACTACCAAAATTCCAGCATTTTCAATTCAAATCTCTAAAAGTTGATAAAAAAGTACATCATCATTTTTGCCATCAATAACCTCAAAATTTGGTAGGATTCAACTGTCAACGTCTCTAGCAACCTCTCTATCCACCTATACACTGGATGTACAATAAAAACATATTAAAGGGGAAGGCCATCGGTCCAAAAAAGATTTGGTAAATTGCACTTCGGCGTTTAAGTCACTTGCGAAAATTAGAAAATACACAATGACTAGTGCACGTTTTTCATATGAATTCGGACTAGGAATAAGATTGGTTCGTGTTAAACATAAGTTTAATATATCTTGAAAAAGAATATTGAATAACAGTAGATTATCAATTGTCTTGAATGCATGAATTTACTAGATTACGAATTAAGAATTGAATTAAATTGCAATAGGAGGATTCATGATTCCAATACAAATATTTACATATTAAATAAATAATTTATTTGTTTTGTTATTTTAGGATGAATATAGAAAACATATAAACCATCTCTTTTGATATTACCATATTTCGAATTTAATAGTAGCTATTGAACTAAAAATTATACCTTATTCCTCGTGGAAATGATACTCTTAACTCACAAATCTTATTACTTGTACAACAATCTCGTACGCTTGCGGATTTCATGCAAACACGTTTTTGGCACCGTTGCCGGAAAATAACGGATTTAATTTTCATTTATTAGTTTATATTAAATTCGATTTTTATTTATTTATTATTGATTTTGTCTACCCACCCTTCATTTATTAGTTTATATTAAATTCGATTTTTATTTATTTATTATTGATTTTGTCTACCCACCCCGATCTCTCTTATTTGATAATATATTCAAGTGCCATTCAGTAGTGCATCTAAGATTTTGAAGCCTACATGCTTGTGGGCGAGTGTATCCCTTCCGATACATTTGTGAAATTTGGTCCGTCCTTGTTCAATGAGGAGACAATTGCAAAATACTACATTGATCTTGCCAAGTTAGATGAAAACAAATTGTGTGTGGGAGATGGTGTATTCTGGTATAAATTTAAAAGGTGGAGCTACAATCCACTCGAAAAGTTTGAAAGAAAAGAGTTTACATTACCCGTGGATTTAAATTATGAATCGGCCATTAAACCCGTTGAGATATCAATTATCGAAGACGAGAACAAAGACGATGAAAAATCAATTACAAAGGAACAAAACAAAGATGAGGAATTAATGAAGAAGATGTTAACCCACATTCTGTCGACTTCATTGATTGCCCTATCATTGAATTCGGGACTAAGCCCGAAGAGAAAGAAGAAGTCTACGTAATTGAATTCAAATCGGAGGAGATAGGCATATCATATCGCATTGGAGATGGCAGTGTTAAAATCTGTAGAAGCAATGAAGAGTGGAGCAAAGTCAGAAGAAGCAAACTGAGCAAGGCATCAAAATCGTTCTTCAGAATTCCTTGATACCGAAACAACAAAGTCAAGTTAAGGACTTTAAACAAAGCGCGTATTGGGAGACAATTAAACAAAGCGCGTATTGGGAGACAACACAATTTTTCTTCTCTTTTATTTATTATGCTTTCTAGTAATAGGATAATTTAGATTAGTTTTTTAATTATTCAATTTTAGAGACTCATCATCCATACCCTATTTCTCTTTAAGTCTTCGATATGTTTTTGTTTTATTAGATGTTGGGACTAAGTAACACTTGTTGCAACTTTTTGATCCTTAATGCTTTATTTGATCACATTGTCGCAGAACATTTAAACTAATATTGACCATGGAGCCAACATAAGCAATATGAAGCTAGACATTGGATTATAAGCCATATCAGGAGAGTCTTTTCTTCATTTTCTTCCCTACCCCTTTATATGTGGATTTAGAATTTCAGACATTGAGGCGATGTCTAGTTTAAGTTTGGGGGTAGAAAACATGAGTTTTCATTTTTTTTTTTGTTTTCATTTGCTTTTGTGTGTTTGTGTCATTCTTATGTATATGTTTTTGTGTGCTTGTTGCATTAGTTTAGATATTTAAAAAAAAAATTGAAAATTTTAAAAATTTTAAAAATATTTTCTTTTTGTGTACTTGTTTGAATTTGTTGGCATGATTGGTAATAAAAAATATATTGAACCGTTAATTGATCTATGAATGGTGAATAAGTTGCATGTTTAGATTAAGTTTTGCTTTTTCATGGGAAATTTAATATATTGAGCACATGAATTAAGTTAAGCATTGAGTAGGAATGAGTTGATTTCATAATTGGATAAATTGAAATAGAGGACCATAGATGCTAAACCCAAAACCACTAAATTTTACATCCTTGGACCAAATTTTTAATAGTTTGGGGGATTTTTAATGTTGAGATAAATAGGGATTCCACGTGTGAAATTAAAAATCTTGTATGGATTGTCTAAGGTCAATAGGTTGCAATTGGGGTAAAAATCTCAAATTAGAAGTCGTTTTACTTAGATAGATGTTTAATAAGGGACATTACACTGATCAAGGCATAAAAACACATCTTATTTGAAAATTTCTCTTCATAGTATTTATGACTCGAGTTATTAAACTTGTAAGGGTGTTCAAACCTGTTGCCCTAAAGTTAACTGACTTGGGAGTCATCGGTCTAAAACTTGTTACATGAGTTATTTAAAAAGTTTAAGTGAGAAAATGCTGCAAATAAAGCAAAAAAAGTGTTAAAAAATTGAGAAAAATATAGAAAAAAGCAGGTGCATGAAATAGAAGACGCAGCAAATACATTGGTTATGTCCCAAACATTTGTTTAAGAAAATTAGATTTTTGATAAGAGATTGTTAGTCTAACTAAATCCTAGAGAATGAAACAGTCAAATTTAATGGAAAATCCTTATTAATTGACATAATGACTTGCAATTAGTGAAATTTAGCTAAACTAAAGAGGTGGGGATAGTATAAAATTCAACATTAGTTCACACATTTGAAAAGAGCGAAAAGAATAAGATTGAAGGTGTGTGAATCTTACGAGTGATGAAAGAATATATTTGATCATTGAGAGTCGGGAATTGAAACAACTCATGATTCATAATGCTATGTGATAGATTCTCCCTCTTGAAAAAAACCCACAATATCAATGGAAAATGGAACAAACCAGATCTGATTTTTGCTATGAATGTGAGGTAGAAGATCAGATTAGAACCTTAAGGAAACAAAGGCCTTAAAACCCCAACCTTGAGACGCCACAAAGGTTGATCACTCCTTTGATAAGTCAAATTTCTAGCATTCCATCAAGAACACAAGAAAAGGCAAAGCAAGAGCTTTTCTATTTACTTCCAAAAACGTTCTCCCCTTACAAATATCTTGGTGGCTCCTTTTAAAGTGGAAACCTAGCTTCAAAGAAGATGGAAAAACGAGTTGGGCCTCAAAAGTTGTGGATTGGGCCTAATTCATCAAAATATAAAAAGCCCATAATTCATTAAAGATTACAATTAAGATTCCTAACTAGCCATTGTACTCTTCTTGTCCTTCCAAATTTATCCATCTTTGGTGAAGCTTTGGAATCTTCGAGTTTTGTTTTAGAATCCTCGAGCACAACCTCTTTGTATTGCACTTCCATAATCAAGCCTTGCAAAGCTTTTTTCATCCTCTTTGTCTTTGCCCTAGTCATTGGACCACCAATTCCTTGTAAAGGATCTTGAGAATATTTGGGAGGATTAACTTGGTCAGCACCTCAATCCCCATCATTCCCCTCCTCTTCAAAAGGATTCGTCCTCGAATCAGCTACATCAAACAAAGATAAATCAGCAACATTTTAGGTTGCACTAACATTACCATAATCACTTGGCAAATCTAGCTTGTAGGCGTTATCATTGATCCGCTCCACGACTTGAAAAGGTCCATCTCCTCTAGGCTGCAATTTTGATTTCCGTTGCGTGGGAAACCTCTCCTTACGCATGTGCACCCAAACCCAATCGCCAGGTTGGAAGACAACCTTCAAACGCCCCTTATTGGCTTGCTTGGCATATTGTTCATTCTTCCTTTCAATGTTGGCCCGAACTCTAGCATGTAACTCCTTCACAAAATCTGCCTTTTTCTTACCATCAAGATTAGTACGTTCATTAGTAGGCAAAGGTAAAATCTCCACATGTGTCAAAGGATTAAGGCCATAAACAATTTCAAAAGGAGAAAATGAAGAAGTAGAATGAACAGTCCGATTATATGCAAACTCAATATGTGGCAAACATTTTTCCCACTGTTTTAGGTTCTTTTGAATGATAGCACGTAACAATGTAGTGAGTGTCCTATTAACTACTTCAGTTTGACCATCCGTTTGAGGATGTGCAACAGTAGAAAATAACAGTTTAGTTCCTAATTTATTCCATAGAGTGTGCCAAAAATGACTTAGGAACTTAACATCTCCATCACTAACAATTGTCTTAGTCAACCCATGCAATCGAACCACTTCTCTAAAGAACAAATCAGCAATATGTGTTGCGTCGTTGGTTTTGGAACATGCAATAAAATGAGCCATTTTACTAAACCTATCAACAACAACAAATATGCTGTCCTTACCGCCTTGAGTCCTTGGTAATCCTAAAACAAAATCCATAGATATATCAATCCAAACAGATTGCACATCATGCTTCATATTAGGCCAATGAAAGTGCTCACGTAATATATCTAAAGTCTTTAGAACACCAAAGTGCCCCATCAAACCTCCCCCATGACTTTCCCTAACAAGCAACTCACGAATAGAACAAATAGGCACACACAATTTATCTTTCTTGAATAGAAATCCTTCATGCCTATAAAAATCACCAAATGCACACTTATCACATGCACTCCATACTTGGCTGAAATCAGAGTCATTGGCATACAAATCCTTAAGCAGTTCAAAACCAAGTAATTTAGTTTGCAATGAAGTAAGTAATACGTACCTCCTAGACAATGCATTAGCCACAATGTTTTCCTTCCCATGCTTGTATTTGATCACATAAGGAAATGTTTCTATGAACTCCAACCACTTAGCATGTCTTTTATTAAGCTTACCTTGGGTCTTCAAGAACTTCAAGCTCTCATGATCGAAATGAATGATGAATTCCCTCGGCCACAAATAATGCTGCCATGTTTGAAGAGTTCTCACTACTGCATAAAGCTCCTTGTCGTAAGTAGGATAATTCAAGGCTGCCCCACTTAGCTTTTCACTAAAATAAGCAATTGGCTTGGAATCCTGCATCACAACAGCTCCCATTCCAATCCCAGATGCATCACATTCTATCTCAAAAGCTTTATCAAAGTTAGGCAAACACAGCAAAGGTGCATTAGTTAGCTTATCTTTCAAAGTTTTGAAAGCCCGGTCATGCACATCATCCCACTTGAAAGCAACATTCTTTTTAACAAGTTCATTCAAAGGTACAGCAATAGAACTAAAATCTTTAACAAACCTTCGATAAAAGCTTGCCAAACCATGAAAACTTCTCACCTCGTTTGCATTCTTAGGTGTGGGCCAGTCCCTTATTGCTCTTACCTTCTCTTCATCAACACTAATACCCTGTGAACCAACAACAAATCCAAGAAACACGACAGATTCCATGAAAAACGTGCATTTCTTAAGATTAGCATACAATTGATGCTCTCTCAACACACTAAACACACAATGCAAGTGTTTCACATGTTCATCCAAATTTTTACTATAAACTAAAATATCATCAAAGTAAACTACCACAAATTTCCCCATGAAAGCACGCAAGACATGGTTCATTAGCCTCATGAATGTACTAGGTGCATTAGATAAACCAAAACGCATTACTAACCACTCATACAATCCATATTTAGTCTTAAATGCAGTTTTCCATTCATCTGATCTTTCATGCGAATTTGATAATAGCCATTCTTTAAATCAATTTTAGAAAACGCTTGAGAGCCATGCAATTCATCAAGCATATCATCTAATCTGGGGATAGGATGTCTATACTTTACCGTTATCTTGTTGATAGTTCGGCAATCCACGCACATGCGCCATGTTCCATCTTTCTTTGGAACTAAGAGGACAGGAACCGAACATGGGCTGAGACTCTCCCTTACAAATCCTTTTTGCAATAGTTCATCCACTTGCCTTTGTATCTCCTTTGTTTCCTCGAGATTAGCTCTATAAGCAGGTCGATTTGGTATGGCCGAACCAGGTATGAAGTCTATTTGATGCTCAATTCCTCTTAAAGGAGGTAACCCATGAGGAATCTCTTCAGGAAATAGGTCCTCAAAGTCCTGAAATAACGACACACAACACTAGGCAAAGATGAGTTAAGGTCGTTAGTAGAAAAATAAACATCCTTGTACATAAGTACAAGTACTTGTTGCCCTGCCATCATTACACTCTCACCCTCATGTTTTTCAGCAATGACACTCATTCTTTTATTCTTCTCCCCATGTTGCTCACTTCTCTCCCCTTTTTTCTCACTTTTCTCTCCTTTTTGCTCACTTTTCTCTCCTTTTTTTCTCTCGACCTCACTTGCTCTCTTTTTATTTTCCTCATGCTCACACTTTTGTTTCTCTCTCATTTTGCACTCTTGTGTTATCCTAATTTGATCCTCATAAGCAAGCAATGGCTTGAGAGGGGCTAATACAACTTTTCGATTGTTCATTACAAAAGAATATCGGTTTTTGTACCCATCATGCAAAACCCTCCTATCAAATTGCCACGGTCGCCCAAGTAATATATGACCAGCATACATCGGTGCCACATCACAAAGAACCTCATCCTCATACTTGCCAATCGAAAAAGGTACCCGAACTTGCTTGTTTACCTTCACTTCTCCACAGTCATTTAGCCATTGTAGCTTGTACGGTTTAGGATGCATTTGCCACTTCAAATTCAACGTTTCTACCAACAAGGTGCTAGCAACATTAGTACAACTCCCACTATCAATAATCAACGTACATACCTTATCCTTCACGTGGCATCTTGTGTGAAATATATGCTCACGTTGCTCCTCATCCCCATCCTTAGGTTGTATACTCAAGGCTCTCCTCGTAACAAGCAAATCACCCTGCACAGGTTCTTCTACTTCAACATCAGAACGATCCTCCAATGGTGGCATCTCATTGTCACTTGAGCTAGTACTTTCAACTTCTCCATTTGCCCGTACAACCATAACCTTTTTAGTTGGGCATTCAGAAGCAATATGTCCGAATCCTTAGCACCTGAAACACTTAATATCACGTGACCTAGTGAGAGTTTTAGTTTCTGGTTTTCCTTTAGGAGCAACAACTGAATTCTTGGACTTTGCTTCTTCTTTTGTTCTAAGACCAGTCTTGTTGTCTTTCCAATTTGATTTCCATGGAGAACTAGAAGTCGAACCAGATCTGAACTTATTGGACTTGATTTGTTTCTCCCTTTGAACAGCTTTGTGTAGTAGCTCCTCCATCTCTACGTAATGTTGTAACTCAACCACATCAGCAATCTCCTTGTTCAATCCGGTAATGAATCTAGCCATTGAACCAGCCCTTGCAACTTTCTATACAAATCTCTATAGTAATGGCTAGGTATAAATCTCTTGCGCATTACCAACTTCATTTCTTCCCATGTCCGAATAGGCCTCTCACCATTCCTACGTCTATTGATCACCAATTGATCCCACCATATACTTGCATAATCTGAAAACTCCACGGCTGCTAGCTTTACTTTTTTCTCCTCGGAGTAATCATGACAATCAAATACGTGCTCAACTTTTCTTTCCCACTCCAAGTATAGCTCCGGATCATTCTTTCCTTGAAAAGTCGGAATTGTCATCTTTATACTACCTATATTGTTATCTCCTTTGGAACCAACCTTCTTGTCCCGTTTACAACTTGTTCTCTCCACTTCGGAATCAGCTTCGTCTTCTTCATCTAACTTAGGTCTTCTATGTGTTCTAGAGCCGGAAGAGGACTCCAAATCATCCAATCTCGCATTCAATAATTTAAATTGGTCGGTAACAGCCTTGATGAAGAATTTCAAGTCGACCTCTTGTGGTTCTTCTCCTTCCTTACTCATGATTTAGACCTGCAAAATTAAACAAAATAAAAGGTGTTGTTCCTCACACACTCCCTCACGTGTTTACACTCAAATCATATTGTTATCTCTCGTGTTTCACACAATTTTGGCTTTTTCTTTGTTGATGATCTCTCTTGCCTTTTACCACTCAAAGCCAAGCCAGCCCTCTTTATGTTCTTATTAGAATCAAGGAATTTAACAAATCTGAGAAACAATCGGTTAGATGGTGATCATCTCAACAAAGTCAGATTTTTTTTTTTTTTTTGATGTCATAAATAGAGCAAAACCAGACCAAACTAAGAGGGAACCAATTCAGCAAGAACAAGAAACTCAAGAAAATAAACCCCAATCTGAACTTAAATCAATAGGGAATATGAAACTTGAACTAAGAACAAGAATGGGAAACTTATAGCACTCAACAACTAGCTACGTTTTTTTTTTTTCGTTTCACCAGCAAGAACACAACAATGAGATGGAAATAAACAACTTGATTTTCAGCAACCACAATGCTCTAATACCAAATGATGGATTCCCCCTCTTGAAAAAAACCCACAATATCAATGGAAAATGGAACAAACCAGATCTGATTTTTGCTATGAATGTGAGGTAGAAGATCAGATTGGAACCTTAAGGAAACAAAGGCCTTAAAACCCCAACCTTGAGACGCCACAAAGGTTGATTACTCCTTTGATAAGTCAAATTTCTAGCATTCCATCAAGAACACAAGAAAAGGCAAAGCAAGAGCTTTTCTATTTACTTCCAAAAACGTTCTCCCCTTACAAATATCTTGGTGGCTCCTTTTAAAGTGGAAACCCAGCTTCAAAGAAGAAGGAAAAACGAGTTGGGCCTCAAAAGTTGTGGATTGGGCCTAATTCATCAAAATATAAAAAGCCCATAATTCATTAAAGATTACAATTAAGATTCCTAACTAGCCATTGTACTCTTCTTGTCCTTCCAAATTTATCCCTTACACAAAAAGATAAGTGACCATCTTTGGTGAAGCTTTGGAATCTTTGAGTTTTGTTTTAGAATCCTCGAGCACAACCTCTTTGTATTGCACTTCCATAATCAAGCCTTGCAAAGCTTCTTTTATCCTCTTTGTCCTTGCCCTAGTCATTGGACCACCAATTCCTTGTAAAGGATCTTGAGACTGTTTGGGAGGATTAACTTGGTCAGCACCTCGATCCCCATCACTATGCTTAATTCTTCACACACACATCGATTTTACATTGGAAAAGTAGATTTTAATTTCTGTATTGTGACTTTGAGGCTCTACATAGATCTGATATTATGATTTCAATTCTAAAATAAGAAGTCATGTCAGATAGCTAAATTGTTTTGCTTTACTTTTTTGACTGGCCACCAATTAGATAATTAGATTGTGTGTTTGTTAGGTTTTAGTTTTGTTTGAGGACAAACAAAGAATCAAGTTTGGGGGTGTGATAAGTACAGTTTTTACACTTATTCGACTCCTAAATGATGATATTTTACTGTTCCTCGGATAAAATACTACCTAATTTGTGTTATATTTCATTTTGTAGGTAAAACTCAATGGTTGATGAAGAATTTGAAAAGAAGAATGCAAAGATAGAGGAAAATTGCTCAATTGTATCAAATACAAAGTTCAGAGATTGAAATATAAATACTCAAAAGTTATATCAAATCTCTCTATGAAGATTTGAGAGTGTTAAGCATCAATTGGATGAGGAAAGAAGCCAAAGATGTGATATATAGTCCAAATATTATCACATATCAACTTCCAGCCGAAAAAGTTAGGCTTCGAATTTTCAGGCTCACATCGAGACCCAATTTTGGCATAGAAAACTTTGGAATTTGAAAAATTATTTTTCTAGAAAAATTGTATCCCTCCTAGTTAGCTTTCTAGTACACTTTGAACCATATCAATCGGATATTGGAAGAAAACGTTATAACAAAAATACTGAGAGCTGTTCAGCTACTAGAAATTAGGCGAGGCGCGCGCCCTGGACCAAAAATGTCTCGCCTGAGGCTGCCAAACACCCAAGGCACGAGCCCTAGGTTGCACTAGGCACACGCCTCATGGCTAAATGGGAAAAAATCACACTTTCCTTCTTTTGTTTTGGTAACAATTCAATGCAATCTTTTTTATATCCTTTATATACCAAACTCGACCAGAATGTGGGGAGACCTCATTTGAACCTAAATTTCATCATATTCTACTTATTTTGGAGGCGAAGAGCAAGTCTATACATCAATTCAAGGCGAATCATACAAGGATCTTGAAGATTCATACATCAATTCGGGTGATGTTTTTCCAATTATTCTTGTGTAACTTAATTATAAGAATGTTAGGCTAAGTTTTTCATTGTATTGGATGAATGATGAACCCTAATGTTTATTTATTTTAATTCAAGACAATAATTAGTTTAGTATTTCTTGATTTTTCTTGATTAGTTTTGCATTCACATTTAACTATTTGATTGCTTGATCACCAATTATATAGTAAGTTGATTGTTGTAGTGTAGGAATACTCACAATAAGTCTAAAACGCGGCAAAATCAACACATGGACAATAGGTACCAGGAATAATATCTATGACACGTTCAATCACGTATGATAAATCCTGTGAATCAATGCATGTTTTTCATATGAATTCGGACTAGGAATAGGATTTGGTCGTGTTAAACATAGATTTAATATATCTTGGAAAATAATATTGAATAAGTGTGGATTATCGATTGTCTTGAATGCATGAATTTACTAGATTAGGAATTAAGAATTGAATTAAATGGCAATAGGGGGATTCACGATTCCAATACAAACATTTAAATATTAAATAAATACTTTATTTGTTTTGTTATTTTAGGATGAATATAGAAAACTTATAAACCATCTCTTTTGATATTACCATACTTTGAATTTAATAGTAGCTATTGAACTACAAATTAGACCTTATTCTTCGTGAGAACGACACCCTTAACTCACAAATCTTTTTACTTGTACAACAATCCTGTACGCTTGCGGGTTTCAAGCAATGAAAAATATATTGAATCGTTAATTGATCTATGAATGGTGAATAAGTTGCATGTTTAAATTAAGTTTTGCTTTTTTCATGTGAAATTTAATATATCTTGAGCACATGAATTAAGTTAAGCATTGTGTAGGAACGTGTTGATTTCATAATTGGATAGGTTGTAATAGACGACGATAGATGCTAAATCCAAAATCACTAAATTTTACATTCTTAGACCAAAGTTATAATAGTTTGGGGGAATTCACTATTGCAGGAAGATGTTGAGATAAATAGAGATTCCATGTGTGAAATTAAAAATCTTGTGTGGATTGTTTAAGGTCAATAGGATGCAATTGGGTGAAAATCTCAAGTTAGAGGTCGTTTTACTTAGATAGATGTTTAATGAGGGACATTGTTCTAATCAAGGCATAAAAGACACATTTTATTTGAAAATTTCTCTTCATAACCTTTATGACTTGAGTTATTAACTTTATAATGGTGTTATAACCTGTTGCCTTAAAGTCAACTGACTTGGGAATCATCGGCCTAAATCTTGTTATATGGGTTATTTAGAAAGTTTAAGGGAGAAAATCCTGCAAATAAATAAAAAAATGTTAAAAAAATTGAGAAAATTATAGAAAAAAGCAGGTGCGTGAAATAGAAGACGCGCCTAATACCTTGGTTATATCCCAAACATTTGTTTAATAAAATTAGACTTTTGATAAGAGATTGTTAGTCTAACTAAATACTAGAGATTGAAACAATCAAATTTAATGGAGAATCCTTATTTATTGACATATTGACTTGCAATTAATGAAATTTACCTAAATTAGAGAGGTGGGGATAGTATAAAATTCAACCTTAGTTCGCACACTAGAAAAGACCGAAATGAATAAGTTTGGGGTGTGAATCTTACGAGTGATGAAAGAATATATTTGACCATTGAGGGTCGGGAATTGAAACAACTCATGATTCATAATGATATACTTAATTCTTCATACACACATCTATTTTACATTTGAGAAGTAGATTTTAATTTCTGTATTGTGATTTTGAAGCTCTGTATAGATATGATATTATGATTTTAATCCTGAAATAAGAAGTTAGGTCAGATAGCTAAATTTTTTTTGCTTTATTTGATTGACTGGCTACCAACTAGGTAATTAACATGGTGTGTTTGTTATGTTTTAGTTTTGTTTGAGGACAAACAAAGAATCAAGTTTGGGGTGTGATAAGTGTAGTTTCTACACTTATTCGATGTCCTAAATGATGATATTTTACTTTTTTTTTAGATAAAATACTACCTAACTTGTGTTATATTCATCTTGTTGGTAAAACTCAATATTTGATGAAGAATTTGAGAAAAAAGAATGTAAAGATAGAGCAGCAAATACAATGTTCAGGGACTGAAATGTAAATACTCAAAAGTTATATCAAACCTCACGATGAAGATTTGAGAGTGTTAAGCATCAATTTGATGAGGAATGAAGCCAAAGGGATGAGATATAGTCCAAGTATTATCACATATCAACTTCCGGCCGAAAAAGTTATGCTTCGGATTTTCGGGCTCACATTGAGACCCAATTTTGGCATAGAAAACTCTAGAATTGGAAATATTATCTTTCTAGAAGAATTGTATCCCTACAAGTTAGCTTTCTATACACTTTCAACCACCTCAATCGAATATCAGAAGTGAAAGTTATAGCAAAAATACTGAGAGCTGTTTAAGCTATCAGAAATTAGGCGAGGGTCTGAGGCTGCCAAACCCCCAAGGCACGTGCCTCAAGGCTAAACGGGAAAAAATACACTTTCCTTCTTTTGTTTTGGTAACAATTCAATGCAATCTTTTTTGCATCTTTTAAATACCGAACTCGACCAGAACGTGGGAAGACCTCATTTGACCCTAAATTTCATCATATTCTATGTAATTTGGAGGCAAAGAACAAGTCTATACTTCAATTCGAGGCGAATCATAAAAGGGTCTTGTAAATTCATACATCAATTCGGGTGATGTTTTTCCAATTATTGTCGTGTAATTTAATTATAAGAATGTTAGGCTAAGTTTTTCATTATATTGGATGAATGATGAACCCTATTGTTTATTTATTTTAAGTCAAGATAATTAGTTTAGTATTTCTTGATTTTTCTTGCTTGGTTTTGCATTCGCATTGAACTATTTGATTGTTTGATCACCAATCATATAGTAAGTTACTTGTTGTAGTGTAACAATACTCACAATAAGTCTAGAACGTGGCAAAATCAACACATGGACAATAGGTACTAGGAATAATATCTACGATGTGCAATCATGTATGATAAATCCTTTGAATCAATACATGTTTGTCATATGAATTGGGATTAGGAATATGATCAGGTCTTGTTAAACATAGATTTAATATATCTTGGAAAACAATATTGAATAACATTGGATTATCGATTGTCGTGAATGCATGAATTTACTAGATTACGCATTTAGAATTAAATTAAATGGCAATAGGGGGATTTACGATTCCAATACAAACATTTACATATTAAATAGACACTTTATTTGTTTTGTTATTTTAGAATGAATATAGAAAACATATAAACCATATCTTTTGATATTACCATATTTCGAATTTAATAGTAGCTATTGAACTACAAATTAGACCTTATTTCTCGTGGGAACGATACTCTTAACATACAAATCTTATTACTTATACAACAATCTCGTATGATTGCGGGTTTCAAGCGAACAAGTTATTGGCACCGTTGTCGGGAAATAACAGATTTAATTTTAGTTTATTAGTTTATATTAAATTCAATTATTATTTTATTTTATTTATTATTGATTTTGACTACCCACCCTGATCTCTCTTATTTGATATTTATATCAAGGTGCCATTCGATAGTGCATCTAAGATTTTGACGCTGGCATGGTAGAAAGATTTTTGTAATAAATAATCTCGACATGGACTATGTGGAAGAAGATATATATTGTGAATTATGCTATGGGGTGCATTATACTGGCTACTGCATGAATACATGCACTGAACCCTATCAGCTCAATCTCCTGAGGTATAAACAATATTTAAGATGTTCAAAACTAGCAATTGACACATCTTTTGAAGCCTACATGCATGTGGGCGAGTGTATCCCTTCCGACACCTTTGGGGAATTTGGTCATTCCTTGTTGAACTAGGAGACAAAATTCAAAATACTACACAGATTTTGCCAAGTTAGATGAAAACAAACCGTGTGTGGGAGATGGTGTATTCTGGTATGAATTTAAAAGGTTGAGATACGATTCCACTCGAAAAGTTTGAAAGAAAAGAGTTTACATTACCCGTAGATTTAAATTGTGAATCGGCCATTAAACCCGATGAGATATCGATTATGGAAGAGGAGAACAAAGACGATGAAAGATCAATTACAAAGGAACAAAACGAAGAGGAGGCAATTATTGAAGAAGACGTTAACCCACATTCTTTCGACTTCATTGATTGCACTATCATTGAATTCGTAACTAAGCCCGAAGAGAAGGAAGAAGTCTACATAGTTGAAATCAAATCGGAGGAGATAGACATAACATATCACATTGGAGAGGGCAGCGTTAAAATTTGTAGAAGCAATGATGACTTGGGAGTCATCGGCCTAAAGCTATATGAGTTATTTAGAAAGTTTAAGGGAGAAAATGTGGCAAATAAAGAAAAAAAGTGTTAAAAAAATTGAGAAAAATATAGAAAAAAGCAGACGCACCAAATACCTTTTATATCCTAAACATTTGTTTAATAAAATTAGACTTTTGATAAGAGATTATTAGTCTAACTACACCTTAGAGATTGAAGCAATCAAACTTAATGGGGAATCCTTATTTATTGACATATTGACTTGCAATTAGTGAATTTACCTAAACTAGAGAGGTGGGGATAGTATAAAATTCAACCTTAATTTGCACACTAGAAAAGAGCGAAAAGAATAGGTTTGGGGTTGTGTGAATCTTACGAGGGATGAAAGAATATATTTGACCATTGAGAGTCGGGAATTGAAACAACTCATGATTCATAATGTTATGCTTAATTCTTCATACACACATCGATTTTACATTGGAGAAGTAGATTTTAATTTCTGTATTGTGATTTTGAGAGGCATAGATATGATATTATGATTTCAATCCTGAAATAGGAAGCCATGTCAGATAGCTAAATTTTTTTGCTTTACTTGATTGACTGGCTACCAATTAGGTAATTAACATTGTGTGTTTGTTATATTTTAGTTTTGTTTGAGGACAAACAAAGAATCAAGTTTGGGGGTGTGATAAGTATTCTACACTTATTCGATGTCCTAAATGATGATATTTTACTATTTTTTGGATAAAATACTACCTAGCTTGTGTTATATTTCATCTTGTTTGTAAATTTCAATGTTTGATGAAGAATTGGAGAAAAAAGAATGTAAAGATAGAGGAAAATGACTCAATTGTATCAAATACAAAGTTCAGGGACTGAAATATAAATATTCAAAAGTTATATCAAACCTCGCGATGAAGATTTGAGAGTGTTAAGCATCAATTAGATGAGGAAAGAAGCCAAAGGAATGAAATATAGTCAAATATTATCACATATCAACTTTCGGCCGAAAAAGTTATGCTTCGGATTTTGAGGCTCACATTGAGACCAAAATTTTGGCATAGAAAACTCTAGAATTGAAAATATTATATTTCTAGAAGAATTGTATCCCTACAAGTTAGCTTTCTAATACACTTTGAACCACTTCAATCGGATATCAGAAGAGAAAATCATAACAAAAATACTGAGAAATGTTCTGCTACCAAAAATTAGGCGAGGTGCTGAGGCTGCCAAACCCCCAAGACGCGCGCCCTAGGTTGCAATAGGCGGGCGCCTCAAGGCTAAACGGGAAAAAAATACACTTTCCTTTTTTTTGTTTTGGTAACAATTAAATGCAATCTTTTTTACATCCTTTAAATACCGAACTCAACCAGAACGTGGGAAGACCTCCTTTGACCCTAAATTTCATCATATTCTATATATTTTGGAGGCGAAGAACGAGTCTATACTTCAATTCAAGGCGAATCATACAAGGATCTTGAAGATTCATACATCAATTCGGGTGATGTTTTTCCAATTATTCTTGTGTAATTTAATTTTAAGAATGTTAGGCTAAGTTTTTCATTGTATTGGATGAATGATGAACCATATTGTTTATTTATTTTAATTCAAGACAATTGTTTAGTATTTCTTGATTTTTTTTTTTTTTTTGATTGGTTTTGCATTCCCATTGAACTATTTGATTGTTTCATCACCAATTATATAGTAAGTTGCTTGTTGTAGTGTAACAATACTCACAATAAGTCTAGAACGCGGCAAAATAACATGTGGACAATAGGTACTAGGAATAATATTTATGACATGGACAATCATGTGTGATAAATTCTTTGAAATTGGCATGTTTCTCATACGAATTCGGACTAGGAATATGATCGGGTCGTGTTAAACATAGGTTTAATATATCTTGGAAAAGAATATCGAATAACATTGGATTATCGATTGTCTTGAATGCATGAATTTACTAAATTACAAATTAAGAATTGAATTAAATGGCAATAGGGGGATTCACGATTCCAATACAAACATTTACATATTAAATAAATACTTTATTTGTTTTGTTATTTTAGGATGAATATAGAAAACATATAAACCATATATTTTGATATTACCAAATTTCTAATTTAATAGTAGCTATTGAACTACAAATTAGACCTTATTCCTCGTGGAAATGATACTCTTAACTTACAAATCTTATTACTCGTACAACAATCTCGTATGATTGCGGGTTTCAAGCAAACAAGTTATTGGCACCGTTGTCGGGAAATAACGGATTTAATTTTAGTTTATTAGTTTATATTAAATTTGATTATTATTGTATTTTATTTATTTTTTTATTATTGATTTTGACTACCCACCCTGATCTCTCTTATTTGATATTTATATCAAGGTGTCATTCGACAGTGCATCTAAGATTTTGACGCTGGCATGGTAGAAAGATTTTTGCAATAAATAATCTCGACATTGACTATGTGGAAGATATATATTGTAAATTATGTTATGGGGTGCATTATACTGGTTACTGCATGAATACATGCACTGAACCCTATAAGCTCAATCTCCTGAGGTATAAACAATATTTGAGATGTTGAAACTAGCAATTGACACATCTTTTGAAGCCTCCATGCATGTGGGCGAGTGTATCCCTTCCGATACATTTGGAGAATTTTGTCATTCCTTGTTGAACTGGAGACAATTGCAAAATACTACACTGATCTTGCCAAGTTATCCGAAAACAAACTGTGTGAGGGAGATGGTGTATTCTGGTATGAATTTAAAAGGTGGAGATACAATCTACTCAAAAAGATTGAAAGAAAAGAGTTTATATTGCCCATGTATTTAAATTGTGAATCGGCATAGCCTCAACGAGGAAATTTGCCCTACTATAAGGTAACATGCATAGCCTAGGTAGGTAGAGTCGAGGTGACCTTTTAGAGAGCATCTCCCTCGACCATAGGAAAGAGGAAAAAAGAACGTAGTACCGAAATAGGCCTTTACCCTCCGTGGACATCAACAATGACCAATCCGAGAGATAGATTCATTCTTAGGGGACCCTATGTGGATGGACAGTCCAAAAATACGTAAAGGAATTATGCAGGGAGTTGAGAATCCTTCATTAAGGTATATAGTCAACAAATGACCCCATCACATTTGCTGAGAAAGATGTCAGAGGAGTGCACTATCCCCTACTGCAATACCTTAATGGTTGTAGCCATAGTAGCCCACAATACAACTAAAGCACATGCTTATGGACAATGGAATCTTCGTCCTTTGGAGCAACATATGAGCAAATGTTGGTCGACCATCGACTCATCGCATTTCCACTTTTTGGGTTCGCAAGTTAGCATCAACTCAAGAGATAAAATTACTCTTGCAGTTGAGATGGGGAAAGAACCCCTAGTTGTACGCTACTTCAATGAGTTCTCAGTAGTGGACAATTGATTTGCTTACCACAAAGTGTTGGGGGAGGCCAACTTTGAAAAAATAATAGGTTATTACATCCATACAACATCTTTGTATGAAGTTCCCCACGAAGAATAACATGCTACCATCAAAGGTAGCCAAACCGAGGGTAGGAAATGTTACATAAATTCCTTACAGAATGCAGCCAACTGTAAGGTCAAAAGGCTGCCCTCAAGAAACTTTTATGCAAAAATTTGGACTTTTTTCCAAGAGACACAAAATATGGTTGGTATCAATCCAATTTCAGTTCCCACAACATCAAGATTGACCTAAAATTCAGTACCCATAGATGAAATCTGCGGCCGTTAAACGTAGAGCGATATGAAGTACTGAAAGAAGAGGTTAACAAGCTGGTAATGGCTTCATTAAAGAAGCTCATTATCCTCATTGGGTCTCTAATCATGTCCTTGTGTTGAAGCACAATCGCATGTGGAGGTTTTGCATAGATTTTTCCAACTTAAGTCAAGCATACCCCAAGGACAACTTTCCTTTGCCTCGGATCCACTAACTAGTTGATGCAACGACGAGGCATGAACTACTCAACTTCATGGATTCCTATTTTGGCTATAATCAATTTCTCGTGTACATTCCAAATGAGGAGGACACCTCCTCAATTACAGATAAATGACTCTATATTTACAAATGATGCCTTGAAGTTGAAAAATGTCGGAGTTACCTATCAAACGCCTGTGAATAGAATGTTCGTCGAGCAAATCAGTAAGACTATGGAAGTATATGTAGATGACATGCTAGTGAAGAACATTGAAACTAAGGACCATATTGGCAGCTAGAAGAAACTTTCTCAATTTTGTGAAGGTACTGGATGACGCGAACCAACTTAAGTGCCCCTTCGTCGTCATCTCTAAAAAGTTCCTAATTTATATGGTCAATTACAGAGGCATTGATGGTAAACTTGAGAAAATCATGGCATTGGTCGAGATATGATCACCTCCGAAACCAAAAGAGGTGTTGAGTCTAACCGAGCGGGGCCAGCACTAAATTGTTTAATTTAAAAACCGTGGACAAATGCCTTCCCTTTTTCAAAGTTCTCAAAAGCGAGAAGAGGTTCACATGGACAAAGTAGTGTGAGTTCTTATAAGAGCTGAAAAAGCACCTCGATGAAGCCCGCGCTCTCTCTACTTCCAAGTTTAAAGAAGCCATACTTGGCTGTATATGAAGAGGTCATTAGGTCTGTGCTTTAAAGAGAAGAAGGCAACCAACAACTGCATGTCAATTATTTAAGCAAAGCACTTCTATAAGCCTCTACTTGCTATCCTGATTTGGCGAAGATCGTAATTTCTCTTGTCATTACATCTAGAAAGTTGAGGCCCTTCCAGACGCATAGCATCCACATGCTAACAAACTTTCCACTCAATTTGACTTTATTTTCAAGTTGAAAACAATCTATCAAGGGTCAAGCCCTTGTCGACTTTGTAGCTGGGTTCACCAACTTTCTTAAAATAAAGGCAACGAAGGAACCTGACTATACTTGGAACCTCTTTGTCAATGGCTCATCTGAAGAGGCAGGCTCTGAGGTAAGAGTGCTATTAAGTCCAGAAGGCCATAAGCTTAACTATATATTGTGGTGTAGATTTAAAGCCTCCAACATTATCGTAGAGTATAGTCCCATTCTAGCCAGACTCAAGCTAGATCATGAGAATGCAAGTGAAGAGACTAATTGCAAATAGCGACTCCCAGCTAAGGTACATAATGAGTGTGTTTCACTATAATATTAATACTATTTAAATTTGATGTTTTGTTTGTTTCTTAAGTGTTTTTAGGATGGGTGCTTTCGTATTTTGTTGTAGGTTATGTGAAATGGTGAAAAAGGGCGAATCTTGGAGTAATTAGTAAGCTAAGAAGTAAAGGTAGTAGTATAAAACACGAATGCAAAGACTTGAAAACACGCTAACGAAGAAATGGGGATAGAAAAGGCAGCACCTAGGCCCTACACTACCAGAACATAGGTACCAATGCAGGAGAAAGAAGCAAAAAAGTATAGAATAGGCGGCACCTAGGTCCCACAACAGAGAAAGAGGAAGCGCTACAACGCCACTTATGTAGAGCCTAGGCACTGCACCACGAAAGTTAGAGTTAGTTTAACCCAAAAAAGCTCATTTAATCCTAACTCGAGGTAGAAAGTGAGGAGGTCATAGGATTGATTCAAATTTTTGTAGGATTTTGGACGGCATTATGATGAAGGCGAATCTAGAGAAGAAAGAAATTGAAGGAAGTGACGGCGAGAAGGAAGATTGTTTCAACTCCAAAAATAGTTTCTCTTTTTCTCCTTCATGTTATGATTATGAACTTGTATTTTCTTTATTTTCCAGTCATGAACTAAGTCAATTATTTGGGGAATTGATGTAATTTATACTTGATACTATGTTTTATTCATATATTTCCTTATGGTTTTTGTTCTAAGTTTATTTATGTTATTCCATTTTAAATGCTTTCAATTATCTGGCCATTAATTGATTGATTTGGTGAATAAGAATTGACACTCGAGAAAGGAAAACCTTAAATGTGATCATATAATAATTGAACCTAGTGTTTTATAGATTTCGAGAGAAAATATAAATCCTTTGAAGCTTTTTACAAAGAACTATAGAACATAATGAATTCTTGTAATTTTGATTTGAAATAGAGATTGAAATCGGAATTTAGGAATGATTTTCACTTGGCACTCGAGAGAAGGATTAGAAATATAATATGGTTCTTTGATTATAAACTAGGAAAACCATTTGGATATGAATAAGAGACATAGTTGAAATCAAAACCCTAGACTCCTCATATTGTTTATTCCTTAAGATTCGACATTCTACCATTACTTTAGTCAAACTTTCGATTTAGATTTAGTTACAATTCATTGATTATTAATTCGATCGCTTAGATAAAATACGGGTTATTTTAATTATAGTACTTAGTAGGAATTTAATTATCAATTTTTTGGGTTCGACATCCTTACTCATTATTATTTTATAAAACTTGATACCATGCGCTTGAGATATAATTTCAACTATTGAGTTTTTGGAGCCATTGTTGGGGATTGATTAATTTTACTTTTACTAATATTATTACTAATTAACCTTGATTTGAATTTAGACGTCTTTACTTTTAATTGTTTGTTTGTTGGTGTTTCAACTGTTTATGCGAAGATCTAGGAGTTTTGAATTACAATCATTTGATGCTGAGATCAAATGCACATTTTGGAGATTAAGTGCTATAAGAAGAAAAGCGATCGAAGAAATGGTTCTGATGATAACGAACAATGGTGGGTTATTCGAGATTATGTCCAACTAGTTGTTAATGACAACTAATCTGGTGATCAAACTAATGACAACTTATTGTGAGTCTTTAAACACTACAACAAGCAGTTAATTATCTAATTGGTGATCAAACAATTAAATAATGCAATGAGTTTGGAAAATTAATTATGAAACGCAAGAAATACTAAACTACTAATTTTGAATTAAAATAAATAAATAATAGGGTTCATCTTCATCCAATATAAAAGTGGATCTAGCCTAGCATATTAATACATAAATTACAAGAAGAAAAATATCACCCAGATCATGAAAGAATGTAAGAAATCTTGTTCTTCAATTCCAAAGTTGAATTCTTCAAAATCATAATGTAATAATGTCTTCAATTTCTTACTGGGATTTGATATTCTCTCTCAAAAGTGGTGAATTGGCCACCTGGTCTTGATGTATTTTATGATATCATTATGTATCTAAAGGTTACAAAGAGTTCTCTCGACGTTTCCCTACGTTCTGTATTTTTAAGGGTCGGATTTATATCAAGAAATCGTCCCAAAAGTAACATACCAATAAAAATTTGAATAAAAAAAAGGAAACTGCCTTGTCTCGGAGAATTTGGCCCAGACGCGCATGCACATACAACTACTGCACACCCGCAAGTATGCTTAATTTTTCTCTCATGAAATTATTGTCTCACACGAGCGCCAAAATAGCCCCCGCGCTAGCGATTTACGTCTCTTCGTCCATGAGTGGCCTTTGGAGTGTTTTGGTCGTAACTTTCATCCCGATATAAATTGAAGTGATTCAAAATGCATTAAAAAGATAACTCAGAGGGATACAATTCTTTTGGAAATAGGAATTTTCCAATTCAAACATTTGCTACCTAAAAATGTGTCTTAATCTAAGGTCAAAAATTCGGAGCATATCTTTTTCGGGTGGAAATAGATTTGTGAAAATATTCTAACTATATTTCACTCCTTCAATCTCCAATTGAATCGAACTGATCATATTATCTTCAATAATGGTATGGTCCGAATCAACTAATGGATGCTTACACTTAGAACTTTGGATATCTTTCATTTTCGGTCTTTTTCGTTCCTTTCTTCCAATTCCACCAATTTACATCGAGATTTACCTAACGAACAAAATTAACATATAATTAAGTCGTAAGTGGTGGAAAAAATTTACAATTTTATCATTTAAGTGCTCAGATAAGTGTATTTCCATACACTTATCAAATACCTCCAAACTTGAACAATTGTTCGTCCTCAAACAAAATGAACTTTGACTTCAATATTTTTTCAAAATAAAAATGGTTAGATAACCTGCCTTTTGGTCTCAAGATTGGAATTTATGTATCAAAACTATAAACTTCTTCAAAATCACATTGCTAAAATTATTGTTTCGTTAAAATCGATGTGTGTGTGAAAATTTATGTCAAGTATATTCACAAAGTGATTCAAATCCTGACCATTAATGGTCAAATATTTTATTTCTTCACTCGTAAGATTCACATCCTTGAAATTAGTCTTTTAACTCTTTTCCCAAGATGTAAAAGTTAAATTTTATATACATTACACCCTTTCTAGTTTGATTATATTTTATTAATTGCAGCTCCACACTAATACATGAGGATTTTATTTATTTTTTATTTCTTCAACCTCCAAAAATAAACTAGGCTAATACCTTGTCAAAGGTCTAATTCTCTAAAACAAGTATTTGGGATTTAATCAAGACATGTATTGCATCTTTTGTTTCATGTACCCTCTCTCTCTCTCTCTCTCTCTCTCTCTCTCTCTCTCTCTCTCTCTTATGTGCAAACTTCTCTTCATTAAACTTTCTAACTGTAGCGAGCTTTTGACCAATGACTGTAGGACACCAGGTTTTAGATATCCTTGTAAGCCTAATCACTCGAGTCATAAATGCTACGAAGAGAAATTTCACAATGAGAGAGTTTTTTTCTTTGCAATGATTAGTGCAATATCCCTCATTAAACACTTATACATATAAACCGACCCCTAATTTAAGATTTTCACCGAATTCTCATCTTATTGGCCTTAAGTAATTCACACAAAATTTACACGTGAAATCCACATTCATCTTTATAATTTAGTGAGTGTTTGGATTTAGCATCTGTCTATTATTTTTTCATCCTATTCACGTTTTGAATCAAATTATTCCTTAAACATAAATCTTGTGCTAAAAAATATGAAGTCTCACATGAATCAGCAAAAATTAACCTAATATGCAACTTTTCCACAATTTATAACACATGATTTCAAAATCCATTAATGTTCGTGCAGTTGCTAAAAATGGTCTTCCTAAAATTAACTGCATGTGTTGAGCATCTATATAAAGAATGATGAAATCAACTGGAAAAAAGTGATATCCAATAAGGACGCTTGAGTGTCATGTCAGCCAGCTTAGGATTCTTGAGGCTGCTTTTGGATCTTCCAATCCTATTTTTTTATAGATAGACCGTTGCATCATATTAATACTTGCTCCTGAATCAATTAAGGCATTTAAATTATGTGAATTTTCTATAGAGCAAGTTATAGTGAAACTTCCTGGATCTTTTAGTTTAGGAAGAAGCACCTGCTTTATGATTGCATTGTACTCTTCAGTTAATGTTATCATTTTCATCTTCTGGCAGCTTTCTCTTCTTGGTGTTTATCTCCTTCAAAAATTTCTTGTAATTTGGAATTTGTAGAATGAAGTCAATGAAATGAATGTTTATGAGAAGTTGTCTGAGGGGAATCCAAGAACTTCTTGAATTGTTTCTCCAATTTATTATTCTACGTCCTTTGAGGGGATGGGACTGGAGGTGTGTATTTATTGACAGGAACGGTTGCCTTAACTTGTGGATTGTCTGACTGTTCTTCTTGATTAACCTTTACCGATTCTTCAAACTGAACCACTTGTTCCTCACCCGTGGCAGGTAGGTACTTGAATTCCACTTCTTATTGTGATAGCTTAAACCTGTACCTCTTTAGGCCGTCTTTGAAGCATCTAAGGGAATGGAATAAGCTAAAACGGGGTGAAAGGCTTGATGGATGGTGCCTCAATAATTGCATAATTTGTAGCTTCAACTGCTAATACCTATTCCTGTGGTTTCTTTTTTGTGTCGCTTAGCCTGATACCCTGTGTACTTTTGGCCAATGCAACTGCTAGCTGTCTCACCTAATTCTCCAAATTTTGGACAGAAGCTGCTTGTTGGTTTTGGATTGCAATCTTAGGCCCTGTTTGATACACATTATTTTTTTCATTCTCATTCTTCTGCTCATTTTCAACATCACATTCTTCAATAAAATAATATTTTCCATCACATCAATAACTTTTCCTTCATTTTTAACCATACATTCTCCATCAATCTACTATTCAATAATACATTCTTTCAAAAGAATGTGTCCCAAACACATTCTTAGTCTTGATGTACTTAGTAAGCAAATCCTCCAACGATGACCTCTTCTACTGTTACTGCTGAAATTCTTATGGGTGGCCTTGAATTTGATATAAATGTCCCTCATTATTAGTCCATGAGAAGTTAGGATGCTTGCTCTAGGGGATTAAAGGTGTTGGAGCAAGGATATTTCGGCCTTTGAAAGTTTCGTGCATAACTGACCTCCTTAGGCTTATAAATGTGCGTGGAGGCTAAAGGATAGCTTACAGTTATATAATCTGCCCCACAACCCTCTCAGATTGGTGTTGGTTGGTGTACCATGCGTGAGTTTGTCCAATTTCCTTGTTAATATTTCCAACTAGGTTGCCAATGATGTAACTGCATCAATGCTGTGAATACCTGCTATTTTCCTCAATTTTTCCCCTTCGTTGGTCACATAGATTATTTTTTTGGAAAAAGATCTAAAGCATTGTCTAATGGTATATACAAGATTGATCCTCCAACTGAAGCGTCGACCATGTTAAGGTATTCAAGATGCAGGCCTACATAGAAGATGTAGACCTTAACTCTTTTAGGAATTTCTAGATTGGGCACTTTTTGAAGTAATCATTGAATCTTTCCCATGCATTTGGATAGATCTCGAAGTTCTTTTACGTGTGTGCTTCATTACTGATATGATGGACTTGAGAAGGCAGAAAAAATTTCAATGTGAATTTCTACACCATGTCATTCCATAAAAGTCGGCTCCTAGAAAGTAGTGAGATTAGCCATTCTCGTGGGTTTTCCTTTATTTATAAGGGAATACGCACAGTCGAAAAGCATTAGCTGACATGCCTTCATAACTGATCACCTTGCAAAGTATCAAGAAAGCTTGAATATGTTCAAGTGGATTTTCTAGAGAACTTGTATCATGATGAATTTGAAATAAGTTGACGACATTGGTCTAATGTCGAAGTTAGCGTGTCCAAAAGGTAAGTAAGCTATTGTTGCACAGGTTCATGTGTGAAATTTAAATAATCCCTAAGAGCTTCTCCATGGTTAGTAGCTGCTCTTGGTGGATCATGTTGTTTTGGTGGATCTGATGGTAACTGATTTTAATTTTGATTTATTGCCATTTTTTGCTTCTCTCTGTTCTCTTGTTCATTATCTGAAGGTTTTTTTGATCTCGAGATCAAATGGCTCTATTTCTTCATAAACTTGCTTAAACTTATTGTGAGTCGCTTAACACACGTGATAAATGTTATTCCTAACTTCTATTGTACATATGTTAATTTTGCTGCCTGTACACTTATTGTGAGTCTCTCAACACTACAACAATTAACTAATTATCTAATTGGTGATCAACTAATTAAATAATACAATAGGTATGAAAAATTAATCAAGAAACTAATCAAATTTTGAATTAAAATAAATAAACGATATGGTTCATCTTCATTCAATATAAACATGGATCTAGCCTAGCATATTAACATATAAATTACAAGAAGAAAAATAGAAAAATATCACCCCGGATCATGAAAGAATGTGAGAAATCTTATTCTTCTATTCCAAGGTTTCATTCTTCAAAATCTTGTTGTAATTGGCTCTTGCTAGGGTTCGATCTTCTCTCTCAAAAGTGGCTCTTGTTCTTGATGAATTTAATGATATTATTGTGTAACTAGAGGTTAAGAGCCTGTTTGGTACAGATTTTCATTTTCTACAGTAAATCAATTCTCATTTTCAACCACACATTCTTCAATAAAATAATATTTTCCAACATCAATACTTTTTTCTTCTTTTTCAACCACACATTTCCCATCATATCACTATTCAAAAATAAATTCTTCCCCCAAAAATCCCTACCAAACACACTCTAAATAGAGTTCTCTCAATGTTTCTCCCAAGTTCTGTATTTATAAGGGTCGAATTTAGGTCGAGAAATCGTCCCAAAGTTGTTGCCAATAAAAGTTAGAATCAAAAAGGAAAATGGCTCGTCATTAGAGAATTTGGCCTGGGCAAGCATGTAGGTATGGCTACCACGTGCACCCAAGCATGCTGATTTGTTCTCGGGTCATGGAAGTGCTGTCTTGCACGAGCATCTAAATAGCCAGCGAGCACCAGTTTACGTCGCTATTTCCCTGAGCAGCCTTTAGGGCATTTTTGTCATAACTCTTTCTCCTGAAATCTAATTAAGGTGATTCAAAGTGTGTTGAAAAGTTAACTCAAAGGGCTACAATTTTTTATGGAAATAGAAATTTTCCAATCCGAACGTTTGCTACCCAAAAATGGGTCTCAATCTAAGACTAAAAATTCGTAGCATTACTTTTTCGGTTGGAAATTTATTCATGAAAATATTTTAACTATATTTCACTCATTTGATCTCCAGTTGAATCCAATTCATTCTATGTGATCTTTAATCATCATTTTATGGTCTGAATCAACTATTGGATGTTTACACTTGGTCCCCAAACTTCAGATTTCTTTAGTTTCAGTCATTTTCCTTTCCTTTCTTTCAATTTCACCAATTTACCTCAAGTACCTAACAAATGAAATTAACATGTAATCAAAATTTATTACAATTAGTTTCATTTAAAGACCTAGATAAATATATTATAAGTTTATAAAATACACTTTCTCTAATGACGAGCCATTTTCTTTTAGGTGTTGACAACTCCTTGATGGCTTTCACTTTCTCTTCATCTATTTCAATACCTTTTGTAATAACAACATAATGACAAGATCCATGGAGGGCAACAAACTTAAAAAAAAATATCCGTCTCCACTTGAAGAGGAACCATTGACGAGATTGCGAGCACATAGGATCAATGAAGCCATGCATTTACGTGTTCAAGCTATGGAAGCCAAGAATTTGAAGTTAACAAGCCAAACACCAAGTTTCATGTTGGACATGAAGGTGAAAACAAGTTGGATGCATTGGAATCAAGAAACAAAAATTGGAAGCCAATCGGATAATTATGCCGTCGCATAGTATAAAATGGGATACTGTCGCATGAACTATTCCCAAAACAAAGAAGTAAAATTTTAGTTGCTCTATAATGTCATGGGAGTTATAATTATGTGGTCGCATAATTCGAATTCTAGACACATTTTTTTTCAAATTTTTCGTTGAAGTCTATGTTTGATGGAACTCTTATTATGGTATCTTTTTGATATAATTCCATTTTAATTAGATTTTTATGGGTTCCCTATAAATAGGATTCATTATTGTCATTGTAAATGGGAAATATATTTTTATTGAGAGAATTAATAACGCGAGATTTGCTTTCTTCTTGTTCTTTATTGAACTTAATTTCGAACTTATCAAATATTTCATCTTTGTGGCGTTGAATAAATTCGTAGCAAGGTTCATAATTTTTGTGATTAAGGTGTCAAGTTCCTTTATAACTTTGGTTCCTTAATTCAATAAATTATTAGGTCAAGCTTCAAACTGGGATTTTAGCTTTCTTGAGGACGTGATTCATTCTTGTGTAGATTTCAGAGCTACTATTACTACGTGGATTCACATCAGTGATAGGATCCATGGAAGACAACAAACTTAAAAAGATTCGTCTCAACTTGAAGTCCTACCAATGACGAGATTACGAGCAAATAGGTAGGATAAATGATGTCATGCATTAACTTGTTCAAGCTACGGAGGCCAATAATTTGAAGTTATCAAGCCAAACACCTGAGTTTCATGTTGGGCATGAAGGCAGAAACAAGTTGGATGCATTGGAATCAAGAAAACGAAATTGGAAGCCAGTTGGATAACTATGCTGTCGCATAGTATAAAAAGGGATGCCGTCACATGTACTATTCCCGAAACAAAGAAGTGGAATTTTGGTTGTTCTATGCGGTTGCGAGAATTATAACTATACGATCACATAGTTCACTTTCTGAACGCATTTTTTCAGATTTCTCCCTAGAAGTTTATATTTGGTAGAACTCTTGTTATGGTATCTTTTGATATAATTTCATTTTAATTAGGTTTTTATGGGTTCCTTATAAACATGATTCATTATTTTCATTGTAAAAGGGGAAGACTTTTTTTTTTATTGAGAGAATTTCATAAAGCAAGGTTTCCTTTCTTCTTGTTTTTCATCGAACTTAGTTTCGAACTTATCAAAAATTTAATCTTTGTGGCGTTCATCAAGTTTATTGAAGGCTTCATAATTTTTTTTGTAATTAAGGGGTCAAGTTCTTCCATAACTTTGGTTCCTTGATCAATAAATTATTGGGTCAACCTTCAAACTGGGGTTTTAGCTTTCTTGGGGTTGTGATTCAATCTTGTGTGGGTTTCGGAACTACTATTATTACTACATGAGTTCAAATCAGCGATAGGACCCATGGAGGGCAACAAACTTACAAAAATCCTTCTCATCTTAGAGGAACCAATAACGAGATCAAGAGCAAATAGGATCCATAAAGCCATGCATTTACTTTTTCGAGCTACTGAGGCTAAGAATTTGAAGTTGATGAGCCAAAATACCAAGTTTCAAGTTGTGCATGAAGGTAGAAACAAGTTGGATGCATTGGAATCAAGAAAACAAAATTGGAAGCTAATCAGACAACTTTGCTGTCGCATAGTATAAAACGGGATGCTAGCATGTACTATTCCCGAAACAACGTAGTGGAATTTTGGTTGTTCTATGCGGTTGCGGGAGTTATAAGTCCACAGTCGCATAGTTCATTGAGACCTTGGGCTTCTTAGATTAAAATAAATGTATTTTTTTTTTATTATTTTAATCATGTTTGGATTTATTTTCTTGGTCAAACTAGCCAATACATAATATGTCTGTTGAGGCAGTTACTAGATAATTTATGTGAATAATAACATCCCATAAAACCACAATTATTTTTAACTTAGGGTGGAGGAAGTTATAACTTTTGTGGCCATATAAACACCTAATTTCTCTTTGAAAATACATACAATAAAATTATCATTTCCATATTCTTTTATTCTATATTCTCGATTTTAGTTTATTGCTTTTAGATATTTTGTTGGAGTACAATTTGAGAGTTCTGAAAATTATTTGTGAGTGCTTCACAAGTGATTTGGTCATTGTATTATGTGAGTGATTATCCAAAGAAATCGTAGTAGTTATCGATTGATCGAGTCTCGTGATAGCACGATGCCCTAAGGTGAAATTGCCAACTAATTATTTTCCTACAATCTAAAGTTCAATTTTATAATTAGTTGTTATGTCTGCTATGGATACTCCAATTCCTAAATCCTAAGTATTCTAAAAAGCCTGAATAGTTCAATGGGAAAGATTTTATGAGATGGCAAATGAAGTTACGATTTTATTTGCCACTCTTAAAGTGGTTGATGCTATTGAATCTGATAAACATGTTGAAAAAATTGCTGATATTCCTATTGATAAGAAAATAGAACATTTAGCTAGTTGGCAACCTAAGGATTATATATGTGAAGGAATTATATTTTGAATTACTTGACTTTAGATTTACATGATGTTAACTAGTCTTGCAAATGTGCTAAAGAATAATGGAATTCGTTAGAAAAGAAATATGTTACTGAAGATGCAGGAACAAAAAATTTGTCGTGGGAAAATTTCTTAAATTTAAGATGAATGATATTAGGATTGTAGTTATTCAAGTTGAAGAATTATAGAAATTCATGATAATATTGCTGGGGGACATAAAATATGAGAGGGTAAAATATCGCAGAACGGAGGGAGAGACCAAATTTGGGTACCAAAGCTAATCTTGTTGAAGTAAATTCTGGTGGTAAAAACTTTGCTGGGAATTTTGCCAAAAGTTAGAATTTAAGGATAGTAACAAGGGAAATAAATATGTAGGGAACAATTGACCTAAACCCCAATTTAAAAGTAATTGTTTGTGGTAAACCAAGTTACTTTGCAAAATATTGCAGAAATAGGAAAGGAAAAGCTGCGAAAAATCAGGCATATCTGGTAGAGAGTGGGAATTTTCTATCATGGTGACAAAATGTAATCTTATAAGCAACTTGACACGTTGGTTGGTAGATTTTGGAGTTATCAAGCACGTTTGCTATACAAGATGTGCATTTTTTTTTAATCACTCCTGTTAATGATGATAATGTCTATTCATGAGGAATGCTTCTTCCTCCAAGATTGAGGAGGAAGGAACCGTGACACTTAAGGTTTACTTCTGGAAATGTCCTCAGTTTGAAGGATGTTCTTTATGTACCTACAATTGGAAAACAATTCTAGTCCATGGCTTGATCTTAGTCAAAAAGGGGTTTAAGATTGTATTTTAGAGTGATTAAGTTGTACTATCTAAGGGTGGTTCTTTTGGTGGGAAAGGGTATGCAGATGAGAGTCCGTTTAAACTCAATTTTTCTGTGATTAATTATAAAGCATCTACTACTTCTTCGAACTACTTGCTGGATTCTTATGATTTGTGGCGTGCTAGACTCGTGCATGTAAATATAGCTTTCTATTAAAAAACTAAATGAGTTTGGGAAACATTCCTAAGACATCAATTTTCCAAATACAAAACATGAAACATTTGTTGAATCAAAGTATGCTAGAAAACCATTTCCTAAAGTATATAAAACTACTTCAGTTTGAAGTCTAATATATTCTGATTTATTCGATTTAAGGGGACATGTTACTCATTGTGGTAATAAATATTTTTTAACTTTTATTGATGATTATACTCGGAATTGTTATATTTATCTTCTTAAGAGGAAGGATGAAAGTTATTCAAAATTTATTTCTTATAAAACTGAAGTTGAAAATCAGCTAGATAAGATTATTAAAGTTTTAATATCTGATAGGGGAGGAGAATATTCTACTAGGTTTCGACAAATTTTGATTCATGAGGTTATTCCTCCCAATTCTCCTCGGTCAAATGGTGTAGCTGAAAGAAAAAAAAAATAGAACTCTTAAGGATATGGTTATTTTAATGCTAAACTTTTCAGAATTATCTTTTAACATGTGGGAAGAAGCTCTTCTTACTACTTATATTCTTAATAGAATTCCTAGTAACAAAAATTATGTTCCCTTGTGAAATGTGAAAGGGTAGTTCACCTTCATATAAAAATCTTTAATGTGTGGGGGTGTTTAACTAAAGCTTCTATTCCAATAACTAAGAAAACTAAACTTGGTCCATAAACTATATTGATTGTGTTTTTATAGGCTATGTTCTTTGCAGATTAGCCTATACATTTGAAGTCATTGACTCCGAAAATAATTTTATTAAAAAGAACACAATTTTTGAAACTAGAGATGCTAAATTTTTTTGAAAACGTATTTCTATTTAAAGAAAAATCGGAAGGACCAAGTAGCTCTATTAGTAGTACTCCTAGAGTCAGAGATGGGCATAATGAATTAGAAGTAGTTGAAAGTAGGAGAAGCAAAAGACCTAGGGACGCTACTTCTTTCGGTCTCGACTTTCGTTACTACTTAATAGAGGATGATCCTAATACTTTTACCTCAAGGATGTAAGACCATTGAGTGGAGATGGTTGTTTAAGAAAAAAATTTAAACCAGATTGGCGAATCATTGGACCGAGCTGGATTTCAACAAGCGTAGACATATTGCCAATGAATTTACTATCTCTTGCCTGACCCTTTGAGCAAGGGTTTGTGCCAGGTCTGCCCAGGAGTATTGATGCTACGATCGAAAAGTTTAAAGCAAGACTTATAGCCAAAGGTTATATACAAAAAGAGGAATTGACTTCTTTGATACTTATTCACATGTCACTTGTCACTAGGATCTTATTTACTCATCAAATGGATGTCAAAACTGCATTTTTAAATAGAGACTTAAAAGATGAGATTTGTATGGACCAACTAAAGGATCTGTTTTAAAGGACCCAGATGATAGTTTGTGGACTAAAAAAAATCTCTTTATGGCCTTAAACAAGCTCCTAGGCAATGGCATGACAAATTTGATACAGTTTTGACATCTAGTGGTTATGTGATAAAAGAAGCAGATAAATGCATATATAGCAAATCTGAAAATGATTGTGGTGTGATAATCTGCTTATATGTTGATGATATGCTGATTATGGGAACAAGTTTAGACATGATTGATGAGTTTTTAACTCACGCATTTAGTACCATTTAAACTTGAAAAATTGTTCGTTCTTAAGAGTTTTTAGAATGTTTTGATATGTGTTTTAGTGTTGTGTTATAGGTTAGGTAATATGGTGAAAAAGGGCTAATCATGAAACTTGAAGAGGCCGAAGAGTGATGTTGATATGATGAACCAAGAAAAAAAAGAATTAAAACCAAGCAAAGAAAGAGGCGAAGTTGAAGAAACTGAAGAAAATATTGCGGTCGAGGAGCTGGGCGCCACACATCCGGGCGTCCAGGTGCCATGTTGGCTAGAATAATGCAGTGATTGGCCACCAAAGCGCCACCCCAAGTAAGAAAACAAAAAAAAATATTGTGACGTGACGCCTAGGTGCCACAAACTGGGCGCCCAGGCACCCACAATCAGCAAACAATTAGATGAAGCTGGTGTCCAGGCGCCAAGACCAAGGCGTCCAAGCGCCAACAAGAGAAACCATCAGGTGCCCAGACTCTGCCTTTGGTTGCTATGTGCTACGTCATAAATTGTAGGGTTGTTTTCTTGGCCCCTAAAAAGCCCAGAACAATCCCAATTCATCTAGCACTTTGAGAAGGCATAAATACATCTTGAAAGATACTTTTTAGCTACAATTCAACGAGGCAAAGGCAAAAATCGAGCAAGAGAGCGAGAAAAACATCAAGAAAAAGATCAAATCAAACTCCAAAAGAGTTTTTTCTTTTCTTCTTCATGAGGTTAATTATGATATGAGTTTTTCATATTCTTCCATCAAGAACTAAATCTTTCATCTAGGGTTTGATGTAAACAATACTTAAGACTATATTTTGATTTTCAATAATTATTGCATTAAGGTTTTCCATTAAGTTTGTTTGTGTTATTTATAAATTAATTCTTTCAATAAACTGGTCATTCATTGATTGAAAGATTTGATGATTCGGCATTCGAGATAAAGAATTTTGAATAGACCTAGGATTTTATAGGCTTTAAGAGAATGTATAGTTTCTCTGAAATGTTTCCACAAAGAACCACTTAATAATTCTTAGACTTTTTATTTGGAATAGAGATATTAAAATTGAATTTTAGGAATAGTTTTTACTTGACACTCGAGAGATGGAGTAAAATTTACATTAGTGTTCTTGCTTATAAATTTGGAAAAATCAATTGGATATAATTAGATAATTGAGAAACATAGTTGAGATTTAGACGTAATCACAACCTTAGGCTCATCTTATATTTGCTTAATCTTTAAAACTTGCTTTATATCGTTGATTTAGTCAAATTTTCACCATAGATTTACTAAAAACATTGATCATAAAATTCGATTGTCTAGATAAAACAAAGGTTATTTGATTATATACTTAGTAAGAATTTTATTTTTGATCCCTATGGGTTCAACATCCTAACTTCTCAATTATATTACAAACATGACAACCGTGCACTTGTGGTACAGTTTACACATAACAAGTTTTTGGCGTCGTTGTCGGGGGATTGATTGATTTTTTACTAATATTATTATTTAATTTCCCTTGATTTTAATTTAGACTTCTTTACTTTTAACAGTTTGCTAGTTTTGTTTCAACTATTTATGCAAATATCAAGGAATTCTAAACTACTACCCACTGATCCTGAGATCAAAAGAATTTTTTGATTTTGAAGAGGTATACGAAGAAACGAACTCGAAGCAATGACAGCAAATAAAAATAATCAATAGCGGGCCAATGTCCGATCAGTTGTCAATGACAACTATTATGGTATTGCGCGCCAAACTATTGCTGCAAACAACTTTGAACTGAAGCTCGTATTGATTAGTATGGTGATACAGAATCAGTTTGGAGGATCTCTATTAGAAGATCCAAATATTAATCTTGCTACTTTTTTGGAGATCTGTGATACTAAAAAGATGAGTGGTGTTACTGAAAACACCATCAGACTATGTATGCTTCCTTTCTCCTTGAAAGATAAAACAAAGTGATGGAAAAATCATTGTAGTCTAGCTCTGTCACACTTGGGAGGGATTGACTCAAAAATTCTTTATTAAATTCGTTGACCCTTTCAAGTTAGCTCAATTGTGGATTAAAATTGGGCAATTTACAAACTGACTTCGAAAAATATTTACTTAGAAGATGCCCTCAGCATGGTTATCCGATTTGGATGCAGATTGAGATATTCTAAACGAGTTGAATAATCAAACACGAAAAGTAGTTGATACTGTTTCAGTTGATACCTTGATGTCAAAAACTGCAGATGATGCTTATTCCTTACTGGATGAAATAGCCACCAACAGTTATCATTGGCCAAGTGAGCATTTTAGTGCAAAAAGGGTTGCTTTTCTTCATGAGTTGGATACCATAACTGCCCTTGAAGCTCAAATGTCATCACTTACTAGCCAAATAGCTGCATTGATTACAAAGGGAAACCAACAAAAGGCAAATTTGGCTATGGTTGATTTTACACCAAACTAGGAGACTAACATAGAGAATGAGCAGGTCCAATATGTAAATAGTCGAAATTCAACCAAAGACGAAATAACTCATCAAACTACTATCGTCCAGGGTGGCGAAATCATGAGAACCTCTCTTATAACAATAAGAATGTGCTGCAACCTCTTCCTGGGTTCAATAATCAATCGTCCTTGAGGAAGACATCTTGGGAGCCTTTGTTTCAGAGACTAGGGCAAGATTCAACAAGGATGAATCATGATTAGACAACATTGAGACTCATATGACAAGCATGGGCCACTGCGAAATTTTTTGAGGTACAGATTGGTTAGCTAGCTACTGCAATAAACTCTCGGCCTTGAGGAACGTTTCCTAATGACACCAAGAAAACCCAAGGGAACATTACAATGTCATCAACCTGAGGGGTAGTAAAGAAATTGGATAGAGCAAGCCTAAAGAGGTTTTGGTTTTTACACCTCATCAAGAGGAAAAGCAGCATGTTAAATATCAGGAAATCCAAGCAAGACAAAGAAAGAAGGCTCCTAATCCTAATTCAATCCATTCCCAAATGATTACGCCCAAAAAATAACGCGGTAATTGTAGCACATTTTTGGGGTGTCGATTCCATAGGGAGATGGAAAAATACTCAAGAATTCAACAAATTAGGATTTTTCGTGAATTGTTTGAAAATGATTTGTTTTTCGAAATAAAATTTAAATATCAATAGATCAAGTAATGAAATTAAAACCAATGAGTTAAAACATTGAAGCGTCGGAAGTCCCTCAATTGGATTAGATCATTCAACGTCAATTATTCATTGTTTATAGCTCAATTAGAGGTTTTCATCACAGCACTCTAATCGGAAGATTTATCGTTAAAAACCAATTTAATTCAAATGTAACCATAGAATCTAGATTTTCTCTACCAATTTCCCACAATTATTTATTGAAATCAGATTATAAATCGACCATATACATCAAGTATAAGACAATAAATAATCACACCAATAAAATGATTGAAATTGAAATTCAACAAAAATTTCGATCATTCGATAGAAAAGTAGTATGACTAATGTTTATGAAAAATCTAATTAGAGTTAAACCAATTTCAAAATAAATTTATGAAGAGAAAATCTAAACCTAGAATTCTTTAACAAGAAAAATAACAAATTACATAAATAAAAGTCGTGAAATCACCAAATCCAATGAGTTCCTCCATTTCTTCGCCCAATTGTTTAGTTCTTCAAGGAGTTTTTGAGCCAAAAGATGAGAGAAAAGTGTATGGAGGCGTTCCCAATATGTATTCCACTATTGAGTAGTTGTAGGAGTCTGAAATTGGATGAAAATACATCAAAATTTGTTTCCAAAAGAGTTCCAATCGAATAAGGAAAGTTGCATTCGCGAGTGGATTTTTTTGTCTCTGCACGCAGTCAGTATTTTGGTCATAACTTTCTCTACCGATATCCGATTAGGGCGATTCAAAGTGAGTTAAAAATATAACTCAAAAGCTACAACTTTGATAGAAATAGATTTCTTCCAATTCAAGCGTTTACTATGCCAAAAATGGGTCTCAATTTTTGACTAAAAATCTGAAATATATCTTGTGCGAATTGGAAATTGATTTTGATAATATTTTGATCATATTCCATTCATTTTTGAGTTCCAATTTACATCCAATTGTCTCCTAACAATTTTCAAAGTATCTTCTTGTAGTTCGAATCAACTATTGAGTATTGCAATTTGGTCCTCAAACTTTGAATTTTACCATTTTTCGCTATTTTGCATTCTTTTCTCCAATTCTTCATCCAAAGTCTATATTGTCTTCAACCAATTAGCTTCCAACTCTTTCAAATCCCCATTTAGCTTTTCGAACCAACTTTTGAATATTTGCAATTTAGCCCCTAAACTTTCATTTTCTTTCATGTTGGTTCATTTTTTTTCCTTATTTCTTCTCAATTTCGCTACATTCATCATGTTGTCTTGCAAAACATAAATTGCATAGAATTAAGCCATATTCCAACATATTAACCAACAATTTTTCATGGTTTGACAGTCTAATATGTGTGTAAAAACGCACTTATCAAACTCCCTCAAAGTTGAACTATTGTTTGTCCTTGAACAAAAATGTAGCTTAACTCTACACAAAACATGGTTTGACAACCTGCCATGTCTCGGGATTGAAATTCAGTACTCAAACAAATGAACAATTTCGACAGTGCAAAATTAAAACAATCTACACCTATTACATGCACAAACCGACGTGTGTGTGTGTGTGTGTGTGTGTGTGAAAACTCATGCCAACATATTAAAATCATGATTGGCTCAACACCTGACCCATAATAGTCAAATATTTCCTTACTTCACTCGTGAGATACACTCACCCCTAAACTTATGCTTTTCACTCAATTTTCCCGAGGTGCATTCTAAGTTGAACTTTTCAATTCATTCCTTACCCTCTCTTAACTTGGATAGATCTAACTATTACAAGCTCATATTTCAACAAGTCGAGATTCTCCTATTGTTTTGATTGCTTCAACCCGTAAGACTAAACTGAGTAACTTGCTTCTCATCAAAGGTGTAATTTTATCAACCGAATGTCTGGAGCTCAATCAGCATACTTGTGTATTTTTTTTCCTTTTCATCTTTCATGTTTTCTCCATTTTTTTTCTTTTTTTTTTTCTAACATCTTTTATTTGCTTTCTATAGAACCCATGTAGTGAGTTTTAGGCCGATAACTCCCAAGTCAGATGACCATGGGGCACCAGGTTTTAAATCACCTTTACAGGCTTAATCACCCGAGTTATACAGGCTCGAAAATATGCTTTTATTCACTCAATGATCAGTACAATGCCCCTATTCTTTTAGACATTCGGTTTCTAAAACTAGCTTCTAATTAAAAACTTTCACCTCGGCTTCGTCTCATTGGGTTTTAGACAATCCACACAAGATTTTCATGATGAAATCCCTACTCATCTCAATGTTCCTTTATAACAGCTCAAACATCTCCAAACTACTCTGTATTTGGATTATAGATCAGTATTATAGAGGTTGTTCGATTTCACTTACTATGTTCAACTATTTTCTAAACATTGAACCACATCATTAACTTAATATATCAAATATGAGTAACGTGCATATAGAATGTCAGGTTTCACACAAATAGGTTTTGACTAATTTAGCACTGCACTATTTTCATTATTTACAGCTGATACATATTCCAATAACATATCATAGTCGGCATAGTTATCAAACTCACACAAGCATACAAAACTAAAGCTGTAATATAATGCTAGAAAACAAATAAAAAAACTGAAAATAAATAAATAAAAACTGCAAAATCCTTTTTTTTAAACGCACACAGTCACACAAAAAAACAAATTACAAACAAAATGATGAACGCATGAACGCCCAACCCCAAACTTATTTGGAACATTGTCCTCAATGTTCAGATAACCATAAATAGCAAAAACTGAAAAGCATGTAAAGAACCTGACAAATGTACTACAATATGGTAAAGAAAAAGGGATTCAAAGTACTCCCCTGATCAGTATGAAGGTGGGGGATTGAAATCAGTCGCATAGACTACCTGAGGACGTCAAAGGTGGTAAATAGGGTCTGTAAGGAGAATTTCTTCCACCACAGGCACTTGTTGCCCATATTTTATTTTCAAACTCTGTCCATTCACTTTGAACACCCGATCATCGCTAGGATCTTCAATTTTGACCACCCCATTTCAAAACACGTTGTACCACAAAGGGGGGGGGGGGCAATCCACCTAGAACAGAGTTTACCTGGATGCTCGTGGAGTCTAGAATCGTACAAGTACATTTTTTTATTTTGTTCAAAAGTTTTTCTCAAAATGTTTTTATCATGAAAATCTTTCATTTTTGCCTTGTAGATTCTAGAACTCTCATAAGCGTCATTCTTCAATTCCTCTAACTCATTCAATTCAAATTTTCTAAGCTTACCGCCCTTGTCTAGATCAAAATTAAAATGTTTAATTGCCCAATAGGCTTGATGTTCAATCTTAAAAGCCATGCAATAAGCCCAAAGTGCATCGTTCAGTCTTAAAGACCAATCTTTACGATTAAGGTTCACCATTTTCTCAAAAATTTGTTTAATTTCCTTATTAGCCAGTTCTACCTGTCCACTAGTTGGTGATAAGTAGTAGAAATTTTAATAATGACCCCATACTTTTTCATGAGTGCTTCGAATGAACGGTTGCAAAAGTGTGTGTCTCTATTACTAATAATAACAAGTGGTGTACCAAACCGAGACAAAACGTTTTCTTTCAGAAACTTAACAATTGTTTTATGACAATTAGCCCTACAAGCAGAAGCTTCTACCTATTTTTGGCATCTTTAACAAGAAACTTAACAATTGTTTTATTGTCATCAACTACTACAATGATGTATAAATAACCAAAATATGGTGGAAAAGGTCCCATAAAATCAATTCCCCAATAGTCAAATATTTCAATTACCAAAATGGGATTTAAGGGCATGATGTTACGTCGGACACAATTTTTGGAATCTTTCACAAGATCTACAATATTCATTAGTGTCCTTAAATAAGGTAGGCCAGTAGAAACCACAATGTAAAATTTTCGCAGTAGTTTTTTTTATAGAAAGGTGGCCTCCATATGCTTGGGTATGACAAAAAGTTAGCACACTAGGTATCTCCTCATTCTGAACACGGCGTCTTAAAATTTGGTCGGGGCAGTATTTAAATAGACATGGATCATCCCAATAAAAATTACGTACCTCAACCAAGAACTTCCTCAAGTCATGTGCGCTCCACTCTTTAGGAATCTCACCTACAACCAAAGCCAAATGATTCACAATGTGAGCAAATCATGGAAAGAAGAGACAAAACAAATTCTCATCTGGAAATTCATCTTTGATTGGCAATGTGATTGTGTTGTCCTTGAAAATTAGCCTTGATAGATGGTCGGCTACCACATTCTCCACTCCCTTCTTGCCTTTAATGGTAATGTCAAATTCCTGCAAAAGTAAGATCCACCGTATTAATCGTGCCTTAGCATCCTTTTTTGTAAGAAGGTATTTAAGGGCTGCATGATCTGTGAAGATTGTGATGGGAGAGCCGATCAAATAAGACCTAAACTTATCAAGCACAAAGACTATAGCTAGTAACTCTTTTTCAGTAGTTGAATGGTTCATTTGAGCAATGTTAAGAGTTCTACTAGCATAATAACTCACAAAAGGCTTACCTTCTCTGCATTGCCCTAGAACTGCACCTACCGCGTAATCACTAGCATCACACATGATTTCAAACGGACAGTCCAATCAAGTGGTTGCATGATGGGTGTTGAAGTGAGTTTGTCAATTAATGTTTTAAATGCATCACAACATTCGGGAGTCCACTCAAAAGCGGCATCTTTATTTAAAAGGTTACACAATGGTCTAGAGAAAGATGAAAAGTTTTGTATAAACCTCCTATAGAAACCTGCATGGCCTAAAAATGATCAAACATCTTTTACTGTCTTAGGTATGGACAATTTAGAGATTAGTACAATTTTAGATTTGTCAACCTCTATTCCTCTAGAAGAAATCACATGCCCTAAGACAATTCCCGAAGGTTCCATGAAATGACACTTTTCCCAATTTAAAACTAAGCCTTTTTCCTCATATCGTATCAAAACTCTCTTCAAATATAACATGCATGAATCAAAAGAAGTTCCAAACACAGTCAAGTCATCCATGAACACTTCCATGCATTTCTCTACCATGTTACTAAATATACTAGTCTTGCATCTTTGGAATGTGGCAGGAACATTACAAAGTCCAAATGGCATCCTACGAAAGGCGTTAGTAGGTAAAGGCAAGTAAATGTGGTCTTATCCTGGTCCTCCAATGCAATTTCAATTTGATAGTAACCAGAGTAGCCATCTAGAAAACAGTAAAAAAGATAGCCAGCCGTGTGCTCCAAGATTTGGTCTAGAAAGGGGAGAGGAAAATGATCCTTATGGGTGGCAGTATTTAGTTTCCTATAATCTATGCACATACGCCAACCAATTACTATTTTGTGCGAACCATATCACCTAATTCATTTTTCACTACCGTAACTCTCGAAGTTTTAGGAACTACCTGTGTAGGACTAACCCATTTACTATCCGCGATATGATAAATAATACATGCATCTAACAATTTAAGCACCTCATTTTCACTACATCTTTCATTGTGGGGTTTAGCCTACGTTGTGGGTCTCTCCTAGGATTAGTTCATTCTTCTAGATGAATCCTAAGTGAGCAAATTAAGGGGTCAATACCTTTAATGTCAGCTATGGTCCAGCCTAATGCAGATCGATGCTCATTTAGAATGTTCAACAATTGCTTACATTCAATGCATTCAATTTTGTATACAGATTGAGAAAGTTTTTCTTCACAGCTATAGAGTAAAAGGTTAGCACTCTATTGTATTAAGGTTGTAATAGTTGCTACTACACCAATTGGGATATGCAGTTTGTTTTAAGTGTGGTGAGAGAACCTTAGAAGTAGTGACATTATTATGCTTGGTAAACTCGGAAGTGTAACGGATATGATAATTTTGTGTAAGATTTTAATTCTAATGCATGAATTTGCTAGAGAGAATTGAACTCCACATGACATGACTACTTTTTCATTTACCATGATTTGCTACGAACTAATAGTTGTTATTAGCGTCTAAGGTATTTGATGTGCAAATGAGTGAGATCTTATTATCGGATCAAAAGCATCGTGTAACAACCCAAATTTTATTGGATAAAATTAGTATGGATCGCTAACAAAGCTTCCTTTGGATTGTAGCAGTTGACATGCACGTATTAAAACTCAAACAAGGCTAAAAGAATTCAAAATAATATCTATCTATCAAACAATAAATTAGTGTCAACGATAATGAATAAAATTCTCGTTATTTATTGCATTTATTACTTAGAAATGTTGACGGACCAAAAACACACTATAATGAATTCTGTTACGCAAAAATCTCGCAAGCGTACGAGTTCATTGTACAAGTAATAATTGTGATGAGTGAGTTATCATCTCACAGGGAATAAGACTCAATTTTAGAGTATTCAATATATCTAAATTTGCGAGTGTAACAAAAGATAGTTGGTTTGAATTTAATTACGTTCTATAACTACGAAAGCAATAAAAATGGATTTAAATCAAATGAGGGAGAGTGTATTGGATTTCCAACTCCACTAATCAATTCTTAGTTTCAATTCTCAACCATTAATAATTAATTCAATTCATGCATTTGCGACGATCGATAATTCCACTTTCATTTACTATTCTTTCCCAAGATATAATAAACCTATGATTGCCACGAGACGATCCTATTCCTAGTCCGAATTCATATGACAAGCATGCATTGACGTTTAGGATTATCAAACATGACCGCACACGCCATAAATATTATCCCTAATATTTATTGTCCGTGTGTTCCATAAACAGTGTTCTACTTACCGTGAGTTTTCCAACACTACGAATAAGCAACTAATTGCCCTAATGGTGCGCAAACATTAAAACAATAAATTCATATATGTTTATGAAATCACAAAGCAAGAATTAAATTAAAAACACGTGGTCTCGAATTATAAAAACTAATAATCAAATAGCTTCATCATCCATCCAATACAAGGGAATTTAGCCTAGCATATTATCAAGATTAAACACAAAGAAGTGGAACGACATCACCTAATATTCGATAAGTGATTAATTCCCCTGCCCGGTCGTGTCCGTCTTTTATTTTCTTCCAAAATTTGTTTCTATCCGTATGTGAAAATGTAAATTCAGCAGCCACCGCCCACTATTGTACTCCCAAAGTTGCCGGCCACTTGTGAATTCTATATATTTTAGCCGCTACTTTATGTGTAACCTTGCTGCCTTGTATATGTATATATATAGATATAATATACAAAATTCAGCACAATGTTATCACAATTCAGCCCACTTTCCTGCCAGTTTTCAATCCATTTCAGCCGGCTAATCCTACCCAAATTAGCGATTTTCAGCACCTTAATCAGCCCTTTAATCTGCCTTTAAGTCAGCCTCTAATCGCCCTTTAATTGTGTGTATAACTAATAAAATAGGGCAGCCACCAATTATGATTCCTTCTCAATTTTTTTCCACTTCTTTTCTGCCGGTTGGAGCCCCTTTCAATCCTCTATCCAGCAGCCCCTTTTCCTCTATATTCTGCTCAGCTAATCCCTTTAATTAAGCCCTTAATCCCCACCAATATGTGTATAAAGATGGAATAGGGCACCCACAATTCTGCTCAATTTCCTTTCAGCCGGCGCTTCTGCTATTTTTGTCTCCCCAATGTTTTCTGCCCGGCTGCTCTCTCCCCCTTAATTCAGCTTCCGTCTGTGTATAAATATACTATCCACCCTAGACACCAATGGCTTGGTCCATTTAGAATTTGAGGCCCAATTGAGTTGCTCTTTTGAATTAATACAATTTAGTCCTTTAACTTCGATAGTCTACACTTTGATCCTCGTACTTCGTCATTTTTCCATTTTTCATCACATTTTGCTTTTTCTCTTCAATTCTTCCTCCAACGTTGAGTTTTACCTATAAGATGAAATATAAACACAATTTAGGTAGTATTTTGCCAAAAGAACAATAAAATTTTATAATTTCAAGCTCCGAATAAGTGTAGAAAATACACTTATCAAACCCCCAAACTTGAATCTTTGTTTGTCCTCAAACAAAACTAAAACCTAACAAACACACAAACATGCAATACTAATTACCAAATTGATGGTCTATCAATCAAGTAAAGCAAAAATATTTAGCTACTTACCCTGGCTTTTTATCTCAAGATTGAAATCATAATATCAAATCTATGCACAGCTTCAAAATCACAATGCAGAGATTAAAATCTACTTCTCCAATGTAAAATCAATGTGTGTGTGTGAAGAATTAAGCATAACATTATGAATTCATGAGTTGTTTCAATTCCCGACCCTCAATGGTCAAATATGTTCTTTCATTGCTCGTAAGATTCACACACCCCCAAACTTATTCTTTTCGCTCTTTCCAAGTGTGTGACCTAAGGTTGAATTTCCTGCTATCCTCACCTCTCTAGTTTAGGTAAATGTCACTAATTGCAAGTCAATATGTCAATAAATAAGAATTCTCCATAGTTTGATTGCTTCAATCTCTAGGATTTAATTAGGCTAACAATCTCTTATCAAAAAGTCAAATTTTCTCAAATAAGTGTTGGGACATAACCAAGGCATTGGGTGCGTCTTCTGTTTCATACACCTGCTTTTTTTTTTTCTTTTTTTTTATTTGAATCATTCTCTCCCTTAAACTTTCTAAATGACCCATGTAACAAGCTTTCGACTGATGACTCCCAAGTCAGATGACCATAGGGCACCAGGTTTTAAAGACCCTTGCAGACTTAATTGCTCGAGTCATAAAGGTTACGAAGAGAAATTTTCAAATGAATTTTTTTTTTTTTTGCCTTAATTAGTGCAATGTCCTTCATTAAACACAAATTCAAGTAAAACGACATCTAACTTGAGATTTTCGCCCAATTGCATCCCATGACCTTAGACAATCCACACAAATTTTTTTTTATTTCATACATGGAATCCCAATTTATCTCAATATCTTCCCACAACAGTGAAATCCCCCCAAACTATTCTAATTTTGGTCTAATGATGTAAAATTTAGTGGTTATGGGTTTTAACATCTATGGTCCACTATTTCAACCTATCCATTATGAAATCAACTCATTCCTACACAATGTTTAACTTAATTCACGTGCTCAATATATATCAAATTTCACATGGAAAAGTAAAAATTAATCTAAGCATGCAACTATTCACCATTCATAAATCAATTTATAATTCAATACATTCTCATTGCCAACCAGGCCAACTAACTCACACAAGCACACAAAAAGGATTTTTTATTTTTATTTTTTATTTTTTGAAATTTTTCAATTTTTTTTTTATCTAAAGAAAAACACACAAAAACACATAAAAAAAATGAAAACTCGTGTTTTCCATCCCCAAACTTAAACTAGACACTGTCCTCAATATCTTACATTCTAAATCCGCATATAAAGGGGTGGGGAAGAAAATGAAGAAAAGACTTCCCTGATTTGGCTTGTAATCCAATGGCTAACTTTCATATTGCTCCCGTAAGCTCCTTAGCCCTAGTTGGTTTAAATGTTCCGCGACGTCATGTTCTTGCACAATGCGGTCAAATAAAATATTCAAGATCAAATACCTGGAACAAGTGTTACTTAGCTTTAACATCTAATAAACCAACTAACATAATGAAAACCTAAAATGGATAAAATAATAATAATAATAATAATAAATAAATAAATAAATAAATAAAACTAATCTAAGTTATCGTAAAAACTAAAAAACAAAATAAATAAAAGGGATAGAAGTGTTGGGTTGCCTCTCAACCAGCGCTTGTTTAAAGTCTTTAGCTAGACTTCTGCCCATGCTAGTCTGTAGTATTAAGTTGCACGGTTGTCTTCTCACTAGGGTAGTCACCTCCCCAATAAGCTTTCAATCGTTGTCCATTTACTTTGAACCTCTTCTGTTGATCCTGAGATACCACTTCCACAGCCCCATGTGGAAACACAGCCACTACCGTGAAAGGACCCGACCACCTAGACTTTAGCTTGCCTGGAAAGAGCTTGAGGCGTGAGTTGAACATTAATACTTGCTGACCAACCTCAAACTTCTTTTCCCGTATATGCTTATCGTGCCATTTCTTGGTTTTCTCCTTATAAATTTTTGCATTCTCATATGAATCCAAACGGAACTCATCGAACTCATGAAGTTGAAGAACCCTCTTTTCCCCTGCTGCCTTCAGATTAAAATTTAGTAAGTGCGTTGCCCAATATGCCTTATGCTCGAGCTCAACCGGTAGATGACAAGCCTTTCCAAATACCAACCTATATGGAGACATGCCAATCGGAGTTTTAAATGCTATTCTATACGCCTAAAGTGCATCATCTAATTTTCTAGCCCAATCTTTACGTGATGCACTGACTGTAGCTTCAAGAATTTTCTTTAACTCCCTGTTGGAGATTTCCACTTGGCCACTAGTTTGCGGATGATACGGTGTTGCCACACGATGTTTCACTCCATATTTAGCCAACAATGACGCAAATTGGCGGTTGCAAAAATGTTTTCCACCATCACTAATAATTGCCCTTGGGGTTCCATACCTCGTGAAAATATTCTTCTTCAGAAATTGAGTGACCACTCGACCGTCGTTAGTTGGCAAAGCCACAGCTTCAATCCATTTAGACACGTAATCTACTGTCACCAATATGTATTGTTGACCGTAGGAAGAGGAAAAAGGTCCCATGAAGTCAATGCCCCACACGTCGAATATCTCAACCTCCAAAATGCTGTTTAAGGGCATCTCGTTCTTCCATGAGATGTTTCCGGTCCTTTGGCATTTATCACAATTTTTCACCATATAATGTGCATCCTTGAACAACGTAGACTAATAAAAACCTGATTGTACCTTTGCTGCTGTCTTGATTGCTGCGAAGTGACCTCCATACGGTGCAGAGTGACATGATTCCAATATCTGATGTTGCTCTACTTTAGGCACACAACGACGTATAATCTGATCTGAACCCCTTCTGTAAAGAAACGGATCATCCCAAAAGTAGTGTTTCAAGTCACTGAAAAATTTCTTCTTTTGATGACTTGAGTAATCCAATGGAATGATGGAGCGGGCCAAATAGTTGACATAATCAGCATACCATGGCGTAGTGATGATCTGAAAAAGCATCTCATCCGGGAAAACTTCATTTATCTCCTTTGTGGGGTGTAGTTGATGTGATTCAAGGCGAGATAGATGATCTGCAACAACGTTTGCACTCCCTTTTTTATCTCTGATTTCCAAATCAAACTCTTGTAATAGGAGTATCCATCGAATAAGTCTCGGTTTTGCATCTTTCTTGCTCATTAGATACTTCAAGGCTGAGTGATCCGTGTAGACAATTACTTTCGACCCGATCAAATATGACCTGAATTTGTCAACGGCGAATACCACTGCTAAAAGCTCTTTCTCTGTAGTCGCATAGTTCAACTGAGCCTCGTTCAAAGTCTTACTGGCGTAGTGAATGACATAAGACCTCTTTTCCTTGCGTTGACCCAAAACTGCCCCCACCGCGTGATCACTGGCATCACACATAAGCTCAAATGGATAATCCCAATCTGGAGAAGTCAATACTGGAGCAGAGACTAATTTTTCCTTTAAAGTGTTGAAAGCCGTCAAGCATTCCTCAGTAAAATGACATGGAGCCCCTTTTTCCAATAGATTGCACAAAGGCTTCGAGATTCTGGAGAAGTCTTTGATGAAACGGCGGTAGAACTCGGCATGACCCAAGAAACTTCTAACTCCCTTCACTGTTACTAGAGGTGGTAGTTTATCGATGACCTGTATCTTAGCTTTATCTACTTCAATACCCCGTGCCGATATCAAATGCCCCAACACGATCCCTTCCTGAACCATGAAATGACATTTTTCCCAATTTAATACAAGATTGGTGTCCTCACACCGCTGCAACACTTTTCCCAAATGTTCAAGGCATTCCTTGAATGACTTTCCAAAGACTGAAAAATCATCCATAAATACCTCAATGATATTTCCCAACATATCCGAAAAAATAGACATCATACAGCGCTGAAAAGTGGCTGGAGCGTTGCAAAGGCCAAAAGGCATCCTCCTGTAAGCAAAAGTGAAGTAAGGGCATGTGAAGGTAGTCTTTTCCTGATCATCTGGCGCTATAGGAATCTGGTTGTACCCTGAATAACCATCAAGAAAGCAATAATAAGCATGTCCTGCAAGTCTTTCCAGCATCTGATCAATGAAAGGAAGGGGAAAGTGATCCTTCCTTGTGGCATTGTTGAGTTTGCGATAATCAATGCAGACTCTCCAACCTGTGACTGTGCGCGTAGGAATGAGCTCGTTGTTTTCATTTGGAACCACCGTGATTCCCCCTTTTTTCGGCACAACCTGTACTGGACTGACCCAATGGCTTTCTGATATGGGGTAAATGATCCCTGCATCCAGAAGTTTCAATACCTCTTTTCTTACCACTTCCTGTATAGTAGGATTTAATCTGCGTTGATGCTCAACTGAAGCTTTGTAATCCTCTTCCATCAGTATTTTATGCATGCAAAGCGAAGGGTTGATCCCTTTTATATCTGAGATAGTCCATCCTATTGCTGTCTTGTGCTCCCGAAGTACTCTCAGCAGTTGATCTTCCTTTGTTTCTGTAAGTGTATTCGAGATTATTACCGGAAGTGAATTTTTTTCCCCCAAGTATGCATAGCGAAGGTGAGTGGGCAGCTGTTTGAGTTCAAGTTTTGGAGCTTGCTGTATAGATGGTAAAGGTTTTGTGGGTCCTTTACTGAGTTCCAAACATGGTTGCTTGAAACGTGGTGGCATGGCTTCCAAATATCGCGCACATTCTTCTGCCTCCTCATTTTCTGCTGGTAAATCCTGAGAATGCACTAAACAAGCTTCAAGAGGTTCCTGAGGGTGATCAAGTCTGAATGTCTCTGATACTGCTTCCTTTATTATATCAATCTGCATGCAAGAATCTGGTTCGTTCTGAAATTTGAAGGCCTTAAACACATTGATTTTCAATTCATCATCATCCAATCTCAATATCAACTGACCCTTCTGCACATCAATCAGAGCCCTTCCCGTAGCCAAAAATGGACGACCCAGAATGAGCGGGACGTCTTTATCTTCTTCCATATCCAGGATAATAAAATCTGCTGGAAAAATGAATTTATCGACCTTCACCAAGATGTCTTCACAAATGCCTCTAGGATGCTTGATCGATCTATCAGCCAATTGCAATGAAACTGTAGTTGCTTTTGCTTCGCCCAAACCTAGTTTTCTGAAAAGAGATAAAGGCATTAAATTAATACTAGCTCCTAAATCACACAATGCTTTATCTATATATAAGTTACCAATATTGCAAGGAATAGTAAAACTCCCTGGATCTTTTAATTTTGGTGGCAACTTATGTTGGAGAATTGCACTGCATTCCTCGGTAAGCATGACCGTCTCATTGTCTTCCAACTTCCTCTTGTTTGATAGAATATCCTTCATGAACTTCGCGTAGCTAGGCATCTGGGCTAAAGCTTCAGTGAACGGTATGTTGATGTGCAACTTCTTGAATACATCCAAAAATTTCTGAAATTGTTTGTCGAGCTTATGTTTTTGCAACCTCTATAGAAATGGGATTGGAGGTATATATATACTTTGACAGGCGTGATTGCTTTCACCCGTGGACTATTTGGTGACTCAACTTGATTTTCCTCTGTAGCCTTATTCGACTCATCCAAATGCTCATCGCCCGAGGTAGGTACCTTTTCTATGACTGGTGGTGGCCGCTTTACATGTATTTCTGGTAGCTGGACCCCGCTACGTGTAGTGATTTCTTGGACTTGCTCCTTAGGATTTGTCTCTGTATTGCTGGGTAAAGTCCCTTGAGTTCTACCTGATAGTGCAGCTCCAATCTGTCCCACCTGTTGTTCCAAGTTCTTGATCGAGGCCTGTTGATTCTGAAAGTTGGTCTCGGTTTTAGTAATGTACTAAGCTAGCAAATCTTCCAACGATGGCTTCCTTACTTGCTGTTGTTGCTGCAGTTGGAACCCTGGTGGTTTGTTCTGATTGTTTTCTCCTTGTCCTTGTCCCTGATTGTTAGTCCATGAAAAGTTTGGATGGTTTCTCCAGCCCGGATTATAAGTGTTGGAGTAGGGATTATTTTGCTGTCTCTGAAAGTTCTGCACGTAGCTCACCTCTGCAGGCTGACTAACATGTGTAGAAGCCACATGGCAACTTGTAGTAGTATGATCTGCTCCACAACCTTCGCAAACAGGTGGTGATTGGTGTACCATGTTAACTGACTGGGATAGATTATCCATTTTCATTGTAAGAACTTCCATTTGTGCAGTCAGCGCTGCCATTGCATCCACGTTGTGTATCCCTGCTATTTTCTTTGGAACTTCCCTATCAGTTGGCCACATCGACTGATTTTCGGCTATTTTCTCATACAAATCATAAGCTTCATCGACGTCAAGTTTCATCACCGATCCTCCTGCTGAAGCATCTACCATATTCCTGAACTCTTGTTGTAGACCGTAGTAGAATAGATACTGCTGAGCTTGCTTAGGAATATCAAGACTAGGGCATTTCCTGAACAAATTCTTGAACCTCTCCCATGCCTCAGGGTAGCTCTCTAAATCCTTCTGCTTGAAAGTGTGGACTTCATTCCTGATTTAGTGGACTCGAGATGGTGGGAAGAATTTCATCGTGAATTTTTGAACCATATCAGCCCATGATTGTATGCTCCCTGGTGGTAAACAAAGAAACCATTCTCTAGAAACATCCTTCAGAGTATGAGGGAATAACCGCATTCGAAAAGCGTCTGCTGATACCCCTTCGTGACTGATCACCTCACATAACATGAGAAAAGCCGAAATATGTTCATGAGGGTTCTCCGTGGCTTTTCCAAAAAACCTGATGTCTTGGTGATTTTGGAACAGATTTATGACATCCGGTCTAAGGTGGAAGTTAGGTTGTCCAAAGGGATGGTATACCACGGCAGGTTGCACTGGTGCTGGAATTGGGTTTACATAATCCCCAACTAAAATAGGAGCTTCATTCGGGATAGCTCTCTATTGATTTGGCTGTGGTATTTACCCTTGAAGATGAACCTGATTTTGTGGTTGATTCTGATTTGCAGCCATTCTCCTTGCTTGGCGTTGCACTCTCCTGGGATTTCTGAATGTCTTTTCGATTTCGTGATCTAACGGAAAGAGATTTGGCTCGTCAAGATTTTACATATACCAACTTCACCTGACAAAATCAAGATATAAGAGAACTCAGGAGTGTAATAATAGTCTAAAAACAACAAAATAATAATAATAATAATTAAAATTAAAATTAAAACGAATCTAAAATATCAAATACTCAAGATTAACACCGTTATTCCCCGGCAACGGCGCCAAAAACTTGTTACGCAAAAATCTCGCAAGCGTACGAGTTCGTTGTACAAGTAATAATTGTGATGAGTGAGTTATCGTCCCACAGGGAATAAGGCTCAATTTTAGAGTATTCAATATATCTAAATTCGCGAGTGTAACAAAAGATAGTTGGTTTGAATTTAATTACGTTCTATAACTACGAAAGCAATAAAAAATGGATTTAAATCAAATGAAGGAGAGTGTATTGGATTTCCAACTCCACTAATCAATTCTTAGTTTCAATTCTCAACCAGTAATAATTAATTCAATTCATGCATTTACGACGATCGATAATTCCACTTTCATTTACTATTCTTTCCCAAGATATAATAAACCTATGATTGCCACGAGACGATCTTATTCCTAGTCCGAATTCATATGACAAGCATGCATTGACGTTTAGGATTATCAAACATGACCGCACACGCCATAAATATTATCCCTAATATTTATTGTCCGTGTGTTCCATAAACAGTGTTCTACTTACCGTGAGTTTTCCAACACTACGAATAAGCAACTAATTGTCCTAATGGTGCGCAAACATTAAAACAATAAATTCATATATGTTTATGAAATCACAAAGCAAGAATTAAATTAAAAACACGTGGTCTCGAATTATAAAAACTAATAATCAAATAGCTTCATCATCCATCCAATACAAGGGAATTTAGCCTAGCATATTATCAAGATTAAACACAAAGAAGTGGAACGACATCACCTAATATTCGATAAGTGATTAATTCCCCTGCCCGGTCGTGTCCGTCTTTTATTTTCTTCCAAAATTTGTTTCTGTCCGTATGTGAAAATGTAAATTCAGCAGCCACCGCCACTATTGTACTCCCAAAGTTGCCGGCCACTTGTGAATTCTATATATTTCAGCCGCCACTTTATGTGTAACCTTGCTGCCTTGTATATGTATATATATAGATATAATATACAAAATTCAGCACAATGTTATCACAATTCAGCCCACTTTCCTGCCAGTTTTCAATTCTTTTCAGCACCTTAATCAGCCCTTTAATCTGCCTTTAAGTCAGCCTCTAATCGCCCTTTAATTGTGTGTATAACTAATAAAATAGGGCAGCCACCAATTATGATTCCTTCTCAATTTTTTTGCCCGGCTGCTCTCTCCCCCTTAATTCAACTTCCGTCTGTGTATAAATATACTATCCACCCTAGACACCAATGGCTTGGTCCATTTAGAATTTGAGGCCCAATTGAGTTGCTCTTTTGAATTAATACAATTTAGTCCTTTAACTTCGATAGTCTACACTTTGATCCTCGTACTTCGTCATTTTTCCATTTTTCATCACATTTTGCTTTTTCTCTTCAATTCTTCCTCCAACATTGAGTTTTACCTATAATATGAAATATAAACACAATTTAGGTAGTATTTTGCGAAAAGAACAATAAAATTTTATAATTTCAAGCTCCGAATAAGTGTAGAAAATACACTTATCAAATTCTACCAATTTTGAAACATACATGCATGATCTTCATAATAGTATGCAGCAGATTTCAGATTTCCTTTTTCTTAATTAAAAAATCCAAATATTTTAAATTTCATGGTCATGAGACAATTTTATCACAGTGCACGGTTATGGCAGCCGACTAACGTTTAATTGGAAAAGAGCTTGGCACTAAGGACAAAAATTCAAGTACTTTAAAAAGTGAAATTAGTAGAAGAAAAATAATGAAATCTACATCATTTAATTCTAACTTCTAATTAGAAGTGCAATCTAAACATTATCCTGTGAGAATTTAAACTCGTCCAAGAATTTAATTATAAGGTAGAGAACCATATCCAAATAAACATGTTTGAGAATTTATTCTATAATATATTAAATATTACATCAAGTGAGAATTATTTTTTGGACGGTTTTAACCTACTACAATTAAATTATGTTAATAAAACTTTACTTTTCGTTTTTTAATGTAACAATTACTACAAAATCCTTATCATGTATGAATTTCATATTATTGATTCTCAATTAATTAACATTAAAATTAATGTAGACTCAATGAATCTTGATCTACATGAATCTAGAGTTATTATTGATGAATTTTTCATATTCATGTATCTAAGAATTATAATGGGTGTTTAAATTCATGTATTAGCAATTTATTCGTACGTACCAAATGTAGAGTAAAAAGGTTGTTCATCTGTAATGTTTTATTGTCACAAAAAAATTGAATCGTAGAAGTTGAGTTTTGAAAGTATAATTTTCTTTAGTTCATTTGAGACTCATCAACTTTGACTAGGTAAACATAAATGTCTATTGCAATCAAATTTAAAAAGAAACAAAGTTACATGCTTAAATTTTAGATCTGTAATATTTTATTGTCACAAAAAAATTGAATCGTAGAAGTTGAGTTTTGAAAGTACAATTTTCTTTAGTTCATTTGAGACTCATCAACTTTGACTAGGTAAACATAAATGTCAATTGCAATCAAATTTAAAAAGAAACAAAGTTACATGCTTAAATTTTAGATTTTAGTCCTGTGAATCGAGGCAAGAACACAACATCGAACCGCCACACTACGACACGACCCATACTCACCTGTGAAGTAGGGGAGAAAGAGAGTGAGTATGGGAAATACTCAATAGGAAACTAATATTAGTACAATCCCGAATAACATTTATCATTCATATATCAAAATAAATCGTACCATCATGTTATATCTTTAGAATCCAATAAAAGCTCATAACATATCATATAATTTGTACTAGATAGCCATAATATATCATATCATAACACTTCTTTATTATAATATTTATAAATATGAAATCACAAAAATTAAATGGGACAAAACCACTTATTCCTCGTCATCCCACCTTATGAATTTTAAATCCATTTCAATTAGAGGAAAAATGGTGCAATAATATATGTTAGTTGCTGCTGGACAATTCTTGTTTTGATGCTTCCAAAAAAAAATGAAAAGATATGGGTATATTATATAGAGAAAACCATGAGTGATGGGAGAGAGTTGGAAATTCTTCATATGACAAGTTTTTTTGTACCTCCAATCTCTGATAACTCACCAGGTGATTGGGATCATGTGGAAACGTGGAACACATTATGCACTTCTATGAGTTCAGGTGGTAAGGGAAATCGATAAGCTAAAATATCAATCATTTCAAAGAAATTTGAACGGTCCAATAAACCGTGGTCTCAAAAACCCTTCTTACCAAATCTCAATACATCTTTATCGGTGCTACTTTTAGAAAAACTTTATCACCCACTTGGAATTCCAAGTACTTTTTTTCTACCATCAACATAACTTTTCTAGGGATCTTATGCATCTTTATTCTGGCTCTAATCTCATCAACTGCTTTAACTATCCATTCAATGATTTCAGGAACCCAAAATTCTTTTCTTTTCGACCTCGTCCCAATGAATAGGGGGATCTATGCTTCCTACCATTGAAAACTTCGTATGAGGCCATGCCTATAGTTGCCTAAAAACTATTGTTATAAGCAAATTCAACCAACGGTAGATGTGTGTCCAAACTACCGTCAAGATCTAAAACCCATGCCCTCAACATATCTTCTAGAGTTTGAATGGTTCTTTCTAATTTTCCATCAGTCTATGGATGATAAGCATACTAAACTTCAGTTTCGTCCCTATGGCTTCTTGCAAACTTCTCCTAAATTTTGATGTGAACCTCGAATCTCTATTAGAAATAATGATGAGTGGAACTCTCCTTGATTTATAATCGTGCGAACTGCTCTATATTGAAATTTATTTTGATTGATAAAAAATGTGTTGACTTTGTCAAACGATTAAACAATACCCAAATACTATTATGACCTCTTGCTGATCGTGGAAAACATACCACAAAGTCCATCACTACGTGTTCCCTTTTCATTCTGGAATGTCCAACGATTTCAATAGTCATGATGGCCTTTGATGTTCCGCTTTAACTTGCTCACTAATAAAACATTTCTCAATGAAAAGACCTAGTCCTCTTTTCATGTTTAACCATCAAAATGTATCTCGAAGATCTCGATACATTTTCGTACCGTAATGATCTATAGCCTATCCGGAAGGAGTCTTCCAATATATCATTTCTTATTCTTTCATACTTAGGCATACACAATATTCCTTTAAACGTCAATGCTTTATCTGCAGATATTTTAACCCTATTCGTTTGTTTGTACCAACACCAGCCTTAATCTTTAGCGAAAATGGAACCTTATTTTGTGCTTCCTTGATCCATACAGCCTATGGGAAGGAATCATCAATGCTTCTATTTTCGCTGAAGTCTGAGTCGACGATGTGAGAAATTCTAATCTCAACTTCTCCATGTGAGAAATTCTAATTTCGCTGAAGTGTTCTTGAATCATGGGTAACTGCTAACTATGCTACGAATTTTCTACTTAGAGCATCTGCGGCAACATTAGCCTTACCCGGATGGTAATGAATTAAGTCATAATCTTTTACTAACTCCAACAATCTTATCTATCTCATTTTCAATTCTTTCTATTTGAAGAAAAGTATTTAAGATTCTTATGATCTATTTAAGGCTTGAAATACAGCTTCGAGCTCCAAGTCATGTGTTAGAAGTTCTTTTGTATTGCTTCAACTATCTCGAGGCTTAAGCAATCTCCTCTCCATGTTAAATCAAAACACAGCCCAAGCCTTGCTTGGAGGAGTCGTCAATACGGAAGTCGATACTAATCAACTGAAATTTCCTGAAAACATTCTTCACACTTTTCCAATTAACTGAAATTTTACATCCTTTCTAATCAACTCAGTCATCGACCATGCTATTTTTGAGAAACCCTCAATAAACTTCTAAAATAGCAGGCATTGAGCCCCAAGAAATTGCAAACTTTACCTATACTAGTTGGTCTAGGCCAATTTATTATTACTTCCACTTTAATCTGGTCTATTTCAATACAAGAAAACCTATGCAATCAAGCCGAAATTCGCACTTCTTGAATTTGGCATATAAGTTCTCTCCTTTCTCAAAGTTTTCAGTACCACTTGGAGTTGTTTCTCGTGCTACTTCTTATCTTTGGAGTACACAAGTATGTCGTCAATAAATACTATGATGAATCGATACAATTACTGATAGAATAAACGGTTCATTAGGTCGATAAATACTACTAGAGTATTGGTCAAACCAAAAAGCATGACAGTGAACTCATAATGTCTGTAACAAGTCTTGAAAGCAGTTTTTGGTATATCATTTGCCCTGCCTTTTAGCTAATGATACCTTAACCTCAAGTCGATCTTAGAAACCAACTTTGCACCCCTTAACTGGTCGAACAAATCTTTTGTTCTTGGAAGTGGATATCTAATTTTGATGGTAAGATGATTCAATTCTAGATAGTCGATAGATTCCTCATAGTCCCATCCTTCTTTTTTCACAAAGAGTATGGGACTAGTGCCGCTCTGAGGACTATGTCAATTGTAAATCCCACTTGCCTATCTGGTGGGATACCAGATGGGTCTTCTAGGAATACATCCACAAAGTCTGACACAACATTTATATCATTATCGGTTGATTCTGTATGTTGGAAATCAATAATTTAACTAAGAATATGTGACAACGACTACTTGCAAGGTCGATATAAGACGAGGTAGAGACTTGAACTTTGCCCCCCAAAAAATGAAACTTTTTCTCTCCCGACCTATGGAATAACACTTCTTTCTCATGACATCAAATGGTCCCATGATTGCGTCACAACCAGTACATGCCTAATATAATGTTAAAATCTTTCATATCTGAAAGGTATAGGTCCGCATTTGATACATTTCCTTCAATCTCTAACTTAATAGCCTTATTTGTGTGATTTGTACAAAGATTTCTTCTTGAAGGGATGCGAACTTCTAATACATTATTTTTTTAATTTATTTTTTTACACATGCAGTGTTAGACTTAGCGAAGAAAGATACAAATATAAAAGAATGAGTAGCCAGCCCTAGAGTTAAAGAGAACATAAACATGTACATCAGATGATAATAAAGTACCTGCTATTACATTTGGATCATGTTTAGCTTCCTATTGATTTAGTGCAAAAACTCGAGCCTTCCATTTTAGGTTCTTGTCTTTGTCATCATCCTTCTTCTGTAACGGCTCCTACAGTTCAGAGCAGTATATCCTAGCTTATCTCATCGAAAACACATGTTCTTCCCAAATAAGCATTCATCCTTATGGAGTTTATATTATACACATGATGTAATACTCCCACTCGTCCCACCAAAAAGAACTCCTACGGTTTGTCTCATATTCTACTAGTTAGGTCTCTCCCTGTTCTGATCATTCCAATTTCATTTTTCGAATGACTTTTGCTTTGCCGGGCATAATGCTCAAATGTGACTTCTAGTATGAAATAGCATGAGCCATCTCCAATATTTCATGATATGATGTGAAACGATGAGACATGATGATCATATGGATATTCGGGCATAGTCCATGTTCGAACCTCCTTACCTTCTTTATTTCTGTATCCACCAAGTATCGGGCATACCTTGAGAGCTACTCAAACTTTCTCTCATAATTAGTAATTGACATGTTTTCCAACATGAGCTGCAAAAACTCTGATTCCTTGAAGTCTCTCAAAGCCTGTGGAAAGTACTTAGCCATCACCTTATCCTTAAACTATGCCCAAGTTAGATTAAGCAATTGTTCTTTGGCCCCGTACGTAAACAAATATAAATTAAGCTCATTGGACCTTATGTGCATCTGTGCAAGCAATGTGTTGGAAGATGCACTCAAGAACTCTAATCCATAAAAGTAAAAGACTTGTACCTACGAACTACTCAACCACTGAGATAGCTCCAGGGACAAACGTAGGTGCGTTTTTAAGTGTCGATGCATCCTGTAGTGGGGATGCTTAATTCTATCTACTCAATCTTGTACCGCTCGCAGTAAGTCGCGCATCAAATTTGTGTGGGTAGGTGACGCCATTTTCTTTAGATAAAAAAATTTCATCCGTGTCGATCTTCTACATATCATACTACAATTCTATTTATGGTTCGTATGGGGACTAATCATATGTCACATTCAATCACTAAGCCTAACATATTATGCTTGCATTCTTATCATGGTGACATAACGTATTTTATGCTCGAGTATACATTTACATAGGCAAGGAAATCATGCTTTAATTGAGATATAAAACATAAGTATAGCAAGAAAAAATGTACATGTCATGAAATCTATAAGTAAGCAATAGAAAATGTAATGTTACCCAATTGATTTGAATATTCATTTCTTTCTTCGTCCATTATAGACCTTAGAGCCGTCGAAGGGTGGTTGATCGGTGGTCGTTGAGTGCCAAGAATCTTTCATATTAACATGCTTAGGAACTTTACAAAAATTTATATTGTACTTTGAAATCATAAATCTAGAAAAGAAAATTATTAATTATTAACGCACATCACGAATAGTTTGGCTAAACAGAAAAACATTTATGGCACGTTAAAACATGGACATTTAAGTTTCATACTAGAAACCATCCAAGTTTTAAAATCTACTAAAATATTTAATTTAAAAAAAAAACATATATATATATATATATATATATATATATATATATATATATATATATATATATATATATTAACGGCACAACGACAACAGCTCACCGCCCACCAACCAACAACCAGTTCTAACCAGTGAGAGGTAGGAAAAATGGTGAGTATATGGGAATACTCAGTAGCATACGAGTGTTGTGCAATCCCAAATAAAAATATGAATTCATATATCAAATTAGTCATACAGTCATATCATATCTTTAGAAATCGGTAAGAGCTCATAACATATCATATCTTTAGTACCGGATGGCTATGTCATATTGTATCATATCATATCTTTCATTAGTATAAAATGTATCAACATGAAATAATAAAGTTAAAAGTGACAAATCACTTGCAAGTGTAATCCTACCTTAAACCTTTGAAAACCTAGTGTTGTTGCCCACAAACTTTCAGATTTTGTATATCAAGCTGCCCAAAAATTTTTAAAAAGATTTGCTTTCTTCCTAAAAGATGGAGGATTATGAATGTATTTTTTTTTTTTTACTTGTTTTGTTTCTGGAAAAAAATGGAAGTAAAAGGATAATTACATAGTGGAAGATAAACTAAGTGATATTTGAACTGGGAAAAATAAACGTGAGTTTATGGGATAATGTGAGGTGGTTAGAAGTTAGTGGGAACATGAGAGATAATGGGTGGATTTATCCAACTAACAAATAATGTGTAAAATAATGCAAAAGGGTTCAAAGTCACGTGCACTTGGGAAATTGAATTCGGTGGTTAAAATGAAATAACAAAAAGGATATATCAAATCTTTTTCAAGCTTAAAGATAAACATCGATTTTATTGAGTAATAAAATAATAGCCATTAAATACGATCTTTGAATTGAACTAACTTGGACTTATACGACTAATTATTTCTCGAGTCGAAGACTTCTAAAAAATAAATCTAATGTAATGTGACTAAATATTATATATTTTTAGTAATAACCTTTTTTTGTTAATTTATTAATCTCGTTCCTTTATTTGAACTTGGAACACGTATTGATTATGAGTTGTATTGTTCGTGATGTTGAATTTGTGACATCAATATTTTATTCTATATTTATTTGTCTCGCATGTATAACAAAACGTGGTATGAATAAATAAACTAAGTGAATTAGGTTTTAGTGTAACTTGCTAGGAGAAATGGATTAATAAACATTATTTAAGATTCTTGCAAATGCAAATTTAGGGGCACTAACTGCACGTATTAATTGTGGATTTCCTTTTTGTAAATATAAGTTTCTTGTTCAATTTTAAAGATCACCTTGAGTGAGATTTTCATGATATGCTATTAAGTGATAATTAGATAAATTAAAGAATATGAAAATTTTCAAATTAATGAGGCAACCAGTAGAACTGGAGGGTGTTGGTGGTCAAGTTTATTAAATCAACCCTAATTGAAAGTTATTCTACCCGAAATTTAGATATACAATACTAGAGCGCTCGGGGACTGTTAGCATTGAAGAACGGAGAAACTTGTCTCCTTCATCAATTTCAACTTGTACGCACTACTAATTTTATGGTACCGCTATGCTAGCAGCTTCTTGAAATTGGAAATCTAACTGGTTCATTTGCTTTCTTAAACGGTACCTTGAGAACAAAGTGTACAACGAACACCTTTTTACCTGTAAGAAAAAGGAATTTAAACTAATCAAAAAATTCAAAAATAAAATAAACTAAGATTCAATGTAAATCGACAACGACATCAAAACTCGTTGCAATTTTTCTATCGCAAGTGCACGATATGTAGCAAGTAGTATAATGGACCCATGAGTCTAGATAATCGTTCCCACATAGACTATTATTCAATTAATTTTATTGATTCTAACTTCTAATCGATGAAAACAAAATGTATTTGAAGATTGATTATCTAAATTATTTAATTAACTTAATGTTAACTAAATGCACATAATTATTGGATTATGGTTTTAGATATGAATGAGATAGATTAGGACATACAATTTCATTTACTAATCGCCTTTAATTCTCTAATCAAGATTTTTTTTCACTTAATGTTGTATTAAAACGAATTATTCTTATGTATTCAATTCACGTCTTTTGAGTTCAAATTGATTCTATTTAACAAAGTTAATTCACCATATCTCTATGTAAATCTCGGACAAACCTTAATTAAATGCCTTAACTCTAAGAATCCTTGTGGCAATCACAATAATCATAAAATGTATCTCTACTCTTTTAACAAATTACTATATTTTATTTTGTGGTCTAAACCCCTAGATTCGTTGTAGATGTGAATATTATCAAATTATTGGCCAAATAATTCAAAACATTAGATACCATAAGTGAAACCTACACAAATTTGAGAACTACAAGTTTGAAAATTAAATTAAAGGATCTCAAAAAAACTATATTGTGCACCCTAATGAAAATGTTTAGCTAAACATAATAATGGAATAGAAAGAATAACAATGGAGTACATCATCGGATTTTTTAATTAAGATGAAGAGAATTTGAATGATCTTGCACTCTTGATTTTCTTCTCTCTTTGTTTTCTCTAATTCTTAAAATTGTGGACCCTTTTTCTAACCTAGGAGAGGTCTTTATATAGTATCACATTTAATTTAGGAGTTTTCCATGAAAAATATCGAATAATAATAATAATAATAATAATAATAATAATAATAATAATAATAATAATGAGAAACCCTGCCCAGTCGGACCATTCTACGAGTTGACCATGGGTTACGAACTCGCGGTCTACCCGTGGTAAGCAAGGAATGTTCACGGTCATAGGTCGGCCGCAGTTTGCATAGCGGCTGCCAGACCACATTCAAGTATATTTTTTGCTTTTCTTGCCTTCATCTTTCACTTATTCCATTTTGGTCCCCAATTTTCTCCTTTATTCCTCTTTCGTCCTTCCATACAATCAAAGGAATTCTTTATAATTTGACCTCGTCATTCCAAATTCATAACGTCTTGATCTGATACAAGCTCTAACAGTTCGCGATTTAGTTTCCAAACTTTCCAGTTGTCAAATTTATTGCTTGAAACTCATGAACCTTATCCAATTGTTCCAATACTTCTTCCAACTGATCGATTGCATCCAATTGTACCAATACTTCTTCCAACTGATCGATTGCATCCAATTGTACCAGTGCTTCTTCCAACTTTTCGTACCAATTGTACTCGCGTCCAATCTTCACCTCCATATTACCTAATTTCACTTAGTTAGGTAGGAATCGACTCACTTAGTTATAAGTTATTAAATTAAAAACATTAATAAGCGTGTCAAACACACTTATCAAATACCCTTATACATAAACTCTTACTACTCCCCGAGCAAGATTATCTAGGCAATACTTGTGCAAGAAACATTTAATGTGTTAAATAGCCTACCGTATTGACCTTAGGTTTTGAAACTACATAGATAATTTATAAAATGCTTCTAAGGTTGCTACCAAAATACAGTTTAACTTGTCCAATACTCGATCGATGTGTTTGTATGCATAGTTATATATTTCTTCAGGTTGGTCATATCTCAATGGATTGTTATTTCTCTCTTCTCTCATGACTTTCCCTCTCAAGTTTGGTTGGGATTTCACCAGTGAAAGTCTCTATCATGACTTTCCAGGACCTGAACCTTTCATTTTTAGCACTCCAGGTCCTTAACATATGAACTGTTAGCAATCGCCATCCCTTTACGACATAAACTATTCTTGACCATTTGAGTCAATATTTAATTAAAACAACGTTTTACCCTTTTAAATTCATGAGAAAAATAAAAAAAAAAAATATTAAAGAATGTGTGTGTCGAATCCCAAATGCCAATTTCACGACCAACCCCTTCAAACCACCAGCAACGGTAGTATATCTCCACTACTAACTTGATATCTGGATCTTTAATATAAGAAAAGAACCATGCTATTTGTACACCAGGGTTGACACCCTGGTGTACTGACCCCCTCACAAGAGAGGGGGCCCAGGACGTCAACCCTGGTGTACAAATAGCATTTGCCATAAGAAAATAACTGATGCTTTAAACTCCATTGGTGGATTTGTTCCTCGTAGTGCTAGCGGCTGAAAATCGATTCGCTCAATTCTTCCATTCCAAGTAACAACCCAACCAAAAACTTTGACATTCAAAAAATTACTTTACAACTGCAATTAAAAAAAAAAGATGATTATGGCACGAAAAAACACTTTTTTTAATTGTATTTCTTTGTTTTAGAACTAAGAAAATAATAGATTATGGTAGAAATTGCGGATAATTAAGAATCATTGTTTCCTTTTATTTTCCTGATGGAAACTCATTGCTTCATATGTTAACATTCATAAAATCCATTAAAAACAAATAAATTCTTGATGCAAATCGGTGGAAACCCAAGTGGGGATTTTACCTATCAAATTCTTTCAATTCAAATTGGGAGAAATTGGGATTCTACTTTTTAGTACAAACTGGGGCTTTGATCAATGAATCAGGGTGTTGGTAGGTTTGGTAATGGAGAGAGATGAGTTTCTTTTCTTGGGGTTATCATGTATGGTGATGTGTGTTGGTTTTTTGTTCGAAGCTGAAGGATTAGATGAAGACGTTACTTGTGATGTTGGTTGTTTCAGTATTGTTGGAGATCCTGCAGTGGCTCGGTATAATAGATGGCATATTTTATTTTTACAGAAAATTATTTCTTATGTTTTCGATTTTCATTTTTTATAGTTAATAATCCTTGTGGTGTCTAAGAAATTGTAGTTTAAGTTTGTATTTTGAGACGGATAACTTTAACGTTTGGACATGTATTTTTGTATATTTAGAATTTTAGCATATTTCAAATTGAAAAATGACCATTTATGAGTTATCTATCATATAAAACTGAAACTAGGTCGATCGAAGTCCAGCAGAATTTATTATAGTATTTTTTTGTAATCTATGACAGTCATATCCGGGATTACAGATCAACCTATTCGAAAAAAAATTTAGTGCTTCAAACGTTGCTGTCAAGATCTCAAATTTTTATATGTTGCACTTATATGAGGTTTATACTATTTGGTAAAATTTCATAAATTTTCGTCAAGATTTGCTAGATCAAATAATTCGTGCAAACTCACTGCACGAACGGAGGAATCTGTTTCAACTTGTTGTTTTTCCTTTTTTTTTTTTAAAAAAAAAAAAAACTTTATTTATTTTGTATTTGTAGATTAACCTTAAAGGACTCGTGTTTGGTAACTTGCTGTATTATTAGAATTTGGGGAGTTACACGCACCCTAGGTTGGCCAACTTCGATTTTTACTCCATATACAATGGAATGCATGCAAGAACTAGTCCAACCTTAGTTTTATCATTGTCTGAGAGCGCAAGAAGATATATTACATTCAAGAGGCGAGATTTCGATGGCTTGGGTTGAAGAAAAAGTGAAGATTTGGAGTAATTCAAGTTCTTCATCACATTCCTTGTCTCCGGTTGATGGAGATCGAGGTGGTCAAGGTGCTGACCAAGTTGATGCTCCCAAATTTTCTCAAGATCATTTGCACGGAATTGACGGTCCAATGATCAGGGCAAAGACAAGGAGGATGAAAGAGGCTTTGCAAGGTTTGATCATGGAAGTGTAATACAAAGAGGCGGAGCTAGGAGATTCTAGAACTAAATTCGAAGATTTCAAAGCTTCACGAAGGATGGTCACTTATCTTTTGTGCAAGGGATAGATATGGAAGGACAAGAAGAGTACAAGGGTTAATTAGGAATTTTCATTTTTTTTTGTCTTTAATTAACTATGGGCTCTTTTATGTTTTAATCAATTGGGCCCAATCCACATCTTTTAGGCTCATTTTTCTTCTTCCTTTAGCTACTTTTTATTGTTCAGAAGGAGCAACCATGTTAATGGGTAGAAAAAGAACGTTTTTATGAAACTTATGGAGAAAGCTCTTGCTTTTGCCTTCTTGTGTTCTTGATTGAATGCTAGAATTCGACTTATCAAAGGAGTGATCAACCTTTGTGGTGTCTCAAGGTTTGGATTTTAAGGACTTTGTTTCCCTAAGGTTCTAATATGATCTTGCTCATTGTATCACGTTAATAGCAACTAGTTTTTGTTCCTTTTTTTCCATTGAATTTGTAGGTTTACAAAGGGGGGTACCTATCATTTGGTATCAGAGCGTTTCTTTGGGGTTGCTCAAAATAGGTTGTTCATTTCTATTTCTTTGTTGCGTTTGTGATGGTGAAAAAAAAAACGTGGCAGATTTTTAGTTCTATAATTTTCACATTCTTGTTCTTTGTTCAAGTCTCATATTCCTTGTTGAATTAAGTTCAGATTGGTGTTTATCTTTGCTAGAGTTTCTTGTCATTGTTGAATCAATTTCCTTCTATTTTGTTCTAGCTTTGCTATGTTTATGACAAAAATTATGACTGTTGTTGAGATGGTCACCATCTAAACTGGTTGTTTCTTGAGAATTGTTGAATTCTATGATTCTATTAAGAACATAAAGGGGGCTGGCTTGGCTTTGAGTGGTAAAAGGCAAGAGAGATCATCAACAAGAAAAAGCCAAAATTGTGTGAAACACGAGTGATAACAATCTGATTTGAGTGCAAACACGTGAGGGAGTGTGTGAGAAACAACATCTTTTGTTTTGTTTAAATTTTATAGGTTGAAACCATGAGTAAGGAAGGAGGAGAACCACAAGAGGTCGACATGAAATTCTTCATCAAGGGTGTTAATGACCAATTTAAATTATTGAATGCGAGATTGGATGATTTGGAGTCCTCTTCCAGCTCTGGAACATATAGAAGACACAAGTTAGATGAAGAGGACGAAGCTGATTCCAAAGTGGAGAGATCAAGTTATAAATGGGACAAGAAGGTTGGTTCCAAAGGAGATAACAATATAGGTAGCATAAAGATGACAATTCCGACTTTTCAAGGAAAGAATGATCAATTGGAGTGGGAAAGGAAAGTTGAGCATGTATTTGATTGTCATAATTACTCCGAGGAGAACAAATCAACTATGTGACATGGAATGAAATGTGGCATCTCACTAAATCTCACTACCACGAATATGGAATCTCTACCCCTTCTAATCCTAGGCAGCCCCAACACAAAGTCAATGGACACATCAACCTTGGCTTACTTAGGAATGGTAAGGGTGTATACAAATTGTGTGGTAAAATCTTAGACTTAACCTTCTTACAGATAATGCATCTATTACAAATGTGATTAGCATCTCTTTTTATCCTAGGCCAATAAAAATGCTCATTCACAATTTCTAAGGTTTTCTTAATACCAAAATATCCCATTAAACCCACAACTTTGTCCTTCACATACTAACAGCACATGGAACAATTAGACCCACATAACTTATTTTCCTTAAAAAAATCCATTGCTTATAGAATTTATCAATTGTAGCCTTACTAATAACGCATCAGAAACTACGTTATCTTTACCTTGTTTATACCAAATGACACAGGGAAAAGTTTCAATAAACTCCACCTTCTTGTATGCGTCTTGTTTAACTTATATTGACCCTTTAGATGTTTCAATGATTCATGGTCGGTGTGATCACAAACTCCTTCAACCATAGGTAGTGTTATCATTTCTCTGAACCTCCAAAAAGGGCAGAAAGCTCTTTATCATAAATAGGATAATTCAAAGATGCCTTGCTTAGCTTTTCACTTGAATATGCTATTGGTCGCCTATCTTCATTAAAATGGCTCCAATTCCTATTCATGACGCATCACATTCAACTCAAATATTTTGTTAGTGTTAAAATACGTGCAGAAAACAATCTATCCTTTATAATATTAAATGTATTTTCTTATTCAATGCCCCAATAAAATCTAACACTTTTTTTTCATATTCTCAATGAGTGGTACGACAAGTATACTGAAATTTTGTACAAAACACCTATAAAAACTAGCTAAACATGAAAGCTTCTTACTTCAGTTACTGTTCCTGTGAAATCCAAAAGTACGAGATCGTTGACAAATAATAGTTTTGATGAGATAGAGTATCGCCCAACAGAGAATAAATCTCAATTCAAGTTTGCTAGATTTGTATGGAATTCCAAATATGTAAAGTAAAATAGATTTTGATTTAATTTATTCTAAATTGATTTAAGAAATATGTAAAAAGTATATTTTTATCTACTATGGATAATTGTATTGGATTTAGAATCCATCTATTACTATCTATTTCAATTCATAATTATCTACTTCGTGGTCAGACAATTAAATAATGCAATGAGTATGGAAAATTAATTACGAAACACAATAAATACTAAACTACTAATTTTGAATTAAAATAAATAAATAATAGGGTTCATCTTCATCCAATATAAAAATGGATCTAGTCCAGCATATTAATACATAAATTACAAGAAGAAAAATATCACCCAGATGAATGTAAGAAATCTTGTTCTTCAATTCTAACGTTGAATTCTTCAAAATCATAATGAAATATCTCCAATTTCTTACTAGGATTTGACCTTCTCTCTCAAAAATAGTGAATTGGCCACATGTTCTAGATAAAATTTATGATATCATTATGTATCTAAAGGCCACAGAGAGTTCTTTCGATGTTTCTCTTATGTTCTGTATTTTTAAGGGTCAAATTTAGATCAAGAAATCGTCCCAAAGTAACATACCAATAAAAATTTGAATAAAAAAAGGAAATTGCCTTGTCAGCACAGAATTTTGGCCTACACGCGCATGCAAGTATAGCTACTGCGCACACGTAAGTACGCTAAATTTCTGTCATGAAATTATTGTCTCACACGTGCGCCAAAGTAACCCACGCTCGCACCGGTTTACATTGCTTCGTCCCTGAGTTGCCTTTGGAGTATTTTGGTCGTAACTTTCGTCCCGATATCAATTGAGGTGATTCAAAATGCGTTAGAAGGATAACTCAGAGCGATACAATTCTTTTAGAAATAGGAATCTTGCCATTCAAACGTTTGCTACCTAAATAATGTGTCTCAATCTGAGGTTGAAAATTCGAAGCATATCTACTTCGGGTGAAAATCGATTTGTGAAAATATTATAACATTTCACTCTTTCGATCTCCAATTGAATCGAATTGATCATTTGTGATCTTCAATAATCATTTTATGATCCGAATCAACTATTGGATGTATACACTTAGGTCCTTGAACTTTGAATTTCTTTCATTTTCTGTCATTTTCATTCATTTCTTCCAATTCCACCAATTTACATCGAGATTTACCTAACGAACAAAATTAACATATAATTAAGTCATAAGTGATTGAAATTTTTTACAATTAAACTAATTTAACTGCTTAGATAAGTGTATTTTCATACACTTATCAAACACCTCCAAACTTGAACAATTGTTCTTCCTCAAACAAAAAAACACTTGATTGAAATATTTTTTCAAAATAAAAATGGTTAGATAACCTGCCTTTGGTCTCAGGATTGGAATTTATGTATCAAAAGTGTAAACTTATTCAAAATCACATTGCTAAAATTATTTTTTCATTAAAATCTATGTGTGTGTCTGTGTGTGTAAATTTATGTCAAATCATAAATTCACAAAGCGATTCAAATCCTAACCCTTAATGGTCAAATATTTTATTTCTTCACTCGTAAGATTCATACCCCTAAAATTAGTCTTTAACTCTTTTCCCAAGATGTAAAAGTTAAATTTTATATACTAATCCTCACCCTTTCTAGTTTGATTATATTTTATTAATTTCAGCCTCATTTTATTTATTTTTGATTTCTTCAACCTCCAAAAATCAACTAGGCTAATAATACCTTGTCAAAGGTCTAATTCTCTAAAACAAGTGTTTGGGGATTAATCAAGACATGTAGTGCACCTTCAATTTCATGTACCTAGTCTCTCTCTCTCTCTCTCTCTCTCTCTCTCTCTCTCTCTCTCTCTCTCTCTCTCGTGTGCAAACTTCTCTTCATTAAACTTTCTAAATGGCCACTATAGCGAGCTTTTGACCGATAATTGTAGGACACAATGAGACATAAATGCTACGAAGAGAAATTTCACAATGAGACAGTTTTTTCTATGCAATGATTAGTGCAATACCCCTCATTTACACATATACATATAAACCAACCCCTAATTTGACTTTCACATAATTCTCATCTTATTGGCCTTAAATAATTCGTACAAAATTTACACACATGGAATTCACATTCATCTTTATAATTTAGTGATTGTTTGGATTTAACATCTACAATCTAATATTTTTTCCATCCTATTCACGTTTTGAATCAAATTATTCCTTCATGATATAAAACATAAATATTGTGCTAAAAAATATGAAGTCTCACACGAATCAGCAAAAATCAACCTCACATACAAATATATGCATTATAGTAGACATATTTATCTAACCCACACAAGTACACAAAAGCAATACTAAAGCTAAAAGTAATTTTTCATTTTTTTGGCACACAAAAAACTGTAAAAACGAATAACATACTCGATGTTTTCCCACTTTCAAACTTAACATACATTGCCCTCAATATCTAAAAATATAATGAACAATATATAAAAAATTAAGGGCAAAAAGCTGAACTAGGTACTCCACTGGTATAAATATGTAGGTGGTAGATGGAGTGGCTTGAAATTGCAGACTCACTTGCCACGTCATTTCCCTTATCACTGTTCAGGTGTCGTCGTGTTCTTTCAAAATAAAAAATCAATCATAACATGAAACACTTTATAATAAACTCAAAACACACCCTAAAGGGAAATTGGGGATGAAGATACCCTATACCACTAAAAGGAATAAAAATTACTTATCTATAATCTAAAAAGCAAAATAAATAAAAGGGAAGAAAATTGAATTGCCTCCCAATAAGTGCTTGTTTATGGTCATTAGCTTAACTTTGATGTTTTGACTATTCATAGTGGCTTGAAAAGAGAGTTTTCAGCCTTACATCGTCTACATTGATGCTGTTCTTCAATTCATCTTTGAGCCTCTTACAAGATTTCCATTGTTGTCCCGAACAATGGTTCCACCTTCTTCCTTCATGTTCTTGTGACTTTTCCAATGATCTATCCTTTTACACTCCTCTATGTCAAGTGGTTGCTTGAGTAGAGCGTTCATGGTGAAGTTTTGTTGTTTTTCTTCTACCCTCAAGATTAACTCACCTTTTTTTTCAAAATCCATTAATGTTCGTGCAGTTGCTAAGAATGGTCTCCTAAAATTAACAGCATGTGTTGAGTATCTATATAAAGGACGATGAAATCAGTTGGAAAAAAATGATCTCCAGTAAGGACGCTTGAGTGTCATGTCAACCAGCTTAGGATTATTGAGGTTGATTTTGGATCTTCCAACCCTATTTTTTTTTAATAGATAAACCGTTGCATCATATTAACTTGCTCCATAATCAATTAAGGCATTTAAATTATGTGATTTTTCTATAGAGCAAGTTACAGTGAAACTTCATGGATCTTTTAGTTTAGGAAGAAGCATCTGCTTTATGATTGCATTGCACTCTTCAGTTAATGCTATCGTTTCATCTCTCGGTAGCTTTCTCTTCTTGGTAAACATCTCATTCAAAAATTTCATGTAATTTGGAATTTGTAGACTGAAGTCAATGAAATGAATGTTTATGTGAAACTTCTGAGGGAATCCAAGAACTTCTTGAATTGTTTCTCCAGTTATTATTCTACAACTTTTGAAGGGATGGGACTGGAGGTGTCTATTTTTGAAAGGAACGGTTGCCTTAACTTATGGATTGTCTGACTGTTCTTCTTGATTAACCTTTACCAATTCTTCAAACTGAACCACTTGTTTCTCACCCGTGGCAAGTACCTAATCTTTATCCCTTTTTTCTTCACCATGATTTCAAGCAGCTGAATTCCACCTTTTATTGTGATAGCCTAAACATGTTCCTCTTTAGGCCGTGTTTGAAGCCTTTGAGGGAATGGAATAGGCGGCACATAAGCTCAAATAGGGTGACATGCTTGATTGATGGTGCCTCAATAATTGTATAATTTGTAGCTTCAACTGCTAATACCTATTCCTGTGGTTTCTTTTCTATGTCGCTTAGCAGGATACCCTGTGTTCTTTTTGGCCAATGTAGTTGCTAACTGTCCCACTTAATTCTCTAAATTTTGGATAGAGGCTTGTTGGTTTTGGATTGCAATCTTAGTCTTGATGATGTACTTAGTAAGCAAATCCTCCAAAGATGACCTCTTCTACTGTTACTGCTGAAATTCTTGTGGGTTGCCTTCAATTTGATATCCCTATCCCTCATTATTAGCCGATAAGAAGTTAGAATGCTTGTTCCAGGGGATTATAGGTGTTGGAGTAAGGACTGTTTCAGTGTCTCTAGAAAGTTCCATGCATAACTGACCTCCTTTGGTTGATAAATGTGCATGGAGGCTAAAGACAACTTACAGTTATATGATTTGTCCCACAACCCCCTCAGATTGGTGTTGGTTGGTGTACCATGCTCACGTTAGTTTGTCCAATTTCTTTGTTAATACTTCCAACTAGGTTGCCAATGATATAACTGGATCAATGTTGTAAATACCTGCTATTTTCCTCGAATTTTCCCCTTTGTTGGTCGCATAGACTATTTTTTGAAAAAAAGATCTAAAGCATTGTCTAACGGTATATAAAGATTGATCCTCCAACTGAAGCATTGACCATGTTAAGGTATTCAAGATGCAGGCCTACATAGAAGATGTAGACCTTAACTCTTTTAGGAATGTCCAGATTGGGAACTTTTTGAAGTAATATTTGAATCTTTCCCATGCATTTGGATAGCTCGAAGCTCTTTTGCTTATGTGCTTCATTTCTGATCTGATGGACTCGAGAAGGCAGAAAGAATTTCAATGTGAATTTCTGCACCATGTCATTCCATAAAACAATGCTCCCAAGAAGTAGTGAGATTAACCATTCTCGTGGGTTTTCCTTTACTTACAAGGGAATATGCACAATCGAAAAACGTTAGCTGGCCTTCATGACTGATCACCTTGCAAAGTATCAAGAAAGTTTGAATATGTTCAAGTGGATTTTCAGTTGATTTTCTAGAGAACTTGTATCATGATGAATTTGAAATAAGTTGACGACGTTGGTCTAATGTTGAAGTTAGCGTGTCCAATAGGTAGATAAACAATAGCTTGTTGCACAAGAACATGTATGGGATTTAAATAATCCCTAAGAGCTTCTCCATGGTTAGAAGCTGCTCTTGGTGGATATGGTGGTAACTGATTTTAATTTTTATTTATTGCCAACTTTTTGCTTCTCTCTATTCTCTTCTTCGTTATCTGAAAGTTCTTTTGATCTAGGGATCAAATGGTAAGAGCTCTATTTCTTCATAAACTTAAACTTATTGTGAGTCTCTTAACACACGATCTAAATGTCATTCCTAACATCTATTGTACATATTTTAATTTTGCTGCCTGTACACTTATTGTGAGTCTCTCAATACTACAAAATTAAATAATTATCTAATTGGTATCAAATAATTAAATAATGCAATAGGTATGCAAAATTGATCAAGAAACAAAAGCAATGCTAAATTACAAGTTTTGAATTAAAATAAATAAACAATATGGTTCATCTTCATTCAGTATAAAAATGAATCTAGCCTAGCATATTAACATATAAATTATAAGAAGAAAAATAGAAAAATATCAACCGGATCATGAAAGAATGTGAGAAATCTTATTCTTCTTTTCCAAGGTTGAATTCTTAAAAATCTTGTTGTAATTAGCTTAAATTCCTTGCTAGGGGTCGATCTTCTCTCTCAAAAGTCAAAAGTGGTAAATTGGCCTCTTGTTCTTGATGAATTTTATGATATTATTATGTAACTAGAGGTTAAAATAAATAGAGTTCTCTCAATGTTTTCTCCCAAGTTCTATATTTATAAGGGTCAAATTTAGGTCAAGAAATCCTCTCAAAGTTGTTACCAATAAGAGTTTGAATCAAAAAGGAAATTGGCTCGTCTTTAGAGAATTTGGCCTGGGTGAGCATGTAGGTGTGGCTACCATGTGCATTCTGAATTGTTCTTAGGTAATGAAATTGCTATCTTGCATGTGCATCTGAATAGCCTTCGAGCACCGGTTTACATCGCTATATCCCTGAGCAGCCTTTGGGGCATTTTTGTCATCACTCTTTCTCATGATATCTAATTGAGGTGATTCAAAGTGCGTTGAAAAGATAACTCAAAGGGCTACAATTTTTTATGGAAATATAAATTTTCCAATTCGAACGTTTGCTACCCAAAAATGGGTCTCAATCTGAGACTAAAAATTCGGAGCATAACTTTTTCGGTTGGAAATTAATTTGTGATAATATTTTTATCTATATTTCACTCATTTGATCTCCAATTGAATCCAATTGATTCTATGTGATCTCTAATCATCATTTTATGGTCCGAATCAACTATTGGATGTTTACACTTGGTCCCCGAACTTCGGATTTCTTTAGTTTTCGGTCATTTTTCTTTCCTTTCTTTCAATTTCACCAATTTACCTGAAGTTTAACCTAACAAATAAAATTAACATGTAATCAAAATTTATTACAATTAGTTTCATTTAAAGACCTAAATAAATGTATTATAAGTTTATAAAATAGAGTTATCAGACACGCTTTTAGGTGTTGACAACTCCTTGATGGCTTTCACTTTCTCTTCATCTACTTCAATACCATTTGTAATAACAACATAATGATAGGATCCATGGAGGGCAACAAACTTACAAATATATGTTTCCACTTGAACAGGAACCAATGACGAGATTGCGAGCAAATAGAATCAATGAAGCCATGCATTTACTTGTTCAAGCTACAAAAGCCAAGAATTTGAAGTCAAACACCAAGTTTCATGTTGGACATGAAGGTGAAAACAAGTTGGATGCTTGGAATCAAGAAAGCAAAATTGGAAGCCAGTCGGATAACTATGCTTTCGCATAGTATAAAATGGGATACTGTCGCATGAACTATTCCCAAAACAATGAAGTGAGGTTTGCTTTCTTCTTGTCTTTATTGAACTTAATTTCGAACTTATCAAAGATTTCATCTTTGCGGTGTTCAGCAAATTCATAGCAAGGTTCATAATTTTTGTGATTAAGGGGTCAAGTTCCTTTATAACTTTGGTTCCTTAATTCAATAAATTATTGGGTCAAGCTTCAAACCGGGATTTTAGCTTTCTTGAGGTTGTGATTCATTCTTGCGTAGGTTTTGGTCCTACTATTGCTACGTGGATTCACATCAGTGATAGGATCCATGGAAGACAACAAACTTACAAAGATCCGTCTCAACTTGAAGAGGAACCAATGACGAGGTTGCGAGCAAACATGATAAATGATGCCACGCATTAACTTGTTCGAGCAACAGAGGCTAATAATTTGAAGTTATCTAGCCAAACACCTAAGTTTCATGTTGGGCATGAAGGCGGAAACAAGTTGGATGCATTGGAATAAAAAAAACAAAATTGGAAGCCAGTTGGATGACTATGCTGTCGCATAGTATAAAACAGGATGCCGTCAGATGTACGATTCCCGAAACAAAGAAATGGAATTTTGGTCGTTCTATGCAGTTGCTAGAGTTATAACTATGCGGTCACATAGTTCACTTTCTGGACGCATTTTTTCAGATTTCTCCTGGAAGTTTATTTTTGGTAGAACTCTTGTTATGGTATCTTTTTTATATAATTCCATTTTAATTAGGTTTTTAAGGGTTCCTTATAAACATGATTCATTATTTTCATTGTAAAAGGGGGAAGACATTTTGTATTGAGAGAATTAATAATGCGAGATTTACTTTCTTCTTGTTTTACATCGAACTTATCAAAAATTTAATCTTTGTGGCGTTCATCAAGTTTTTGGAATTAAGGGGTCAAGTTCTTCCACAACTTTGGTTCCTTGATCAATAAATTATTGGGTCAAGTTTCAAATCGGGGTTTTAGCTTTCTTGAGATTGTGATTCAATCTTGTGTGGGTTTCAGAGCTACTATTACTACATGAGTTCAAATCAGTGATAGGACCCATGGAGGGCAACAAACTTACAAAAATCATTCTCATCTTAAAGAGGAACCAATGACCAGATCAAGAGCAAAAAGGATCCATAAAGCCATGCATTTACTTGTTCAAGCTACGGAGGCTAAGAATTTGAAGATGACAAGCCAAAATACCAAGGTTTATGTTGTGCGTGAAGGTAGATATAAGTTGGATGCATTGGAATGAAGAAAACAAAATTGGAAGCTAATCGGATAACTTTTCTGTCGCATAGTATAAAACAGGATGCTATCGCATGTACTAATCCCGAAACAAAGAAGTGAAATTTTGGTTGTTCTATGCGATCACAGGAGTTGTAGCTCTACGGTCGTACAGTTCATTTTTTGGTCTCATTTTTTCTAATTTTTCCTAGAAGTCTGTTTTTGGTAGAACTCTTGTTATGTTATCTTTTTTTATATAATTTCATTTTAAATAGGTTTTTATGGGTTCCTTATTAATTATTTCATTGTAAAAGAGGAAGAAGTTTTTATTGAGAAAATTAATAAAGTGAGATTTGCTTTCTTCTTGTCCTTCATTAAACTGAATTTCGAACTTATCAAAGATTTCATTTTTTGTTGATTCATAGCAAGGTTCATAATTTTTGTAATTAACAGGTCAAATTCTTCCATAACTTTGGTTTCTTGATCAAGTTTCAAATCGGGATTTTAGATTTCTTAGGTTGTGATTCAATCTTTTGTGGGTTTTAGAGCTATTATTGTTACGTTGGTTCACATCAGTTGGTATTAGAGCTTTAGCTCTAAATATTAAGGGGTCGTTCTCTTTGTGTTTCAATTTTCTGTTTTGAGTTTTGTATTCGTTTTGTATTTTGTGTTTTGATTGTCTGTTTTGAAATTGCTGAAAATGCGTTCTGTTTGTTGTTTTAGAAAACTATTTCTAAAAACATAAAACTAGAAAACGCGTTTACTTCGAAATTTTGAGAAATTTTTTTTTTTATAATATTTTATTCAAGAAATCTGATTATTCAGTAAATTTTAATAGTTTAATGTTAATATAGTATTAAATAATAATGATAATTTTGAAGTTTTTAAATTTTGAAATATTTTTTCCACATATCAAAAACACAACCTAAATTTTAACATCCAAGTGGCTCGTCTAGATAGACAAATTTTAACATCCAAGTGCTAGTCGGAACGAAGTACACTTTAATGGACTCTAGTATTGTATTAAGACTTTAAAATTTCATTTTAAAAGGTGTCAATTTGTCGTTGGTCTTTAGGAGGAGAATATCCTAGAATTATGTCATCATTAAAAGAAACTAATGAAAATGGAAAGCAAAAATGGACAGAGTTTACCAAATAGATGGTACTTTTCATACAAGGAAATAACAATATTGCTTTCACATTTCTATACATTTTCTTTTGTAGTTAATATTAAACAGTATGATAACAATTCTGATCAGTTAACAACAAAACAGTTGATACATTTTCACTTTTCTTCGACAAAAAACTCGAAAAATGAATGAACAAAATCAGTTTCTTACAGGTTCTTCCACTCATCGTCACTATACATCTCTGTTTAAAATTTTCTGCTATTTTAACAATTGCACAATTCCTTGGTCTTTAACTGGATGATACCTTGGCTGGATTGTGAGCTTGAGATCATAGATGACTGAATCTGTATAAAAGGGAAAAGCTAATTGGTAAGACGTTTGCACTTAAAAAGAAGTGAATTTGCTAAGATTTGACTCCAAAATCTCAAATATAACCTATGACCGATAATGAACGTCCACAACCCTAATCAAAATTAAACCAGTAAAGGGAAGAATGCAGAATCTAGCTTAACCAAGTGAAGCAAAAACCTCATGTCAGATTTCATGGAGATAAATTGCTATGCTTGTATCAATAAAAAATTATCCAAGTCTAAGCCGCATGCAAGAAATGAGTGACTGTAAGAGGGTCGAGCTCATGTAAGTAATGTAGGGAGCCTCTCAAAAGTTTCCGATGGCTGAGTGACGTGAGCTCCTTACTGGTGTTTGTTTGGAAGTTTTCACAAGCTACAATAGCTACAAGATTTACTTATTGACGTGAATAAGCCAAGCAAATTCCCAATAAATTTAGTTATAAGTAAATATGTAAAATCTTAAAATAGATGATTCTTTTGAAGGTTGAAGTTAGATATTACTTAGTCACTAAACTAACCCCTAGAAGCAAAATAATTAACTTGTTTAGAAATAAAAAGAGAATTATTGAACTATAAATTTAAGTAACTTTTATGCATAACCAAACATACAATAACAAGGTAGGCATGCTCCTAGTTGAGCCAGAAGCTGATGGAAAACTTTAGGACTCTCATAACAGCAAAAACTTCATGGAAGAGTCCCCTTATAGTTAGTAAGCTTCTGCCCATCTTCCTTCTTTTAAGAAATAATCAGAGTAAGATCGAAAAGCCTTACTATCAGAGCATAAAAGCTAGCAAAAGAGCTGGGAATATCTCGTATGGCTCCAAAGATCATAGAGTAGGGGTTAGACTCCTAAAAAGCTCTTGGTCATATTTGACACACAATGTCAACATAACCTTAGGTAAATTAAGGATAATATTTGGCTAAGGTACTAGAATTGATAGAAAGAGACTCAATTCATCCATTTCTTGTCCACAATGACGTCTATACTTAAATGTGGAAAGGAGGGTATTATGTTGATGTTTTATCTCAATATGTGAATACTCAATCATTTTCGGTGGTCACCCCAACTTTACCCCTTAAATTTGTGTTCTCATTCACAAAACCATAAGCTATTAATCCTCACTGTCCTATATATGGCCAACGTTCACTGTTTTCCCTGAATTCAATTAGCCAAATGGGTTTCCATCAAAAGAACAGGGATAAAGAGTTACTAATTTTACTGAGACATATATAATAAGTTTCAGAACTCAAGTTCAAACTAGCAATTAGTTTGCCAATCAAAACATGAACAGTAAAAGATTCACAAAATATACAAATTATTAAATGAACAAAAAAAACTGATTTATTAAACTTTTTTTTTTCATAAGAAACAAGCGTATCAATCAATTAACCATTTACAAAAACCAGATTATGTTTTCGACCAACAAATCATCTCATGGTACTGCAATCCCGCCACGTTGTACAATCTCCGGCGCACCAAAAAATTAAACATAACACAGAGTCCCACATTACTTCAGCAATCGTAATTACGCATCGTTCATTTAGTATGAAACGAAAATTCTGATTCTCTAACAAATCATAGTACAACGCGAATTTATATATAGATAGAGAGAAAGAGAGGTAGGGGGAGGGTTCTTACAGAGACAATGGAAGTGGGGTACACAAATTGAGAAGAGTGAGAGGACGCGCTAGTTTGAGAAGGAACAGAGTCCCACGATCTAGGCGGTATCCATGGGTCATCGAGCTTCAACTTCTCCATCAGAGACCCCATTACGTCAGTCGGCGATTCCATCGCCATGAGTAGTGGATAAGAAGCCCTCTACTCCGTCGGCGACGGGAAGGTAGAGCAAACCCTTTTAGGAAATGGCTCTGGTCTTACGGAGAGAGAGGGGTTAGGTTTTGTGAGAGAGAGAGAGAGAGAGAGAGAGGCACACTTTGGTAGTCCCTGTTTCAGTTTTTTTCCACTCGTTTTGCGCGTTTTGGGTGTTTCGAGTTTTTTGCTTCCAAATTTACAAAACGACGTTTTTACCATTTTCTATTTTCAGCTTTAAATTTTTCCTTGTTTTCAAAAATTTGTTTTCAAAAACGGGAAAGAGAACGTGTTTTCACTGTTTCGAAAAATCCAAAACAGAAAACGGCTTGAAAACAGCAAAGAGAACAGGGCCTAAATCTTTACTTTCCTCAATTTTTTTATTCTAAATCTTCACCTTCTCTGTCGTGTTCTTGAGTCTTCTTGGATATCTTCATCTTTTTAATTTTTCAATCCAATAAGACATCAAAAATATCCAAGGAGCATACAAGCATTAGATTAGTGCCCAAATCAACTCTTTTTCGATTTTTCTTGTCCTTTTTGTTGAATTTTCGTATGTTAGTGTAAAAAGATCCGAAAATTACAAAAAAATTAAAAAATTAAAAATAAAATCAGCAATTAGAAAAATTCAACAAGAAAATCAAATTTCCTAGTCAAAAAGTGTCGATTCGATTTCAATAACCACTTTTTTGAAACATAAGTTCATTCAAGAATTCAAATCAACCTTCAAACTATCATTTCGAGTCAATATTGTTGCGAAAAGGTGAGAATAAAATTCAAGTAACACTTTCTTGAATTTCTTATTAGTGTTCCCATTCAATTTTCCATTCCTTCTTTTCTTGGGTCTTTCTAGAGTCAAATTCCATCTCCAATTCTGTGTTTGAACTTCACATGGGGTGAATTAGTTCCTTGAAGGATTTGCAAGAAAGCAAATGTAGAGTGGTGAGATTATTAGAGGGAAAACCCAAATTGAGTGAGACACAAGTGCAAACACGTGAGGAAAATATTATTCTAGTTCATAGGATGTCGGAAAAGAAAAGATCTACATCTAAGGAGGAGAATAATCAATTCTTCATGGCAATGCAACAAAATTTTGAGAGTATGTTAAGAGACAAAATAGGCTTCAAGTGTCACGTACTAAACATAATATCTCCCGCCTTTGTTACATATAAAACTCTTAAATAAAATATAATGCATACTGGAAACCTATTTTTAACTTATAGTAAAATATCTCTATAAAGTTTAATGGCCAGCAGAAGTGCATGCCGACCTGAAATTATTCTTTGCATATGCGAACTCCGTGCTGTTACGGCTAGTTTGGGCAGCCGGTTCAAACATTTTTATAAAATTCACCCCAACTCCGTTTTCTATGAAATTTGTGGCATTCGAAAGATATTTCTAAGTGGTTTCCTAGGTTAAAATATGGAGAGTTCCCAAGATCATATGATATGGACGTTTTACTAAAAACAGTGAGGTACTGCACAGAAACTTCAGATTGACCTTTCGACACTTAAAAATTTATATCTCCGGCCACAGATATTCAAATTGAATGATTCTTGTGCTCATATTAAGACAACTTAAAGAGGAATGTGGGAGTATTTTTAGAGCATCAAATAGATGTTTATAGAGTTATTAATAGAATTTTGAACTAACCCAAAAAACTGTCCAGTTTATGCCTCTTTTACCGTCGTAGGAAAAAAGGTCTATAAGCATGCCTCTTAGCGTAACATGAAAGATATGATTACAAACATACTTCCAGTACCATATTACATCAGGTCTTATACATGTTTGTATCTAATATCACACGAAAAACATATGGAAAACAGTCTTTGAACGAAACATACGAAAAAGAAATTTCGGTCCAAAATAGCTTTGTCCTTAACCCATCATTGAGTATGCCGACTGACTTCCACCAAGTCAACGATTATGGATCTGAAGATTTAGTATAAAAGACTATGAGTATAAAGAATACTCAATAAGATAACATGCTCGGATTTAACATGTTAATACTACACAAAAGAAAGCATTCAAACACACACTTGCACATTCCAGCTTGCCGGTGGCCTTCGGACTTGTCCTAAGGCATAAATAGATATCTAACTTCGTGGACTTGTCCACAACTTTCATATTATGGTTCTCATGCATAGCTTAAGCATAAATATTACCATGAAATCCTATCATTTGAGCATAGAAAGTATCTTACCTTAACACTTGGAGAAATTTTGGTTGAAATGTGTACTTAAGAGTGCTAGGCTTTTGTTTTCCTCTTCACTTGGTTTACTTGGGGATAACTTGAGAAACTTTGGGGTTAAGTATCCTCTTTATGGGCTATGTAAAGGGTCTTAAGGGTTGGGGACGTTCTTGATACTTAAGGATGAAGAATTGGTGGTTAAAAGACAAGTGCCTCCAAGCATGAGGTGTTCAAGCATGATGTGGCTTCAAGCAGCCATACTTGACTCTTCATTTCCCATATTTGAACCCTTATGTGACTTATAACATATATATCTATCCAATATAAGGTGATAAGTCCCTAGAAAACGTGATAAAAGCCTTAAGGTTGAAGGAACTTGATGGTAAGATGACAAGTCTCCCAAGCATGAGGTGTCTAAGCATGAGGTGGTTTTCTTGTCGTTAAATCTGATTTTATACCTATCCTTGGAGGATTGGATAATGTACTGAATATATGAAGTCTTAAGAGAGTTGTAAACGTTCCTAATGCTTAATGGTGAAGGAATTGACCATTACAATAACAAATCAACAAGCATGAGGTGTCCCTTGTAGTAGAAATCTAATTTTACCTCCATCCTTGCAGGTACATATCAAGTGTCTTTAGCTTATTTTAATGTCTTTGCAATCCATCTTACCTGCCTTAAGATCCCAAAATATTTTATAACACTATTTTCTTAACCGTTCATTTAATTACTTACCCGATTGACACTCGATTCTCGACCGATTTCAACAATTCCCACCTCAATATTTATAACTTCATATAAAACCCATATTATTGTGTAGTGATCATGTCACTTCATACCTCATGTATTAAATATGTCAATTACCTATCTAGGGTTTACGATGATCTCGATCAACCGAATGGAAAGCTTAAAACTTTACCTATATTAATTTTGGCTTTTGTAAAAATTCCAATAGCTTAACAAGTCAATCTTCCACAACTAGATAACCTAGCTTCTCTATCATCGCTCAATGTAGAATTCACCGCTTAAGTCTAGGAGCCGAAGACTAACACCATATAAAAATCTTAGCACCTCTACTATCGAATGCATCATTTTAAAAGAAAGCAATCAGGAATTAAATGCAAATGACATTATCAAGCATGCAATGCATGAATCATATTGGCCAAATATGTAACGTAAAGTTCGGGGTATTACACTTTTATCCTAGTGTTGAAATTGACCAAATGTCGATAGTTGAAGTTGATAGGATGAGAAATAGAAAAGATATGCGTGAAAGGGGGCATAGAAGAAATCCTAGAGACTTTGATGGAGTAGAGTACCCATTGGTAGATGAAGCACTTGTTACAAAGAGTAGTGAGTTTGATGATTTGATGGAAAGTTTCAAATTTCAGGATAGATTGGATGCTTTTTGGTTAAAGCAATTTTAATTGCAGCAAGTCGATCTTCAACTAAATTCTCTTTCTCTTCGTTATTCATGTACTTAGTTATTTGAATAAAATTTAATTAATTTCTTCGTACTTGCATTCTAAAGGTTGAAGGTTTTTCATATAATTTTTCCAACATTGTTATTTCAAATAACACATCTATCAATAGAAAGGAAATTAAAATTCAAAAATTCCTCTCTCATTTTCTTTTCTTTCTTTTTTTTTTTTTTTTTTTTTTTGATTTTTTTGGTCAAGAATACACTTTTCTTGATAGATTTTCTAAGTTGTGTTTATCCCCTACAAAGTTATATCAGAGCCAGTGTATTACAAGTGAAGTCATAGCATCAAACATGTTGCTGTAACTTTCCTCCTTTAACGATAGGAATTATCATTAATGGAGCATTAAGATGAAGGTCCTATATGGATCTCGAGATTTACAGGATATCGTAGCAAATGGGTTTGTAGAACCTGAAAATACTTTTAACACTCAGAATTCAACGACTAAATAAGCTGAAAGAAAGTTGGAAGAAGTATAAGAAAGCTTTGTATTTTATCTATCAAGCGTTGGATACAACTGTATTTGACAAAATTCTAAATCAATTTTAGCTAAGCAAGCATATGACACTATCTATGTTGCATATAGAGGAAAAGACAAAGTAGAAATGGTGTGAGTTCGAACATTCTGGAGTTTGACAATCTCAAGATGAAAGAGACTAAATCCATTGAAGATTCATACATTATGGAGTGAGTTTGACAATCTCAAGATGAAAGAGACTAAATCCATTGAAGACTGCCACAATGGAATTATCTTTATTTCAAATCAATTGAGAGCGAATAGAGACACAATTGATGATCAAAGGATTGTTGCAAAGATCCTTAGAAGTTTGACTCAAATGTTTTGAGTCTTTCATTGTTGTAATTGAAAAATCAAAAGATTTGCCAACAATTCTGATAGAAAATTTGCTAGGATCTCTACAATTCCATGAGCATCGAGCGAAGCAATATGATACTTCTCCCATAGAGAATGCATTCAAAATTCAAAATTCTATGATAGGTGAGGAACCTCTCATGGAAGATGAAGAGGCACCGAAGGAAGATCACATGAAGATGAGAAAAAAGAATATTAATCTTCTTCTGATTTGAAATGAGGAAGAGGAAGATGTCAAGATTCTTTGGTACATATTCTTCAAAATCCTCAAAGGGAGAAGAGTTTGAATTGAGGATAAACGTAAAAAGGCCTACTAAGCCTTGATGGTTCACATAGACCAGGCATCCCTTCTCTTCAAACCTATGCCTGGAGAAGTTGTACTACTATACGTAGTCGTTTTAGAAAAGGCCATTAGTTCCTTGATCCTGCTATAATAAGGTAATTAGCAATTGTCCATCCACTACGTGAGCAAGGCCCTTCTACAAATAGACTTGCTACCCTGATATGAATAAGTTTGCTTTATCATTAGTCATCTCTTCTAAAAAGTTGAGGCAATATTTTTAGGCTCATAGTATCCATGTATTGACAAATTTGCAACTCAAACAAGTGCGCCGAAGCCAAATGCCTCCACAAGACTAAGAAAATTGGTTTTTGAGCTAGTTAGTTTGAAATTTTCAAGTCAAAGACCTTCATCAAAGGGCAACCTCTTGCCGACTTCGTGATAGAGTTTAACAATGATCCTGAAATAGAGATGATAATGACACTCATCAAGTTGCCTTCATGGAACTTCTTCGTTTACAGATTGATTAGAAAGATTCGCTTTGGGAAAGTAGCAATTTTAATAAGTTCAGAGGGTCATAAAATCGATTGTGTGCTAATTTTTTATTTCAAACCTCCAACGGTGTAGTTGAATACGAGTCTTTCCTAGTCGAGCTTAGGCTAGCCTATAAAATAAAAGAAAATAGGCTACTTGTGAGCAACAATTCCAAGTACCTAGTATATCGGGTCAATGTCAACTTCATTGTGAGAGAGAAAGCATGCAGCATACTTCAAGCAAGTGATGGAGTTCTTGCCTTATTTTGAAATATTTGAGCTCATGCAAATCCCTCAAACTGAAAATACAAATGAGGATATGCTATCAAAATGGCCAACAACAAAGATTTGAAACTATTAAAGATAGTGTCAATAGACCAATTGCAACAACCTTCTATTAATGGTAGAACCGATATGATGTGGATAGAAGAAACTACATCATCGATGAAGCAAACTATTGTCTTCCTCAAATGTCAAGCTCTCCCTGAAGATAATGGAGAGGCCCATAAACTCAACACAAAGCAACACATTTTATTGCCAAGATGATGTGCTCAAAGAGGACTTCTCACTAGCTCTCTTACGATGTACAAGAGGAGCAAAGACAGATTTCGGCCTCAGGGAGATCCATGAAGGAATCCATTTGCCCACCCTGAAGAAGGATGCCTAACACCATGTATACAAATGCGATAAATGTCAACACTTCGCCACCATATCGAGGCATCCCTTCCAAAGAACTCGTTGTAGTGACAGGCAATTGGCTCTTCGCCAAATGAGGGATTTAGAAACTTGCATTTACCTCATGTCAGTAATAAAGAGATTTATAATATCGAGCTGTTTGATTTAGAATCACGAAGTGTGATAAAAAAAATTGTTGAACAAACCACACCTGTTAAACCAAGATTTGAAGTATTAAGATTGTTTGATCCAGGAATCATGAAATGGAAAGAAAAGTTTAAATTTTTGCATATTGGTTTAGTACAAATAGTGTTAAAACTGCTCACCAAAGAAGGATCGAATGCATGTCTTTTAGTTGCCTTAAGAGATTATAGGCATTAAGAATTTAAAGATTCCATATTAGGTCATATGGAGACTAACTTATGTAATGGGGACCAGTTTATTTTAAATGTTTTCCCGACTTTTTAGTATCCTTAACTGATACGAGTATTTTAGATGTTTTAACTCTAAATATTGAATCAAAATGATATAATGAAAACTTTAAGTGAACATATCGATGTCACTTATAGAGTACTTTATAAAGTTATAAATACTCTAAATCCTCATGCAAGAAGAGTCAATAAAAAGGGTTTAACAACCATGATAGAAACAAATCTAGCTAAGCCCCATGTAGCTCAGGTCCGTCCTATTGATTGGAAAGATATTTCTCTCCTGGATCAATGGACCATTGAAGGAGCTGCAGAACCGGCACCAATGGAGAATCACGATGTTGAGGAAATAACTCAAACCTTCTCTTCATAGTAGACACCTCTTCAATTCCAAGGTTTATTCATCGAAGCAATTCTCTGTCTTCTTTACATACCAGGACTGATAAATTTGATTTAATAGGAATTAGAAATTCCACTAGAAATATCCCTTATCCTGTATTAAAGGAACAGAGGGCATAATGGAAATCAATCTCCAACCTTTTCTGATATGGACCCATCTGTCAATATGATCCAAATGAAGATGAAGATTGTAAAGAATTCACAATCAATAGTGAAGAAGTAAGGAAAGAATTTTTGCAAGAAAAGTATAATGACTTTAGGAGATGGTTCTTTAGGGAACATTCTTCTGAACAAAAGAAAATTATTCAAGAACAATTTTATGAATACTTAAAGTAAGAATAAAATTGTTATTCGCTTTGTTAAATGGTTTAAAGAACGGTCTGGAAGATGGGGAATGAAGAAATCCCTCCTACCTATAGAGTGTCAAGATGGACGGGTGGGCCAGACCCGTGAAAATCGGCCCAGATCGACCCGGGATCGCGGGCCGACCCGTGACCCAAACGGGCGGTTCACGGGTGAAGGAAGTGTGATCCGCGGGTTTCGTGGGTTGCACCTTCACGGGCCGCGGTTAACCCGCTGGCCCGTAAATTTTTTTTTTTTTTTAAATTTGAAAAAAAAAAAAGGAGAGAGTCAACCTAGTTGGGATCTACTTAAACTATAAATTATAATAAAAGTAGGTGTCATCCTAGTTGGGATGTACTTATACTATAAATATTTGATAATAGTAATTAGAAATAGTTGTTATTTGTTTAAATTAAATTTAACTTTGCAAAGTTATAAATAATTCATGTAACATTAAATTTAAATTCTATATAAACATTTTTTGGTATAAATATGAATTTATCATTTTGTTCAATTCTTAGTTTACATTTAACAAAAAAAAATATTTTTTGCTATAAATATGAAAAATTCTATATTTTTATAATTTTATTTATACAATAATACGAGTCAAATCGAAACAAACCGCGACCCGTGACCCGCATGGGCTCTACCCGGATGGGTCAGCGGGCGGGCCTGGGTTGTAGTCCAAAATTTTCGGGCCGACCCGGAACCCGTAGCGGACGGGCTTTTTCACACGGGCCATTACCAGACTCATATGTTGGCGGGCCGACCCAGCCCGGACCACCCGGATTGACATCTCTACCTACCTGTACTGTTTATGAGGTTAATAACCAGATTTGCGAAGCTAATGCCTTCTCAAAAACCTTTTCAAAAAAGGATGCTATTGTTACCAAAACATGCTTTAACCCGATTATAAAGTAGAACAATAATACTAATTAGTATCAACGTTCAAACATACTACTCTGATTCTTCGAGAGTTGAAAAATATAATTTTAAACTTTCAATGGAGTATGATGACATGAAGTTAAAATCTCCCGAGGCTGACCTTCTCAAGATTTTAAATGAAAAACATGCTTCATTAAATTTGAAAGACAATAAAGATAAAAAGCCTATAAATGTCTTGACAAAGATATGGGTTGGATAGAGATTCTTCTTCTGATAGCTTTCTTCGGAAGTCTTTTGAAATTGAAAAAAATTCACAGCGCTAGAAGGGGTTGTGATTGGTGGAACCAGTCTAATGCCCTGTTTGATAGGCAGGGGAATTCCTTGAAAAATGAATTTTCCATTTTCTCACTTTCCCCTGTTTGATGAACCAAATTTGCCTTGGAATTCATTTCACTCTTTTCCTTCACGCGCCATCTTTTCCCACATTTCAATGAAAAGGTTTTCCTTTGGTTTTGTTGGAAATTCATTTTTCAACTTTTTTTTTTTTTTTTTGGCAATTGAAAAAAATTCTAGACACAATAGTAAAAAAATTTATTACTTTTATTGACTATTTACTAAAAAACAAAGTTAAACGAATGGTATTCGATATGATAATTTTTTTTATTTTTTTTTTACTTTTTTAATTTTTTATTTTTGGCAATTAGAACAAATTTTAGACCAATTGGTAGAAAAAATTATAACTTTAATGGACAGTTTCCATGAAAAACAAAGTCAAAAGGACACCAAGCTTTCAACATTTTTCAGGAGGAAAATTATATCAATCAAATACAATTAATTACAATTCTCAGTAAAACAATTTCTAGGTAATTCAATTTCCAGTAAAACATTTTGTTTCCACCCATTTTTCACATTTGCAATCAAACGGACCCTAAGTGTTGTGATATTTTACAACGGTGGAATAGTAGGAATAGAAAGTAGCGTGATTGGGTTTGATTGATAGTTGTGTTGCCTATGATAATTAGCTGAATTTTGAGTCTCAACAATTTGGAGGTTGATGGCAGCACGGGAAGGAGCAAGCGAACCAAGTTTGGTCCGAAGGGTATGGGTGGTACCAATGATTGATAGCTACCTGCAGGAGAGGCGTTGCTAGCCTAGAGAGAAGCCCAACAACATCGACTTATTTAGGGTTTCGAAGGTGGCGACACGTAGGTTGCAAGCAGTAGCAAGGTTTAGGGGTTAGACAGTATTGGGTGAGGTGGGGACAAAGACGGCGCTAATGAGGAAGATGAGTTTTTTATTTTATTTTATTTATTTTTCCTTTTTTTTCATTTTTATATTTAGTTAAGGTTCGTTTGATTGCAATTGTGGAAAATAGGTGGAAAGAAATGTTTTACAGAGAATTGATTTTCTTAGAAAATGTTTTACTAGGAATTGTAATTAATTGTGTTTGATTTGTATAATTTTCCATGGAAAATGTTGAAAATTTGATGTCCATTTGACTTCTTTTTTATGGAATTTGTCCATTAAAATGATAATTTTTTCTATTATTGAGTCTAAATTTGTTCTCATTGTCAAAAAAAAATTTTGAAAAAAAAAAATTTACCATACCTATTATCATTCGTTTGACTTTATTTTGCATGAAAGTTGTCGATAAAAGTAAATTTTTTTTTTTACCATTGTGTCTAAAATTTGTTCTCATTGCAAATAAAAAAAAAAACAAAACAAAAAAAAAAGGTGGAAAATATTTTCCCATCTATTAGGTGAAAAAACATTTTCCACCATTTGTGCATCAAAGGGTTGTACCTAGAAAAAGGGAGGAAAACATTTTCCGTGGAAAATTTCGCATATCAAACAGTCAAAAAAGTGAAAGTAAGAAAATATTTTCCTACTTCCCTGGAAAACTCCGCCAATCAAACGGAGCCTTATTTTTATTATTTCATGTAGAAAATATTAAATAGCTATTTTACCCTTTTGAAACCGTTGAAAACTATCAAAGTTCTATTCAACTCACGAATATATGGATGAAATCCATCCATTTGTCCTCCAACCACATGCACTTGAAAAGTTTGGGACCACGAGTGCAACAAATAAAAGGTTAATAAAATCTACAAAGATTTGAAAGGTTTGAGACAATTATCCCTTAAACGTGAAAAATATAGGAAAAGACAATCTCAACTACATTAGCACAATTTTAATTTGATTTCTAGTAGTCACCTAATGTCCATGTAGACAGCCACATGAACAAGTTCTCAATGAAGGTCAACAAATTGTAGCAAAATCTCATTTGAGTAACTCACTTATTTCGTCAAAAACAAGATTCCAGCCTTAGTCACTCTGCCCATTTTGGTTAGTTAAACAAATGCTGCAAATAAAATAAAATAAATGACATTTTTGAGAAAGAATGAAGTTGAGTCAATCACATAAGCAGTGAAAATCAGGTACAGCTAGCTCTAACTAGAAGAAATTACATATATGCTATATGAAAATTGGAGGTTACATCAGAAATCCTAAATTATAACAAGACATCCAGTGCCAGTTCTAGTACAACGCGCTGTAAATTATTTCATCTGTCCAAAAATGTGCACAAGTAGTTATACACAAAATACATCAAAGTCAACTAATAATGAGAAATGGGAACTTTTCAGTCTATTAATAAAGCATCAAAAAGGTTCAGCTGTTGATCGTTTATACCATGAATAAAGCTACTTTTGACGTCTATTTTTGACATTTTGATTGACATCCCATAATGTGTAAAAATCTGGTCATTGATTTGATCAAGTATTATTCAAATAAATGGCTAGATTGGCTGTCACATCATGAAATCTCAATTAAGATGTCAACAAAGATGTCACTGTAGCAAAATTGTTTATACCATTTTCTGCAGGTTTTACGATAAATTCCAAAAACATGAGTTCAAAATTCATCCCATCAACAAAACTATCTAGTTGCATAATCACATACAAATTAAATCATTGCAAACTTATGTGGAGAGGGAAAGGGAGCAAATATATTTGATGGATCCAATTATGGAGTGAAAAAATAGTTTTATAGCACAAGCAAGCAATTCGTACAGAACCTGCAGGAGCAAATTAGAACCTTTCAAAAGGAAAAGAACTCAAAAGTGACTCTTCAAGCTCCCGGAAACCCCGGTAGACAACCTCTGTTTGACTTTGAGGAAGAGGCAACCTCCGCACTTCAGTCATAAACCTGTTCATAGAAATTAATCGAGGCCCACTGTTAGGAGTGACATTTGTTGCACTGGATAAAAGTTATTCACCGTAGAAGATAGGCTATGATGCACCGACAAGGACACGTGTGTCCGACAAAATACGTGTCGGATACGCCGACACACGATTTTTTAAAAAAGTACAGACATGACACATCATCGACACATTAATTAAATTTTTAAAAATTCTTCCTTTATATAATATAAATTTAGTTTTATGCTTGTTATTAATTTTTATTGTTGAAATCTTTTAAACATGAGTACCTATTTGTTACTTGCTAATAACTTTGAATTAAAAATATATAATATTTCTAATATAAAAAGAAAAATGATTACGGTAGAGTGTCCGAGAAGTGTCGATATCGACTCTTGTCCGAGAAGTGTCGAACACGGATACGCTACCCTAATTAAAGTGTCTGTACTACAGAGAAGATATGATATAAAAATAAAGGACGGACTTTAAAACTAGCTACAAAGTTCAATTCTTAATACACAACTCATTGAGTAAGTTGATTAAAGTTCAAGGCTGGCTCGGGAATATAGTCTCAGCTCAACTTCTGACACACCCAATCAAACCATCAAGGCTATTTTGCATATTTTAAAAATTGTTGTCCCAATATACTTTTGGAAAACATATAACTAGATGTATCTGATAACTTAAAAAGTAGTGCAAGTCTCCCACTGGATCAAAATCTCTTTCAATCTGAGGGGAATGTACAACACAGGTGTCAACAGAAAGACTCGAGGGAAATTGTCCAAGATCATCCCAAAATTACCCAGCCCACAATCTGAGTGGAGTCCAAGTACATTACAAAAGTTCCCTACAATGTTAAGAACATTCAGAAGACAAATACTCCTCGGTTACAAATTGACTATTTTTGTTTGATGGCACAGCTTCATCGTTCTGTAAAGTGGTATAATGCATGGAATTTTCAATAATATTTTCTACATGCGGCATCAAATGAGGCCATGTATTTTAATTCTGAACATGGGAAAAGTAGAAAACCGATATTGCCATATTGTGGGCAAGGAAGTTTATTTTGGAAGAGTGCATCTAATTCGGGACTTGCCAAAAAGAAAATGACAGACATTTAGTTTGGAGCAAAGGAAGTATATTATAATTTAAGAACAGAAGTCCAAATGTTGCATGCATTACTGAGGAAGCCAGTGACTTGAAAAGAAAAATAGACCTGTTTGCTGCACTTGTGACCTTATCATGAACACCTTGATTAATGGCTGTAGTCTGTCCGAAAGAAAATGTTCCACCAAGAACAAGAGAGGCCCCAGTAGCACTTGTGCCCATTCTCTGTGCAAAGACAGACATTCCCCACTCACGAAGTAGAGCTAGCACTGACCGGATAAGACGTAACCTTAGACTTGGAGAAGGTAAAATTGCTTCGTAGGATAGCACCTGGTCGTAAGAATTAAGTACTGGTTCTATAGCACCCTTGCATGCAGCAAGAAGAGCCCTGGCAATATCTTCATCGCCAATGGATTCAGCCCCTGAAACAACCCGCTCCTACAAGGATTAAAGGAAAAAATAATATGATGGGTGAAGTAAAATTAGAAATCGTTTAAATCTATCAGCAAATAATGTTAAATATCAACTTTACAAGTCAAAAACTCAACTGAATGAATAACAATATCAAACTTACATGAACGTAATTTTTTACCTGTGCAGCCTTCTCCAGGTGAAGACATATCGTATCTAAAGGTAAAATAGCTCCATCCCCAGGGAAAATATTAGAACCAACCCTCTTCAATACCGCACAAGCTTCGGCAATTCCACCCCTTGAAAGAGCTTGATCAATGAGTCTAGCCCAGGTCTCTCTTACAATGCTGCTATCAGCATCGCCAGTATAGCTTGCAAAATATAGCATTTCCAGACATATCTGGAAACCAAAAGGCTTCTAAATATGATGAGTACAAGAAATAATCATCTAGTCCTCAGTCACCTTAACTAAATTTCGACATTTTACTTCCAGAAGGAGACAGTTGATCACATAAATGAAAAATGGGATAATTACACTGCCTTCCAAATATCAGGAAAAAAAGGGGGGAGAGAGAGAGAGAGAGAGAGAGAACAACATATGTGAATCATGAGTACCAAGCCGGTAAATTTCTAAGCTACATTATAAGTGAGACCATAAAGATTGTGAATCTAAGAAGCACGGATACGGATACATAATTCGGATACATCGATACGACTTTTTTGAAAAAATTAGGATACGTCGATACATTTTATAAAATTCAACATAATATCGTTAATATAAAAAATTAATACATAAGCATGATCATAAAAATAAAATAAAATACTAAAGCACTTTATTGCATGGTTTTACATATATTAAATCATTATCTATTTTCAATAACAGAATTAACGTAACACAATTTTACATATACTATTTAATGCTAGTCACTATCTATTTTCAATAATAAAAATATATCTGCCAACGTTAACACAGTTTCACATGTATTTAAAAATTAATAATATTGTGAATTTCCAATAAAAAGTCTAGTTGTTAATTTTAAAACTCTAATGGGGTATTTTCAATAAATATTATTGATATTCAATAAGTTCATAAAATAATTTAAAAAATACATGTCAGATACATATCAGATACATATAGAAAATCATACAAAAATATAAAATAATTAAAGAATACGTATAGGATACGTATTGAAAATCATACAAAAATATAAAATAATTAAAAAACAAATATTCGATATGTATCGGAAGGTATCAAAGAGTATCGGAGCTTGGATACGTATCGAATACAAGTACGTAACAAGTTTACAAGTATCAATGCTTCTTAGCGGTGAATCATACCAGCATTTGGCAAAATAACATAGCATAAAGAAAAATTACAATTGAAATAGAAATGGAAGTGACATAACGCAGATCCTAAACCATAAATCATGCTAATATGTTCTCGACTCTAATCAAATTCTTCTTTAATCTTCAATAACTTGCCCATAGTAAACATATACATTCTTGATTCTATAGCAAATCTCATCAAGCAAACAACATTTATCAATGAAATTGTATTTATGCAACACATAAATGTCTATTCTACAAACTAAAAAAAAAAGTCTTATGGTCATTGAATTCCAATAGAAACTCGTGGTGTTTGAGAAGTCGCTAGATTCTTTTCCAGATCAACTAAGAGATGCATCATTATTTGCACAAAACCATGTTAAATTTTTTGAGACGCTAAACATTTAAAGCAACAAAACCATACATTTTTCTTTTTCCATTTCTCACTCCGACTGTGTACAAGGGTGTTCCTACATTTCATGCACCTTTTACCTTCATGAGAAGATAATATATCACGACTTTGGAGTACATGGGCTATTGAAGAGATAAATGGAGAAAGAGGGTAGATGTTGACAATAGCTATGGTGCAAGACACATTATCAAGTGATATGTTATAGAAGAGGAAGTATGGAAGAAACCACTCAAAAATGGTCAATGAAATCATGACAGTTAGCAATCAAATATTAGACAAAGGTTAAAAGTTCTGTCTAGCAAGTGCACAGAAATTACTTCTTTTCATTAAGGCGGACACAACTATCTGGAGCATTCACTCTGTGCAAGGAAGAAGGTATGAAGAAAGATAACTTGTGGGGGAAAAGTGTAGAGGAAGAATTCACAAGGTCAAGTTCTAGATGAGAACAAATAAAAGAAATAAATAACCGTGCTAAATAGGGATAATGCTTACTAAAACAATTTTCACACTTCCCATGTCAACTTGCTTGTCAAAATGCTAATATGTAACTCCTTCGAATTAAACCATATCAATAGGAACTCTCATGATCTAAACATTTAAGGGGCCATTATCCTTTGAGCATAACAATGAAATGAATATATGCACATGTAACAAGATTAGCTGGCAATAGAGGGGAGAAGCTAAGTACAGTATGGGCAGCCTTTCATCATGCAGAAGGTTGAGGAAGAATTACGAACCTCCCAGAGTTCATATGGAACAGCATATTCATTATATAGATGAGTGATGCTCTTCAAATCCAGTGATAATTCCTTCGCCTTTTCTCGTAAAGCATTAACAAGACTGGCATCACCAAAGCTGCTGCTATCAGGTGATGAGTCATTTGCCATAGATACCGGACCACTAGGAGAAGCCTCTTGTCCCAAGGCCATAGCTTCCAATTCCTCTTTAATCTTTATCTGAAACTGAAGAACAGCAAGCTTCCCCTCAAGTAAATCCAGCAGTCCATTATCAATTGCACAGCGGACAGAAAGATTAGGAGCATCACTCTCACCGACACTCTTTGCCTGAAGGACAGCATTGCTCAGGTATTGACGCCTGACATCAACAAAATGAGAGAAGACAAACTATGATCATTAACTAAATAAGAAATTTTTTTTTTTTTTGATAACCGTGAATGTCCAGGCAGCTTGCACGCACCTCAACTAATTCCAATTATGAGTATGTCCCGTTAACACAATGTCAAGCACTCTGAGTTTACAGTAAAATGTTCCTTTACAACACATGAAATATACAACTTTTAAGCAGTGATATACATCAACTTTTCAAGTGCTATGGAAGTTGAGTTGAGAACTCTCAAAGATATAACTTCATGGAGGTATAAAAGTATGTATTTTTGTTAATTTAGTGCATGGTGAGCAAAAAGGCATATTGATATTAGTACCAAATCCTTTTAAACAAGTGGAAATATGAGCGATCATACAAAAACGTGCATTATCCAGCTTCAACTAGAAGTTTTCAGTTTGCAATTTGTTGCTTCTTTAATTAATTAAAAATAACGAATGTTAATTGCTTGTATGATTACATTTTCCAATTTTTTTTATTTTGAGATATCATTGCAGTTTCTTAATTTTTTATTTTTTTTTCTTTTACATTTCATAGTTGATATAATGTGCCAAGGAATGGTTTACATAGTCTCATACACAATTATGTTAAGTACTGCTTGACATGGTCTCACCAATACTGAAATCAAGTCAACCAAAGATATTGACATCCCATCAAGCAATTGCACCAATTGGCAGGTAAGTAGTAATTGGTTAAGGTTAAAAGTTATTGTACAAGTAAACATATAAGTACACAGGTATTCTTAAAATTTACCAAATTAGAAAAAATCAGTTATTTTAAAAGCAAGCCAAGTTATTTTCATAATAAGAAATTCTTTTTACTTGAGAAGTTAGAAAACAATAACTTGTCCAAACATGTTTGGAAACATAAAGTTACTTAAATGTACCTTATACTTATTTTTAAGCCTGCTCAAGCCTAAACATGTTCCAGCTACAATGATGAAATTTTTAGTCATTTTTTAAGTCTTACTATTCTGATCAAGGAAAGTAGCAAACTACAATGAAATAATATTAAAATGTTTAGCTTCAGCAATGATAACCTAGGCATGGTGCCAAGAACGAACGCCTGTCCATAACAATTGTGATTTCAAGTCGAGTGGAAAATTCATGAACATAAGATACCTTTAATAATGAATTGACGCCTGTGGTATCAAGAAAGTCAACACACATTCAACAAATAAAAAGGTTTTCTGTGTAAATAAATAAAACTTCCAACTTAACATAGGCGGTTATAACTACTGGAAACAACATTTCCCATCCATCAAAAAAAAAAAAAAAAATTGATCAAATGCAAATATAAGAGAAAACATCGGTTAATATGAAGATACATGACAGAGATTGGGATCCAGCAACATAAGAACACTTCGTTATTACATCTGAGACAATTATCAATCTGCAAGTGGAAAATCTATTTAAATTGCATTTTTAGTCTCTTTTTTAATTTTCATGCCACACATGTTTTAGTACGTACCTTTGTTGCAGAGTCAAGGTATCCCCTGCTTCGCTGGAGCGCCTTTCTGCTAACCTTACAAATACATTAGCAGCAAGAACATGCTGCCGCTTCAGGACATAATATCGTGCCAGAAGCTCAAAGTATTTTATCTGATTAAATGATATAGGTACTCTTAAATGAACCGGTTGGGAAGCTGGTGACATCAAAGCAGAAACAGCCTGGACCTATAAAAGTTAGCGAGATTAAGAGGTTGGTCGGAAAAAAAAAACTATTGAGTTCAAACATATTTCGAACTCTGAACATTAGAAAAGGAGCCATCAAAATCCCTTGGCTTGCTAATTTATGATTTCAGATGCATCAAAGCTAAATAAACACTTATAATCTGAGTCAGAACAGAATGACCTAAATGGGGGTAAGCAGGTGGTCAAACCTCTTGAGCAGGTTCATTTCCAGCACTTTGCAAAAATGGTACCAAATCTGGCCCTCCGTATTCCAACAATTCATCTTCAAGGCCTAACACAATCAATGTTCGATACAAATATTTGTGGAAAACTCGATCTGATGACTGGACACCAAGTTGAATAATCTGGCATATGTACTTTTTCCGAGAGCCTTGATCAAGGACAGATTGGGAAACAGTTCTGATGGGAGAACCGAATTCATTCGTCAATGCTTCACCTTTTAGAGTACGCAGAGCAATCATGATGATCTCATAGCACTTCTCACGCCGAGCAAGTGCATGCTTTCGATTCCCTGCTTCTATTTGTTCATTGAAAGCATCCCCATCAGGATCAAGAGTCTGCGCCTTTTGCAAAGGTAACCGAACCACAGCTTCATAAAATCTGCAATTAACTTAGCATGTTATGACTGAGAAATGATAATCCAACAACAAAAAGAAATACAAAAAATTGCAAAAGACGGTCTGATTCAACAAACCTCAAATCCTCAAAACGCTTGCAAACAGGTTGCAGGTCTACAGACTCTGGAACTGAACTTAAGTTAGTGAAGGCATCTCTAGCTAGGCTTTCCCTTTCTTCTGTATCAGAAGTAGAAGCTGCTTTCTCAAGACATTCAACAGACAAGTAAAACTTGTAATCAGACTCTTTGTAATAGCTTGGACAACCAACCCGCAATCTACCACTAATATCATCTACCGTTCCCCTGCCATCAGGACCAGTGTAATACTGGAAAAATAATTGAACACTAATATGAGAGAAACATCCAAAAAGGAGTGCAGAAATGAAATGCTGAATCAATGCATGCTAGTAAATAAATGTTGGGGGGAGAGGGAGAGGGAGAGGGAGAGGGAGAGAATGGCAATGATCATGATCACAAAGTTTCAAAAGTAAGAACTAGTTGGCTTGATAAAATTATTACTCGGCAGTAACTTTGATTTCTTGACTTACAAGTTGTAGTGCTATTCAGTTATGTATGTTAACTTAAATTGTACTTGGTATAATTTGCTGACAAAAAATTTCAAGTAATAAAACTATTTGAACACTACTTTTAGACAAATTGCAAATTAAATTTAGGGTATATTGCACATGAGATCCCCAAACATTGACCCCTTCCGCACTTCTAGGCCAATCTTTTTTTCTTGGCATACTGCTCAACCTGCCCGTTTTACTTGCATTTCGTCCCAATGGTTTCCGCCAAAAAATTGAAAAAATTGTTAAGTGGACATGAAAGACAACTTTATGTCCAAGCTTAAACCAGTATATAAATAAAAAACATAAAACAATAAATTAAGCCTTTGGGTCGACTGCATGAATTATTTTTGACATTGTCAGTTTATTACTAGATGGGTAGAACCCATAAGCCTGATAGGCCACCCATCCAATTCAAGTATGTTAAGACGCAAGAAAACAATAAGGACAGAAAACAGTAAGGAAAATGACTTAGAAACAATCCATCAGCACATGGAAATCACGGAGGCAGTTCGTAGAGTTGTTACAAAGCCACAGGGATATAGAGAGGAAGAAAATAGGGAGAAAGAATATGCTGAAAATTATAAGGGTCTAAAGGTAAGAATTGGACCTCTCGAACGTCCAAATATCCTCTATTTTCATTATTGTAGAAATACAGATACATAGCTTTACAGATAGCTATTACTTCCATCTAGGAGAGTTGATTTCTTTACACTACTATTATAATTACAGAAATTGATATTACATTTCCAGCCTAAACTATCTTGTCTCTACTTTTATCTTCAATTTTGCTCTTAAACCTGTTTGGTGAACAGAAATTGCAACAGGAGCCTATCAAATTGGTATCGGAGCAACCTCCTGGACATAATGTTAACAGATCACGTGGTGGAACTAAAAGGAAAAATGGTTAGCTATATCGAAGTATGGACGGAAGAACGGATGAATTTCATGTGGGAATTCATTCAATGAAGTCGGAATTTTATAGGGTGCAGAACATAGAGAAAAACATGACCATGATTATGCAACAATTAAAGTATGTCATGAATAGTTAGAAAGAGCAGGAATGAGAACGAAAAATAAGGGTTCGGAAGACATTCATTCTTCGGAATTCACCACGAACTCGATGGTAACACTAGCAGTGGAGGAGGGGAATAAGGAAAAGAGAAAATCAAAGAGCAATGATGGCCGGAGTACCAAAACCAGAGGCTCGAGATTCCTGTGTTCAATTGCCTTGATGCGTAAGCAACAAATTTGTTGTGTTGCATCAAGATACATCCTATGCCCAGCTTAGAGGCATCAATATAAATCGTGTCTTCTGATCCTCTCGGCATAGTTAACATTAGAGCATTCACTAGCTTTTGCTTCAGTTCCTCAAAACTCAGCTTACATTTCTCTATCCAATCAAACTTTGCACCCTTACGTATTAACTGCGACGATCATAATATCTTGGAGAATCCCTCAATAAACCTCCATTAGTATCCCGCTAAGCCTAAGAAGCAGTGAATCTCTCCTACATTGGTTGGCCTAGACCAATTTAACACTGTTTCCACCTTGCTTGGATCAACCTCTATGCCTTGGGCTGTAACGACATGTACAAGGAATGCTACCCGTTATAACCAAAACTCACGTTTCTTGAACTTGACATAAAGTTTCTTCTTCTTCAAAACTCCCAATACTATCCTAAAGTGCTCCTCATGCTCTTCGTTAATTCTTGAGTAGATTAGGATATCATCAATGAACACGATAACAAACGAATCAAGATACTCGCGTAAGACACGATTCAACAAGCCCATAAATACTCCAGGAGCATTAGTTAGCCCAAATGGCATGACTAGAGACTCATAATGACTATACCGAGTCCTAAAAGCTATCTTCTAGATGTCACTTGTCTTGATTCTTAATTGATGGTAACAAGATCTCAAGTCAATCTTGGAAAACACCACTGCACCCTGAAGTTAGTCAAACAAGTCCTCAATCCTGGGGAGATGATACTTATTCTTGATAGCGATTTTGTTCAACTCCCTATAATTAATGCACACTATCGAGCCATCATTCTTTTTAACAAATCGCACAAACACTCCCCCATTGCGAAACACTGGGCCCAATAAATCATTTTTCTAACAATTCTTCTGTGTCTTTAGTTCCTACAACTCTTTTGGCGCCATCCTATAAGGAGCCTTAGATAGGTGCAAAGCCGGGAATGAGATCGAAAGTGAGGGCATGCCAAGTAATTCTTCAGGAAAAACTTTCGAATATTCTCGCACCACCCTAACATCATTTACTACCAATTCATTGTTGAATCCTACATTATCTTCTAATTGTAAGATCTATCGCGCTTTCAACACAGAAATGACACGGGGTAATGGTTCACTCCTAGTCATAGATAAACGAATTTCATCTTTTCCCGGTCTTAGGAATACTTATTTCTCAAAGCAAAGAATTTTCACATGGTTCCCAGATAGCTAGTCCATCCCAAGAATCACGTCAAATTCGTTCATGTCTATCACATACACCTCCTTAGAACTTACGAGCAAGACCCAACCCACAACCTGATAAAACATTTGTATGCTGTGAAGAATATTATAAATTGTATATAATAAACTTAATAATATTACAATGTAGAAGACCCTATTTATAGGGTTACAAATAACTGTAAAAGGAAACAAACATAAAAGGAAATATTACGTAATCTACTACTAAGGAAAGTAAATATTATAATCGCAATCTTTGACGATCTCTGTAATCTTATTCAATATCTTTGACATCCCCCCTCAAATTGATGCTGGTAAAAGTATCAATTTGCAATCATGAACTGACGACGACGACGATACTTGTGCCCACGAAGAAGAACTCCAAATCAAAGCAACCAACGATGAAAACTGTTGACTACGAGAGACTAGGAACAATAAAGAACTACTCCAAAATCACTTCGAGAACATGCCACAGAAACGACGAAAAACCACCGAGGAGTCACATTCCCAAAGGAGAATTTCCAGAAGAAATTCACGACGTGCGCCGACACACGCCAAAACACCGGCCAAAAACTACGAGATGAGAAACTCAAATTTCGGATACTCCGAACCAACACTAAACCAAATTCCAGATAAACTGGACCAAATTCCAGATGACCTGGACCAAATTTCAGATGAACTGAACCAAATTCCAGATAACCTGGACCAAATTTCAGATGAACTGAACCAAATTCCAGATAACCTGGACGAAATTCCAGATGACCTGGACAAAATTCCAGATGAACTGGACATACACCAAAAGCTGAAGAAACTCCAAACTTTAGCCAAAAGATTGAAATAGTGGCCAACAATCCACTGAATCCAATCCAAATAAACGAATTTCAACTGAACCCAAAGTCACACAGAGACCTCATGACTGAAGAGCGAGATTGAGGACTGTAACCCAACCTCCAAGAAGAATTTCCAAAACCGCACAACTTTTTTTTTTTGATAAAATATACCCAACAGCTTTGTATCTATTTCCAATGTGTTTTCTCTCCAGTCTCCAGCTGTGTCACGTCCAAGCAACGAACTATGAACAGGCAGAGATAAAATTGAAACCAAACCAAGAATTCAGATCCGAAAAGAAAAAAAATAAATAAAAAAAATTGCTAGCCGGACGAGCGGCTCAAGGCCGCTCGCCGGGAACGGAATTCAATGTTAATGTACTAAGGCTCTGATACCATGTGAAGAATATTATAAATTGTATATAATAAACTTAATAATATTACAATGTAGAAGACCCTATTTATAGGGTTACAAATAACTGTAAAAGGAAACAAACATAAAAGGAAATATTACGTAATCTACTACTAAGGAAAGTAAATATTATAATCGCAATCTTTGACGATCTCTGTAATCTTATTCAATATCTTTAACATATGCCATAGAGATGATATACTGAGGGGCGAGATTGAATGTACTTGTGTTTCATAGGGATGAGGTCGTTTTCCACCTTAAGACCCTTAAAAGTTACTTAGGGAATTTGTTGAACAGATCAATGTAATGTTCGATTGTCAAATATCTGCCCAACTACTAATTGCCAATCTTAGGGAGAGGTAAGCCATTATCTGTAAAGATTATGATGATATTGAGAGGCCTAAAGAGTGAGAGCCTGATTATCGCCATCGTCTATGCGATCCACTTCCTCACGTTAACCATCCAGAAATATTAGAGGTTGATGGTGAGAGCAACATTATAGATTACACCCCGATGTCTTCAACAGAAGACAAGGACCCTGAGGAAAATGTTAAAGTTAGTGCTAGAAGGAATTATTAGTTTATAGTCATTGATGTTATGTTTAGAATATTGCTTTTAAGCATAGGATTTCCATTTTAGCATGGATGCTTGGTATGCCTTGCGATCCTTTTTCATCTACGAATTTTCAAGAACTTAAGAATAAAATATGTTATTGTTCTCTTCTTGTTCAGTCTTTTATTTCCTTAATTATGCTTGATTTAAGGCCATGGCACCTCGATGTAGAAGAACAAACAATAGAAATGAACCCCAACAACCCGAACAACCTCAACCAATTGCGATCGACCCACAGTTTGCCCAGCAATTTCTCGCCATGATGCGAACATTCACCCAAACTACAATGTTGGTGCCGCCGCCACCTCCTCAGCAGCCGACACCAACACCTGTGCCACCACAACCTCAGCCACCTCAAGAAGTGATAGCAGACACTAGAACCACTGCTGCGATTGTAGAGCAATTCAAGAAACAGCATCCCCTGACTTTTGATGGCAGCACAGACCCTTTGGAAATAGAGGACTGGCCGATAAATATAGAAAAAATCTTTGAATTCATCGACTGCCCGGATCTCAAAAGGGTTATATGTGCAACATTTATACTGAAAAAGGTGCTAGACGTTGATGGGACTCCAAAACGAGGTCAAGGGTTCACGGTCATGTCTAGACAAGAAACGAGTTCAAGGAATTCTTTTTGAAAAAGTACTACCCTGTAGGTGTCTGAAATCGAAAGTAAGCTGAGTTTCTCAATGTCATTGACTGAATATGAGCAGAAATTTAAAAACTTGTCTAATTATATCCCTACTTTTGTGGACACAAAGGAGAAAAAGATGAGACGTTTCGAACAGAGGTATTAGCAAAAGCACAGTTGGTAGATTTAAGAGGGCATGTTAGTAGAGAATATGCAGTAGTATGGGCAATCGGAGAAACGAAAGTGGACGAATAATAAGGGCAAAGGTAATCAGAACAACTCAAAGAAGAGTAAAAGAGATCCATCTCAAGATGGCAATAAGAGCTTTGGTGTGGGCTATCATTCCACCTCATGGACTTTCATGTGACTAAGCAAGCTAAAATATTTATCATGTCTATTTGTATAACGGCCAAAAAATAAACAAATAAAATTAAGCCCACGGGCGAAGGTCAACCAGAGTGGTAAAAAATATTCGTGGCATTGATGTATTAATCAAAGGAATGGGTTGATCATGGAGAAAGTAACAATAGGCCACCTATCCAATTCAAGTATGCTAGATGCAAGAAAACAATTAGGGGTCAAAATATGAAAATGACTTGGGAATAATCCATCAGTACATGGAAATCACAGTGGCAATTAGTAGAGTTGTTACAAAGATACAGGGATATAAAGAGGAAGAAAAGAGGGAAGAAGGATATGCTGAAAATTAATAGTGTATAGAGGAGAGAATTGGACATCTCGAACGTCCAAACATCCTTTATTTTCATTATTGCTGTAATTCAGATACATAGCTTTACATATTGCTGTTAATTCCATCTAGCAGAGTTTATTTCTTTACAGAAATTGAGATTACATTTCTAGCCTGAACTATCTTGTCTCTGCTTTTATCTTCAATTCTGCTCTTAATCTTATTTGATGAACGGCAATTGCTATGGGAGCCTATCCCTCTTCTCAAATCCCAACACCGAGATCGAAATTTGGCATGTTGCATTGTAAGTAGAAACCAGATAAGTGGACAATGGGAGGTGGGAATGTAGTCGGGGGTGGGGGCTAGCACGGTGGCCTTTAGGTTGGATTACGGGAGTGTGGGAAAGAAGACTGTTTCTTTTCATTTATTTTTCTCCTTCTCTGTTTTTTTAACGTTTTATACTTAAAAAGGAAAGTGTTACTTGCAAGCAAGTTATATGGGTAATCAAACAATATATAAGAAAGTCTTCAAGTGGCTGGGTGATGGACATTAATAGCCACATGTTAAATACCTCCATCAGGGCAGAGATAAGCTTTGTAGCTAGTTGATCACCCTCCTCAGAATAAACTAGCTGCTGGAATGTTAACTGAACTACTGCTTCCTTTGAATTGGCGTCAAAACCCTGAATCAAGCGTGCTATAAGATGCTGTGACAGCAGTTGAAGTAAAAATAGGGCTTCACCACATCTAAGGAGCAACTGCCTGATACACTCCATTGCTCTCACCTGGAAGACAATCCAATTGGTTATATGTACTATATTTTGAGTACGGAAAAATGCACAAATCTTGAAAGATATATTTACCTCCATTGCAGCCAGTTCTGCAGAACTATATGGAATTCGCTGCCTTTTGTTTGATGACCCAGCTTCACCATACTCACCATTCTGGGAGTAAGAACCAAATAGATTCCGTACCATACTTCTGTCACCAGCACCAAGACCTGATCCAGTTCCAATCAAAATTGAACCTGTTAAGTCTCCTAAACCTGCAACACAGCCATAGAGCCCCCTCCTCTGATTTCTTCTAGAACTCAAGAACTTCTCCAGAGAGCGAATTTGGTCTTCAAGGACATGCATCACCCTAACAGAGAGTCTGCATACAACTATCACGCTTTCATAAGTAGAATCTGAAGAACCTGGGCCACCTTTTGTGACAAAAACGGGAAGCTCCCACAGAGGTAGAAGTAACCTTGCTGAGCACAAGCACAGGCCTTCATGAGCCGCTGAAAATACAGGCTCCGCCTCTTGAACAACCTGGCCCATGCCAAATCCTGCAGCTGCCGTTCTGGTATTTGACAATGCACCGCTTCCTTCTAGTTTAGGTATCCCAACAACTCTAGGGTCCTCAAAAGCATTGGCTGCCTTCTCCGCAACAACACTGCTCATCAGGGTCTCACTACATACTATCCTTGAAGCCAGCAGCAAACACATTGCAGCAGCCTCCCCAGCACCAAACCGATTGAAGAAGTCCTCTAATAGTGATCTTGGTGAATTTGATTCTAACAACCTTCTCAGGATGTCGACTGGTCTGTGAAAAACTACTTCCATCATGCCCCTGCTACAGAATACAACAATTTTCCTTCTTGGTAATATATGCTGGGTCAAAAGTTCACCTCTAGCCCAAAGTTTACAGCATGCCTTGTCACAGGATTCCAATGAATTATTCAACCCATAGAGTTCTACTTCTGAATATAGTGACTGCACAATGGCCGCTGTATCAGGCAGGGGTAATACATCTGCTACAGAAAGCATCCTGCCCTCAACAGGTACAGATGACACCAATTCCCGGAGTGCACGAGAGCTTCTTGCACCTGCTCCCGAACTAGAAGATGATGAAGATTGTGTGCTTGGATCCCTATTCACAATAAGAAGCGAAGAAATGGCAGTTGGAGATGTATCAGTAAGGGCAAGAGTTCCAGCAGAATAATATGCTGCTTCAATCTTCGGTGACAGATCTTCATTCTGAGATCTTCCGGCAAGAGACAGAGCTCCAAAGGCAAGCCCACTGCCCACTCCTATAGGAGGAGAAGGCCTGGTTGTAACAACTTTTAAGCAGCTAGGTCTCTGATGATCAGTACCAATCCTGCCTAAACCTCCAACAGCACCATTGTTCCCACCAGAAGGAGCAGTCGAAAGGTACATCCTCCTACCATCTGATAAAACAGCAACAAGGTGCAACCACTTCGACTCTAAGGTAGATAAAGGTGACATACGAACTATAGACAATTTAGTTGACTGAAATGGGGACCTCGGCCCTGCTGGTTGTCGACCACCATAGTGAGGATCCCTTTGATTGATCAAGTTTCTTTCTTCAGCAACCTTCTTGAGTGGGCCATTTCCATTTGGGCCAAGAGAGAATACTTGTATTTTCATCTCTTCAGAGCGTGCATATAAAATATGTCTCTCATTATCAAAAACCATTTCGACAATGGGGTCAACAGCTCCAAATTTAAATACATTGGGCACAACCCACCTGCAGGAAAAGAAAAGCATAGATAATACAGATGCAACCGAACAAGTAGACTTAAATTAAGATTGAAACACACTGTAGAAAAGAAAATCACATTATCAAAAGATCATCTATAATATAAGGTAAAAAGACCAACTCTAATCTAAAACAGAATAATTATAGAAAACTTCCAGGAACATGAAACCTGAATACAAAACATGGCACAATATAGTAATCATGAACTCTGAGCATGGAAGGAGGACTACCTTGAAATGACACTTCCTAGACCAGCAGTTAGACAGACTTTACGGCACCATTTGCGCCAACCTGAACCAGTTGTATATTGCATTTCATAAATGTGACCATCACGCCCCGCCAGAAATATATGACCTCTATCAGTGCAAGTGATGCATGTCATAGTAACTCCATCCGATGGAATTGTGTACTCTGGTAATGGCTGAAGGGAGAGCTGTTCATATGGATCAGTTCCATCACCCCTTCCAGAACAACATACTCCAACAAGGATCAGCTGATTTGCAAAATATATCCATAAGAAACAAGGGAAGCAGAACATTTCAGAACATAAAAAGCATGGAGAAATGGGGAAAAAAAACAAGAAAAAGTAATAATCAGAAAATGAAATGATTAATAGGAACCCACATCAAGAAAAAATTGAATTTGTAAAATGATTACTAATCTGATAATCACTCCAAAAATTGTACAAAATAGTATAACACTAACAGGAAATATTCACACTGCTGCAAGTTGAAGTAGGACGAAAAGTTCATATATACAGTCCATTGAAAATATTAATGTTTATATTCCTAAATAGTCATGTTGTAATGCTCTACAGAGGAGAAAACGTGTGGAGGGGGGATATGGCAGTACATGAACAAGAAGATTTCAAATCATTTTATACATACATGCATACACATACATACATACATACAGTGGCGGATTCAGGATTTTGAGCCAGCACGGGCGGCCGTTAACCGTTGGCAGCAATAAAATATTAAGAGTCTCATTTGATGCCCATTTTTTTTGCAAAAAATGTATTTTGGAATAATAATTTGATGGAGAATATGTGGTTAAAAATAAGGAAAATTTTTGAATTTGCATGTAATATTATTTTATTGAAAAATGTGTAGTTAAAAAGAAGAGAGAAAAATGCATTTTGAAAAATAGGAGAATCAAACAAGGTCTAAAATTTAAATATAACAATTATTTTGTTCAAACTAAATATATATATAATTCTGTTGTACCAATTAGCAATATTCACCAAATGATATTGTTGCCAAGTTTTGTATAATTTAAAGGAAGAGCATGGGTCCAAATTTTTACAATTGCATTAAAAAAACTAAAATGTAATATATATTATTCTAGTAAATATAGAGCCAAATTCATTGAGTACCACAATGGTGAAGCTTCTATAATCTGAAGGGAACCTCAAAGGTTTGAATCCCCTCATCCCTCCCTATTCCATTGATTTTAGTAAAAATTCTAAAACTAAAAATATTTCACATCAAACGGATTGAGAAGGGACTCGAACCCGGAACTTTCCATATAAAAATACAAGTTCCAACCAAGCTACAAGAAATATTTGAAAGTAAAATGAATTACTAGTTATATATTCTAAACAATTTATTCATTGTAAACAAAAAAAAAAACTGTTCCCGACGGATCCAGCACGGGGGTCCGCCGGGGCTCGCCGGGTGCTGGATCCGCCCCTGCATATATATTATATATACATATAATGTGTGTGTGTATATATATATATATATGTATAGAGGGCGGATTGGGCGGGAGGCAGCACTTGGTTGTAGCCAGTACTTGCTCAAGCCCATGTCCAATAAAAATTAAAATGCTTCTACAAAAATGAATAAATGACTTAAATGTAGTCCATAACCCACCAAATATGATGCGACGACACAAACACGTGTGTCCAACACTGTTGAAGATCACAGAATATTTGGTGGAATATATTATGGACTAGAGATATATTATTCCCTTAGTTAGAGATTTTGTATATTTTACTTTTTGGTATGTTTCTATCCCTATAAATAGGGTTGTACACAATTGAAGAGAAGGAGAATTGCTTTTCCTCGGTTATTGTCTCTACTCCTACTCCTCTCTCCCCACTTTCATGGTATCAGAGCCGAGGGTTATTTGAGTAGGTGGAATGGAGAAGATGAATATGACAGGTGCACCCAACACTCCAAATTATCCACCCATACACTCCCTCTCTGAAAATACTTCACTTCAACTTACAACCACACGCCTGAATGGCAAAAATTTTTTGCAATGGTCTCGGACTGCCCTTATGGTGATTCGTGGTCGTGGGCGTCTTGGGCATGTCACTGGAACTACAACACGGCCAGAGGAAGATGACCCAGCCTACGCTGTCTGGGATGCACAGAACTCTATGGTAATGGCTTGGATAGTTAATTCGTTAGACGAAGATATTAGGGAATCTTACCTGTATTATTCAACTGCAAAGGAACTTTGGGATGCACTTACAATGGCGTTTTTTGACCTGGAGAATTCTGCTCAATTGTTTGAGCTTCGAAACAAGGCCCGAAATTTACGACAAGGAGAACTCGATGTCACGCAGTATTATAACTCCCTGCAACGACTATGGCGAGAAATTGATATGTTTGTCCAGATCGACTGGGATACACCGAAAGATGCAGAGAAGTATAGGAAACAGGTGGAAAAGGAGAGAATCTTTGATTTCCTTGCTGGATTAGTTCCCGAATTAGATGAAGTTCGAGGCAGATTACTGGGCATGAAGTATACTCCGGTGATTGATGAAGTGTTTGCTGAAGTTCGCAGAGAGGCTAGCAGACGACGGGTTATGCTTGGAGACCCCAAGCAACCACCATTGGAGAACTCTGCCCTTGTTGCCCATGGACAAGAGGCATCGCGAGGGGTGAAGAAGGCCAATAATTCCTAGTGTGAGCACTGCAAGAGATCAAACCATTCAACCGATTACTGCTGGGCCTTACACGGTAGACCTCCGAACAAGAAGCAGGGCACCCATTCCAATTGGAGGCCGAATCGAGGTCCACGAGAGGAAACCCATTCCAATTGGAGGCCGAATCGAGCTCCACGAAAGGAAACCCAGATGCGTACTGGACTCCGAGCTCAGCCGAACCACCGCCAGTCCCTGCCCAGTCCGAAAATGTCTCTCTCTCTTACCAAGGATCAACTGGACTAGCTATATAAGCTCCTCACGCCGTCTTCGAGCTTAGTGGTTGAGAGAGGTAATTGTATGTCGGCTTTAACAGGGAAAGGTAATATAAAATACTGGGTTGTTGACTCGGGGGCCACAGACCATATGACTGGGTGTGAAAAGTTATTTAATTCTTACTCTCCATGCTCGGGAAATTTTAAAGTGAAAATAGCTGATGGGTCACTCTCTCCTGTTGCAGGAATTGGAACAATTCGACTAACCCCATCTGTCGAATTAAAATCTGTGTTACATGTTCCAAATTTATCTTGCAATCTTCTTTCTATTAGCAAATTAACAAAAGATTTGCAGTGTAGTGTCAATTTTACTGAGTCATTGTGTATTTTTCAGGATCTGACTTCGGGGAAGAGGATTGGCAATGCTAAAGAACGTGAGGGACTATACTATTTTATGGAGGACACCTACTGGAATAAACAAGCTCATACTGTAAACTGCATGTCTACCCCTAGAGAACAAGAAATTGTATTATGGCATCGCCGATTAGGTCACCCTAGCTTTTCATATCTTAAGTTTCTATTCCCATCATTGTTTCATACTAAAGTCTCGCTTCATTGTGATATTTGTCAACTTGCTAAACATACTCGTTCGTCTTTTCAATCTCTTGAGTATAAATCTTCGTCACCTTTTACTCTAATACATAGTGACTTATGGGGGCCTTCTAGGGTTACGAGTACTGGGGGTAAACGTTGGTTCATCACCTTTACCGATGATCACACAAGAGTTTGTTGGGTCTATCTCTTAAAAGATAAGTCTGAAACTGCCCAAATCTTTAAAAACTTTTACACTATGATTCACACTCAATTTGATGTCAAAATAGAAGTCTTTCGAACTGATAATGGGCGGGAATACTTTAATCATGTTATGGGAAATTTTCTCACCGAGAAAGGTATTCTACATCAAAGCTTTTGTGTTTTTACTCCCCAACAAAACGGCATTGCAGAACGTAAAAATCGTCACCTTCTTAAGACTGCTCGGGCTCTTATGTTCACTAATACTGTTCCAAAATCCTTCTGGGGAGATGCAGTCCTCACTGTATGCTACCTCATAAACAGAATGCCTACTCGGATACACAACTTCACAACCCCGATACAAGTCCTGTCAAACTCTTACCCACATCTACGTTCCATACTCTCTATCCCACTAAAAGTGTTTGGTTGTACTGCCTTCATTCACATCCATGATCATGAGCGTACTAAACTCGACCCGAAGGCTAGAAAATGTATATTCTTGGGGTACTCTCCAGCCCAAAAAGGTTACAAGTGTTATTCCCCCGTCACTCGTAAATATTACACATCTATGGATGTTACATTCATTGAGTCTCTTCCTTTTTTCCCCCAAAATTCCCCTCAGGCGGAGGAACCTGATATTGAACATTATGATGGTAATTTTTGGGACACTATGCCACAAATATCTACATCACCCACACCTATATCAAACGACACTTTATCCTCACAGAGTATTGATCCTCATGTATACGGCTAGCCTACCGAGGGGAGACAAGCAACTTACAATTACACAGAGCTACGTGTTTATTCTAGAAGAAGAAATCCTGAAACAGTGGAACACCTTACAGTTCAATCGCAAAACCATGAATCTGATCCGGATCCAGGTAATCTCTCTACCCAAAACAGTGACACTACTAATGATTTGGATATTCCCATTGCTCTCAGAAAGGGAATTCGATCTTGTACACAACACCCTATCTCCAACTTTGTAGGGTACAGTCATCTATCTAATTCAGTTCAAGTTTTGGCCACAAACCTGGGACTAATTGAGATACCAAAATCCATTCATGAAGCCCTATCAATTCCACAAATGGAGAAAAGCAGTTGAGGAAGAGATGGAAGCCCTGAAGAAGAATAGAACGTGGCAAATTATGGAGAAACCTAAGGACAAGTCAACTGTTGGGTGCAAATGGGTGTTCTCTGTCAAGTACAAGTCAGATGGTTCGGTAGAACGCTATAAAGCCAGGTTAGTAGCAAGAGGATATTCCCAAACATATGGAGTTGACTACCAGGAAACATTTGCTCCAGTTGCAAAATTAAATACAGTGAGAGTTCTTTTGACACTAGCAGCAAATTTAGACTGGGAACTTCAACAACTAGACGTAAAAAAAGCATTCTTGAATGGTGACCTGGAAGAAGAAGTCTATATGGAACTCCCCCTAGATTTGATGAAGCTAAAATTCAGGGAAAGGTCTGTAAACTGAACAAATCTTTATACGGACTGAAACAATCCCCACGAGCCTGGTTTGAGAGGTTCATGAAGTCCGTATGTCAACAAGGATATAAGCAAGCTCAATCTGATCATACTATGTTCTACAGGAGCTCAAGGGATAAGATTACTATTCTAATTGTCTATGTGGATGATATAATTCTGACAGGTAACAACTGTGAAGAGATTGAGAGACTGAAGAAAGCTCTATCTGCCGAGTTTGAAATAAAAGACTTGGGTTTAGAGGTTGCAAGAAATAGGAGTGGAATCTCGATTTCCCAGAGAAAATATGTCTTGGATCTCTTAAGAGAAACTCGTATGTTAGGAAGTAAGCCAGCAGATGTTCCTATAAATCCCAATCATAAACTGGGGGATTGTTTGGGAAGCACACCAGTTGACAAAGGAAGATATCAACGACTTGTTGGAAAGCTCATTTACTTGTCACATACTAGGCCTGACATTGCCTTTGCGATCGGTGTTGTAAGCGATTCATGCATGCTCCATTTAAGGAGCATATGGAGGCTGTTTACCAAATCCTGAGGTATTTAAAGGGGACCCCTGGACTTGGACTCCTCTTCAAAAAGAATTCAGAGAGATCTATTGAAACCTTCACAGATGCTGATTGGGCAGGGTCAGTCATGGACAGAAGATCTACGACCGGTTATTGCACCTTCGTGTGGGGAAATCTGGTCACCTGGAGAAGTAAAAAACAACCAGTTGTAGCTAGAAGCAGTGCTGAAGCAGAATTCAGGGCATTGGCACATGGGATTTGTGAAATCATGTGGTTAAAGTTTCTATTGGAAGAGCTTGGTATTGAGGAAAATAAGCCTATGAAAGTTTATTGTGATAACAAAGCAGCTATTGCAATGTCGCACAATCCGGTTCATCATGACAGGACAAAACACGTTGAGGTGGATAGACACTTTATCAAAGAGAAGATAGAAAATGGGACCATATGCATGGTGTACCTGCCTTCGGCTGAACAGGCTGCAGACGTATTGACAAAGGGGTTATTTAAACCAATGTTCGAAAAGATGGTGGACAAGCTAGGATTGTTTAACCTATACCACCCAGCTTGAGGGGGAGTGTTGAAGATCACAGAATATTTGGTGGAATATATTATGGACTAGAGATATATTATTCCCTTAGTTAGAGATTTTGTATATTTTACTTTTTGGTATGTTTCTATCCCTATAAATAGGGTTGTACACGGTTGAAGAGAAGGAGAATTGCTTTTCCTCGGTTATTGTCTCTACTCCTACTCCTCTCTCCCCACTTTCAAACACGATAAGTGGCAGCACTTGGTTGTAGCCAGTACTTGCTCAAGCTCATGTCATACATACACATACATATATATATATATATAGAGGACGAATTGGGCGGGGGGCAGCACTTGGTTGTAGCCAGTACTTGCTCAGGCCCATGTCCAATAAAAATTAAAATGCTTCTACCAAAATGAATAAATGACTTAAATGTAGTCCATAACCTACCAACTATGATGCAACGACACAGACACGTGTGTCCAACACGATAAGTGTCAGATAAGCCGACACGCAACTTTTCAAAAAAGTACTTACACAATATGTCGCAGACACTTTGATTAAATTTTTTACAAAATTTCATTTATATAGTAGAAATTTAAGTTTATACTTGTTATTAATTTTTCTTGTCGAAAACTTTTAAGTATGAGTACCTATTTGTTATTTACTAATGACTTTTAGTTAAAAATATATAATATTTTTAATGAAAAAAGAAAAATGTTTATGGTCAATGTTTTGAAAACCGATCATTCACCCGGAAAAGATGAAGGATCAAGAGTCAAAAAGTTCACCCGTGGTCAAGTTGGGATAGAGCCGGATGCAATAAATGAATACACTCACAACTAATAAAATAATATTGACTTTTAAAATTTTCATACTAATTCAAAGTAAATATAAATTCATTTTTATTCCATCAATTGTTATGGCAGTCCAATCAAGCTTGAGCAGTATCCGTAATTAGATTTATTATTATGTAGTCTCGATTTCAAAAATTAACAATTAATATATTGATGTAATTTACTATATTAGAATTAAAATCAAAATCTTTTGAGTTTCTTGAAAAGGATGCCTAACATTATTAGGCTAATAATGAAGTTAATTTATTTTATTTAAATTTAATTTAATATTTTAATAAATAAAAAGAATTGAGATGAACATTACAATTTACTTTGTTGGGAAACAAAACAAATTAAAATCGGAAGTTGTTGGCAAAGTTTCAAACATTTGGAAAATTGATTTTGCTGGGCACTTGAGTATCCCAAATCGGAAGTGCTTGAATTCATATGAAAGAAGTTAATCTATAAAACTAAACCAGGAAGCTTTTAAAGATTCACTATGGGCCTCTGACTTTGTTTCATGAGCCAGGTACTAAAAGTTTAAATTTTGAAAAGAGGGAGAATCGGTGGTGATCCACCAATTAGGGGTTAAACCGACCAATTGGCCCGGTTACGGGTTCAGTTCTCGATTTCGCCAGTCAAACCAATTTCACTTGGCTAGCCTAGCTCAATTTGTAAAACCAATTTCTTGTTTCAATTTTTTGACCCAATTGTTTGTATAATATTTAGCCCAAAACAAGACCAACCCATCTTTCATCCTTTCTTTTCTTCACCGTGAGCCACTCATCAATTTGAGAATTGAAAATCAAATTTGAAATTTCCTAATCCTTTTAACCCCAAATCTTTCCCCTAGCCAACCACCCACCGTAGCCGTCGACCCTAACCGAAGTTTATAGACTGCAAATATTTTCATATATGTCTTTTTCTTTACTTCCTTCCCAAAATATGTGAAAACCCCCAATTAAAGGTTGAAAATTAACGAGTACGCTAAAATATTACCAAAAACTCGTCAAGACAATATGCATCTTGAATTAAATTGAACTCACATTTTTCAAAATAGTTATCAGCTCCTTTTGAGATTGATCTCTAAATGTCAAGAAATACAAAATAAAAGTAAATTATTTATTGAAGTACAATATTCAATTTGCTATAAAATGTCAAAATAAATTTAAGAAATTTACCGAATAGTAGTGAGATTGATGGATGCGTGGTCTAAATTAGGGACTTGTGCCATTTTGCTTCCTCCAGCTCTTAAATTATCTTCTTTTCCAGGGATTATTGTTTGATATATGTGACTTTTTGCCAAGATGAGAGTTTGGCTTAGTTATTAAGCCATTATTCGGTTTTATTTTATTCTTTAAAATTACTTTTTTAAATACTCTTTTTAAATTGTTGATTTACAGGCTTTGGTTTGTTTTTGAAAGGATTGCAAAAGGCTTCAATTTTTTGAAGTATGAGTTGATTTAGGATTATTCAATTTGGTGTCGGATTGTCGACTAATTATAATATTGTTAATTGTTAGATAAGTTGTTAAATTGTTGCTGATAGATTATTTTTGGAGTGTTGGAATGCTTAAGTGTTTTGGGTTTCTATGCATTTACATTTTAAAATGAAACAAAATCGACCTTTTGCCAAGAAAGGAAGAACCTTGTCATCTTTCTTTACAAAAGCGATAAAATGGATTATGGTTTTCTTGCTAATTGTATGACACTCTACAGCGAACGAGAATTTACTACAAATTTAGATTTAGATTTTATATTGTAAACGAATTTATGTTATAAAACATCGAGAACAACTGTAACAAGTAATATTATATTACACAATTTTTTTGTTATATATGAATTTTATTCATACAAAAATTCATACATTAACTTAAAAAAAAAAAATTGCCTCTCAAAGTTAATTCCTAGCCCCACTCCTGATCAACTCCTTAACTGTACAATAAAAACAATGGAAAACTAAAATTATTCCTAATAAATTTGGAGCAACTACATGATTTTTCTTATTTATTTTTGTTTGGCCAATTTGTTCAATTCATCACTAAAATTTACTAGAATTTCCAATGCAATCAAATCCTTTGCAACTCTATATATTTTGGTCAAGCTCTCCTTCCCACATTTTCTATAGAGAATGCATCACTTTTATGAATGCGATTTTCTTTAAATCTACACAAGGCATAACCCAACCATGGCATTCCCTTAACTTATTTGCCATTGGTTTCACCTCCACTTGTATGCATAAATTCTCGTTCCTTCTTATAGTTATACATTCTAAAACAGTACCTCCATCCTAACATCCTCATTTACAATATGCTCTCATCTTATGGACATTATGTCCTTTAGAATTGCATCAATCGGTGTCATGAAGAATAGCTAGCCTAAAGTTTTGTCGAACTTTTCTTTTTAAGCTTATATCTTCCAATCACATAGAATCTCCATTGCATTTCTCCATTTGATCAAATTCTATGCTACATCCTCTTCAAGTCCTCATTGTCAATAATTGGACTCTTATTTTATGCACTTCTCTTTGGGACAGCATGTTCTTCTATAATGACTATTATCATCAATATATCTACTATAGCTAAAAGGGTACCTCTTAATACCACAAAACAAATTAATCTAATTGCGTGCGAAACCTTAGTATAACACCCCCGAAAAGCCCTAATAGTCGTTAATCTAAAATTTGGAACCTTAGTGTAAGATGTTGAAAGTGAGGGGACCAAATTTATGACTTTCCATAGTTGAAGAACCCAATGTGCACTTTTTCTTTAATTTCAAATTTTGGAAAAGAGATGATCATGGAATTGTCATGTTTAGTCAAGGAAAAGATTATGGGATTGCCGTATTTAGATTATGAAAAATAACTTAATTTCTATTTTGATTAAATATGATTGCATGATTTGATAAATTTTACATGTTAATTAACCTAATAATTGGTTAATTATTATAATTAGAGAAACTTTCATCTATTAAGAATTAGAAACATTATTTATGCATTTATAATTAGCAAGCTCACATTTCTATATAGTATGATAGAATATTTAATTTGGCATAACTAAATCAAAGGTTTCAATTATATGGCAATTATTAGTAGCAATTATATATTTATTAATACATTTAATTGGATAATTAGTTGAGTGATTGATTAAATTTTATATGGAAAAACGTGTGGCATTAATAAATAAATGAATGCTAGTACCAAAATAGGTAAAGAGGTCAAACCTTAGAAACCCCTATTTATACCTCCCTTACATCACTTATACTCACACACAACTTATGTTGTATTTCATATCTCTCTTCCTCTCAACTCGTCTTCTACACACATTTTCACATTACAAAATTAGGCACGCACGATGTCCAATTTTGGAGTGAAAGTCTAACAAGACGATTTCCTCGATTTACTTTGATCTTCTTCAATACAACTATAAGTGTAGTAGTAGTACGGATTTTTTTTATTATTTAATTTTCGAAAATTTATGCTATAAATATGATGATACGGAAATCCAAGTTATGAGATAAGGATCTTATGTGTAAGTTCAAAGGACCGGAATTTAGTAGCGCTACGCACGAGGAATTATAGCCATGAAGTTCGGATTTTAATTTCCCATCTCTCCATATGTATGTTATGATTTTTCGTATTGAAATATGAGATGAAATTCGTTAATACTCATTTACTGAGATTTATGTCTCACGCGTATATGTTAAACCTTTTATAGATAACTAAAAAGGTGGGTTCGAGGCGATCGAAGGCAGATTGTGCTTGCGTGGGTGAAAAATGAAGAATAAATTATGTAGTTAGGATTTTAATAATGTTCATTGTATTGTTTTAAAACTAATTTTAAATCCTCGCATGTTAAGAAAACATTATTTTTTTAATTATAAAAACACTCTTTTACGGTGCTTGTATGATGATTCCAAAGGTAAAATTTAGGTCAATACACTTATAGACAACTTCCTATCACATTGAATCCCCGTAGCAGTTCTCAATTTCATCTAATTTTATGCATTGCATCCTCTTCTAATCCTCCTTTCTTGCCAATACTGAACCAAATACTTCAAACAACCTCTATTTAGGAAAACATGATCCTATACAGTGCTCACTTCGTGGTTTTTAAGATCATTGGCAAGTGTTGTAATGGAAACCACAAGAAGAAAGCAAGGAGTCAATTCAACACTGAACTAAGCATGGAATCACTTTCTTTAGCAGCAAGAGTATTAGAGTAGCATACGTCCCATGCAAGTAAGTATTTAAACAACATATACAATGTCTGGTTGTGTACATGACTAGTTTAGACAGACATACATAAGTACTGGTTCGTCCACTTCATGAAATGAGAATCGCATTGGATTTCAAGATATATAGAAGCTAAGAAGCACTTCCACGTGACACGGGCGCGTCGAGGACACGTTGATTAAAATAATACGAAATTAATTATTCTTTTAATTTTTTCTACATTGTGTTTAATTAAAAAAGGATAACTCTTAAATTTCTATAAATTGGCAACAAAGCAAAAACTGGGTTATCGGACCAACTTTTTTTCTATTAAAAAGTTGATCCAAATACAAACATATTATCTTTAGAATGGCTTTTTTCAATTTTGTAGGGGGTCGTTTAGGCTACTTTACTATTTTTAATGCAAAAACTTCTTCATTTTCATTGTAAAATGCGTATTCAATGTAGTGTTTAGGACAATACATTTTCCACGGGTTGTCTTCTCCTCCACAGATCCATCCGTCATTGCTTTAGGTGTCCAGTTTCACTTTTGGGGTGCAGTCTTGTGCTGCTTTAGCCTTTAGATATTAGGTTTCATTCTTGCCCAGAGGCATCTCCTCTTCTCTACTTCTATAGACCAATCTCCAGTTCTCCTTTTCCTTCCACAGTGGCCAGCCCCCTCTCAAACAGTGCCTTAGGAATGAGAATTTCATTTTCAGGTTAGTGCTTTTTTTTTATATTTTAGTTTGAACATTGCAAAATGGGCTTGTCGTGTCGCCACTGTGTCAGATTGGAGCAACTCATCTAATTCCACACCTTGAAATCCTTTCATAAAGATCTATCCACCTTTCTAGTAGGAATTAATCTATTTAACTAACTTATGGCCATTAATAAAAATTATAAACAGTCCCTCATTTGACTCACAATTCACAAACACTAGATCATTGAAGTCGAAATCCAAAGTAGTATTATTCATTGATCCCCAAGGCAAAAAAAATTCTGTGTATTCATTCATATCAGAACATACCTTTGACAACATGATTCTTCAAATCATCCCAAGCATTATATGAATCATCCCTTATCTGCCTTCCTAAAACCATTAATTTGTTTCCTTGTCTAATCCTATTGTTTGCTTTTAGAATCAAACAATACATGCCCTTGCTTTGTTTTTGACACCTTGGGACGACAAAGTTTTGCATCGCTTATTGGATATGCCTTAGCTAACTCTTTCCCAATTCCCACTTCTCACTAACCCAAGCTCCAATCCAGCATCACTAGTAGGGACACCCTCAATGTAATAACTCCTTAAATGTAATAAATTAGTTTCACCCACTTCTCTTATATTACAAAACATAGATATAGATGACTAGAGCATCAACGTGCCCTAGATCATTATAACTTTCACCTAAACATAGAAAACTAGGCATAAAGATCATGGATTTTCCCTCATATATACACTTTCCACCACCATGCTTATTGAACAATAACTAATGTCATGGAATAAAAAAGAAGATGGAGGAGACTTGACGATTAAAATCTTCATGACTATACGCAAAGTCCTATAATTAGTTATACTACATGACTGGTCATCCATTTTCAATCATTTTATCTAAAGCCTTAACATGGGAAAACAAGGCTCTAAAGATACCTTTCTTTTAAGTTCCCAAAATTCCCTTCTCGTGCAAACTCTTTCCATAATCATGCTTATCAAAAAATTCTAGTAATCTGGAACAAAATTAGAAGGTAAGTAGAAAAGAAAAATGGAATCTGTACCATCATATGTGGTATCCATGTATGATTGCCGTATAACTGGTCCTCCAATAAACACAACAATACATGAGATTATTGAGAAAGGTAATAAAAGGTAGGGGAAGTTAACAACCTCAACAGAAGTTGCCAAGACTATAAGATATTGAATAGCTTCAATAAACACACCAGGCTTTGCTTTGGCCAGACCAACAGCAAGAATAGCTTGTTCCTCCCGGCTATATTCAGGACATTGACCATCCCTAAATGACATGAAGAGTAAAAATTTAGAAGTACTGGATAATACAATATTTATTTTCAATGATAAAGAAAAGTAGACATGCCAGTTATTTCTTCTATATATAAAGCTTGCAAAAAAAATCCCAACAGAAGCTAGAAGAAAGCAAAAATTTGTGAATGTAGTAATTGATGTGACGAGTGATAAGGAAACCCTGAAGAGCTTGAGTTCTAAATTGAACGCTTTCTGGTTATAAATGACACAATCCGTCAAGAGCTCATACTTGAAAAATGACCCATGAAAAGCCTTATAAACTAAATTACTGTTTGGGCCCAGAAAATTTGCAGCAAACCAAAGACATAGCCTTGTCAAAAAGGGTCGAACAATTGAGAGAATTTATGTCAAATTAACTTGCTTTCTATTGCTGTGTTTAGTGTATAAATAATGTACAAACATTGAATATACAAGGAAAGGAAATAAAAGGAAACAAACATAATTCCTAAAATCAGCGTTTCCAAATTCGATTCTAGCTATATACGGTAACATCCCCCCTCAAATTGATGCGGGGAGATCAACCAACAGCAATTTGTCAACAAGGAATCGATGCCGTAGTCGAGTCATTGCTTTAGTGAAAATATCGACCACCTGAAGAGTAGAAGAAATGTAGGGAAAGGATATCACATGATCCGTCAAAGTGTCACGAATAAAGTGACAATCAACCTCAATGTGTTTGGTGTGTTCATGAAAGACGGGATTGCCTGCAATCTGAATAGCGCTAGTGTTATCCGCATGGAGAGGAGTAGGATGAGGTTGAGGAAACCCAAGTTCGGCCAGAAGACCACGTACCAAATAATCTCAGAACAAGCTGTAGACATGGCACAATACTCAGCCTCAGTAGATGATTTAGAAACACGATCTTGCTTCTTACATTTCCAAGAGATCAATGCATCACCCAAAAACATACACCAACCCGTAGTAGACCGACGTGTATCCGGGCACCCAGCCCAATCAGCATCACTATAGGCTAAGAGCTGAAGAGAAGACCCTTTAGGAAAGAACAACCCACGAGTAGATGATCCACGGAGATAGCGAACAATACGGCGAACAGCCGCAAGATGAAGATGCCGAGGGGAAGACATAAATTGGCTGACCTGATGGACGGCATAAGAGATATCTGGGCGAGTGGTGGTCAAATAGATAAGACTCCCAACCAGACGACGATACAGAGTAGGGTCGTCTAGAAGAGCCCCCTCATCCTTCCTGTACTTTACATTGACTTCCATAGGTGTATCTACAGAAGAAGAATCCTCCAAACCAGCCAATCCAATCAGATCTTGAATATATTTATGCTGGTTTAAGAAAATACCCTGATCTCAATAATGAACTTCGAGGCCCAAGAAATATGTGAGCTGGCCAAGATCTTTCATGTGAAAAGTGGCATGCAATAACTGTTGAAGCTTAGAAATGAAACTACAATCTGTGCCAGTAATGATGATGTCATCCACGTAAACCAGCAGAAGTACAATGCCCAATGCAGAGTTGTGGAGGAAGAGAGAAGAATCATATTGACTTTGTGTAAAACCAAAGGTAATAAGGGTGCCACGAAACTTCTCGAACCAAGCCCGAGGAGCCTGCTTGAGCCCATACAGAGAACGTCGTAGTCGACAAACATCGTGAGGAGAAGTAGTCATACCAGAGGGAAGCTTCATATAAATTACTTCGTGAAGGTCGCCATGAAGAAAGGCGTTCTTCACATCCAACTGATGGAGTTTCCAAGATTGGGAGGCAGCAATAGCCAATACTATCTGCACTGTGGTCATTTTGGCGACAGGAGCAAATGTCTCATCATAGTCAACCCCATACTCCTGTCTGTTACCCAGAGCGACAAGACGAGCTTTGTACCGATCCAAAGAGCCATCAGAACGAAGTTTCACAGAGAAAACCCATTTACTCCCAATAGGTTTCACTGTAGGAAGACAAGGCACAACATCCCAAGTGTGATTCTCCTCAAGTGCCTGAAGTTCTGCTTGCATTGCATTTTGCCAACACTGATGTTCCATAGCCTGTTTATATGAAGAAGGAATGGAAATAGCAGATAAAGTAGCCACAAGAGAAACAGGAGATGAGAAACCATACCGATCAGGTGGTCGAGAAGGACGTGTAGACCGACGAAGACAGGTGGGAACCGTAGGAGGATCAGGTGCCGGGGCGAGATCAGAAGGAGGCACAAAAGAAGCGGGGCGAGATCAGAAGGAGGCACAAAAGACGCTCGATTACGGCGTTCATAGACAAGGCCTGGTTTAAACCGTGCCCAAGTAGTGGGGGAATCAGAGAAGGTAGGCAGGACAAATATGTAGATGGTAGCGTAACATGAGACGGAAAAAAATATTGGTTTTCAAGAAAAACCACATTCCTGGAGATACGGAGGCGTTGAGCATGAGAATCATAACAAACATAACCCTTTTGAGAGACAGCATAGCCAAGGAAGGCACACTTAACAGATTGGGCAGTAAGTTTATGGCGCTCTGGAGCAGGAAGATGCACAAAACAAACACAACCAAATGTACAAAGATCAGAGTAAGACGGGGAATGACCATACATCTGAAAGAATGGAGAGGTATGATTTAAAGTGGGAGAGGGTAAACGATTAATTAAATGAACGGCGGTGGAAAGTGCTTCACACCAAAATCGAGAAGGTACAGAGGATTCAAGTAAAAGAGTTCGCACCATGTCTAGTAGATGACGATTTTTCCTTTCAGCAACAGCGTTTTGCTGTGGCGTCGAAGGACAAGAACGCTGGGAGATGATACCTTTATTTTGGAGAAAGGCTTGAAACTCATTGGACATATATTCCCTCCCAGAATCAGATCTCAAGATCTGTATGCCGCGAGAAAATTGAGTCTCAAGAAGAGCAAGGAAACGCTGAAAGACGGAAAAGACATCGGCTTTGGCCCTTAAAAAATAAACCCAAGTAAAGCGACTGAAATCATCAATGAATGTAACAAAGTACTTATAGCGTGCGTGAGAAATAATAGGCGAAACCCCCAAAACATCATTATGAATAATTTCGAAACATTGTGAGGCACGAGATCCATGGGAGGGAAAAGGTAAAACTTTACTTTTGCCAAGTTTGCATGCAGTACAATCAAAAGAAAGATCAGAAGAACATGCTTTATTACCCAATAAGGCAGAATGAAATAAAGTACGAAGTACAGCAGAATTTGGGCGGCCTAAACGCTTAGGCCACAATCTAGAATCAGTACTAATAGCGTTACATGCAAAGGAAAGTAGGTGAGAACTAGGGGAAGGAGAAAGAGGCAAGGGAAATAGGCGTCCCACTTTAGGCCCCTTCGCGATCGTCATCCCGGACACCGGATCCTGCACAGCACAACCAGAGCGAGAGAAATGAACATCATAATTATGATCAACTAATTGGCCAACCGAAATTAAATTTGTAGAGAGGTTAGGAGACACAAAAACATTAGTTAAGGAAGATGAAAGATCACCAACAGCGCTGATAGGCAAAGAACTACCATTAGCGGTGTGAATTTTGAGATTGCCATCATATGCTCTTACATTGGAAAGAGGACTAACAGTATTGGTCATGTGGTTAGAGGCGCCAGAGTCAAAGAACCAAGGTTTAGAAGAGGTTGTGGTACCTGAGAGGCCAAAAGCAGAGAAGGCAGAATTGATCATTTGTTGTACCATTTCAGGGGTGAGGGCGGATGTAGAAGCGGGAGTAGGAACGTGTGAGGCAGCAGGCAATGACGCAAAACTAGAGGCACCAGTGGAGGCATGATAAGCAGCGGTATGCTTCCTTTCAGGTCGAATGGGGCAAGCAGAGAGGTGATGACCTGGTTTCTTACAGTAATGACATTGTTTCTTACAATCCCGAGCAATGTGACCATAACCTTTACAGTTATGGCACTGGATAGCAAGCATGTCGCGACCCTTATGCCTCCCGTGTGCTGCATAAGCTACAGTAACAAGACCACTAACAGTATCCCTATGTTCCATTGTAGCCCGGGTAACTATACGTTGCTCCTCACGAAGAAGTTCACCCAAACAAGTATCTAGAGATGGGACAGGATGGCGGTTCATCAAAGTAGATCGTACAACCTCGAAATCAAGACGTAGCTTCATCAAGAATTGATCCCTCTTGCTTTGCTCATGCACTGTTTGAACAGCAGATAGAGCTGCAGCAGGAACCTCGGCAAAAACAATATCGGAATATTCAGTCCAAAGATTTTGAAAACCTGAAAATTATTCTTCAATTGATAGACTTCCCTGTGTAAAATTAGCCATCTCAAATTCCAATTGAAAACGTCGAGCAGTATTGTTCTGTTTGTAAATCTTGCTAAGATAAGCCCACATATCAGCAGCTGTTTTGTAAGGCCTCAGATTGAGAATGAGGTGAGGCTCAACGGAACTAATGATCCAAGTCATAACCCGAGCATCCTTGATTTCCCACTTGGACAAAGCCTCTGTATCTGTAGGAGCGGGATCACTTCCATCGAGATGACCCCATAACTCTTTTCCTTTGACAAATATTTGAAATTTAAACTCCCAAGCCGAGTAATTTTTGCCATTAAACCGAGTAAGAAAAGAATCTAACTTGTTTGATGACATGATTGAATAAAATAATGAACCTAAGAAACAAATCAACCACGACCCAATAAAATAATCAACCCAGCACAATAGAATCACAAATCAAGAAAGAGCCCACGGACAAAACCCAACTAAAATTTTTGAAACAGGCCCACCAAAGGAAAATTCCAACCCAAATACCCGGAGCCTACAGCCAACCCAGGCCTCAGTCCAAATACCCGGAACTCACTGCCAAGCAGAACAAAGAGATACCCAGAGAGTGACGCACAACCTGTCGGCGAGGATGAAATCCAAACCACAACCGGCGATCGAACGGCGAACGAACAGTAATCGAAGACCACCACCGTCACACGGAAGACGGCAACTGGAACACAAGAAGCTGTCGACCACAGATCGGTCGACCTAGAATCCCAAAAAAAAAAAAATCACCACAGAAACGAGAATCGACAGCAATCTCGAAGACCCAAAGGAGGAAGGTAAGCACAGAAGAAGCCGACCACGGTGAAGGCAGAAGAAAACCGGAAAAAAATTGATTCAGCGACGCCTACAGGTAGGCTCTGATACCATGTCAAAAAGGGTCGAACAATTGAGAGAATTTATGTCAAATTAACTTGCTTTCTATTGCTGTGTTTAGTGTATAAATAATGTACAAACATTGAATATACAAGGAAAGGAAATAAAAGGAAACAAACATAATTCCTAAAATCAGCGTTTCCAAATTCGATTCTAGCTATATACGGTAACAAGCCTGACTTGCATAAATAAAATCGGTGTCTAATTCAAAAACATAATATATCGACAAGCCAGCTTATATTTCAGGTTATGGATAATCAAGCATCCATGTAGGAAGGAGATGCTGGAACTATATTATAGAATTATGTATCACAATTTCATTTATTAGAAAAGGTAATTTCATTCTTATATTTCCAGTTAGCTCCTGTTATATTTAATAATGCATAGAAATTCACGCAGTTTCATTCCATTATTTTGGCTTCTTTTTTTTTCATTTTATTCAATAAATAGCACAAGATTTCGTTCTCTGACAGCCTTCAGTGCTTAATTCATGTGTAAAGTTGCAAAAAACAAGTATAGAAATATAGAACAGGTTGAAAGTTTATTATCTATAACTATAAGATATATCTCTAATGCCAGACATTTACATTTTTTTCAAAACAGGAAGTGATTTGGTCCTGTAAAATCTAGTATTCCTTTCATTTGATGATCCCAATGATATATGTCATAACTTCAATTAGTCCAACCAAACACAACCATATAATTCTACAATCTGAAAAGAATGACGGTCGTATTTCAATTACTGGGTATTTTGCACTTCCTTCTTGACTAGAGTAATGCAATCTCTATACTTCATATCTGTGTGTTTTTCATGCCTGCATGCACATTTTTACATATGACACCACTGTAATTATCATGCATGAATCGTAAATGAGTTTGTCACCATCCGCTCCTTAGACCTATGCCATCATCATACCATCTAAGCCACCACACTCAACAAGAAACCCATTGTCACTTTCTTCAGTATGTGTGAACTTACTGAAATTGGTTAAGGAGTTCATGCTATCAAATCAAAGCTCACAAGATTTATTGCCCATGGAATTTTAACTAGAAGAATTTGATGTAAAATGGAAAGCCTTTGTACACATAAGAACATTGGATTGTTTGGAAGTAAAGAAAAGATCATTTTAGGGAAATTGTTCAGCAGAAAAATTACAATGACATGAGTACTTGTATGTTTGAATCCTAGACATCAGTCTAATTATAAGCATAAAGATGAAAAATACAATAAATGATAGTTGAGTGCAATAAACTCTAAGAGTTAGTGTCCAACCAATGTTGGTATTTTATGTATGATCTAAATAGAAAATGATATGTAGGTTTAATCTCATCAGACCTGAGCGAGGCTGCAATTGATAGCAGCAGTCACAAATACTGATGCTACAGATATCTCACTTCAATGGCAGCCCACTCACAAAACCTTGCACACAAAGCTTTCCGAACAATACCAATTGGCTTCTTATAAAATGTAGTAAACATTCAGATGTTAGATAATAGAAATGTGAATTTTTTTTCAACTTAACTCATCTAAAGCTACCTTACAGATGAATTTCCAGCTCATAAGATAATGGACATATCTTGAGCTTTTAGTTTGGGCCATTGCAGCTGGCGATTTCCAGTTTTAGTTCTTTGTTACAAAATCTAATTTATTTTCCATCTCAGATCCAGATCCAAAGGTCCCGTTACGAGAAAAGAGTATATAGGGGACCAGGTTTTTTTCAATTATGAGTGGGAAATAAAGTATTAAAAAATTGAAATTATCGTTCCGTCCATCTACATTACCATTAGCATTTCTCCACACAATAAGCCTGTCTTAGCCCAGAGCGAGGCAAAAACGACTGGATTATCAACCATTTAAAAGGAATATTATGGTTTAAGAATTAAATGAGATATCTAGAACTTTAACTGAAGCTAAAAGAATCTTTATATAAGATATGTTGATCAAATATCCTAACCCATCAACTTCAACCGGAGCGGAAGCAGAATTAAAATTTTTGAAACAAGAATGAAGTTAAAAACTCAAAAATATGTAGAGAATAATTTTATTATGATAAAGGTTAATTTGAAAGCGTACAAAGTCTTTGTTTATAGGCAAAATAATTCCCTAAACTTACCAATAGAAGGAAACTACTAAACTACAATCCAAAAAAAAAAAAAAAACAAAATCATAATTTAAACAAGAAATAAAATCCCATTACAAGAAGAAATAATTCCGTGTCCTATTTGTGATAGAATTGTCCTACATCATCCACGTAACTAAGTCTTAACACATATGACCTGTTCCATCTGCTGTTTATCAGCATTCAGTAATCAAGATATTTTACAACATAACGAAATATAATTCTTCGGCAAAGTTGTTCATCTAACAGGAAATGTAATCAACATCACAACTCTCACCACTTATCAAACCGCCAAAGAAATAAAGAGTTATCCACTGCTGCCCAAGCCCTGCGTATTTCCGGAAATATCCCACATAAAGCTGTTCCCTCACCACCAGCTGCATCATATCTTTCAGTCAACACGGGTGGCAACTCCCAAGTGTCCACAACCTCAACAAAAGGAGGCCACTGCAATCAGAAAGTGAAAGGATCTAATTCCATAGCTTTCAAAGCAGGCAAAAACCCATTTGTCAAAATATATCAAGAATGATAATTTTTTTCTAGTCACTATCAAATACAATAATCATGCATTTAAGCCATCAGTTTCAAAAGTTACAAACGTAGCCACATTCATTCAACTGTGGCATACAGAAGCTGTAAGGAAAAAGTTTGTGACAGTCCATAGTTTTTAGTTCTATGAATAAGGAGTTCAAGGGCACTCCTTTCTCTTTAATTATTCTTAGTTGGAAAAATATATTGCAATATTACTTGATTTTATTTTGTTTGATTTTAGAGGTCCTCATCCTCTCTAATAATTGTAGTTATGCTTCTATAATTAATGAAATTATGTTTCTTATCAAATCAAAAGAAAAAAAGTGGTGCATAAATAAAAACAAGCATATAAGATGTTGCTTGATGAATAGGTAAGTCATGTAAACTAACGATGCCCAGTGATATTACCAAGTTCAACTCTGCTAAACCAAACTTTCAGCCTGTTTGAGCCAAATTGTGTCAAAAATGAAAATGAATAAATGGACCGTTGGGCACCCCCCCCCCCCCCCCCATAACTATTGTGAGAAGAAAGTCAAACCTGTCATGGAGAATGGGACCCACTAACGGCTATTTTTTGTCTAAAAATGAAGGAAAAATGGTGAACAAACAGGGGCTTTATCTAAGTTTTCTATACCACCATCTCACTCCAACCTAGACTATGCTTCTGGGAAATTGCAAAAATTTATAATCTTCTATAGTGGGGGAAAAAAATCACCTGCATAAAATCCAATTTCTAGAAGCACTGTTTTTAATACTAATATGAAACAAAGAGTCGGTAGTCTTTTCCTCAGGCCATCTTTCATTCATAGAGAGTTCAAATGTGTCGTGCCCATGAACACTTGGACATATGTCAGTGCCCGGTGCCCACAAATACTTGTGTCTTTAGGTAGCTGCATTGTAGTGTAAATGGTTTGGACATTTATTTTTTGTAATTTATTTGTGATTTAATTATAGAAAGGTTGTATATTTCGATTGCGTAACTAATCTTTCGTTTTTGAAGTATAATGATTCTTGAGGATATAGTACTTTTTTTTTATAACTGTGGATGTCCGGGCCAACTTGCGCGCACCTCGACTAATCCCACGGGACCTGACCGACCATTGGAGAACAAACTCAAGGCCTGACCAATTGAGCAACCCCTCAAGGTTTCTTGAGGATATAATATTGGATAACAAACAAACAAACAAACAAAAGATAATATTTTTCTTGAATTTGTAAAATGCATTTGGATGCCTGCACTGTGTGATAATTGGAGCATTTGATTAACAGTTTTTGTTTTTATTTATCGAAGGGTAAAAATTTTTTTTTTGGGATTATTAATGAATATGTTTTTTAATAGCCGAGTTGTCTGCTAGTGGGAGTGGATAGTTGCAATTGCTTTTTAATTTGTTTATCAAGGGATATGGTGCTGAGAAACAATAGAAATAAGAGTTGTATTTAATAGAGAAGTACGTGATCATTCGTCTGAATCTGGAGAGTTTTTCTTCATCTTTATCATCTTCTTTTTCGTTTGTGTGGGGTCTGGGGTTTAAGTGCTGCAAAGTGAGAAAAAAAAATAGACTGTATTTGCTAAAAATAAACTTGACTTCTAGTATTGATCTCATTGGATTTTTTGGCATCTTTTCCATTTTTATATGGATTTTTTAACTTAAAACTGCAAGAATAGAAAAGATATGATTTTTGAACATTGTGGTTTTACTCAAAAGTATTCGATTATTTAAGTTGAATAATGAAAAGGATTAGCTGGAACAAATTGAGTTCAATCTTTGAAAGTCATTGATTATCATAATTGAAATTAACAGAAGAAATAAAATACTAATAAAATTTTAATAATTAAAGTCAACTTTGCTGTCATACAATGGTAGAATAGTTAAATGGGTTTCGAAGAAGTATTAACAGGCTTCCTGATTTGAACTACTGGACTGGACTCAGATTTAGAATTGAGATTATGATTTTTTATGTATTCTACAAGTATGGAAGCTTAGTAATTCAGACTGTGATTTGTATGTTTCAACCAGAGTCGGATAAAGCTTTCTTTATTCTAGCAAAGACAAATCAAAACCAATTGAGTGGGATTTGACATGAGAAATTCAAGCCATTTAAAAGAATTGTCAGATTTGAAGATAGTTGAATTTTCAATTGATAAGGACCTCACAGTTTGCCATTTTTTTCCCTTTTTCAGAAAGATCAAGATCATATATAGTAACTTGTCAATTCCCTTTCGTCGTAACGGAACCAAAATCCAAAATATTTATGCAGCTACCTTAGTACATCAGTATATGCTAGTTCTATAATTGAATATACAACCTTCTATAATTAAATCATTTAATCATCATAAATTAAAATCAAATGGTTAAAACAAGACAAAACATCCACAATAATTATCCCCTAATGCAAATACTTATTTTATAATCGAGCTTCTTTACTTTTCAGCAATCAATTAATCTCGGACCATTTACTGTACAATTCAGCTACCAAAAGACACAAGTATTCATGGGCACTGTGCACCCAATCCACAAACCCACAGAAAATTTAAAAAAAAAATCCTCACACACAAGTAGACACAAATGGAGAAAGTACCTCGCGTGGGTGAGTGGAATAAGGATGACTGGCGTATCTAGAAGCTTCCAAGGATTCTTCGAGGTCGAGATGAGCAGCCATTTCTCTGCCAATGCGGTTGCTGACGAAAATTCCAGCATTGGCGACGTCACGCATCAAAATTTCGTTTTGCCAAGCCATCACAAATCAATTAAAGCCCTAGAGTGGACGGTGAAAATTACCAGCGGAGTAGAAAATTGAATAGGTAAAAGGAGTGAAATTGGGGATTTTAGAGGGGATTTGGGTGTAGGGTTTTATAGGCGAAGGTTTAAGGCGAAATTTTCGAAAGTCCTCTTCCGCCAAAAATAAGGTGTTTGTAGACTTTTTTGCAATATTTTTTTATTTTCTGTAATCATTCTTTCATAACTCTATTTTTTCGCACTCATTTTTAATCACATATTCTCACAAGACAACCATTATAATCAAACCATTTTTCCTATACTAGTGAGAGGCATGTGCGATGCACGTGTTATAATTTAGTTGACTATATAATTTCCACTTGTAGTTCCTTGTTATACACTTACTTGCCACATCACTTGACGAGCACATTCATCTTCAAACGTAAAGTCGAGAATTCCATATTCTTTATAGACAAGAGTGTTTCCATCATGAATGAGTTGTCTCAGCAGTATCAACTCCATATGAATAGTCTAACAAAATAGATAGAGTGATTAGATATGTTAAATATAGATTGTAATTATTATTGTTATTATTGAACTTGACTAACATATGCATTGATATATTGGGTTGTATCTATTATAGCATTTAACATATCTCTTCCGTAGACGTTGCCACTTTCATCTTTCCAATATGTACTGCACAACACAATAGGAATTAATTTTAGATAAAGGAAATGAGATGTGTAATATTTAAGGTAATAAAGTAGAAATAAATTTCTTACTCAGATGGATTTTTGTGCACCCAATCTCTAATAGTTGTGTATCTATCCATAAGATAGCCTTAAAAAGGATAATGATCTGTGGATGATGAAAACTGTATATTTTTCCCTGAATTTGTTTTTCTTTGGTTAATCACTGAACATCCTGCTGTAGAGACCCTATAACAGTATTTTTATTTGATTCCCGACCAAATAGTAGTTTCCGTGTGTTCTCATTCTGTTCATTAATATAAGATTTTATTGAACTTATATTGGTGTCTACATAGAGATTGCATGGATTGTATGTTCTGATTTTGATCTTCTTGCCATTTCTAACGTTGTCCGAATAGTTGTGCCCGGTTTCCAAGAATTGTTAGATAGCGAGCTTCTTGTTTTTCTGATTCTTCAACTGTGTGTGCTTTTAAACTATCGTACAAAGTAGACACATCTGATAGTACATACTGCTTATACATGCTCAATATTTCTTCCATGCGTTCCTTAGTGACATAATTGGAGCCAATGAAAGCAGAATTTGATCCAACTCCAAATGAAGTATATGTTTCAGAGGTACCTAAAATAGTCGTATGTGAGATTTGTTGTGGTATGTTGTGTAACTGCTCATTCACAATGTCGTCTAATACATTATGTTGGCTGTCTACCGGTAATGAAAGAGTTCTGCAACATACTGTTTGTATTTCTTCTTCAGTAGGTAGCAGCACTGAAAGTACTTGGATCTAAAATATTGGAGTGATTCATTTTAAATAAAGATAAAGATAGTGCAATATACAGTACGATAAACAAACATAGTTAAATTATTAAATATTTGTAAAAGAAATTATACCTCTTGAGTAGCTAAAAATTATCTAACAATTTTCTCAGATAAAATTTGATTTGGCTTCCACTTATGCATTCTCGGAATCTGTAACGTTTTGTATCTGCGTCATCCAAATGTATGTCTAATTTCGCGAAATGCTTCATATATCCAACACTGTAATATAGTTGAAAATAAATATGAGACACGATGAATGTATTTCTCATTATAAATAATTTAAGGAAGTGTAAAAAGATATAATAGAGATACCTAAAATGCTAGTGGATATCCGTGTAAATTATATTTACAATCTGTTTGTTGATTTTGTTGCATCCTTTGCACCCGTTGAAGATGCGATTGTTGTAGTGAACTTAATAAAACAAAATATGCCTTACGGCCCCATGGATATGCAAGAAAGTCGTGAAAATGCTCAACCATACCAAGTGTTCTGTAATCAATGAACCGACCTGTTGGTTTCAATATGCACTCAACAAACATAAAAAGTCCTAGTTTAAATTTGTCATCTTCATCTTCACATATATGAAATGCTTCAGAAAGCATTATCATAGTAATCCTTTTTTAACAGTTAAAATATTGATTTCTAAGGCGATCGCTAATTGATTGGATAATAACGTCAGTCTCATGGCAAGGTAGTCCAATGATGAGACAAAATTCTTGCATACCGAAGCGGGCAAAATGATTATCCAATCGAACCCATACTTCATTGTTCTTACCAGAATTCACGAGTCTCATTATGAATTCATGTACCAATTTGTTATTAAACTGCTCTTCTTCTGCTGTGTAAACTGTTCTATAAAGAAATCCATTGAAATGACTACACATCAAAGAGACTTGTTGATTTCTTTTTATGAGTAGTAAAAAATCGTTAATATACTGATGATTCGAAAATTGAGTGATGTTAGTAGAGTACCATTGATTTGGTGACAGTATGTATTCTAAAGATATCTGCAAAAATTGTTAAGAAGGTATAATTAGAAACAAATAAAGAGAACTCATTGCACTAACAAGAACATCCATTGGGCGAGCATCATGGAGCATGTATAATGTCCTAAAAAAATGCATTCCGAAAATTTGAAGAAAATATTTAACAAAAGATGTTTTGTAAGTTTCGTTTAGCGAACGGACCGCGCAAGGTCCTTGCTGAACGGACCAAGCACGGACCAAAATGTTCGTTTTGGTCCGTTCAGCGCGAACGAAACGGAACGTATGTTTTGTTCGCGCAGTTCGAATCGATGTATTTATTTTGCCATCTAGATATTGCTACGTTTCACTAATGATAAAGATTATCTTTCACTGACGATAGAGATTGAGCAAAATGAACGATCGGTTGCTTTAGTTTTCCTAAACAGCGTATGCTTGAATGATTTAGAATTTGTGGTAGGCAAATAGGGATAAAATGTTTGGATGATTTACAGCTGAAGGAGGATTTATATAGAACTGTAAATGCAATTTAATTCAGAATACCTACCATATGCATTATTTCTATAACTTATTGGATTGAATGGGCCTACAGAATTAAATTTCGCGAATTCATAGAAAAAATGTTGAATTTTGGCACATGTTGTTTGTCAATTATCATGTGTACATGTACTAATTAAATGTAATGAATGCACCAATTCAATGTAATGAATTAAGTTCAATGGACACTCCATTGGAGTAACTTTGATGAATTCAAATTCAGAAATATATATGAATTTTGCACTTTTTGTTCACTACTAAATAACTTTGACGTGATTGTAACGATAATACAATATAATTATTTAATTTTATATTTTTTTGTCAACTTAAATATGTTTTCATAATAGATTACGTTTTAGCTGATTAAAAAGTTAATAACTTTTATGAAACATTATATTTATATTTCAAATTTTTTTGAAATAAGTTGAAGGTATAAATAATTGAATCCGTAATTGAAAAGGCAAAGAGTACTTTTTATGGAATAATTGAATAAATTTTTTGGAATAAAGAAGAACATTAATTTACAATTTCAAACAAATTACAAAAGTTGATCCATACGTTTCAAAAGCTGCAACTTGTACACCATTATAGGTAACTTAGCAGCTAAAGCATGATGAAACTTGCTGTACATTGTTGCTAAACTCAAGTTTCATGGGAAACCTTTTATATAAAAGTAGCTGTTTGAAACATAATTATAAACCAAAACGACAGCAATCAGTGGTACAAAATAAAAACAAAGATGTTTAGAGGAGGTGATTGTGGTAGAATCCATTTAGATGGAGATGACAAAATGAGTAAATCTAATTGTTATGTTGTAGCATCGATGTTTTCTTGAATTAGTCGAGTTTTCCTTTTGTTGGGTCTTGATCAGACTTGATAGTAGCAAGTTTTTTCTCGGCCTTCTCAGTTGAAGCTTGGAATAATGTTCGTTTTGCAGATGGTGATGACACTTTCTGATTATCAGAATTCTTGTTGTGCTCAATAGAGCATAGAACACCTTTGTCTTTCTCACTCGGTTGTTCATTAGCATTGAAGACAAATATAGCGTGTGTCTGGTAGTGATAGGTAGTGCTTTTTCAACCGTTACAAATAAAAAAAAGGACCGTTGCTGCTTATTGTTGATGGACATGTCTGACACCTTTAGTTGAAAAAGTTGGCCATTTATTTGTCATTTTCCCATTTCATCCGTCATTACACGGTTCAAATTGCACATGGAGGATAAAAGGGTAATTTTTCGTTCAAATTGTGTAGAACACGTGAAATAGTTTCAGCAAGTGGGACCCTTGATTTGACTGAAAAATTGATTTTGGAAGGTGAAAATTTCCACCAGACACACGCATAATTTCATACTTGTACTCAGTTGTATTTGGTTCCAGCTGTGTAACCTTGACATAAAATATGTGTTCTTGTTCAGGGTCCATTTGAATGAATTCATGAACGATTAGATCAGTTCTCTGTTGAATTTGATGATACACAATTACTATTTCCATATATTGGCAATTAAAAGTAAAACGATTATGAAGTGATATATGCACTTACTGATTTAGAATGTCTCATTAAACTCTTAACACTATACTTCAATAATGTCTTGGCCGGGGTTCCAATGACACTTGCACTTATGATTCCACTGGCATCTTCTAACTGTACATTGGCATTTGCTCTATGATAATGGAGAATAGAGTTAGTTATCAAGAAAGATTGAAATAACATGTTCAGCAAAACATGTCTAACAGAGTTACATATTGGAAGCGAATATAGTGAGTATTACCTAGGGACAGCTTTTGCGGTTGAATATTTGCAGTAAATACACGGAAAAGTTTCACCAAAATCTATGTGGCTGACTTTATTACAAGACATGTACCAAAAAGTTTGCTTTGTTGCTCTAAGTAAGTGTTAATTTAGCTTTTAACCAGAAGTATTTACGATGTATATAGAACTAATATTAAGATTAAGAAATAATAATTTACATTATTTTCACAGTGAAGTTATAGAAGTTACCCAAAGTAGTTGGTCTTTTATATGGTGTATATGCGTAAATTTCTTATGGTCTGGAGGAGATAATTTTGTTGGTGTTACTGTATCACATGGTTTGTCCAGTGCAATTTCATTGAGTTCTTCGTTGTGTACTTCAATCCTTGCATTGTGTGCGTTGCCTGATTCTGTTATTAAAAATTTAATTATTAGGAAACAATAATTATATACGATATAAATTAAAGTAAAAGATTTTTTATGCTATAATTACCACGCTCGGAATTCTGTCACTTGGTTGAATGTAGCATCATAAAGAAGGTGCTATTTATTTTTGTTGACAATGTGAGGTCTGGACTAATACTAAACATTAGTTGTTGGTTATATTGATTTAATTATAATGTGCAAGGTATGTTGCAGTACGTTTACCATTAAAAGACGAAACTTTCAACCGATTTGCTAAGATCATATATTTTTTTAGCTATCTTGCCTGCTAGAAAAACATTTTTTTTTTTCACATGAGTATCCCACATCGTTAAGATGACAGTATGGAAGCTTTTATCAATTAGTAACATGTCTTGCACATATGTTTGATTTTCAGCTCATGTTTGAAAGAGGCATTTTGGACGCATTGTAACAGCACTACAAGTATGTCTGTAGAAAATATTATGATAGGTAATAATATTAGTTAAAGTAGGTATAAAAATGGATATGCATGAAGGAAGACATAGTTATGAAAAAGTATGAAAAGTACTTATATCATTATTGCAATCCATATGTTTTTAGAGTTCATCAAAGGGAGTGAATGTGTATGTTGAAAAGTACTTCTTCAACTCATGTTTTTCCGAAAATTATCCATTGCACGTCACCATTTGAAGCTCTATATTCTAGTTTTGTTTCTTTCACAAGAGCATTTGAAATTATGTATGTTTTACTCAATAAGAATTGATTTTCGAAGGCAATAAAATTTTCGTCGTACAACGTCGTATACACTCTATTTCCCTATAGCAGGGAGAAAATAAAAATGGTAAGAACATTATATAGAATTATATAATATTGTTTAGCCAAAAAAAAAGAGCATACATTATGTTGGATGTTTACCTTGAGATCCATTAGTATCATGTTCTGATATCTACTAGTATTGTGCTTTGCTTGCTTCGGAGCCAATTTCTCTACAACAATTACCTTCGCTTGCCAATTTTTTTTTTTTTTTTATTTGGACTGATTTCAAGTATGAACTTGTAGTGGCTAGTCATTTTGTTAAGTCTACAAGAAAGATTAAAACATTAAAGAAATATATTGAAGAAGTAGAAGAATTATTAGTATGTAAAAGATAGTATATTTTCGTATAGTTACCAGAGATAGGTTGATGGTGAAGTAGAAATGAAGTTTCTATTTTCTGAAGTTTGTTTTGAGATTTAGAAGATGGATTTATACAGAAGTTTCAAGTAAAAAGAATATATATATAGAAAAAAAATATATGAGTAGTCATAAATTTATGAATTAGAGTTTGACATTTGAGTAGTCTATATCAGCAAATTATAGCTAGCTAGTATGTCTTTGTCAAAAAGTAAATCAAACAGTAATGGATATCAAGTCATGTCAAAGTGAAAAGTATTTCGCTTATTTCAAAAATGGATGTATTTTATATGTTTAAAAATATTATTAAATAAGAAAAATCTATTTAATCAATTAAGAAAAATTATATATGAATGATTTATTAATATTTACTGCAAAGAAGTCGTTGATGGCCCTATTTTTTGTTCTATCTCAAGAAGTACAATTTTATTTTTTTTGTTCTAGAAGATGGGTATAATGAAGTGTGACAATAGGGAAAAGGTAAAAAATAATAAAAATTGAGTGCTATAAACAGTCAGAAATTAGAATTTGACATTTCATGATAAGGCTTTCAGGCACTTAGTAATCAATCGCAGTAGGTAAATGAAATTGGTATGGTCTAAAAGTAAAGTAGAAATATAAGTACGTACTCTCTCATTGTCTTAGATATTCATGTTTTGTTTTTGCATAATTTTGTGCAAATAGATAATAACGGGTATAATAAAGTGTGATAATAGGGAAAAGGTAAAAAAAAAAATTGAGTGCTGTCAGAAATTACAATTTGACATTTCAGTATGATAAGATTTCAGGTACTTGGTAATCAATTGCAGTGCGTAAACTAAGCTAAATAAAATAAGGCTATGAATCTGGACTTAGAAAAAGTTATAAATTTTATATCAAATCAAGAATTTCTTGTGCAAGTGTTATGAACTGTAGTTTTTTCTGGTGAATTTATCAAAACCTTAATAGATTTACTTGTTTTGGCTCTCGGCAAAGCAACTACAACTGTCCATGGGAAAATATAGGTTCTGGAAGATAAATGCCAACAAAGTCTAGAGTTTGATCCTGCGATTTATTTATTGTCATTGTAAAACATGGACAGATTGGGAATTAAGTTCTTTTAAAATGAATTGAAGTTTTATCATTTTAAGTGGTATGAACGGAATTCTAGGTAAAAATACACGTTGTCCACGGTATTCTCCGATAGTATTTCTGCCTCAATGACATTTCTTTGAAATCTTCGACAGATAAATCTTGTTCCGTTGTATAGGCCTTCAGACGGATTAATATTTTTGAGTAACGTAATGGGACAATTTAGCTTCAATATAAGGTTATGTAGTGGAATACCATTTGGAGTTAACGTATTCAGAAAATCTTATTGGATACTTTGTTCGGATTTGTCAATTGCTTCATCGAAACTGTAATATGTAAATATTTCTCCAGAAATTTCTTATAGCAAAAGATTGTTTATATGGTCAATATATTCATTTTTTGGAGTTAAAATGACTCTATTAATCATAGTATCTAAATATTCAACATAATTTTGTATATTTGGAAAAACTACATTAATCAATTCTTTCAAACATTTAAATTCATTTTCAAAATGTATTGTTATATTATATGGAAGTTTAATCATTTTACATGAGTGTTTTTTCTCAGTACCATTTCCTATACTAAGTAAATATTCATAGAATAATGGATCCATTTGAGCTCTCATATTTTGGAACTAACGAGAAACGTGTAAAAGATGGCCACAAGTATGAAGAAACTAAACTTGCTTTCATTATGTCTTCTTTATTTCCTCTTTGAACAATTGGTAAAATTTGAGGAAAATCTCCTCCCATTATAATTATTTTCCACCAAACGGTATATCTTGTTCAGTTACATCTCTTAACATTTTATCTAAAACTTCTATAGCGTAAAGGTTTACAAATGGTGTCTCATCCCAAATGATTAGTTTAGCTATTCTGAAAAGGTCAGTAAGTGCAGATTGTTTGCTAATTGAACAAGAAACATCATTACATGTTTCCTCATGAATTTTAAACCTCGAATGCGCAGTCCGACCACCTGGCAGCAATGATGCAGCTAAAACAATGAGATTTTTTGATCTTATAGACATCAATAAAGCTTTGTACAAGTACGTTTTACCTGTTCTACAAGTCCATCAACAAAAAACAAGCCACTTTGATCACTTAAAACTCGGTCTAAAATCCTATTATAAGATGTCTTTGCTCTTTATTCAAAGTATCATGGTAGCTAACATTTCATCTTCACCCATGCTTATATTAAATGGCACTAATTGGTAATCATTTAATTTTTTATTCAATGGTTCTAATACAGAATTTATACATTGCAATGCTTTAATTTCAGTAGCATTTCACAACATACCTTGTTGCATAAAATCTTCAGACATATAATTTTTAAACTCACTCCATAAAAGACGTGGATTGTTAGAACTACAAAAAGTTAATATAGTAGCAAATAACCTACGCAATGAAGGAGACATTTGATAAACAATTGCTTCTTCTAAGCATAATTCACAATTATTATCTCCACTTAATAAACCGTGCAAAAGAACTGCTTCACGAAATGTGGATGCCAATACACCGTTTACAACTCTTAGATGTTTGAAAAAAGTTGACCCCTCAATGTGATTTAATAATGTTGGTACGAAAAAGTTGACCTTTTCATTTATAATGTTGGTATGAAAAAATTCAGTTAACATCGTTCTTCGCGTATAATCTTTACAACCGCGTGCAAATCATCAGAATCTCTATACGTAATTAGTTGATGGTCTTCAAGATGCAATTGGAGCGAAATAACTTATGGAGACATTTCAGACAACACAAATCCATAAATTCTCTCCACCTGGCAGTTTGATATTTTGAAATCTCATCAGTATCGACTACTTGTTCATTGTCATTTATGGAAAATGTTATTCGATCATGTCCTTTATAAACATATTTATATTAATATTTGACAGCTTTAACAGTTGAACATATTTCTACATTGATATGAAGGATTGTAAGGTACAACCCATTTATTATCTAATATATGTCCTCTAACCTTAACTTTTCGGCCATCATTTTTCTGTCTATACCGTGGATATGAATCTTCACCAAGTGAAGTTGTTAATACATATTCTTTGGGATACTTATTTTTACATATTTTATTATTTTTCATACAGACATTATTAGGATTTAATGTACCAGATGGACCATGCAACATATGTTTTACAATAACATAATATAAATAGGGAAAAAGATTTTTGTCTGGTATTTCACAACAAACAATCTTATCAATCAAATCAATAGAAGTAATAAAAGAAAATGAGTATGTGGAAGACCACTCTTTTGAAATTCAATTACATACATACATACATACATACATACATACATACATACATACATGTGTGTGTGTGTGTGTATGTGCAGCAACATGTCCTAAAATTTGTCTTCTAAATAAATCATTTTTTAGTTCCTCCAATTCAGCTCTAAATATTCGTGCAACCAAATTAGGTCTATTTTGTTTTTCATCATTATACTTTAGTTCTCGATTTATTTCTAACCAATTAGAGTTACATGTTATCGTTAAAAATATATCAGGTTTACCATATCTTTGAACCGACGCCATTGCATCCATATATCTTTTTCTATTATCTCTAGGTCCACCAGTGAACGACGATGGCAAAATAATCTTTCGATGGACCTTATAACGTCGACTTTCACCTATTTCAGCACTATCAACAATTCTTTGATAAAGTTCTGCTCGTATTTATTTTTGATTATTACAAAAGTAATCTAACCTAATAGTTTCAATTTTCACATACATATCAACAATGTATTGTTGTAAAAGTCTACCAGCATGGAGCAAAATACAATTACCCGAGTTTCGAATTTGCAATTTGTAGCAATAATACTCATGACAAGATACACGCGATCTTTTTTATCTCTTCTTCATAATTGCAACAAAAAAAAAGAATATTCAAACAAAATAAATTAACAAAAAAATGGACAAATAAGTTTCACATTATTGACATTGGGTCTCTCTTTCAATGAGTTCATTTGCAGATTTATGTTATTGATATTTAAAAGATTCTCTTCTGCAGAAAAACGATCAAGCGCTTTTTTATTGAATCTTTCAATACCTTCATGCCATCCAGACTCACCATATGGAAAAAGCAATGGGTATTGAAGATGATCATAACAACCAACATAATAATGCACTCTGTGAATTGCCACAATGACCATACATTAATATATCACAACTTCTAATATTGGCAGATAGATCCTCATCAACCCAAACTGCGGCTACTTGTGAAGTTGTTGGTGCATTGTATACTCTTTGGTCAAGACCAGGATCGCATTTTATTTTTATTTGACATGTATGTAAACTATCAATGTTGCTCAATGAACGAAAGAACCTAGAGTATGGATTAATTTAGGATATCAAATAAATTTTGTATAGTTGATTCACAAAATTTATCCGAAATACTCAACCAATTTTGCAGTTCATTTTCAGTATCATAAAAGTATAACTGTAAATATGTTGGGTTGTTATTAGATGGTAAAAGTTGGTTTATATAATAATAAACTTGGCCTTGAACCCTAAATGTATAGATGCCTTTGTTCTTCTTACACAAATTTTTGTCATACTTTACGCCAAATGATGTGAATGCAAAATGATTGTTATAAATTCTTGCAATTTTTTAAAAAGTTAACGCTTCCGGTGAACTTGAAGTAAATAATTCATGAGGTACACCGTGCATATGCAATTTGACTTTACCATTTGAACAATAAAATCCCTTACTTTCTCTATAAAATTTCTTTGCACCACAATATTCACAAACAGTCGACTGCCCGAGCATGTAGGATTCAGTCGAAATGTTCAACAAGCTAAAATGATTGTTCTCATTATTTTGGATAATTTCATTACTTTTAAGCTGATTATGTTCATAGTCATATGAACAATTTGCATAGCCATACGAATCATGAACTCTCCACTCCGTGGTACAACCATAACTACAGCCAACAACTATAATAAAATGAAGCGGTCATTAATAATGAGGAACACAAATTTGCATTTCAACAATAAGGTGTGAAGCTATTAAATTCAAGTTACTTAAATCTACAAACTTACTATTTTCAACTTCAAAGCTATCCCCATTTGGAGCATTATTTGTGGAACCTAAATGTTCAGGGGCCAATCAATTGGGGTTCAGCATGCTCTTGACATAGACATAGACATAGCATAAATATAATATCAAATTTATTATAATATAAGCTAAAAAAGAAGGAAAAAAAACTATATATAAAATTTTCAAAATCAAAGCTATCCCCACGTCGAACATTATTTATGGAACCAAAACATTCAAGGTCAATTTATTAAGATTGACCATGTTTTTGACATGGACATAGCATAAATATAACGTCAAATTTATTATAATATAAAATTTTAAAAAAGAAGAAAAAAAAAATAATAAGAACTATAATTACAATACATGATGCTCACCTCCAAATATTGCAAAAAAATAAACAAAATATATTACACAAAGAATTTATATTATAATCAAATGAAAAAATCAACAATGTTCCAAGCAATCCAAACTTGCAATTAACTCGTTCTACTTCACTTGCAATTTAAGCTTCCATCTCCATTTGTTTCTTCAGTCCACTTTGGAAACAAGATTCTAGGATTCAAATTACCGTAAAGAAGAAAAAGTTGTACCATGAACAAATGAAAATAAACAAGATACCACAACAAAATCCCACAAATTCTATATAAACATACACACAGGTTCAACCTCAACAATCTCGAGACTAAATAATAGTTAACAAGCAATTTCCAAAATGTCAATGTTAGCTCCTATATCTTTACTACGACCCTATTATGCTTTATATTAACCATCTTTTTCGGACAGCTGGACAACTATAGATTCATATCTTCCACAAAAAACAAGAATTACTGAAACACTCACTTGAAGAAGAAGAAAATTTCACTCGATTGCAGATTCACAGATGGCATCTAATTCAACCACTTCTCAGTTTTCTTCCAACAATTACATGGACAATTCTTCATCTTCCAATTTTTAATAAAAATTGTTGTACAAGCACAAACATGAACAGCCCAAAAACTTCAAAACAACCGACAAAAAATCCAAATTCTGTATAATTATACAAGCAGCAAAAATTACTATAATTTTAAGTGAAAAATAAGACAAATAGAGAACCCCCCCCCCCCCTCCGAAAAGGAGCCCCTAGACGATTCGACCCTTGTCTTGTTCAAAATTTTGTAAAAAAGTAACATTCAACATTTCAAGACTCCGAATTACCCTTCCAAGAAATGGAAAGGAAAATGTAAAGAAAATGTGAAAAAGAAAAGTTAAAGAAATAATCTTAGTTTTCAATTTTCCAATTTTGCGCTTCGGCGAGGTAGAACAAAAGCTTTTTCTACGAGTGAAAGCTGCAATTTGAAGATGTTTTTTTAAGAAATCAAAACGGAAAGGTAAGGAAAAAATGGAAAAGAAAAAGTTAAAGAAATCACCTTAGTTTACTATTTTTGCTGGAGTGATAGCTGTAATTTTTGAAAAGAGAAAAGAAAAGAAATGAGAGAGGACTGAGAAAGAAATGAATGTATGCATGATGTATGTACTATTAAATGGCAGCTCGGCTATGACAGCCCACTCGGCTGGACTCATCCAGCACAGCCATTCGGTTTATGAATAGTAAACACAGAAGTGCCTCTTTTATATAGTAGTGATAATAAATAGTTCGGGAAATTACATTTATAGTCCATCAACTATTGATCGATATGCAATTTGATCCTTTAACTTGCATCTTCTTGTAATATAATTTCTTTTAAAAAGTGGATAGATATATAAAAATGGTAAATGAAAACAGTACTCCCTAATTTTATACATGTTAGATTTTAATATTTGCAGTTCATATATGTAATATTTGAGATACAATCGTCTCCATAGTTTCATTTCTTGCAAAGTGAAAATTATTATTTTTAATGATGATACTATCATTTATTCCACTGCATTATAAGATGAGGTATTTATGTATAAAGTAACAATTTTATATTACACTTAAGTCGGTTTCCTTTAACCAATACTAACATTTGTATTCCTTTATAGTGTGCTTTGAACGATGGGATCACTCCCACTTCATTATCCTTCACAGTTTCTTGCAATTTATTTGGGAAAACTATGGATCACTCCCACTTCATTATCCTTCACACTTTCTTGCTACATGTAAGAATAGGAAGTTGTTTTCATGTGATAAGTAGGAATCATGAGAAGTTCTAACGAAATTAATGAATTTTGTGTGCAACGCTCCAAGCACTACATAGATGAATACGTTGGGTAGAAAATGCAAACTTAATTAAAAATGGGGTAATTAGCACATAACGTCTCCACATTTTGACTACTATTGTGCAAAACGTCATTATCTTTCATTTTTTGACATTTTCTCCCTTTTTTCCACCTTTCATTGCACAAAATGTCATTTTCATCCATTTTCTCAATTTAAAATTTTGAAATGACGAATATGCCATTCTCTTTAAATAATAAAGAAAAAGAAAAAATTAATTGCAACTATAGTCCCAAATTTTTAAAAAAAGAGCAAATGAGTCCCAAATAAATTATTCAAAGGGTAATTATCACTTAACATCTCTAACTTTCACTATTATTGCGAAAAATGTCCATATCTTTCTTTTGTAATATTTTTATCCTTAATTACACATTTGATTGCGCAAACCATCATTTCTATCAATTTTCATTCAATTTCTCAATAAAGAGTTGTGAAATTATGAATATGCCCTCCTATTTAAATAAAAAACTAAATAATTAATTACAATCATAGCCCCAATTTTTTAAAAAAGTGCAAACGTATCCCAAATAAATTATTAAAAAATTATAAATTATATTTTTTTATTAAAAAGTGCAAAGGAGTCCCAAATAAATTATTAGAAAATTAGAAATTAGGTTTTTTTTAAAAAAAAAATGCAAAGGAGTCCCAAGTAAATTATTAAAAATTTGAAATTATTTTTTTTTTAAAAAAAAAGAAGTGCAAAAGAGTCCTAATTAAATTTATGAAAAATTAATAAAATTTTAAAAAAATTAAAAATTGCAAACGAGTCCCAAATAAATTATTAAAATTTTAAAAAATAATTTCTTTAATTTTGTTTTAAAAAAATAGAATGATATATTCATCATTTCTTAGCTTTTAATTGAGAAATTGAATGAAAATGAATAAAAATGATGATTTGAGCAATCAAATATGTAATTAAAGGTGAAAATGTCAAAAAAATGAAAGGTAATTACTTTTTCGCTATAATAGTGAAAGGTATAGACATTATGTGCTAATTAATCTTTTAATAATTTATTTGAGATTCATTTGCACTTTTTAAAAAATATTGGAACTATAATTGCAATTAATTTTTTCTTTTTTCATTTTTTTATTTAAACATAATGGTATATTCGTTATTTCACAATTTTTAATTGAAAAATAATGAAAATAACATTTTGCGCAATAAAATGTGAAAATAAGAGTGAAAATGACAAAAAAAAATGAAAGGTAAGAACGTTTTCCACAATAACAGTGAAAGATGAGTACGTTATGTGCTAATTACCCTTAAAAATGTCACATTTTCGGATATATTCTGAATAAAAATACTAAGCATTGTTTGATAATCATTATTTTCAATCACACATTTTCATAATAAAATATTCTTTATATAAACTCAATTTTTTTCATACTTTCTAAACACACGTTTTCCAAAAATTTACTATTAAAAAACTCATTCTTTAAATATGTGTGTACATGTGCGTGTGTGTATGTGTATGTGTGTGAAACATGAGCTTAAATAATATGTGAAACTTTAAAAAACAAAAAATAAAAAAAATGTCATTGAAATGAAAGTAATAAAACAAAAGGAGAAGAAAATATAAGAGTCAAAACTCAATTGCATATTTATTGAGATTCAATACATATATTTATAATGCTTAAAATGAGAGTTACAATTGGAATTGAACGAGACTCTCTAAACTAGTTACAATTGCAAGATGATAAGAATACATAATCATCAATATTTATTTTATAGTTTTACAACACTTTCCCTTTGATAATTATTTGACCAATAACTGTCTTGTTAAAAACCTTATTCGAAAAAAAATTCAGTGGGAAAAAATAAACAAAGGAAAAAGAGTCCAGATAATTGTTAATATTTTAGAGACAATATGCTTCGTCTTGTTCCCTTTGATATAGGGCCTCTTTGAGTCCCATTCTTTTTATATAAAATGCATTTTGAAATAGTAGATTAATGAAGAATGTGTGGTTAAAAATGAAAAAAAAAAGTTTTTAGGTTGTGTGTAATGTTATTTTATTAAAAATGTGTGGTTAAAAAGAAGAGAGAGAAAAATGTATTTTGAAAAAAAAAAGATAAAAAAAGGTGATAGTCTCCTTCGAGTTTTCAATACAAGCTGCATTGTCTTCGTTTAAAATTGTTGGGGTATGTTTCATACTGTCTTATCATGACATTCAAGTATTATCATCTTCATATAAGATTTTATTATTAACATTTTGGGCTGTAGGTCTAGAAATTTTAAGTTTTTCTTGTAAATTCAAATTTACTAGGATTGTTTCCTTTTAATGGCCAATTATTACTTCGCTTCAACGAATTTATTTTGATGCGTTACTATTCATAATATGAAGCGATACATTACGTGCCAAAATGTTATTGACAAATTTTCTTTCTCGATTCCATTTATTTTCTAATAATGACATAATTTATTGAGATATCTTAATTTTCAACATTTTCTAGTACTTGAACCTCTTTTGGGGTTTTATATTTTGTTATGTCTATATGCGTTTCAAAAGTATACGCTTCCTAAATGGGATCATCTTCTTTATTTGCTCAATTTTTCTTTTTTAGAGAATTTGGTTTGAAATCGAACGTCATCACGCTTCAAACATGTTATTGATATATCAAATAAAATGTTAACGAATTGTCCATACAGAAGTCAAATCAAGTTGGATCATTCAAACCTAGTGTATGAGATATTGTTAATCTCTTTGGTCAGTAAATGGATCCAAGTGAATTATTTTCGAACTTTAGGTTCGAATTGTCTTTTGCAAGGATCTAGATAATATAATAATGCATTTGTATATTATTTTCAACTTCTTAATTCATCACTCTAATATTGAAAAAATTGTCAAATCAAATTGATAATCGGCAAATTGCATTTATAAAATATCACTCATTTGGAATAATGGTTCAAAATTCGCATTTATTCTCAACATTTTTTACTTTCTTATCTATGAGCATTGTGAAGAATCAATTTTACATATATTATACTATCAAAATAATTAAATGAAAAATTAGACTATGACCATAAGCCAAATAAAAGGGAAAAACTTAAATGTTGGCATGATGCTAATAGTGATCTCTAGATAGAACTGAGAAGTACTTGTTCTCAATAGTAGTGATTTATAAATTAATTTGGAGGTACTTAACAACAAATAATAGCATTAAATCATTTATTACCATCCCAACTAATATTTATTAAAATGTTAAGATTATGCTTACTAGCATTAACAAGAAACACCGTTTTAATTGTATAATCTGAAAATTATGCTCGTAATTAAACTTTTGAGCAGTAATCACAAATTTCTGAATTACGATCACCATGCAATCATTTAGTAGATGTATCAAATCTATTACATTCAAATAATATCTAGATGATCAACGTGGAGGGTGACGGGGTCTCATATATCATCAAAATTAATTTTAAGAAATATAAGGATTTAGTCCCAACTTTAGCTAGTGATGATTGAACTCAATAAAGCGAACACGCGTCAAATAAGAAATCATGGCTAATCCTGTGATGGTTTAACTCATCATGCCAAAGTATAAAACTTTTTGGATCAAAGAAACTTCGGGATCATGATAATATTTGATTTAACCATTTTTATAAATGTATAATACTTGTCAGATGAAAGTGTATATAGTTTTTCTTTTATCTGCTTCTAGCCCATCGACAAAAGAAGTTTTATGCAAACATATTTTTCCTAGATTTGCTTGAATAAAATGCATCGTCAATGTATAATTTTGTGTTATTTGGTAAAACAATATAAGGTCTTTCGGAGCCTGCAATGATATTCGATGCATCTGATATTATACTAACATTATTTTCTTCTAATGTTAATTTCAAAAAATATTTTTTGTTTTGAAAAATAGTAAACTATCAGCTAAATATATTCTTGACAAATCCTTTATGAATCTATAAATACAACAAAATAGATTTTTTTTCTTAAATAAACTTAAATTTATATTTAAAAGAAGTAAACATAATTCAATATTTTAATTAATCATAAAATGAACGATGCATAATAAAGTCTCAAATTTTGCAAAAAATAAAAAAAAAATAAAATTTAAACTAGATTTCTAAAACAAAGGGAAATGCTAAAAATATAGAAAGAACTAGTATATATATTCCATCACACCACCCCCAATCAAATGGTGAATATTGTCATTTGGATCAGCAAAGAAATTATAGATATTCAAATGAGTCACAAGTTATTTTGTCGTACGACAGGTATGTGCCCAATGCCCTTTCATTCCACATTCAACGTAACTTTCTTCGTGCTCTTTTGAAATTATTGCATTGTTGCTGATATTTTTGTTAATTATTTCATCTATGGTTTCTCTCACGTCCAAATCAGTGTCCACGTCTATTCCCACGTCCATATCCATGTCCCCTTGTCTTGATATTATATTTGTTTCAGACAATGCAGTACCATTTGCTTCAGGCAATGATACAGAAACCAGTTGAACGTAACCCATGATTTTTTTATTGGTAGTTATTATTTTTTTTTCAGTTACAAGTAGGGAAGATATGGGTTCTGAGTACTTTCTGAAATCATGATCACAATATTACTATTGCAGGAGTATATTTGAGGCATGAAATGTGGAATTTTTTTTCCAAAACATATCTTAATCAATGATATTTTCATCACACAAGGTCAATTTTGAACATATTCTAAACAATTCAGAATTGTACTCACTAACAGTTTAAAGTCTTACGAGCGAATGTGCATCCACTTATAGTGAGTTTTGGGGAGGACTATAGTCATCCGTGATCAAATCTTTCAGCCAAATTTTTCCAAAGATTATGTGGATCCTTCATAGTGAGGTATTCAATTTTCAAATCGTCATGGATCTGTTAACGAATAAAGATAAGTACTTTTTCACGATCCTGTATGCATTGAGAATCCATGACAGATAAATTTTGTCAAATATGTCAAGTGCAACAAACTTAAGTTTTGTAATGTTTGCCATTTGATTAACTACATAAAAAAATACAATTAATTTTCGAAAAATATGATTACATATTACAAATCACATAATAATTAATCAAGTATTCAAACTAATCAATGTCAACTGACATGAGTTATATATTTTCCTTCTACGATAAACATTAATTCAAAATGATGTATTCTTGGAAATATGGGGTACTTCGAGAGAACATTGTATTTACTATTGATTATTCAAAAGCAATATGTCAATATTATTCTGGAATATTGAAAATTACAACTCATGGTCTTTAGGAGCTATTAATATTCTTCTGAAATATTAATTATAATGTTCTACTTCAAGAGCAACAACAATGAAGAATGAATTCAACAATTAATATTTTATTGTTAAACATAAAAAAATCAATGATGAAACCAATACATAAATCATTACAGACACGATGCATGAATAATTAAATAATTGCTAAACATTCATTAAATAATTGAATATAGAAACCATTCATTAAATAATTAAGTAATTCAATATTGAGTCTGATGAAACCATTGCTAAACATTCATTAGTAAGCAATAATTCATGCAAACATATAAGTATTTTGATTGTGTCATTACAGACATACAAATAAGATGCATGTATAGGAAATAAAATAATTATAGATATAGTGATGCATATATCAAACAATTCGATTGGTATCATGCAATTGGAAAGAATGATTACTGCAAAACTATTTGTGACAAAATGATACACTTTAATTGATTTCGACAGAAGAGGCAGCCGCCTTTATAATGCATATGTATAAAAAAAATTGATATGCCACTAAATTGATTTTTGTACACGACACGTAATTATATTTATAAGAAATTACTACCTTCACTAGATTTTTGAAGAATTTATTAAGCATTTGTGCTGATAACGTATTATGAAAGTAATAAAACAAAAAAGAGATGAAAATATAAGAGTCAAAACTCAATTGTGTATTTTATTGAGAATCAAGACCCGTATTTATAGGCCTGAAAATGAGTTATAATTGAAATGAAATAGAACCTCTAAACTAGATAAGACTATATAATCATCAATATTTATCTTATAGTTTTACAACAACCATATATATATATATATATATATATATATATATATATATATATATATATATATATATATATATATATATAATTCAAGCGACAATTACAAATATTTCATTTTTTCGCAGATTTTACCTAAACTTTTGATTTTATAGCAATGTTGGTCAAAAAATCTTTCAAGCTTGTATGACAGAGGGACCTTCGGATAGTTTCCATCCAAAAATTATTAGTTGATAAAAAATTAGCATTTGACAATAATTTGACAACTTTTCATAAAAGGGGAAAATGGTTTTTTAACATCTTATTAATAAAAAGGATAATTTACACCGAAAATCACAACCCTTTCAAAAATGTGCAGTGGAAGTCCTAAATCTTTAATAAATGTGCACCAAAATGACTTCAACAATTTATATCCAAAAAACTATCCGTACAACCCTGCCTAACTCACAACCCTTCTAACTCCATCCATTGATAGGTGTTAGAGTCTCTGCCACCATCGCTACTGTTCATTTTGAAAATGACTTATTAACTTTGTTTATTTTTTAAAGGTTCTTGTTAGGAGGAAATTGAGTTAAGGGGGATGGAAAAAATGAGGTTGGTGGAGGTGAAAGAAAAGAGATGGCGACGGTGACAAAAGTTTCCATAGATGAATATTTTTTTATAACATTAACATCATAGCAACTTCAGCTAATGTGGCCGCCCGAAGGCAAGATATAGTGACATACTATTAATAGAAAATTAATTATAGAAATGTGATAGAAAATGGGTTAAGGACTCTCAATACAATTTAAATGAAATGCATTAGTAAACAAAACGTGATGCCCTTGCTTAAATTTGTGTTATAACAAAAAAAAAAAAATTGTGATGGCAATATTAATATGAAACCACTTAGAGACTGCATGAAAATAATTATTTGCAGTAACTTCATAGAACCATAAAATGTAGAAAATAAAACTTATTGACTGATCGAGTCTCATGACAACACAATATCTTAAAGTAAAATTGCTCACCATTAATTGATGCAACTTATTTGGAAAGTCACTCCCAGTATATAATGATCAAATCACTTGTGCAGTAATCACATGATATGAAAATTATATGTGCAATACTCTAGAAAAGTTTCCAAAAGCAATAATACTAAAATCGAGAATATAGAATAACAGAATATGAGTATTATAATTTTGTTGTAATGTATTTTCAAAGAGAAACTTTCTCCGTTGTAAGTTAAAAAATAATTGTTGTTTTATAGGATGTTATTATTCACATAAATCATCAAGTAATTGCCTCAATAGATATATTATGCCCTTGTTTGGTGGGGATTAAAATTAGATTTTTAGTATATTTTGATAGAAATAGATGAATGTGTGGTTGAAGTTGTAGGATCTATAAAATATGTGATTCAAATTAATTGTTGATTTTGATTCAGATTTAAATCTAGATTTTAATTGGTACCAAACAGGGGCTATGTACTAGCTAGTTTGACCCAGAAAATAAATAAAAAAATGATTAAAACAATAAAATATTTGTTTTAATCAAAGAAGCCATTTGGGCTCCAAGGTCCAATCTAGAGATTCTAGACATGTAAAGATGGGCGGGTCGCCCAGGCCCACCCGTAGATGAACCGGCCCGCGATTCGGCCCACGAACCGTGTGGGCCGAATCGTGGGCCGCCCAGACCGGTTCAAGGTGAAACGGGCTAGCGGTTAACCACTGGCCCGTTTAAAAAAATAAAATAAAATAAAATAAAATAAAACATAAAATTTGCTCAGAACGGTCATTTGACCGTTCTGAAATTTTTTTTTGTATAAATTGTGGTATTATGAAGTGAAAAAATTCTAAACTCTCACAATCTACAAGTTCCAAAATTTGAAATATATATTTTCTCGTTCTCTCTTAATAATTTCAGCAAATATTTTTCATATTTAGTATTTTATGCTTTCTTTTCATCTTATTGGCTTATTATTTCAAAAATTTTTGTTGAAAATTTATGAATTCTCACGATTTTTCTTCAATAAATGTCAATTTACATGAAAGTTGTTCTCTAATAAATTTGGAAGATGATAATGATCCAAATATTGGATCTTCTCAACAGCGAAAAAATAAAAAGCACACATCTGATATTTGGGAAATCTTTACAGTGGATGAACCAAACAAAAGAGTAATATGCACTATTTGCAGAAATAGTTATGCATGGGTTAAAGGTCAAGGCACGGGCACATTGCGAAGACACAAAGATAAACATATGAATGAAAGAGGGCATTTGGATACTAAATAAGCTCAAATTACTTCTTTTACTAATACTAGTGGAACAGTTACTTTTTCTAATTTTTGTTATTCGCAGGATCGAATGAGAGTAGGAATGTCTGAATTTTTGGCAGCAGCGAGATGCCTTTCACTTTCGCAGAAGATCGATACTTTGAGGAGTTTATGCAAAAGTATGTTCAACCCGCTTATCGGTCTGTAAGTTGAAATACTGTTCGCTCAGATATCTTGAAATTATTTCATACAATGACTGAACATTTGAAAATTGAATTTAATAATTTTGATGGAGTTATGTGTTTTATATCTGATTGTTGGTCTGACCGTAATCACAATGGTTATGCATGTGTCACTGCACATTTTATTGATAATAATTGGTTACTTCACAAAAGAATTATTGCTTTTCGCTTACTTGAATATCCATATAATGGAATAAATTTGTGTGAGAATTTATTACAGGTTTTTAATGAATTTAAAGTATTGAGCAAATTATTTAGCATTAATTTTGATAATGCTAGTGCAAATACTGCATGCATTGAACTTTTGAAAATGACTCTTAATCCCTCGTTTGACTCTAAATTATTTCATATGAGGTGTGTTTGTCATATATATAATTTAGTAGTGCAAGATGGTTTAAAATTAATAACACCACAAATACATAAAATTAGAGAAGTTATTAACTACATTTCTTGTTCAGATTCTAAACAATAAGAATTTGGAAAAATTTGTAAAAATTTTGGATTGAGGAGAAGAAAATTTATCGATGATATTCCAAATAGGTGGAATTCAACTTTTCTTATGTTAAAATCGTGTGTTGGTTATACAGATACTATTAATACTTTCGTTAATTCAAAGCAAAATCAATTTCACATAAGTGATTATGATTGGAACATTGCATTTAAAGTCATGAATTATTTGAAACCATTCTATAAGGCAACAAAAACTAGTTTCGGAATTTATTATCCAACAAGTAATCTTGTGCTCGCTCAATTTGTAGAAATTGCTAATCAATTTTCAAGTCATAAAGACGATCTATTTTTCTATGATATTATTTGTACAATAGAGGACAAGTTTCAAAAATATTACGAAAATATGCCAATGATTTTTCCAATTGTAGCTGTAATGGATCTTCGTATAAAATTTTTTGGAGTTCAGTGTGCTATGGACCAACTTTCTGAAACTTTATCTTTCAATATAAATATTACAAGCCGTGAAATAGAATGCTTTATTAATGAAATATATAGTAGTTATGCTATGAAATATGGTAATAATGAAAATGTTCCTTCTACTACGAGTTCCGTTACAAATTCTAAAAGTAAAAGTTCTTTCTTTTCTTTAATAGCCAAGAAACGCAATGTGTCTTTTACTTCATCTACTAATTCATTTTCAAATGAGAATGTTACTCCAGTTGAATTAGAAAGATATTATCAATTTGATTACTACAGTTTAATTCCACAACACGAGGTTGACAATTTAGATGTTTTACAATGGTGGAAGGTAAATGAATGGTTATATCCAATATTATCAAAAATGGCCCGAGATCTACTAACAGTTCCAGTCTCAACAGTGGCATGGGAGTCTACTTTTAGTGCAGGTAACAGAGTGCTAGATGAAAGAAGATCAAGACTTATAGAAGATATTTTAGAAGCTCTCATCTACGTGAAAAACTGGTTATTTGCTGATAGAAGAATGCAAGATAAAGTTGCTGACGATATTGCTCAAGACTTTAAAAATCTTACTGTAAATGAATAAAATATGATTTGTAATGACGAAATTATAGTTAAGTAGGTGCCAACCTAGTTGGGATGTACTTTAACTATAAGTTCATAAATAGTTCAAAACTGTGTAATTTGTCAAGTTAGGCAAAATATTGTTCGAACAATTGTAAGTTTTTATGTTATTTATTTATTGATGTAAAATTTATCGAAAAATAAATCAATGTAAAATTTATTTTTACGTAACTTTTATCGATTTTCACTATAATTCTGTTTACAGTTATTTTTTTTTAGGAAAAAAGCAAAAAAAAAAAAAAAAAAAAAAAACTTGCAGCGGTCCTGGCCGGGTCATACCTCTCCTGACCCGATCCGGGCCGGTTAATTTTAAGCCCGATCCGAGACCGAGCTTCTTTCCTTGCGATCCGGGCCGGCCCGGACTGCCCATTTTTACACGTCTAGTCCAATCATAGACCTTTTAATAATAACGTGGAATGTGAATCGAACCCCCGACCTCCCACATTAAGTCCACACTTTTCACAAATTGGGCATTTTATTTTATTTAATTATTTCTATATAACAATCTTCCACACGAAAGAAATAAAATAAAAATAAATATTATTTTGGAGTACGGAAGAAATCATGCAAGCTAATCATCTTTCAACTTGAACCTTGGCTTTGTATATTCTATCGAGTTTGCTAATTCTAGAGTGAACTATGTCTTGAAATTCATAATTTTGGTTACAAACTAAGACAACATAACATACAGGACTTATGAGACAATCATTGAGTTCTTGCGATTGTGTTCATTGTTGGCCATGATGTTTCCCAATTTCTTTGAGTGCTCTAGAGAATTAGTCTCAATTCTCATAGGAAACGATCTTATTTCCACACTCAAATAAGTGCTTCTATCAAGATTGCATTGTATCTAACACCCCACTGAGTAACAGTTATAGTAAGCATTAAGAGCATTAGCCCATCCTCTAATCAAAATAGATGGTACTACACATCATAGGGAATTGGATAAATAAAATGTAGTACCCCCATGGACCACTCCAATAACTTTGTTGTTCCATTGAACCTTGTTCTTGGGATCTCCTATTAACCAAAGGTTGAGTTTCCATTATAGGTGATCTGGTTTGTAATAGGCTTTAGCCCCGTCACTCTTGATACTTTCTGAACTAGCTATCTAGTTAATTCTTTGGTTAATAGGTCAACAATATTATAGCTTGACTTCACATGTGCAATAGTTATAACCCCATCCTTAAGTAGCTGATGCACAATATTGTGCCTTCTATGAATATGTCTAGACTTTCCATTGTAGAATCAATTTTGAGCTCTTGAAATGGCTGCTTGACTATCACAATGGATAGAAATAGTTGGAAGTAGTTTAGACCACAAATGAACATTGCTAAGAAAATTCCTTAACCATTCTGCCTCATCTTGTCCTTCAAGTTATGAACTTGGATTTCATAGTAAATTTCGCAATGCAGGTCCTTAGTGGATTTTCAACATATAGCATCGCCTGCTAAAGTAAATACATATCCACTCATAGATTTACTTTAATTGGGCTCGAAAATTCAATTAGCATCACAATATCCCTCAAACACAGCAAGGAATTTAGTATTATGTATTCCCCAGTCTAGAGTGTATCTCCAATACCTCAAGACTCGAATAAGAGTATCCCAATGTTCACTATTAGTATTACTAGTATACCTGCTAAATCCACCGACCGCATATGATGTATCAGGTCTTGTACAGTTCATGAGATACATGAGACTACCAATCACTCTAGCAATACTAAAGCAAAAACACTATGACCTGAATATTTTCTCAAGTGGCAACATGCATCATAAAGTGTTTTAGCAAGAATACAACTGTATTGGTTAAATTTCTTAAGCACTTTCTCTACATAATGTAATTAGGTTAAAGTAATTATTTCGGAATGTTTTACTATTTTGATTCCTAGAATTTGCAAGACCCAAATCTTTCATTTCGAAGTGCTTTTCCAGAGACTGTGTAGTCTTATTGATCATTCTTACATGTAAATTGTACTCGTAAGAGAACGTGTCAAGTTTTTTAATACAACTGTGAAGTTAAAATGTCGAACCCATAGGGACTGAAAATCAAATTAATTGAAAGCATTAACCATAAATAACAGAAATAAATTAAATGAAAAATATCAAAGAAATAATTATTGAAAATCAAAATATAGTTTCATGTATTGATTACATCAAACCATATATGAAAATTTTAGTTCATGATGGAAAAATATGAAAAACTCATATTTATAATTTAATGGCATGAAGAAGAAAAGAGAAACACTGTTTTGGAGTTTGATTTGATCTTCTTCTTGATGTTTCTCTCGCTCTCTTGCTGAATTTCTTACCTTTACCTCGTCGAGGCTTTTTATCTAACCTATAACACAACACTAAAACACACATCAAAACATTCTAAAAACTCTTAAGAACAAACAATTTTTCAAGTTTAAATGGTACTAAATGCTTGAGTTAAACACACTCATCAAACACCCCTAAATTTAATACTTTGCTAGTCCTCGAGAAAACACAAAACAATAAAAAAAGACCAATGAACAAAAAAACAAAATTAAACCTATTGACTTACATAAAACAAGTTTAGTTAGATAGCTTGCCTTTTTAACTCAGAATTGAAAACACTACATCAAATTTATGAACTGGTTCAAAATTATGATGCAAAAGCCAAAATCTCACTTATCCAATGTAAAACGGGTGTGTGTGAAGAATCAAGTGCAACGCTGTATATTTACAAGCTGGTTCAATTCTTGACCTCAATAGTCAAATATGTCCTTTTTTCTCACTTATAAGATTTACAGATCCCCAAACTTATTTTTTATTCTCTTTTCAAGGTGTATTCTAAGATTGATTTTCAATTTTCAATACTCTTTCACTGCTCAAATTTGGTTGGATCTAACTGGTAACGTCAAGAACCTACGCCTGTGATGATTCTCTCAAAATTTGAGTGCTTCGACAGTCAAGTTAAATAATAAGCAATTCAAACCCACTAGTTATCTAGACTCCCCAACAATTTGATCTTACTTGCATAATTGCACAATTTTTTGCTTATTTTCATATTTTGTTTCCGTTCAAGATCAACCTCACTTTTTTTTCTTTTTCTTTTTGTACCCTTGTAGAGCTTTTAGTTGATAAATCCCTAGTTTTTAAATACTAATGGATACCCGATTTCAAGGTACCCATCAAACTTACTAATTCAAGTAAAAAAGGTGCATGCATAAGACTTAGAATTAACAAGTGCAATGTCATTTTTCTACTTTTTTGAGGAAAAAATAAATGAGGCTTAGATCTCTAGCATACGGTCATCATTTGGTTTATACTTGATAGTTAAAGACACTACAAAAATAATTTTCAACATGCACGAAATCACTACAAGCTTAAATCATCTCTTTCACCGACTCGAACACCCCAAAAATTATACTATAAAAAGGTTCAAGGGTGTCATGAATAATAGGTTACTGGGTTGCTCATTTTCTATGTCAGTCTCTTAGTTTGATGTAAAAATCAAACATAGCCAAATTTGCCTTTTGTTGATTTCCCTTTGTAATCAATGTAGCTATTTGGCTAGTAATCGATGACATTTGAGCTTCAAGGGCAGTTATGGTATCCAACTCATGAAGACCAACAATCCTTTTTGCACTAAAACGTTCACTTGGCCAAAGATAACTGTTGGTGGCTATTTCATCTAGTAAGGAATAAGCATCATCTACAGTTTTTGACATCAAGGTATTACCTGAAACAGTATCAACTATTTTTGTGTGTTTGACTATTCAACCCATTTAGAATATCTCAATCTGCATCCAATTCTGATGAGCCTAGGGTTATGATTACATCTAAATCTCAACTATGTTTCTCAATTCTCTAATTATATCCAATTGATTTTTCTAAATTTATAAGCAAGAACACTAATGTAATTTTACTCCATCTCTCGAGTGTCGAGTAAAAATTATTCCTAAAATTTAATTTTAATATCTCTATTCCAAATAAAAAATCTAAGAATTATTAAGTATTATGGTTCTTTGTGGGAATATTTCAAAAAAAAATTATACTTTCTCTCAAAACCTATAATATCTTGTGTTATTCTATGATCTATTCAAAATTTCTTATCTCGAATGCCCGAATCTTAAACATCAAATCTTTCAATCAATGACCAGTTAATTGAAAGCATTAATTATAAATAACACAAATAAACTTAATGGAAAACCTCAAAAGAAATAATTATTGAAAATCGAAACATAGTCTTAAGTATTGTTTACATCAAACCCTAGATGAAAGATTTAGTTCATGATGGAAAAATATGAAAAACTCATATTCATAATTAACCTCACAAGGAAGAAAGGGAAAAATTGTTTTGGAGTTTGATTCGATCTTTTTCTTGATGTTTTTCCCGCTCTCTTGCTCGATTTTTGCCTTTGCCTTGTCGAATTGTAGCTAAAAAGTGCCTTTCAAGATGTATTTATGCCTTCTCGAAATGCTGGATGAATTGGGATTGTTCTGGGCTTTTTAAGGTCCAAGAAAACAACTCTATAATTTATGACGTAGCACCTAGCACCCAAAGGCAGCGTTTGGGCACCGTGATGGTTTCTCCTATTGCTGTTTGGACGCTATGGTCTTGGTGCCTGGACACCAGCTTCCTCTAATTGTTTGTCGATTGTGGGTGCCCGGGCACCTAGTTTGTGGCACCTGGGCGACGTCTCTATTTTTTTTTGTTTTCTTGATTGGGGTGGGCGCTTGGGTGCCCAATCACTTCATTATTCCATCCAACATGGCTCCTGGATGCCCAGATTAGCCCTTTTCACCATATTACCTAACCTATAACACAACACTAAAACACATATCAAAATGTTCTAAAAACTCTTAAGAACGAACAATTTTTCAAGTTTAAACGGCACTAAATGCGTGAGTTAAACATACTCATCAATTTTCAAATTTGCTATATTTGCATTTATCTGCTTCATTTATCACATAACCACTTGATGTCAAAAAAGTATTAAATTTGTCATGCCATTTCTTAGGAGCTTGTTTAATTCTACATACATAGAGATTTTTAAGTCAACATACTTTATCATCCAACCTTCTAAAACAAATCCTTCAAGTTGGTCCGTACTAATCTCCTCTTCTAAGTCTCTATTTAAAAATGGAGTTTTGGCATCCATTTGATGAATAATAAGATCATATATAGAAACAATCGCAATTAACATCCTAATAGAGGTAGAGGTAATCCTAGTGACAAGTGACATGTGAATAAGTATCAGAGAAGTCAATTCCTCTTTTTGTATATAACCTTTAATAGACATAATGGAGTCATATTCACTATTAATAGCTTCATTCCAAATGATAGAATTTGGTGAAGTTATAGCTTCACTAAAAGTATTATGATCATCCTCTACTAAATAGGTTAGAAAGTCGAGACCGAAAGAAGTAGTGGTCGTTCTAGGTCTTTTGCTTCTCCTAATTTTAGCTTCTTCTAATTCATTATGCCCATCTCTAACTCTAGGAATAATACTAATAGAGCTACTTGGTTCTTCATATTTTTCTTTAAACGGAAATATGTTTTCAAAAAAATTTAGCACCTCTAGTTTCAAAAATTGTGTTCTTTTCAATAAAATTATTTTCGGAGTCAATGACTTAAAATCTGTAGGCATTACCATCGCCTATAAAAACACAATCAATAGTTTTCGGACCAAGTTTAGTTTTCTTAGGTGCTGGAATAGAAGCTTTAGCTAAATGCCTCCACACTTTAAGATTTTTATATGAAGATGTTCTACCCTTCCACATTTCACAAGGGAACTTATCATTTTTGTTACTGAGATTTCTATTAAGAATATAAGTAGTTAAGAAGAGCTTCTCCCCACATGTTAAAAGATAATTCAAAAGAGTTTAGCATTGAAATGACCATATCCTTAAGAGTTCTATTTTTTATTTCAGCTACACCATTTGACTGAGGAGAATTGGGAGGAGTCTCCTCGTGAATAATACCATTGTTAGTACAAAATTTATCAAAACCACCAGAATATTCTCCTCTTCTATCAGATCTTAAAACTTTAGTCATCTTATCTAGCTGATTTCTACTTCGATTTTACAAGAAACAAATTTTGAATAACTTTCATCCTTGCTCTTAAGAAGATAAATATAACAATACCGAGTATAATCATCAATAAAAGTAAATATTTATTCCCACCATGAGTAACATATCCTTTTAAATCAAATAAATCTAAATATATTAGACTTAAAACTGAAGTAGTTCTATCAACTTTAGGAAATGGTTTTCTAGCATACTTTGATTCTACACATGTTTCACGTTTTGTATTTGGAGAATTATTAGTCTTAGGAATGTTTCCCAAACTCATTAATTTTTTAATAGAATCAATATTTACATGCCCAAGTCTAGCATGCTAGAAATCGTAAGAATCCAACAAGTAAATAGAAGAAGTAGTAGGTGCTTTATTATTAATCACATAAACATTGAGTTTAAACATACTCTCAGATGCATACCCTTTCCCACCAAAAGAACCACCCTTAGATAGTACAATTTAATCACTCTGAAATACAATCTTAAACGACTAAGATCAAGCCATGCTCTAGATTTTTTCTAATTTCAGGTACATAAAGAACATCCTTTAAACAGAGGACATTTCCACAAGTAAACCTAAGTGTCATAGTTCCTTTTCTCCTCAATCTTGGAGGAAGAAGCATTCCCTATGAATAGACATTCTCCATCACTAACATGAGTAAATGAAAAAAATGTACCTCTCGTATAGCAAACGTGCTTGATAACTCCAGAATCTACCCACCAATGTGTCAATTTGCGTATAAGATTAAATTTTGCCACCATGACAGAGAAATTCCCATCCTCTACCACACGTGCCTGATTCTTCACAGCTTTTCCTTTCCTATTTCTGCAATATTTTGCAAAGTAACCTAGTTTACCCCAAACAAAACAATCACCAATAGGTTTACTTTTAAATTAGGGTTTAGATCGATTGTTCTTCCCTACAAATTTATTTCCCTTGTTTCTATCCTTAAATTCTATCTTTTGGCAAAATACCAAGCAAAGTTTTTACCACCAGATTTACTTCAACAAGATTAGCATTGGCACCCAAATTTGGTCTCTCCGTTCGTTCTGCCCTCCTATTGTCTTCCCGAATTTTATTCGTGATGATCAGTTCCTCTAAAAGACATTTCTTTTCTCTTATGGTTCAAACTATTTTTGCGCTCTTTCCAAGTAGGTGGTAGTTTTTCGATAATGACTGACACTTTGAAACCCTCACATATTTTATATCCCCCAACAATATTTTCATGAATTATAATCTATATTTCTTCAACTTGACTAACTACAGTTCTAATATCATCCATATTAAATTTAAGAAATTTTCCCACCACAATTTTTTTAGTTCCAGCATCTTCGGTAATATTTCTTTTCTAATGAATTCCACCATTATTCTTTAGCATATTTGCAAGACTAGTTAACATCATGTAAATCTAAAGTCAAGTAATTCAAAATATAATTCCTTCACATATAATCCTTATGTTGCCAACTAGCTAAATCTTCTATTTTCTTATCAATAGGATTCAATAGCATCAACCACTTTAAGAGTTGTCAAATAAAATTGTAACTTCATTTGCCATCTCTTAAAATTTTTCCCATTGAACAATTTAGGTTTTTAAGATTACTTAGGAAATTGGAGTATCCATTGCAGACATAGCAATTAATTATTAAATTTCACTTTATATTGTAGGAAAATAATTAGTTGCAGTAACTTCGCAGAACAATAAAATGCAGAAAAGAAAACTTACCGATTGATCGAGTATTGTGACAGCATGATATCCTAAAGTGAAATTGTCCATTGTTAATTGCTGCGACTTCTTTGGACAATCACTCACAGAATACAATGATCAAATAACTTGTGCAACAATCACACATGATTTTCAAAACTCTCAAGTTGTTGTACTCCAGCAAAATATCCAAAAGCAATAATATTAAAATCGAGAATATAGAATAAAAGAATATGGAAATGATAATTTTGTTGTATGTATTTTCAAGAGAAATTAGGTGTTTATATGGCTACAAAAGTTATAACTTCCTCCACCATAAGTTAAAAAATAATTGTGGTTTTATGGGATGTTATTATTCACATAAATTTTCCAGTAACTACCTCAACAGACATATTATGTGCTGGTTAGTTTGACCAAGAAAATAAATCCAAACATGATTAAAATAATAAAAAAATATTTATTTTAATCTAAATATTTATTTCGTCCACTTCCATTGGGATTAATGTTTTGTGATTTTTAAATGCCAAAAAATTTCATCGACCACCTGTAGTCACTTGTTACAGTGCTGGGTTTTTCTTTATATCTTTGATTAAGCACGTTGAGATGAAATATATCCGATTTATATTGAGATAATCTTTGTAAATGTTCAAAGTCAACTACAGATTATTAAAATATTTGGACCAATGTAATATCACCTTGTGATAGAACTATACGAACTTAAATTAAACATGTTGACTCCAAGCATAGAACTCGTGAAACAAAAGAACTTGCTACTTCACTTAGTAACTTCAGTATATCACTAGTGTAGAAAACAAATGAAGCAAATATATCAATGTTAAGACTTTAAAATTTGAAATGTTAGAACTTAAAACTTATGCCAAATTACCAAGATAATTAATTAATGAAGAGCATACCTTGGTTCATTGAATTGAATCTTGAAGAACAACTTGAAATCCTTGAATTTGGCTTCTTTAATCTTGACCACTTCAATTCCACTTCAATTCTTGATTTTATTGTTCTTGAATTCTCAATGCAGGTTCTTGATCTTCCTTTTCAATATGTGTTATATTTTATTCTCTTGTGTTGATGGGATGACACAAAGAATGAAAATCACACATGAATTGGGGACCATAACCTTATATATAGTTTCCATATATATTATTTTGGGTCATCATGAAATACAAGCCTAATGGATCCGATTTTTACACATGTTTAAGTCCACACTTTATTTAGATGCTCAAAGCCCAATAACTTTAATTCTATATTAGGTCAAATTTTTGGCCTAACCTCATGATAGCTTGTATTGCACAATTAATTAAATATATAGGCTCACATGACAAATTGGATTTTTTTCCTAACAATCTTCCACTTGGACAACATATATTACCTTATAAATGTGCAAATGCTTATGAGTTCAAGACTTTTGCTAACATAACCAAAAGCATTTTTGAACAATCTCGTCATCAATTATGTCAATATTGGATCAAAGCGGTCTTCTTACAAGTATCACAACTAAACTCATCAATGATCACCTATATCAACACAATCAAATGACATAGATCAAGTATGGATTTGTAACATCGAAATTACATACAATGTGACCCAAACATGCCTATTTCCAACTGGTTAAGACCTTAAGATACCTTATTCTTTAACGAGATCAAACCATAAACTTTAATCAGAGAGAAAAACTGAACTAAGTACTTTATTACTAAAATAAATTAAATACCATAAATTGAATGTGCATGCAACAAAATTATATGTCTAAAACAGACAACATTCAAACTCCCACTTGACTATCATTTGATCAAAACATACAACACTTATGTGAGTAGTGTGCTTATGAAAGACCTTGGTGGTAGCCTTTAGTAAATGGATCTGCTATCATGGAATTTGTCCCAATATGTTCTATAGTAACTTGACCACTATGAATTATTTCTTTTACAACTAGGAATTTAATGTCTATGAACTAAGACTTTGTCGAACTCTTGTTGTTGTTTGAATACAACACTGTTGATTTATTATCACAAAATAACTTTAGCAGTATTTCAATTACATCAAAATGCGTAGCCTAGTGATAAAATTTTGCAATCATATTCCCTGATTGGATTCCTCATAACATGCTATAAACTCCGTTGCCATGGTTGAAGAAGTTACGAGTGTCTGCTTAACACTCTTCTAGGGTATAACTCATTCAGCTAGTAGGAAGACATTGCCCGATGTGAATCTCTTACTGTCTTGACATTCAGCAAAAGATCAAATGATCTCCAATTGGTCTGATTTTCTGTATGTGAGTATGTAATCTTTTGTTCTCTGTAAATAAAGCATACCCGCTTGGCTACTTTCCCATAATCCATCACAGGGTTACTTAAATATCTACCCAGTATTCCAACAATGAATACTATATCTGGACGTGTGAAAACTTGAGCATACATTAAACTCCCAACTATAAAGCATAAGGAATACATTAAACTCCCGAGAATGATCCCGATGAATCTCTATCCCTAATACAAAAGAGACGTTATCAAGATCTTTCATCTCAAAATTCTTTGATACAAATCTTTTGGTTTTGTTCAACAAGCCTATATAATAGGCAAGTAGTATGTCATCAACATACAATACTCGGAAAATATGTTTACTCCCACTGAATTTGTGATATATACAATCATCAACTGCATTCAATTCAAAACCAATTGAGATAATTATTTGATGAAATTTGTGATATCATCGAGGATGGGAAGTTTGCTTAAGCCCATAGATGGATTTCTTTAATTTACAAACCTTCTTCTTTGGGTCTCTTGACACGAAATTTTCTAGCTGTATCATATAAATCGTTTCGTCATTGTCTCCATTGAGAAACGTCATCTTTACATCCATCTGATCTAACTCAAGATCAAAATGTACCACAAGTGCTCTAATAGTCCTGAAAGACTCTTTCGTTGAAACCGAAGAGAAAGTCTCCTTGTAACAAATGACCTTCCTTTTAGTAAAGCCTTTTGTAAGAAAATGAGCCTTATGTCTCTCCACATTACCCTTCGAATCCCTCTTGGTTTTTAATATCCAATTGCAGCTAATGGGCTTCGAACTTTCTGGCAATGGGACGAGTTTCCAAACATCATTGTCTTTCATGGACTTTATCTCCTCATTCATGCCATCAATCCACTTTTACGAATTAGATCTTTGCATTGCTTGATGAAAGTTGATTGAATCTTCTTCCATCAGTCGAATGCCATCCTTATTTTTTGGAGAAATACTATAAAGTTATCCGAAATTGCATTTCTCCTTTCTCTAGCGGATCTCCTTAATGGCATTTATTCTTGAGGTCATTGATTTTGTTCTTTAGAACAATCTCTTGATTGTTTATAGGGAGTTTTGAAATATTGTCTTGATTTGAAATTGTTTCAAGAACAAGATTCAGAGCAAGAATTTGTCCTTGGTCCCGATCATTGTTAGTTGCAACAGAAGTGCTATTTACACATTCCTTCTCAAAGATAAAATCCCTAACCTTATATTACCCTGCAATCTTCACATCCTCAAAGAGTTGGACATTTCCCATTGAAAAAATTGACCTTATAGTGGGATCATAAAAGGTTTTCAAAACCAATCCTTAACTTAAGACTTTTACCCAATCTTCATCTTATTGGTTTTAGACAATTCACATAATAAATTTCACGCATGAAATTCCTACTCATCTCAATGAAACCTAAAAGTGGTTGAGGGATATATGTAATCATAGTTTTCTGGGATTTAATAAACTATGTTTGATAAGTGTAGTTTCTACACTTATTTGAGGTCCTAAATGATGATTTTACTATTTTTTGGATAAAATACTATCTAACTTGTGTTATATTTCATTTTGTAGGTAAAACTCAATGTTTGATGAAAAATTGGAGAAATTAATGCAAATATAGCGAAAAATGGCTCAATACAAAGTTCAGGGACGAAAATTCAAATACTCAAAAGTTACATTGAACCTCGCGATGGAGATTTGAGAGTGTTAGATATCAATTGGATGAGGAAAGATGCCAAAGGGATGAAATATAGTCCAAATATTATCACATATCAACTTTCAGCCGAAAAAGTTATGCTTCGAATTTTCAAGTTCACATTGAGACCGAATTTTGGTATAGTAAACTTTTGAATTGAAAAAATGATATTTCTACAAGAGTTTTAGCCCCCTGAGTTAGCTTTCCAATACATTTTAAATCACTTCAATCGGATATCGAGAGAGAAATTTATGACAAAATATTGAAAACTGTTCAGCTACCAAAGTTTAGCCTAAGGAGGCGAGGCGCGCACCTCACCTCAAATTGGCCTCGACTGAGGCCTACCTAAAGGCTAAGACGCACGCCCTAGTTTCTACTAGGCACATGCCTCAATGTAAAATGGGGACATAAATGTAATTCTTTTATTTCGTTTTGGTAATATTTTAGGGCACTTTTTGAGGGATATATAAGGTGGATTTTTTGAGACTTGGAGGAGAGCCTTTTTTTAGAGAAAGAAAGGGAGAAAACTTACATTGAAGAGGAGGAATTCATCATTTTGGATTCGATTTCGAAGGCTTGAAGAGTCAATTTCTAGATTTTCTTCCTATTTACATGATTCGAGTGATAGCTTTCTTTTATTTTCTATGTAATTTTCATTTTAATATGCTAGGCTAAGTTTATTTGTATTAGATGGATGATGAAACTACTTGATTTCTAGTTTTTGATTCAAGATTTGTGATTTTTAGTTAATTTTTGCGTTGTGATTTTATATACATGCTTTTTCATATTATTTTAATGCTTGCGCACCATTAAGACAATAAGTTGCTTATTCGTAGTGTTGGAAAACTCACGATAGGTAGAACACTGTATATGGAACACATGAAGAATAGATATTAGGAATAATATTTGTGAAGTGTGCGATCGTGTGTGATAATCCTATGTTTTAATGCATGTTTATCATATGAATGCGGACTAGGAATAGGATCGTGTCATCGTCAACATAGGTTTATTATATCTTGGAAAAGAATAATAAATAAAAGTGGAATTATCGATCGTCACGAATGCAAGGATTGAATTAATTATCACAAGTTGAGAATTGAATTCTAGAGTAAAGTAGTGGATTCGGAAATCCAATACATTCATCCACACTTGATTTAAAAACCACTTTCTTTCTTTTATTGCTTTCGTAGTCATAGAACGTAGTTAAAATCAAACCAACCATCTTTTATTATTGTTATGAATTTAGATACATCGGATACACTAGAATTGAACCTTATTCCCTGTGGAACGATAACTCACTCATCATAATTTTTACTTGTACAACGAACCGGCACGCTTGCGGGATTTTTGCGAACAAGTTCGTGCACAATGAAGACAAGTTTCACATAAACAAGCACAAATCAACTCAATTTAAGATTTTTTTACACCAATTCTTAGTCTAATACACAAAAGCATTAAAAAGCATAAAATAACATGTTTTTGTGATTTTATTTCTAACACTCGACAATCACATAATAGCAGAAACTATATACAACAATTGATGATAAATCAGCCACCCAAACTTAACACGTGCATTGCCCTCAATGTACAAGTGGCGGTGGTGGAAATGCATAATGAAAGGCAAAGAGTGAAAATAAAGATTCCCCTAGTTAATTTGATAGTGGCGATGGTGGAAATTGTAGAAACCTCCCAAAAATCACTATATCTAAAGAAGATGGTGGAGGCAGCAGATGCTGGAGAGTTATGCTCTCTAATCTAGTCATGCTTCTGATCTACATGGCCCTGCATACTGCTAACCATATCATACGTCTCTTCAACCCGACTCTGCATACCCTGACTATATCATAACTCTCATCAACACAACCTTGCATGCCTCTCATCATAAGTGTTATCAACCTGGATATTTTGAGATCATCGATTCGTCGGGTGTATTTGTCTGACCTCTCAATAATTATGTCACTCTTCCTGCTCGCACTCTATGCATCATTCTGTATCACAAAGCACATGATCCTGAATAGTATTAGAGCATATCTCAATGCACTCAACTCTTAACTCCAAGGACTTAAGTAAATACTGTATTCTTAGCATTCCCTGGATGGTCTCCATCGAGCTTGCAAACAACTGATGTAGGAGTAGGGTGTCGATGACAGAGTTTGGCTATAGGGGCTGAGAGCCATGACCTCCTATTACTTTCGGCATAGCTTGCTCTGAAAGGGTCTATCTCCAAGAACTTTCTACTATTTTGTGGTTGATAGAGACACTTGCCGAGGCGGGCTATTCTGCTGGGATAAGTAGTGCCCCGACGATAAGCCTATCCCACAGATGAAGCTGGGAAAAATCGACTTCTGACGACGTTCTGGCTCAGAAGCAAACCCAACAATCTGATTATAGATGAATGTGTCCAAATAAATTTTGAAACCCCATGCTAAGTGATAAAGAGCAAGATTTGATAAGTAATAGCCAAGAAATTGGAATTCGTTTATCAATAGAAACCCCACGCTAAGTGATAAAGCAGCCCTGCTTTTGTAAAGTTAAATATAGACATATGTGAGGTGGGTTCAATGTTGTAGCAAATGAAATTCATCAGAACGGTTAGGGAACATGTCAACTGATTGTATTCGAATTCCTCACCTACCTCATCCTCTCCCTCGTAGAGCATCTGAGAAACCAAGGCCAAATCTTGCTCCAAAGATATGGGGACGAGAGTTTCGATCTCATATCCCTTGAAATCCCCCCAAAAAACTGCTCTCAACCACACATTCCTCCTCATCAATATTTTGATCAATAGCCTCTTATGATTTGCACTCCAGAATCATCGCACGCCTCCATTATTGACACGTATCTTCGCCATGGCATTGGATGTGCTAGCCTTTTTTTGCCATTAAAGCTAGAAGCATCGACCTTTTGTTTCGACAAAATCTTGTCAAATAAGAGGAAAAATGATCATTAGTCCAAGGCAAATAATGAAAGGTGCCTAAAAGATCTGGACAAAGCATAATAGATATGGCGGACGGGGGCTGAAGACATAGAATTGCAACCAGAAAATAGGGGAATGAAATTCAGGGCCTGAGGCTAAAAGTAGCAACAGCAAGCTGAATACATAGGGGATATAGGTTGAGGTTTGCATCCCCACCCAAAACCATGCAAATCTTGATTTTTTCAAAATGCAAGTTTACACAACAACAAAAACCACAAACTACCTAATCCCGTCCACCGATCAACTCCAACTATCTACAAGAAATCAAGCAGTATAGCACAAAAAATTTGAAACTTCTCAAGTGTAGCACATTACCTAAATTTTCTTGAAATTGAATGGATGGAAGTAGTGAATCCTCATAAAATAATGTGTTAATGCACTTAATGGTGGATGCCCAAGTGGAGTTGATGAGCGAATGGGGGGCAAATTTGTGTTTAATTTGGGTGTTTGGAGTGCTGAGGTGCGTGGTGGCCAAGTTAAAAGGTTAAAAACCCTTTACCCGGCCCTGGGCCGCACGCCTAGTGTGGGTTGGGACGTGTGCCCTTGTGCAAAGGTTTGGCTTGAAGGATTTTTACCCTTCACTCGGCTTTGGGGCTTGCGCTCTTGTGCAAAGGTTTAACCTCGACATAGGCCAAACGCGTACAAGGGGCACGCTTGACCTATAAGTTAGAGCGCACGCTTAGTTCACTCTCAGGGGAATTTTCCACGTCCACAAAATATTGGAAAAGTGTGAGTGGCATGGAACACAAAAATGTTATGACATTCAACCGTTTTCCCAACTAACACACTTTGATCGTTTAATGTCCTAAAAACTTCATTTTTGCCTCAAAACACGTGATTTTCACTTCAAAACACCCAAGTGCAGTTTTAACATCCCTAGAATCATGCAAAACACGTTTGAAACTTATGTGAACATGTGCTTGACTCTTCTTATCTATGTGATTGGATGAATGACGCCTAACTACGTTTAACACACCAAAGTATGAAAATTCCTAATCTAATGCATTAAAGTTGAATAAATAAAAGGGAAGAGATTTGAGTTGCCTCCTAAGAAATGCTTGTTTATAGTCTGTAGCTCGACTTTATTATTTAGGCTACTTCGTGCTATCAAGTTGCACAATCTTCTTCTCATATTAGTAATCACCTCCTCAATAAGAGTTCAAACGCTGCCCGTAGACCTTAAACTTTGTCAAAGGATCTTGAGACACCACCTCCACCGCGCCATGTTGAAATACAACTACAATGGTGAATGGACTTGACAACTTAGACCTCAGCTTCCTAAGAAAGAGTTTGAATCGAGAATTGAACATGAGAACCTGCTGACTAACCTCGAACTCTTTTTCCTTGATGTGCCTATCATGCCATATCTTGGTCTTTTCTTTTCATAACTTGGCATTCTCATATATTCCCAACCTGATCCATGGCTGACTTTATATCAAAATTGAGCATGTGTATAGCCCAATATGTCTTATACTCAAGTTCAACTGGTAAGTGACATGATTTCTCCAAAACCAACTGATATGTGGACTTGCCAATGGGAGTCTTGAAAGTTGTTATGTACGTCCAAAGTGCATCATCTACCTTCTTTGACCAATCTGTGTGCGATGCAATGACTGTTGCTTCAAGGATCTTTTTCAACTCCCAGTTGGAGATTTCAACCTGCCCACTTGTCTGCGTATGATAAGGAGTTGAGACATGATGCTTAACTTTACCAACAATGCTGAAAATTAGTGGTTACAAAAGTGCTTTCCACCATCACTAATTAATTGCCCATGGTTACCATACCTTGAGAAAATGTTCTTCCTTAAGAATGGAGTCACAACCCGTCCGTCGTTAGTTGGCAAAGCTATAGCCTCTACCTATTTAGACACGTAATCCACTGCCACAAAGAGATACTGCTGAATATTTGAAGTTGGGATGGTCCCATGAAGTCAATACCTGAAACGTCAAATATTTCCACTTACAAAATGTTGTTTAAAGGCATGTCGTTCTTCCTTGAGATATTTTCGATCCTCTGGCACTTATCACATTTCTTTCACAAACCATAAGCATCCTCGAACAGTGTAGGCAATAAAAACTTGATTGTAAAACTTTTGCTGCTGTCTTGGTTGCTGCAAAGTGACCCTTATATGGGAAAGAGAGGCAATGCTCCAACAAGTGATTTTGCTCTTCTTCCGGCATACAATAGTGAATTATTTGATTTTGACCCCTCCTATTATGAAATGGATCATCCCAAAAATAGTGCTTGAGGTCACTGAAAAATTTATTCTTCTCATGACTCGAGTAATTTGACGGTATGACGAAACTGACCAAATAATTTACATAATATGCATACCATTGTCCCAATTTGAAGATGTCTATAATCTCTGGGAATACTTTGTTAATCTCTTTTGTAGGGTCTGATTCTTGAGATTCAAGGCGAGTAAGTGATCTACAACAACATTCTCGCTCCCTTTTTATCTCGATTTTTCAAATTAAATTCTTGAAAGTGAAGTAATCATTGAATGAGTCCCGGCTTCGCAACCTACATTTCAATGCTAAGTGTTCAATGTACACAATCACCTTTGACCCAATCAAATATGGCCTAAATTTGTCAAAGGCGAACACCACTGACAAAAGTTCCTTCTTTATAGTAGCATAGTTCAATTGAGTCTCAACTAGAGTCTTATTGGCAAAGTGAGTACCTGCATGATCTTGTCCTTGCGCTAACTTAGAACTGTCCATACTCCGTAATCACTAGCACACACATCAGCTCAAATGGTAAATCCCAATCAGGAGCAACCAACACTGGAGCTGAAACCAACTTCTCTATTAGAGTGTTGAAAGCAACCAAATATTCTTCAAAAAAGTGAAAAAGGAACACATTTTTCTAACAGATTGCATACGACTTCGTGATTTTGGAAAAATATTTAATGAAGCGACGGTAGAATCCAATGTGTCTCAAAAAGTTTCTAATTCTCTTTACTGAAACTGGTGGAGGTAACTTCTCAATGACCTATATTTTTGCATTGTCACCTCTAGCTGATATCAGATGTCCCAACACAATCCCTTCCTAAACCATAAAGTGACACTTCTACCAATTAAGCATAAGGTTGGTATCCTCACAACGTTGCAATACTAGCCCCAAGTGATCTAAGCATTCCTTGAATGAAATCCCAAAGACTGTAAAACCATCAATGAACACCTCAATAATATGCTCTACCATGTCTGAAAAGATGGACATTATACGTTGCTGAAATGTGGCTGGAGCGTTGCATAAACCAGAGGGCATCAGCTTGTAAGTAAATGTGCTATAAAGGCAAGTGAAAGTAGTTTTCTCTTGATCTTTTGGAGCTATTGGAATTTGATAGTACTCGAATATTCATCCAAAAAATAGTAGTATGCATGTCCCGCGATCCTCTCCAACATCCGATCAATGAATGGAAGGAAAAAATGGTCCTTCTTAGTGGCGTGTTGAGCTTGCGATAGTCAATGTAAACTCGTCAACTTATAACTGTGCTCGGAGGAATGAGCTCGTTATTCTCATTTGGAGTCACCGTGATTCCTCAGGTGTGGTACTGGACTAATCCAATGACTATCAAATATGGGATATATAACTCTTGCATCTTAAAGCTTTAAAACTCATTTCTCAGCACCTCTTGCATAGTGGATTCAATCTACGCTGATATTCTAACTTGTAATCCATTCCATTTTAATCCTGTGCGTACGAAGAGAAGGGCTAATCCATTTTCTGTCAAAGATAGTACCCAATTGCTGTCTCGTGATCCCGAAGTACCCTCAATGACTGATCTTCTTCTTCATTGTAAGAGAATTCGAGATGATAACTGGATGTGAATTATTCTCTCCCAAATAAGCATACAGGTAAGTGGGCAACTGTTTGAACTCAAGTGTTGGAGCTCGTTGAACAGATGGTAAAGGTTTTGTGGGACCTTTATCAAGCTCCAATCATGGTTGCTTGAAATGCCTTTATCACTATTGTATCAATCACGTCAATCTGCATACAAGAAGACGTTGAATATGAATATGTCTAACTATGAATATGAATGTTTGACTCATTCTGAAATTTGAATGCCTTGAAGACTTTGATTTTTAATTCTTCATCATCTAGTCTCAAAATCAACTACCTTGTGAACATCTATCAATGCTCTTCCAGTAGCAAAAAATGGACGACCCAACATGAGAGGGATGTCCTTATTTTCTTCCATATTATGAAGTCTAATGGGAATATGAACTACCCTCATTAAGATATCTTCGACAATGCCCCAGGGTGTTTTGATTTAGTTGTCGCCAGCTGCAATGAAACTATAGTGGTTTTTGTTTCTCCCAAACCTAATTTACTGAAAAGTAATAAAATCATTAAGTTAATACTTACTCCTAAATCACATAATGCTTTATTTATATATTTATTACCAATATTGCAAAGAATAGTAAAACTCTTTGGATCTTTTAATTTCTGTGGTAACTTATGTTGGATTCTTGTACTACACTCTTCTGTTAGCATGACATTTTTTTATTATCCTTTAGCTTCCTTTTATTCGATAATATGTCCTTCATGAACTCAGCATAACTGGGCATCTGAGCTAATTCTTCTGCAAATTGTATGTTGATATGCAACTTCTTGAACACATCCAAAAATTTCGCGATACATGAATGGAATTAGGGGCACATAAGCTTTGACAACAGCAGTTTTATTAACCTGTGGCTGTCTGAAGGCTCTATTTGATTTTCTTCTATGGTTTTTTCAGATGGATCCACTTGCTTCTTGCCCGTGAAAGGTATCTTTTCTGTCATAGAAGCTAGCCGTTTCACATGTATTTCTAGTAGCTGAACTCCACTACGTATAGAGATGGCTTTGACTCGTTCCTTTGAATTTGTCTTATTAGTAGCTCGATGAAATTCCCTAAGTTCCACTTGATAATACGACAACTATCTATCCCACCAGTTGTTCTAAATTCTTGATAGATGCCTATTGGTTCTGAAAGTTAGGCTCAGTTTTTGTTATGTATTGAAAGAGCAAGTCTTCCAATGATGGCTTTTTGTCACGTGGTTGTTATTATTGTTGGATACTGGTGGTTTGTTGTAATAAGTTCCTCTTTATCCCTGTCCTTGATTTTTAGTTCATGAGAAATTTGGATGATTCTTCCACCTCAGATTGTAAGTGTTGGAGCGAAAGTTGATCTGTTGCCTCTGAAGGTTTTATGCATAGCTAACCTCAGGCTTAGTAACATGCATAAGTGCCAAAGGGTAACTTTGAGTATTATGATCTATCCCGTAACCAAAGCAAATCGGTGATGGTTGGTTTACCATGTTAACAGACTAGGATAATGATGCAAACCTCGCGAACAACGTAGCGATACTCGACAACAATACTTTGGAATACGAACCCGGATTGTCTACAAACAAAGAATTCAAAGGTAAAGAAAGAATATTGACCCAGTGGCTATAAAGATCTAGAAACCAATATTATAAAGGTTTGGAAATCACAAGTTAGCACTTGGAATTCCTGAAAAGTTGCTGAAGAACAAAGTCGGAGAAAAATCCTCTCAATTGTATTTCATAAACTGCCCTTACAATGAGAGTTTCAAGCCTATTTATAATGTTAAGTTGGCTTGTAAATCTAATAGAAAACCTTAATCTCGGATTCCCCTTTTGAACCCTACATAAGTTGGGTCAAAATAGGCTCAAAACAATCAAAATAATTAAAACAAAGGCCTAACATAATATTATAAGAGTCTAGGCCCAAAACCAAATAACTAAGATAAAAAAAAAAAAAAACTTATTAAGAAAGAAAATAACTAAATGACTTAACCCAATGTAATTGGGTCTTCACTGGATTGGACTTTGAATAAGATCGATGATCTTGGTCTCCTCTTGTAAGCCCAACTAGTTGGAATTAGCCTTGGACTTGGTCTCTTCTTCAAGTACACGTCCTACCAAGCCTTGTATGGCTTCTTGTAGCTTCTTTGCCCAAGCTCTTGTTATAGGGCTAGTTGGTATTTGAAAATCCACACCTTGTGCATCCTCTCCAAGCTCATCTTGAGTTTGTTCCTCAAGCTTATGCATTTTCTCCTCTTCATGTTCCATTCCTCCTGGCTATCCCATATCATTCCCTTCTTCCTCAAAAGGATTCGTTCTCGAATCTGCACCTACATCGAAAGGAGAAAGGACAGTCACATTAAAGGTAGAACTAACTTGATAATTAGTGGGAAGATCAATCTTGTATGCGTTATCATTGATCTTTTCCAAAACTTGGATTGTCCATCCCTACGCGGTTTCAGCTTAGAATTTCGTTGATTAGAAAATCTCCCTTTGCGTAAATGAACTAAACCCAATCACCAGGTTGAAAGGTGACTTGTTTTCTTCCTTTATTGGCTCGTTTGGCCACCTGTTTCGTTCTCGTGCAAAATGTGTTGTTGTGCTTCTTCATGAATTTTCTTTACTAATCGGCCTAATGCTTTCCATCAAGGCTAGCAATCTCATTAACAGGTAGAGGCAACAAATCCAATGGAGTTAGTGGATTAAAACCATAAACAATCTCAAAAGGTGAAAATTTCATAGAAGAATGCACGACCTATTGTATGCAAATTCAATTAAAGGAATGCAAGCTTCCCAAGACTTTAGATTCTTTTTAAGAGTACCTCGTAACAAGGCTCCTAAAGTACTCCAAAAATGAGTAGTAGAAAATAAGTAGAAAATACAAGCAGTAGAAAATAACAAAGTTGTTCCTAACTTATTCAACAAAACACACCAAAAATGACTAGAAAATTTAACATCTCGATCATTAACAATGGTTCTAGGGACTCCATGCAAACACACTACTTCACGAAAGAATAAATTTGCCACATGAGTAGCATCATCAGTTTTGTGACAAGGAATGAAGTGTGCCATTTTAGAAAACCGACCAACCACAACAAATATAGTATCCCAGCCATTACTAGTTCTAGGCAATCCCAATACAAAATCCAGACACATCAATCCAAGGGTGTGGGAACCCTAGACTTTGCTTTAACCCTAGACTTTGCTTTCATACATGTTATGCATCTAGAACATATTTTCTCAACATCTTGATTCATATGAGGACAAAAGAAATGTTCTTTTAACATATCTAAAGTTTTAGAAATTCTAAAATGTCCCATTAAGCATCCCCCATGTGATTCACGCACAAGTAATTCAGGTAAAGAACATTTAGGAATGCAAAGTTTGTTTTCCCAAAACAAGTAACCATCATGTCAATAAAAATTTTCAAATGTACCCTTTTCACAAGCAGTAAAAACACTACCAAAATCGAAATTATTTTCATAAATCGCTTTAATATGCTCAAAATCCTAGGAATTTAGCACTAAGCTTAGAAACAAGAACATACCTGGGTGACAATGCATTGGCTACCACATTGTCCTTACTTTGTTTGTACTGAATCACAAATGGAAACGTTTCAATGAACTCCACCCAAGGTGCATGCCTACGATTTAGCTTGCCTTGACCCTTTAAATGCTTCAACGATTCGTGGTCCGTATGGATGACAAACTCTTTGGACCACAAATAATGCTGCCACGTCTCCAATGCTCTCACTAAGGCATATAGCTCTTTATCATAGGTTGAATAATTCAAAACTGCACTGTTGATATTATCGCTAAAGTATGCAATAGGCCGTTTGTCTTGCATCAGAAAGACGCCTATACCAATACTAGAAGCATCACATTTGATTTCAAAGGTGTTAGAAAAATTTGGTAGAAGTAATAACGGGACGGAACTTAGCTTTTCTTTCAAGGTGCGAAACTCTCTTTCTTGTGCTTCTCCGCACTTGAAGCCAACATCTTTCTTGATGATTTCGATTAAAGGAGCTGCAATTGTGCTAAAATTTTTCACAAATCTCTGGTAAAATCCAGCTAGACCGTGGAAACTCCTTACGTCTAAAACGATTGTTGGTGTTGGCAATTCTTTGATGGCTTTGACTTTCTCTTCATCCACCTCAACACCCCTAGCACATAGAACAAAACCAAGGAAAACCACTCTATCCAAACAGAATGTGCACTTCTTTAAGTTGGCATATAACTTTTCTCGTCTTAAGATTTCAAGCATACACCTCGAATGGTCAACATGATCAAGCAAGGTTTTGCTATAAACTAAGATGTCATCAAAGTATACAACAACAAATTTTCCAATATAAGCACGCAAGACACGATTCCATAAGTCGGATAAAGGTATTAGGTGCATTAGTTAAGCCAAAAGGCATTAATAACCACTCATATAATCCATGCTTTGTCTTAAAATTTGTTTTCCACTCATTTTCTTCTTTCATGCGAATTTGATGATAACCACTTTTCAAGTCAATTTTAGTCAAAATAGCGGAACCATGTCATCTAATCGAGGAATAGGGTGTCGATACTTTACCGTTATCTTATTGATGGCTTGACAATCAATGCACATCCTCCATGTGCCATCTTTCTTAGGAACTAACAAAACAGGTACGGCACACAGACTCATGCTCTCACGGACGTGTCCTTTCCCATTGTTCTTCAACTTGCCGTTGCAATTCTTTAGTTTCTTCAGGACTGCTACGGTAAGCCTGGTTGTTTGGAATTTGAGCTCCGGGAATAAAATCGATTTGGTGCTCAATTCCGGTAATTGGTAGCAAACCCAATGGCATTTCTTCAGGGAAAACATCACTAAACTCCTGTAAAAGTAAAACAGCTACACTAGGCAAAGAAGAATAAGGGTTAGCGTTAGAAAAATATGTTTCTCTATGCAAAAACAAGATAATCATTTTGTTGGAATTACAAGCATTCTTCATTTCTCTCTCTTTTGCATAAAAACTCATTTTTCTTTCGTCCTTCTTCACTTGGGGCTGAACTCTCTTGTTTTTCTTCCTCTCCCCTTGGTGTATACCTAATCTGCTCACTCTCTTTTCGGTCATGCTCAACCTTGACCACGGTCTCAAGTTGCCTTGTATTGGCAGCAACAAACTTCTTGATTTGATTCTGCTCCTCACACACTTGATGAGGTGGCAATGGTGCAAGTGTAATACTCTTTCCATCCTCGATAAAGCTGTATCTCTATTCTTGTAACCATCATGAGTAGTGTGCCTATCAAACGGCCATGGCCTCCCAAGCAATATATGACTCACTTGCATATGAACAAAATCACATAAAACTTCATCATTGTATTGTCCAATGGAAAAGGAAACTAATACCTGCTTGGTTTCCTTCATCTCTCCACTTTCATTGAGCCATTGACGCCTATAAGGCCTCGGGTGTCTTGTGGTACGTAAACCAAGTTTTTCCACCATCAATTTGCTAGCCACATTAACGCAACTGCCCCCATCAATTATAAAACCACAAACTCGTTCTTGTAGTAGTGAGTGTAGAAGATGTTTTTTCTTTGCATTTCATCACCCTCTTCTTTGGCTCGAACATGGAGAGCTCTCAAAACAACTAATGCAATGCCATTAACAACATACTCCACGTCACTAGTCTTCTCAAACGAGACTCACAATCTTCCTCCTCTTCTGACTTGATCTCCCCACTTTCCAATAAGATCATGGTTCGCTTGTTGGGACATTGTGAAGCAATATGACCTGGTCCCAAATAATGAAAACACTTAATATCACGAGCCCTTTGAGATTGAGAAGATGAATTACCTCACTCTTTGTTCTCGGGTTGAGTCTTGGCTACGGGTTTCTCTTCTTTTCGCTTGAACACCGTTTTCTCATCTTGCCTTGAAGAAAAGCACCATTTTGGATTCCAACTAGATAAACTCGTGGCTTCTACTTTAGGTGATGAATGACCCCCTTTTTAAGTTGCCTCTCAACTTTCATGGCCATGTGCACTACGGATTTGGTCTTCGTGTCCGTGGCACCTGAGTTGGGGTTCCTCGTTGCATTTCATCAATGCCTGCATCTTTGTCTATCCATCTTATCTCGAATTTCCCCAAAAATCATGTTCATGCGTTCAAACTATTGTTGGATGGCTGAAAGCATCACGAATTGGTCGGAGTTTTCACCTTCATTACCTTTTTGGGAAATAATTAAAAACTGCACAACAATCATTAGATAAAATAAAGGAACCTCACTCACTCCCTCACGACTTTACCCTTAGAAATTGTTCACTCAATCACTCGTGTTTTACTCATTTTCTTTCTTGGCTTTTACCCTTAAATGTGCTCACTCACTCTTGCCTTTTTCATCTCACAAGTTCTCTTCCCAAGTTCTAAAGAACTAGTCAATCAATTGCCAAAGTGATCACTTAATCAAACCAAACAAATTATAATATTAATCCCTAAATGATTCCCAATATAGAAAAAAGGGAATAAGGGTAAGGAATAAGATCAAAGAAAGCCTGGAACCCACAAACTGAAGCAAAAGAAAGAGAACCGTTTTTTTTTTTTTGGCAACAATGAGAGAAAATTGACGGGAACAAAAGAAAAGGAAATGTGCTAAAACGAAGAAAGAATAATTTAGGAAAGGAACAAAAATTGGGAAACAAAAGAGGTTGAAAATAGCAAGTTGTTTAGAAAAGGAAAATTAATATTAGGTTAATTGAGATTGTAGAAGATTTGGTCAACTTTCCCAACTTAAATTGTATTGATTGCTGTTTGTTTCCTAATCTGAATTTTCAGCAACTTTCCTCTTTTCTCACAACTCTTTAAAAAAAAAAGTCACTCACTCACTCACTCTCTCTCTCTCGCTGTTTTTTGATATGCATATTACTCTTCCTTTTTTTAAATAGGATGTAATTTCAGACTAAAGAACAAACAGACAATAAAAAGGACACACTTGAAATTGGAACAAAAACCAAGAAACAAAGGGATGGTTGCAAAGAAAAACAAGGAGACAACGAAATAAACGAAGGATAGAAGAAAACCTTTTTTGGAGCCTAGGCTCTAATACCAAATGATGCAAACCTCGCGAACAACGTAGCGATACTCGACAACAATACTTTGGAATACGAACCTGGATTGTCTACAAACAAAGAATTCAAAGGTAAAGAAAGAATATTGACCCAGTGGCTATAAAGATCTAGAAACCAATATTATAAAGGTTTGGAAATCACAAGTTAGCACTTGGAATTCCTGAAAAGTTGCTGAAGAACAAAGTCGGAGAAAAATCCTCTCAATTGTATTTCATAAACTACCCTTACAATGAGAGTTTCAAGCCTATTTATAACGTTAAGTTGGCTTGTAAATCTAATAGAAAACCTTAATCTCGAATTCCCCTTTTGAACCCTACATAAGTTGGGTCAAAATAGGCCCAAAACAATCAAAATAATTAAAACAAAGGCCTAACATAATATTATAAGAGTCTAGGCCCAAAACCAAATAACTAAGATCCAAAAAAAAAAAAAAAAACTTATTAAAAAAGAAAATAACTAAATGACTTAACCCAATGTAATTGGGTCTTCACTGGATTGGACTTTGAATAAGATTGATGATCTCCTCTTGTAAGCCCAACTCGTTGGAATTAGCCTTGGACTTAGTCTCTTCTTCAAGTACATGTCCTACCAAGCCATGTATGGCTTCTTGTAGCTTTTTTACCTCGCTCTTGTTATAGGGACAGTTGGTATTTGAAAATCAAAGCCTTGTGCATCCTCTCCAAGCTCATCTTGAGTTCCTTCCTCAAGCTTATGTGTTTTCTCCTCTTCATGTTCCATTCCTCCTAGTTGTCCCATATCAGATAAGTTATCTGATCACCTCCATTTGTGTTGGTAATGCTGTCGCCGCATCTATGTATTGCACCCTTGTTGTTTTCTTGGAAATTTCTATGTCAGTTCTATCCTCTCATACAACTCATGGGCCTCATCAATGTCTATCTTCGTTACTGATCCACTCCCTGAAGCATCTATTATATTTCCTGTATTATTTATACAAGTCCATAGTAGAAGACACTTGTGCTTGCTTAGAAATGTCAAGATTTGGACACTTCCTAAAGTTCTTGAACATCTCCTATGCCTCTGGATATAGCTCTCTAGGCCCTTCTGTTTAAAGGTGTAGATTTCATTCTGAATTTGATGAACTCGAGATGGCATGAAGAACTTCATGGTGAATTTCTGTACCGTGTCATTCCACGACATGATACGATGGTAAAGAACGGATCCACTTTCTTGAGACATCCTTCAAAGTGTGAGAAAATAATTGCATTCAAAATGCATCTGTTGACATCCCTCGTGACTTATAACTTCGCACAACATGAGAAAAATTGTCATGTTAATGTTGATTTTTTGTGGCTTCCCGAAAAAACTGATATCCTGATGAATCTGGAAGAGATTTATCACATTTGGTCGAATGTGGAAATTAGCCTATCCAAAAGGTGGGTGGAAATTGTAGGTGCACTGGTGCAGGTACTGGATTCACATAATTTTCAACTAATATTGGGGCTTTTTCGATGATAGCCCTTTACTGAACTAGGTGCTGTAGAACTTGATCTGATTCAGATTTTCAACCATTTCTCATTTCTCTTTGCTCTCTTTTGCACTGTGTAAATGTTCTATTGATTTTAGGATTTAGTGGAGCAAGCTCGATCTCTTCAAAATCTTGCATAAACTAATGATTGCCTAAAATGAACAAAAAATAAGAGAATTAGATTGAGTGATTATAGCCTAATAACAAATGAACAATCAAATCAAATCTAATATAAACTAAATTAAATCAATTAGAACTAAAGTTCTAATTCTCTATTTATCTTAAATAGTGTGATTAACATGTTTATGAAGATCGATAATATGTTAATATTTAATATTTTTTTCAGGATATACCGAACCTATGCTCAAGATGACTCAGTCCTATTCATAGTTAGAACTTATATGCAAAGCACGCATTCAATCATAATTTATCACACTCGATCGCACACACTATAAATTTATTCCTAATCTCCATTGTTCGTGTTTTAAATATGAATTGTTCTACTTATTGTGAGTTTTCAACACTACGAATAAGTAACTTATTTGCTCAATGATGCGAAAACATTCAAACAAACATGATTAATGCATATTAAATCACAACACGAGAAATAACTAAAAAAGACAAGTATTTGGATTAAAAACTATAAATCAATAGGTTTTGTCATCCATTCCATATATAAAAGATTTAGCCCAGCATAGCCATATAAAAAGTACACAAAAGAATAAGAAAGACATCACCCGAGACAAGGGAAGAACTTGAATTACTCCAAATCTTCACTTTTTCTTCAACCCAAGCGATGAAATCTCGCCTCTTGAATGTAATATGGTGTAAAAAGATTGTATTCCATTGTTGCCAAAACAAAATAAGAAAAAATCGAAATTCCCGTTTTTGAAATGAGGCATGAGCAAGGGCAACCTAGGGTGTGTGTAACGCCCCAAATTCAAATAATACAGCAGGTTACCAAACACGAGTCCTTTAAGGTTAATCTCCAAATACAAAATAAATAAGTTTTTTTAAAATAAAAAAAAAAGGAAAAAGAGATAGTTGAAACAGTTTCCTCCGTTTGTGCTGTGAGTTTGCAAGAATTATTTGATCCAGCAAACCTTGATAAAAATTTATGAAATTGTACTAAATAGTATAAAAATCATATAAGTGCAACTTATAAAAATTTGGGATCTCGACGATAAAGTTTGAAGTACTAAATTATTTTCGAATAGGCTGATCTGTAATCCCGGATCTGACTATCATAGCTTACAAAAAAAAAAAAAAATTGCTATAATAAATTTTACAGGACTCTGATAGACTTATTTTCAGTTGTATATGATAGATAACTCATAGAAGATCATTTTCAATTTGAAATATGGTAGAATTCTAAATATACAGATCGTAGTAAAATTTTAAAGACAGTGACAAAATGCTAGAAATTTACGAAAACACATGTTCAAACGTTAAAGTAATCCGTCTGGAAATATAAACTTAAACTACAATTTCTTAGACACCACAAGTAATCCGTGGCCCGGGCGAGCCTCCATAAAAAAAAAAAAAAATTTGAAGCGACAAGGCTGCTTCTTGACTTCTTTGCTGTGACGGACTATTTTTAGTCACTGTAAAGGCAACTAAAGAGAAAAAAAAAAAAAAAAACCAAAAAATCCTGAGCTGGCTCGGCCCGCTAAGGCTCGGGCCAAAAGCTCGGGCCGATCCTCATTTTTTTTGGCTGGCTCGGGCCGAAAAAAGCTCGGTCCAAAAAAGCTCGGACTCGGCCTAGCGGTGGCAAAAAAGCTCGGAGGCTCGGACGGCCCGGGCTCGGCTCGGGCTCGATCGAACCGAGCCCCACTTTGGGGAGTTGGCTCGAGCCAAGGCCGGCCCGTGGCCCGGGCGAGCCTCCATTAAAAAAAAAAAAAATTTTGGAAGCGACAACAAGTCGTCACTGCAAGGCAAAAGCTCGCACACCTTTCTGTAAGGCGACATATTCTTCTTGTCCCCCAGTAGCTTGATGCCTGCCGGCAGCTAAAGAGAAAAAAAAAACCAAAAAATTCGAGCCGTCTTGGCCCGCTAAGGCTCGGGCCGAGCCTCATTTTTTTTGGCCGGACCCGACTCGGCTCGGCTCAGGCCGAAAAAAGCTCGGAGGCTCCAAAAAAGCTCGGGCTCGGCCTGAGCTTTTTTTTCCCGGCTCGGGCTCGGCTCGTTGCCACCGCTACCAGCATAATTGATAGGGAAGAAAGTAAAGAAATATCTACAATCAGAGCACCAAGTTTAGCTGCGCTTATGTATTACCAATCCCTATTCCTCAAAGGTTGTAGAAGAAAAAGTTACAAGTAGTTTATAAGGTTTGTGGAGGTTTTTCAAGAAGTTGCAAATCAACATTCCATTCATCGATGCCTTCGTTCAAATACCTAGCTATGCCAAGTTCTTGAAATGAATTCTTTCCAAGAAAAGAAAGTTGGAATAACATGTAACAGTTTTTTTAAATGAAAGCATATCATCTAACCTAGGTATGGGATAACAACACTTTACCATTATGTTGTTGATTGCTCTGCAGTCAGTGCGCATTCTCCAAGTCCCATCCTTTGCTCATCAAGTCCTCCACTTGCCTTTGAAGCTCCCTTGTCTCCTCGAGATTACTTCTAGAAGTTGGCTGGTTTGGAATAACAATTCCAAGTATAAAATCATTCTGATGCTCAACGCTTCAAATGGGTTGTAATCTACTAGGCATGTCTTCGGGAAAACCTGCCAAATTCCAGCGACAAAGAAATATCCAAATGGGGGAGGGGGTAGGTTAGTTTCCTCAAAATTGAGGTATGATTCCTTGTAGACCAACAATGTCAAAGATTGGCTTTCAACTAAAGCCCTATTTATTTCACTCTCTTTTGCAAAGCAACTTATTTTTGACTTTTCTTTTTCTCTTTGAAGACTCTCTTTCTTTTTTCCTTTGTGGCTCAACTCGTTTCTCTTTATTTTCATCCACCTCACAATATTCTCTCTTCTTTAAAGTATAAGTGTCACTGTCCTTTTGCCTTTCTTTATTTTTCTTCTCTTCCTCACCTCTTAATTCCAATTGATCCTCATAGACCAGTTTTGGTGTTAATGGAAAAGGAGTAAAAGATTTCCCATCTTTTATAAGGTTGTACCTATTTTTGTACCCATCATGTATCTCTTTCCTATCATACTGCCATGATCTCCCCAATTGTGAAGCTCACCAAGACTTGCTTATTAACTGTAACCTCTCTACATTCATTCAACCACTGAAATCTATATGGTCCCCGATGTTTTAGTATAGTCAAACTCAATGTTTCTACAAGGGCAGTACTAGCAACATTGGTATAACTTCCTCCATCAATAATCATACTACATACCTTGTTGTTGACATGGCATCTAGTGTGAATAATGATCTCCTTTTGTTGATCCATGTCATCCACCTTGATTTGTATACTGAGAGCATGCCTCGTAACAAGTATTTCACCTATCACTGGGTAATTTACCCCATCACCATCTCTAGCATCCTTCAATTCAGGTATTTCACCACTATCACATTTTGTTTGGGCATTGAAAAGCCATGTGCCCTGAACCCAAACATCAAAAACACTTGATAGGATCTATTCCTAGAAGGTTGGGAATCCGCCTTAGATTTTACTTTGCTAGCTACTCTTTTTCCTTTGACCTTTGAAATAGCCCTTTCACTTCTATTACTATCCTACTTTAGTCTCTAAGAAGGATTAGAACCCAAAGAATACCTAGCTGCTCCTTTTCTTTTTTATTGCTAGCTACATGTAACATATCCTCCAACTCTACATAATGTTGTAGTTCCACTACATTTGTTATCTTCCTATTCAAACCATTCAAAACCCTAGCCATTGTGGCTTCCCGATCCTCCTCAACATTCACCCTAATCATAGCCATCTGCACCTCGTTATGGTAATCCTCCACACTCCTCGAACTTTGAAAATGCTTTGAATTTTTAGATAAAGATCCCTATAATAATGATTGGGAACAAATTTCTTCCACCATATGATTGCAAATTTCTACCTTGGAATGAAGGAATTTTCATCTTAATGCTACCCAAATTCCGATCAACCCTATCTCCACAAAAGTCTCTTGGATCTCTCCTCTAGGTCCCATTTCATGCCTATCTCCTCTATTCCTCATCCAACCCACTTTGGCCTTCGATATTTGATCATCCTCATTAGTACTGTCCACTTTATTCCCATAATCAGATTCAACTCTAGGATCATGCCTACCGTGCCTCCTAACATTAGGAACTTCTCTAGGTTGCTACCTTTGTAAGTACTATATCACCGTATCTTGCCAATTCATTCCATCCTAGTTTCTCTGAATACGACATTCATCTGCTCAAATTGTTGTTGCATGGCCCTCGTCATGAAGGAGTGAAATTGAACGAAAACACAACCAAGAATCTTAAGAAAGAGGATCTTGAAATTATGCATTTTCTACAAAAAATAGATACCAACGGATGATTTAGGTATTGAATTCATTTTTTGAAAGAAACTGTGCGTCAAAAGTTTTCAAGAAAGTGTTTCTAGAATTTTCATTTCTTTTGACACTAAATACATGGAAAATCAACGAAGGCAAGAAAGATCGAAACAATATTTTATTGGTGCACTAAATTTAATGCAGAAAACAATTCTGGAATGTTCTTGGTATTTGTGTTGATGTAAAAGACTCAAGAAGATGATGAAGAGTTGAAACGATAGAGACTTGATGTAGAAGACCCTCAACAAAGAAGATGAAAAAAATGTGGAAAGATAATGATATAATCATGATTTTAGAGTTAAAGCTCTGATACCAACTGATGTTCATACCCATGTAGCATTAGTAGCTCTAAAACCCACACAAGGATGAATCACAACCCCAAGAAAGCTAAAATTCCGATTTGAAGCTTGACACAATAATTTATTGAATCATGGAATCAATGATATAAAGGATTTTGACCCCCTTAATTACAAAAAAATATTAATATTTCAATGGAGTTGTTGAATGCCACTGATGAAATCTCTAATAAGTTAGAAATTGAGTTTAATGAAAAACAAGAAGTAACCTTGCTCTGATTAATCTCTCAAAATTTAATTAATTTACAATGAAAGAATGAGACCATATATATATATAGGTAACTCATAAAAACCCTAATTAAAACATAAAACATCAAAAAAAATGTCAAACAAATAGAGTTCTAAATGAAAAAAAGGAAAAAATAGACTGCTTTTAGATTTTTGTATTGCCCAAGCGACATCGTGTTTTCTTTCTCAAGCATGTCGTTCAATTGATTTTACTATGGGTTGAAATTTTACACCCCGTGCACACGTGACTTATTTTGCCTGCGTGCGTACACCACTTTTCAGTTACACTCTAGGCTTCACTTCTTCTAACTTAGCTTGAATTAAGTGCACTAATCTTGGTTCCTCTTCCATGCCCAACATGAAACGTAATCGCATCAAATCTTGGTTCCTCTTGCAATCAAAGTCTCGGCCCACATAGCTTGAACACTTAATCCCATGGTTTCCTTGATCTTCTTTGCTCGTGACCTTGTCATTTGTTCTTCTTTCACAGATCCTTGCTAAACTTCGTCTCATGGTTCTCATCAGTTTTACTATATCTTTCACTGTTGGTTCTAATTATTTTGAGCACTCTTTATGTAATTTAGGCGCTGTAGAGATCAAATGCCACTAATCAGCCAACTAAAACATACAATAACAAAATAAATATGCAAAAAAATTAAAAAAAAAAATGGTAAAGAACACGAGCGATTTTTGCCCTAAGGCAAGAGGTTCGGAATAAATCCTAATCCCATTAAAGCAGTCTAGCTAAAGAATAAAACTAGAAACACGCTTTCCATTAATGCAGTCCAGCCCAACAATCATCAATAAGAACTAGCTTCAGCCCAATTTATCAGTCAAGGCCCATCATCATTGTGTCATTTTCTCTACAATCTCCACCTTGGTACAAAGATCCCAGTTTCTACTTACAGTGATTTCTCCATTATGGCATCATTTGCTCTTATTACCTGATACACAAATCAGTAAGTATCAAAGTTCAGCAGCTTTAAACAGTCTAGAAACTTATTTAAAGGCAGCACTTTAGTTCCAACACCAGCAAGATTAAAATGAGTAGAGATTTTCTCAAGTTTCACAACACCTTATGAGATAACATCTCTAATGAAATGAAATTTCACATCAACATGTTTAGATCCATTATGCAAAACATGATTCCTAACCTTGTGAGATAACATCTCTAATGAAATGAAATTTCACATCAACATGTTTAGATCCATTATGCAAAACATGACTCCTACTCAAATATATGGCAGATTGGCTATCAGAAAATAAAACAACATCTTTAACAGCCAAACTCATTTAACAGTCCCTTCAACCAAATACCTTCTTTTATAGCATCAGTTGCAGCAATATATTCAACTTCAGTTGAAGATAATGCAACAATTTTTGTAATTGAGATTTCCAACTAATGCAAAAATTACATAAACTATACACATAACCAGAAGTAGACTTTCTATTATCTTTATCACCTGCATAGTCAGAATCAGTGTAACCCCTCAAGATAACACCATCAGATTGCTTCCTGTAATGAATCCCCAGGTCCTAAGTTCCCTTAATGTCTCTAAGAAGCCATTTCATAGCTTCCCAATGAGTTTTACCAGGATTTGACATAAATCTACTCAACACACTTATAGAGAAAGCCAAATCAGGTCTAGAACAAACCATAAGATACATAACAGACTCAACTGCATTAGAATAATGCACTTTTGCCATTCTTTTGAACTCAATTTCAGATTTAGGAGATTGATCACTTGAAAGTTTAAAGTGATTTGTTAAAGGTAAGCTCACACTTTTAGCATCACTTATAGAAAATTTTTCCAACAATTTCAAAACATAGGTTTTTTGACTTAGACTAAGTATGTCTTCCCTTCTATTCCTTTTAATTTCAATACCCAAAATCTTTCTAGCAGAACCTAAGTCCTTCATTTCAAATTCAGATTTCAGTTTTTTTTAATTAACTCTATTTCTTTTATGTCATGACTAGCTAAGAGCATGACATCAACATAAAGAAGAAGATGGAGTGAATTTTCACCACCATTTCCTTTACAATAAAGAAAAGTATCAAAATTACTTCTTTTGAAACCAAGTACAAGCACAAAGGTATCAAATCTCTTGTACCATTGTCTTGGAGCTTGTTTTAAACCATATAAGGATTTTTTTTAAGAAGGCATACAAGGTCAGGATTTTTATTTATTTCAAAACCTTTTGGTTGTTCCATGAAAATAGTTTTTTCAAGATCTCCATTTAAAAAAGCAGTTTTGACATCCAATTGATCCAATTTCCAATCAAACTGAACTGCTAAGGCTAATATCACTCCAACAGTTGTAAATTTTACAGTTGGAGAAAAGATTTCATTAAAATCTATTCCTACATTTTGAGTGAAGCCCTTAGCCACTAGTCTAGCTTTGTATCTAATGTCATTTTCACTTTGTTCCCCCCCTTTTTATCTTAAAGATCCATTTACAATCCACAACCCTTTTTCCCTTAGGTCTATTGATCAACACCCATGTTTTATTCTTCTTAAGAGATTCCATCTCATCTTGCATTGCTTCAAGGCAATGCTTGGAATTTTTGCTATGTACAGCATCATCATATGACATAGGTTCATTTTCAATAAAACCTTGAACAGTAAACAAAGATACTTCATCATCAAACCTCACAGGTGGTCTAACCTGTCTCCTTTGCCTATCTCGAGCCAATTGACAATCACCTAAGGTTTGATTTGTCTCTAAATCAGTATCAAACTGTTCAACCTCATCAATTCTATATGGTTCAACATCAATATCAACTTCAACCTCTCCAGTCTGAATATTAGGTAATTGATTATCGTCCTCAACATGCTCCACCTCAATTTCAGTCTCTCTTTCTATGCTATCAGTCTGATTTAAAGGACCATAACTACTATCAGATTTCAAACAAGGTAAAGCATTCTCATTGAACACTACATTCCTACTTATAATGATTTTATATCCTTTGGTTTCTCTTACCCATAGTCTATATACCCTTTTACCCCTTCACCCCAAGAAGACACACTTAAGAGCCCTATGGTCCAGTTTCCCTTCAGATTGATGTGCAAAGGCTGCATGCCCAAACACTTTTAAATTGCTAAGGTCAACAAGTTTACCATTCCACACTTCTTCAGGGGTTTTAAAATGTATAGCATTAGCAGGACTTCTATTAATAAGATAATTGGCAGTTTTTGCAGCTTCCCCCCAAAATAGTTTCAGAAGACCAGAACTTAATAACATGCATCTGACTTTTTCAAGTACAGTTTTATTCATTCTTTCAGCCAAACCATTTTGCTGTGGAGTATGTGTAACACTTCTGTGTCTCAATATACCATGCAATTTACACAAATCATCAAACTCATAATTGCAAAATTCAAGTCCATTATCAGTTCTTAATACTTCTACCATTTTATCTGTCCGATTTTCAATCAAAGTTTTCCAATCTTTAAAGGCATTGAAAGTATCAAATTTAGATTTCAATAGAAATATCCAATTCTTTCTAGAAAAATCAGCAATGATTAACAATAAATATTTAAAACCTACTTGAGAAGGCACATGGCTGGTCCCCAAAGATCAATATGTAAGTATTCAAGAATAGACACAGATTTATGCATTCTAGGCAAAAATGGTAATCTATTATGCTTTCCTAAGATGCAATAGTCACAAAAACTGATTTTTTTAATGTTATCCTTCCCAAAGACACCTTGTTTTTTCAAAATGTGCAGCCCTTTATCACTAATATGACCCAATCTCTTGTGCCACATTTGTGACTTATCATTAGAAACAGAAATTGCTGCTGAAGTGGAGTCAAAAATGTTTTGAGCTTGCAAAAAAATGTAAAGTCCATGTCTCTTGGGAGCTTCCACAATCAAGTGTGAATTCCTCAAGATTTTAATGTATCTGGCATTAATCATAATGTTATAGTTTAGGTCATCTAACACACCTAAAGAAATCAGATTTCTTTGAAGGTCAGGAACAGATATGGTCTTTTCTAAGACAAGTAAATTATTATCCTTTACTCTTAAAGTTATGGTTCCTATGCCCTTAACTTGACATGCCATATGATTACCATTAAAACTTGGCCACCATTTACGTTTTCAAAATCAGCAAACCATTCTTTATTAGGACACATGTGATAGGTACAACCTGAGTCAAGAATCCACTCTTGACTAGGCTGATGGGCAACAGCAACATAGACTTCATCTATATTAGTTTCATTATTGCGGACCAAAGCTGTATCACTATCAGTTTTAGACTTATTTCTGATAAAATGACCTTCATTTTGACAATAAAAACATTTTTTTACCTTTGATTTTCATTTTATCTTTTTGATTCCCTTTCTTTTTGTGTCCAAATTTCTTATTAAAATAATTGTTTCTAGGACTAAACTTAGATTTAGCCTTCAAATTCAGACCACTAGAAGACTCTTTCATATCAGATTTTAACTCTAACTCCTTAGTTCTTAGAGCATTAATGATAACATCAGTAGTTAGAGTGTCTCTATCATATTCATTAGCATTTTTAACATCTTTGTATTTATCACCTATTGAATTTAGTAGAATCACAGCCAACTGTCCACTTGAGAGTTTCTCATCACAGTTGGCTAGGTCGCGTGTTAATCTGTTGAATCTATCAATATTAGAATCAAGGTCAAGAGATGGATCAAGTTTAAAACCAAAAAAACTGTTTTAGGAGGTAGACTTTATTTGGCATAGTTTTATTCAAATAAGTAGTCTCCAATTTCTTCCACAATTCAACAGCAGTTTTTGTTTCTCCTACTTCTCTAACCACATTATCAGACAAGTGCAGAAAAATAGAACTCGATGCAAAAGCTCTTTTCATCTTGTTCTGTAACTTTACTAGTTTCCATATCAGTAGGCCATGATTCATCAATGGCTTTTGCACACTTTTGTTGAAGTAAAAGAGTTTTCATTTTCTAGCGCCAGAGACTAAAGTCTCATTTGCCATTACAAACTTCTAATTCAAATTTAGAAGAAGTCATAACTTCTTCTAAATTTGAATGTATGGCTAATGAATGCAGTTCAGGCAGAGCATACAAGGAGTATACACAGTAAGTAATAATTTAAATGTCAACACTCCAGAGACAATAACATGAATTATACAACCAGCAAAATGTATATACTCAATTCAGTGATTTACAGATTCAGTTTTAGGCAAGAACTTCAACAATTCATCTAACAACTTACAAGATATTGCACAAATTATCACATTTGCAATATACAGTATTGAAAACATATACAGAATTTTTGAATCGAGGTTCTGGACTTGAAAACAAGACAACTCAAGGGTTTCTAGACAAAGGTATTGCCAAGCAGAGTCTCAAACCTAGTTTAAAATGTATTTCAGATTCACAATAACAGTATAAGCAACAAATTAGTGCACTTAGGTAAAAATCGGAACGAACTCACCAAAGGTCCTATGTTATGGTTTCAAGAAACTAAATCACCACACGAATCAAGTGAAAAAATGGTAAAGAACACGGGAGATTTTCGCTCTAAAGCAAGAGGTTCAGAATAAATCCTAATCCCCTTTTGAACTTTCACCAACCAGAAGAAATCACTATATTAACCAAAGATCAAAGTTCGTTCATCGTTACAACTGGCACTCGGTGAAGAATCACACAAGAATCATCACAAATGTTTCGAACCCTCTTGCATCGCACAAAGGAATCCACACAAGGATACACAATAGGCTCACTACAAATCACTCAAGAATTGTACGGCCACTATACTATCAAATATTACAAGAGATTTCAATTTAGAGTGCAAAATAGAAGCACGGGGCAAGAGAGAGTAGAGAGATCTAGAGAGTGAAAAGTTGAGAAAATGAGAGAGATAAATAGTCCAAAAGTCAACCTTAGCCTTTAAGAGAAGTCTCCAGAAGCGTTACCATCCAACGGTTGCTAGGGTGACACTTGTCGACATCTCCACCTTCCAGAGTTAAGAAAAACGCATCCAGCTAAAGAATAAAACTAGAAACATGCTTTCCATTAAAGCAGTCCAGCCCAACAATCATCAATAAGAACCAGCTTCAACCTAGTTTATCAGTCAAGACCCGTCATCATTGTGCCATTTTCTCTACAGGTGCAATTGTTAATATAACGATACACTATCTTTGCAACTAGTTTACATCTTCCATTAAATGGCCTTGGGGTATTATTGAAGGTGTGTTGATAAAGGTCAATAAATTTATCTTCCCGATTGATTTCATAATCTTGATTATGGAGGAGAATGCTGACATTATTTTAATATTTGGAAGACCTTTGTGGACATTGGTATAGCATTGATTGATGTGTATGATAGAAAGATTATTTTCATGGTGGATAATGAATAGGTCACCTTCAATCTATTCAAGCAAACACATGATTTCTGATGATTGTTGCCAAATTGATGTCCTTTACGAGCTTGTTGTTATACCTTTATACCTTTGAGGCACATCCATCGGATCTTTATAAGGCATGTTCAAGGTTAGAATCAAGTAAATCAGAAAATCCAGCAATACATGCATCTGCTTTAAATTTGGATACCCACGATATTTAAGAGAAAATGACAGTATGAATCTCTTGGTGCCAACCCATCAACACATATACCTTTAGTAGAAAACACCCAAACTCTTGATTTAAATCATTTGCCATCACACTTATGCTATGCTTATCTAGGAGAGTCTATTACATTTCTAATGATCATTGTTAGTGATATGAGGATGAGGAAAAATTAATAAGGATACTGCAAGAACACAAAACAGCCATTGGTTGGACAGTAACAGATATTCGATAAATTACTCCTACTATTTGTATGTACAAAATGCTAATGGAGGATAATTCAAAGTCGTCAGTGGAGGTTAACAGAGATTAAATCTTATATATAAGGAATTAGTTAGAGGAGAAGCGCTGAAATTATTAGATGCATAGATTATTTATCCAATATTATATAGTCATAGGTGAGTCCAGTACATGTGGTGTCTAAAATTGGTAGAATTATAGATGAGAAGAAAGAGCTAATTCCAACAAGACTAGTATCTGGATGGAGAGTGCATTGACTGCTGAAAGCTAAACAATGCTACAAGGAAAGATCACTTCCAATTGCCCTTCATTGATTAGATGTTAGAAAGGTTAGCAGAGCACTCTCATTATTGCTTCTTCGATGGATATTCAATGTACAATCAAATCCTAGTTGCTCCAAAAGATCAAGAGAAAAACACATTCACATGTCCTAATCGTATTTTTGTCTTTGGGAAAATGCCCTTTGGTTTATGTAATGCATCTACGACATTCTAGAGTTGCGTGATGGCCATATTATCTGAGATGTTGGAAAAATTATATTGACGTATTTATGGATGATTTTTTTTTTTTAGTTTTTGGAGCTTCATTTGATAACTGTTTGAAATAATTATGTCAAATTTTACAACGATGTAAAGAAAGAACCATGGTGCTTAATTGAGGAAAATGTCATTTTATGATGAAGGGTATATTCTTGGGTCATCGAATTTCTACACCAGGTAAAGAGATTGACAAAGCTAAGAAACATAGATGTGATTGGAAAACTGTAGCCATCTTCAGTTAAGGAAATCAGAAGTCTTTTTAGGACATACATGATTTTATATGAGGTTCATTAAGGATTTCTCCAAGATCACAAAGACTTTAAGTAGCTTGTTCGAGAAGGATGTACCGTTTAACTTCCTGATGAGTGTCTAAAAGCTTTCTACAAGAATTTGATATTAAGATCCATGATAAAAAGGGACCTATCAACGTTTGAGCAAGCAGAGGAGGCCGGATGAGGTAGAGATTAATGAAGCATTTCTAGATGAGTAGATTATGCATGTAGAGGAATCAACATAGTATCCACACATTGTCAACTATTTGGCCAGTAGTGTTGTGAATCCAGACTTTTCTTATCAACAAAAGAAAAGGCCACTTTATGAATCTAAATTTTATTATTGGATGAGGTGTCTTACCAAAGAGGAGCAAATAAGATCATCAAAAGATATATATTAAAAGATGAGAGGAAACAAATTTAGACAAGGGGTCATGCATCAACTTATAGATGTCACTTTTGCCCTATGAAAATAGCATGAAGGTGCTTCAATTCGGTTTCTACTAGAAAACATTGTTTAAGGAAATCGTCATAGCTTTTGCAAATCATGTGACAGGTGTCAACGAACGAGGAACATATCAGTCTGTCATGAGATGCTACTAAACAACATATTATTAGTGGAAATTTTTAATGTATGGGACATTGATTTCATGGGGACCTTTTCTCCCATCTTACACCAATTGATACATAATAGTAGCAATGGACTATATATTAAAATGGATGGAAGCAAAATCCATACCGAGCACTAATGCAAAGATGGTTGTGGAATTTTTAAAGAAATACATATTCAACAATAAATGGAGCACCTCAAGCTATTATCAGCAGCCACGACATACCACCCTCAAATAAGTGGACATGTTGAGACTTCGAATAGACAGCTGGAAAGAATCTTGGAACTCAATGTGAATGTATCTCGTAAAGATTGGTCCAAAATATTAAATGATGCATTATGGGTGTACCACATCTCCAAGACACCGATTGGGATGTCTCTATGTCGGTTGGTGTTTGGGAAAGAGTGCCACTAACAAGTAGAATTCGAGCATAAAGCCTATTGGGAACTGAAGTAGTTGAATATAAATTAAAAAAGGCTAAGGAAATAAAAATATTATAATTACATGAATTGGAAAAATTAGGAAGAGAGAATCTATGCCACTTCACTATCTATAAAGAAAGAAGAAAGCAATGGCATGATAAGAAAATGTAGCGAGTTTTCAAAGTTGGTGATCGAGTTCTCTTGTACAACTTTAGATTGAAACTTTTTACGTGAAAGCTGAAGTCAAGATAGTACCTTTCACGATAACTCAAGTATTTCCCTACTGTGCTGTTGACTTGTATCATCCAACAAAGGGTAATTTTAACATTAATGGACAACGAGTCAAACATTACGTGGAGGACTTCTCTATAGCAAAGTTCACCACTGATATAGCTATTTTAGAATGATCGAAGCAAAAGATTGTGTATTGCAAAAGATTATGTGGAGTATGTTTAATTATATGGCATGTAATATGTAGGATTGTGTATTGCAAGTTTCCCAAGCTTTCAAAAAAATTTGACCGTGGGTCAACTATGGTTTACAACGGTGAATTTTACACCTCGTTTGCCGCGTGTAGACTGTGGGTTTGCAACCTAAGGTCGACACATGGTCCGATACGTCATTTAAAAAATATAGTTTTTTTCACAAAATTGTGAACAGGGGGCTACTTCTTTCCAATACCCATTCTTATAATAATAATAATAATATTCCGCAACTCCTTTCCAATTCTTCAAACAAAAACCTAACAAAAACTTTTACAACAAACCCTGCTTCATCTTGAATTCGTAAGTTAAATGTTGATTTCAACACAAGTAGAATGGCATTCCAACTATTCTGCTTCATTTTTTAAAATATTCAAGGTAACAATAGCTAAACCTATATATAATAAAAACTTTTATTTTAGGTTGATTTAGATTGGGTTACAAGTTTTGATTTTTGTGTATAGACTGGTGAGTTTTGGTGGGAATCGTTGATATAGCATGAAAATAAGTAGATTTTAGTTCATATTTTTACTGGCACATCATGTGTCGATAAGATTTCTCGCTAGGTTATATGCTATACTTTTCCAAAAACTCCTTTATATGCCAAGTCTCATAGATAGGTCTTGAAGTATTGAAGGGTGGTTTATACTTAGCAATTTTTGTTGTACACCATGCGTTTGATAAAAATACTCAATTAATGCTTGTCCTCTACTATCCCATTCAAACTTAGGGAAAATCCTCACATATCGAGGTAGGGACTTTCGTTGGTGAAATCCCAACCAAACTTGAGTGGAAATGTAAAGAGTGTTTTGAAATCAACCTTAGAAATGAATAATACCTCAATTGAGTCATTGAAAAATACGTTTGAGAGTGTGTATCTTATAGTAGAAGAAAGAAATAATAGAACATTGAGGGTCGAGATATGACCAACCCAAAGAATTATGTAATTGAATTGACTATACACACACATCGGTCTAGCATTGGACAAGTTAAACTATGTTTTGGTAGTAGACCTTAGAAGCATTTTGTAAATTATCTAAGTAGTTTTGAAACTGGGGGCAAATATAATAGGCTATTTAGCACATGAATTGTTGTTTGCGATTCTTTCCCGGGACTAAAAAAGTTAAAGTTTGTGAGATATTTATGTGTGTATTTCCTACGCTTATTCATGCTTTTAACCTTAAAAACTTATGACGAAGTGAATGGATTTCTACCTAATTAAGTTTAATTATGTAATATGTAGGTGAAGATTGGATGTGAGTGCAACTAGTGCAAAAAGTGATGGTTTTGAGCTTAATTGGAGATTGATTCGGGACAATTGAAGATCATACCAAGTGCAATCAATCAATTGAAAGAAGTATTGGAGCAATTGGACGAGATTCATGAGTTTGGGAGGAAGAAAAGAAATCACTACTGGAAAGTTTAAAAATTAATTCATAAACTTTTGAAACTTGCATCGGATCAAAATTTCATGAATTCAGAATGATGAGGGCAAATTATAAAGAATTCAAGGTGAAGGGCTGAATAAAAGAGGAAATTGGACCAAAATGGAACTATTGAAAAAATGAAGGAAAGGAAGCAAAAATAAAAAAATGCGGCTATCCAAATCGAGAGTGACCCACTGTCGTGAACATCATCTGTTTGGTTCGGTTGTGCCGAGCTTCTCATTTTTAAATCTTTTTTTAGCCTTTTCAGAGATAAATGTCGTGAATATCATTTTTTTGTGGAAAACTTCTAAATGAATCGTGATAATATATAAAGACCTCTTCCACAATTTTGAGAATTAGAGAGACACAAATGAAAAACGAAAATCAAGATTGAGAATTGAAGAACGATGGCTTGAGACTTGTTTTGGGAAAGAAGAAAGTCAAGTGCAAGGTTATTCAAATTCTCTTCATCTTAGTTCAAAACCCGATGATGTATTCCATTATTGTTTCTTTTTTCTTCCATTAGTATGCGTAGTGTGTTTGGTTTGCTGTTTTCAAGTTGTTTTCAATTTTTAGTTGTGCAAAACATTGAAAACGTGTTTGATCGGTAGTTGTGAAAAAGCATTTTTGAAAACATGGATAAACTTATAATGTAAAACTCAAATTGCATTTTTTACATTTTGAGTGTTTTCATCGAAGATTCTAAAAACAAAACATGAAAAAACAAGCGTTTAAATAAAATTTTGAAAACTAAAAATAAAAATATAAAATTCTAATAAATAAAACTTACCATCAAATTAGAAAATTGAAAGTAAACTGAAAACTAAAACACAAACCAAATGGGCCCTAAACTTTTGGTTAGGGTGAAAATGTAGTTTATTATGATCATTTAGCCTATGTTTGGCCCTCCATTCTTTCAAAAACTCATTTTTTTCAAAACTCATTTTCAACTACACATTCTTCCATAAAATAATTTTACATGAAAATAAAAAAAAAATTCTTTATTTTTAATCACACATTCTCCAAAAAAGTACTATTCTAAAATACATTTTCTTACAAAAATGGGGCATAAATAAGGGCTAATTTAATTTACAAGATTCTAGTTATCAAATTTATGTGTTGATTTTACTTATGGTTTTTAATGCTTTGAATTACTTTGCCAATAATTCGATGATATGTGAATATGCAATGAATTGAGAGGAAAATTGAAGATTTAGACAACATAATAAATCTGGTAATTTGAATAAAAGATTAGACATACCTTTTATGGATAATGCAATTGTTACATGAATTCATAGAGATTTAAGGTATTTAATTAAGTCTTATTCGGATTCACATAGGGAGAAAGTGAATTGACTCAGTTATATAAAATCAATTTAAACTGGAGAGTAGTAAATTGAATATGTTAAAACTATTCGACATAACATAATATTAAGTAAAATAACCTTGATTAGAATATTAAAGGTAATCAATAAATGAAATTGTATGCAATATATCTCATTAATACTTAAAACCCTAATTCAATTATTATGTAGATTTAGTTAACATTTAGTTAATTAGAATAATCTAGATAATCAATTGTTATGTATGAAATACATTTTGTTTTTGTCGATTAGAAGTTAGAAACAAGAAAATTAAGAATTGAATAATAGTTTATGTAAGAAAGATTTACTACTTGTTACTATATCATACACTTGTGATTTAAAAAGATAAAATAAAACACAATCTATAAAAATAGCATGAAATCACGAAAAGAGATCTCTAATTAAATCGTTAATTTATAACAATACATTCTCATACTTAATGTATTTCTACATTTTATACAATTTGTAATCATGTATAATTAATCAAATAGGATTTCATGGTCTACACTATTTAATAAAATGGCATTTAACTTATGTAGATCATGATAAGTAGATTATAAGTCAAGCCCCCAACATTTAATTCACATGGCATTGTTTTATACAGTCCATTGTACAGACTTGAGACATATTGATATGCACATTTCACTTATAATAGTTTCATGCACATGGATATCAATTTTTATTATTCTTCTCGCACGACATCATTGATAATTTGACCACTTAATCAGATACATGTAATTCATGCAATTTCAAATAAACTTTATTTCTTCTGATACTGATAAATTTGCATGCAATTTTCTTGATACTGTACATTAACTAGGAGCAAGCTGTAGAGAGTCCAGCCTCAAGCTATGCATGTATTCTTCTTGTACACGTGTAATTCATGCTATGCACCAATATTGATTCCCAGCCTAAAGTTTCTATTTCTATTTCAACAAAAGCTACAATTCGCGAAAAAAAAAAAAAAAAAATTGTTTACGTCCTCTTCCACCACTACAATTATCCACTGATGAGAAAAAGTTTACAAGAGAAAATTGTACATCCTATCATTTCTAACCCATCTCTCCTTTTACTTGCTCCACACAGTGGTAATAATTAGGCTCCATAATTTAATAATCTCACACTTGGAGCTAATTAACCATGAATGGCTCCCTCTGTAATGGCAACCACTCCTCAATCCTCGAAAGAGAAGTCCAACTAAAGTTACACAAAACTTCATTTTATCGATTGAAACATACTTTGTTAACATGTCAGTCGAATTCTAACTCCCTTGAATCTTTTCAAGTATCAAGATTTTATCTTTGAAAATCTTCGAACAGTTATCGGTATTTTTTTTTATCATAACTTTCTTTCCCAATATTTGATTGAGACGATTCAAATTGCATCGGAAATCTAACACAAAAGGGTTACAATTCTTGTAGAATTATCAATTTTTTAATTTGAATATTTACTATGTGAAAAATGAGTATCAATCTGAGGCTGAAAATCTGAAGCATAACTTGTACGACTGAAAATTGATTATGTTTCAATTTTTCAATCCTTTGACTTCTTATTGGTTCCGTAGTGCAAATGTGTCCACAACGTACGTATTGTCCTGAATAACGCCATCTTTAGAACCTCTATCTAACTCCCTCACCGGACCTCATAGGTACCTGAAAGATATCACTGAAATCCTGTCATTCCTAGTCAAAAATGGTACTACCTGTGAAAATATGACTAATGGTCTCGATCTCATAACAACACTAGTAGCGGAAAGCTAATCTTCTTCTGTATGTCCACAAGAATTAGATTATGCCATAGTCTCCAGCAGAAGAAAGAGATAGTAGTAGGTTGAATGGTGCTCCATTGTAAGCGATATGAGTCTTGAGACTGCCGACCTGAAAGGGCTAACTACCATGTTGACTTAGTAGCAAAGCTACCATCAGATGTGTCTCTCCCGACAATATGAGCTGGGGCATCTATACATGAAGGAATAGCCCCTATCTACTCTGCCTGAGTGGTTAAAAAGCCTGCAATGATCTTCTAATGTCCCACCAGTACTGTCAAAGAAATCTTACACCCTCTCAGATGTATGCTACCTATTTGAGGATAAGGATGCCATGTATTGTCACCCATCCAATAGTCATATTAGAAAAATATCTGGTCGAAACCCCTTGCTACGCAATATGTGGCTTTGTGTGTGGGCTAATGAGCTTTAGCCTCTTCCAAATGGGGAAGGCTAAACAAAGGACCGTTGCTAATGAAAGATGTGTCCCCATATACTATTTGCCCAGTAAAAGCTCTGAGCCGAAGGCAATCTCTGTGATTAGAATAACCACTAGAGCTTCATGGAAAATGTGTCCACCATATTCTGTAATCTCCTGAACTCTTGGCCACTCTCCACTCTCATCAATAGGAAGGCAAATCTCTTTCCGTCTCCTCCAATGCAAGTGGCGTGCCTGATCCTTAGAGTTCGACAGGAAATGCACAAATATGTTCTCCAACTTTTTCAGTACAGCCTTGGGAGGCTACGTAATCTGAAAAAGGTATAGTGGTATAGATGAAAGTACTGATCTTAGCAAACTAATACGATCACCAAGTGATAATAACCTTAAAGCCCAACCTGAGATCCTGTCAACCTTCTGTATAAGGTCATCATAAATGAAGCTTCTCTTTGTCCCTTTAAATAAGGGGACCCCCAAGTAGGTAAAAGGCTGCTAATAGCTAAATCTAGTTAAAATCTAAAGTCAGTTGATCTAACCAGTGGATGCCCATCTGGGTAGTATAAGTCCGCTTTTGTCCCTATTTGTCAACTGAACAAAAACTCCCTCATAATGTACCAAATAGGCGAGGACCCTCCTGATAGACTGATTCTGGGATAAGCCTAAAAATACTGAGTGAGCAGGCGTGAGAAATAGTTTGTAGCTATGTTGAACAAGGACGGAGAAATGGGATCACCCTGTCTGAGTCCTCGTAAGGATGGGAAGAAACCACAGGGACGGCCATTTAGGAGTATTGAGAAGCGACATTTCAAAATACACTGTCTGATCCTATCAATCTAAATTTGATCAAAACTAAATACCTCCAGTATAGAGTAAATGAAGCCACAATCCATGCAATCATATGCTTTAGATCAAGCTTCAGAATAGTGTTACCCCCTCTTACTTTATTGTCCAAACTATAGATAAGCTCCCGAACCAATAAGACATTATCCCCAATTAGGCACCTAGGGATGAAACCACTCTGTTGAGGAGAAATAATGTGCGGTAGTAGTGAACTCAATCTAGCGTTCAACATTTTAGTGATGAGCTTATTGAACATCGTACATATATTGATAGGTCTGAAATCAGTCCACCTGCTTGCACCCTCCGTCTTTGGGAGCAGAACAATAGAGGTAGCAGCAAATCCAAGGGATAGATGACCACCATCAAAGAAATCCAAGACTACCCTATACACATCATCCTTAATGATATCCCAACAACGTTGGAAGAACAGGGATGAGAAACCATCTGGACCTACAACACTATCAGCATCTATACTAAAAACTACCTCATATACATCATGAATCAAAGGAGGCAACTAAGTGCCATATTATTTTCCTCTGTCACTAGCTTGGGAATGATGTCTAGACGGATGGGATCCAAAGGCCGTTGAGGAGCATATAGGAGATCCCGATAGAATGAAACAATTGAGGTCTGAATGTTAGCAAGAGTATCTAGAACTTCCCATGCCTGAGTCTTGATGGACCTAACACATGACCTAACGGGCGTCCCTGAATCATCGCGTGAAAGTATCGAGTGTTGTGGTCTCCCTCACATACCCAACATGAGCTAGCATTCTACTTCCAAAATTCCTCCTCAATAGATAAGGTCTGGTTCAAAGCTGCTTGGGCATGATGTAATAAGTCACTGTGCTCCAGTGTAAGGTCTATGTCATACTCTATCTCAATCTTATCAACCCTATACGCAATGTCCCTCACTTGCTAAAAAATATCACCAAATATATGTCGATGCAGTCCTTGTTTCAACTTGAAGAACTTCTCTCCAAGAGTAGTAGACATCCCCATAAGATAAGTAGGGATTGACCACTTCTGAAAGACGAAGGCTGAGAAGTCATGATATTCGGTCCATGCGTTGAGAAATCGAAAAGGCCTAGGCCCCAGTTCATCATCAAAAGTCCACTGAAGTAACAAGAACGAGTGATCAGATAAAGTCTATTTCAAGTACCTCGCTGTAAGCTGTCAACAGAATGTTGTAGCCATGGAATTAATGAGTACCCTTTCCAATCTCTTCCTCACCCAACCATTAGTCAAGTATACTGGTTACCAATGATGACGTCCTCCAAACCGCAATCTAAAAGCATATCAAAGAAAGCAGTAGTTCACCATCATGTGCAATAACGTTAAAGTCTCCTTAACTAGCCAGGGATTATCCATATCGAGGAAGATGTGGTGAAGACCTACCCATAAGTCCTTACTAAAAGAAGCATCACTTGAAGCATAGACAAGAGTCATATAGAAGGAGCATGCTAGTCTGGGATACTTAATTCTAACATGAAGGAACTAGGATGATCATCAATAATAGTAACAGTAGTCCCCACATTCCAGAAAAGCCAATTCTTATTCGACTCATTCTAGAATCCCATGTCGAAGTGCAGAAATTTTCAAATAAATGCAAACTTGTACTGAAGAACAAAGAGCTCCAGAATGACTAGAAGATAAATCTGATAAATTTTAATCAGTTTCTTCAAGTGCCTGTGAATAGCTATTCTAGCTACACTCCTCACATTCTACATGATGGCACTCATAGGGACGATAAATGTGAGGAGCTACTTTATGATTGACTCCTAGTGACCCTCTTGCTCGGGGAATGGGATGTCAGTAGCTTGTGGGTGCTTCTTCCATGTAATTGGGAAGAAACCATCATCCTCCATCCTCTTATTATCTATACCAACCAAGTCATCTGAAGAAGATTTGCGGAAGGGTCCTTGCTGGTAGACCTCAATCTGTGGTGAACTCTCTGTATCTGTCTGCACGCAATGCAGAGAATGAATAAATGCCTCCACATTCTAGTAACAAATAGAAGGAGTAGTAGAAATAAGTGTTTGGATCCTGCTAGAGTTAGGCCTGGAATGTGAACAATCCTGGTACTGTGTCCTCTAAATAATTAGGGCAGCCTAAGGTGGAGCCAAAGTAGCAGCAGTTGAAGATAAACAGGCGGTAGTACTGAAGTAATCTAAGGAGTCACGGATGGAGCAATTGACTGAGCCTGAAGTGTGTACTAGCAACAGTGGGATGATTAAATGAAGCTGAAGTAGCTACCATGGACGTAGAAACATGATGTTTCCTCTGGTCTCTGCAAATTGGAACCCATCTCTTAGGAGGCTCAACAACTACCTCATTCCCCTTACCCTTGTCTTTGTCTAGATTTGTAGTTGGCCAAGGAATGGGGTCAACAGCTAGAATGACAGTACAGTAGGTGATGGTGCAGGACGTGATCCAAATGAACAATGCTCTTTAGTATGTCCAAAATGTCTATACCTGAAACTGTAGTTCGGGTTCTTATCATACACAACCATCCGCAGTATCCACTACAGATCTCTCTCTCTCTCTCTCAATCTAGATCATATCTGAGAACTTATACTCCAGATCAATCTTAATGTAAAATTGCGCTTCACTAGGCCTTCTTAGATCAGATGTCACCTTATCAATATCTAGTACTACTCTAATTGCCTTGGCTAAGGCAAATAAACTGCTTTAGGCTCAGAAGTGTATTAGGCAGTAGTGGAAATGAAACCCAGACTAGGCAATACGGGTCTCATGTTGTGGGTTGAAATTAAGTGTCCATTTGAAAACTTATGGGGCACCAATAATATTATCACCATGGAAACCAAATTTCTTAAAACAATCGCTTACTTTAATCATGGAAGGTTTGCAATGAGAAAATTTACCCACAAGAGTAAACTTGTATGGCACTGAAAGAATGCCCCCCCCTTCAATAAATAAGATACCAGGCATGCGCATAAAAGGTTCTTTGGAGATGAACATGTGCTTAGTAGAGTTCTGAGGGGCCTGAAGAATAGGTGCAAAAGGCTTTCTCTGGTTCCGCTCGACCTAAGAGAGAATAGGTTTACCTGAAAGGGCAACAACATATGATTTCTTACCCTGTCTACACGTCGGAAGCCCTCTCGAAACGAGTGCCGCGTAATTCTCACGTGTGGCCGTAGGTGGACGAGGATGCTTTTTTTGGGTAGGAGGTAGTATTCTAAGAGTGTTCTGATGAACAAGTTATGGGGTGCCAAAAAACTAGCAACAAAATGAATTTCTTGATTTTCTTGTAATTACACATTTCCCAATGCATCGCAACCAACCAAATTAGGAGCCAATTTTACTACGTCTTAGGTTTTTCCGTGTTCTCAACTCAATGGAAGTGTGCTCATCATCTGAAACTTATTAGAAACAGTCGAATTAATAGCCTTGAAGTGTGTACTTTTTTGCATGATTCCCAATGTAGTGTTGTCGGATGTATTAGGCGAAATTGGAATCACCTTTCGGGTTTTGGGATGCTTTGAATTCAATGAAGGGGTCCCCATTATCTGATTCTACCTAGAAATTATTGAAACTAGTGTCTTAATTTCGTGCCTTGTTGCACAATTCCCAAAGTCATTTTCTGTCCAAATTAATCAGAGTGGAGTCTACCCAGTGGGTTTTGACATGCTCTAAGATGAATGGTGTAGGTTCCATAGCCAAATTCAAATTAGATTTGGTTCAATTTCAGATCTCAAATTGCATAAAATCCGAACCAAGATCTCAATAGTTTGTATATCCATTGTTGTTTGCCCCTTAATTGATGATTCAATAGCAGAATTTTCCAATTGAAACACGTTGGGACCATCATTTCCCTCCAAGTGTATGTGCGACTGGTGCAATAAAGCAATGAATTATTGGCCTGTTCATATGATATTGGTCCGTGGAAGTCAAAGCCTGGGTAAGGCGAGGTGGCTTGTGGGTGACTACGATCGTTGATGTCAAAGGAGTCATCGAAAAATAGGGTAGAACCATGTTGGACCTGAGAATTTTGATCTTCTATATTGGTTGGTTGTTTGGCCAATTATTTCGGAGTGGTAGATAGAGGTTGTGTTGCCGTCGACATGGGAGTTGATTTTCGATGGTTTAGGGGGCAAAAAAGTGGCGATTTTGGTTGGAATAGATGGTGGTGGCATGGCTAGAATAATATGTGGTTAACTATAGAGTAGTCATTCCGTTCACATTATACTTCTTTCCTTCATGTTCAATCTTTTGCATTCTTTAATGTAAGGTGGTTGCTTAAGTAGAGTATTCATGGTGAAGCTTTATTGTTTTTCTTCCATCCTCAAGATTATTTCACCATTTTCAAAATCCATTAATGATCATTCAGTTGTTACGAATGGTCTTCCTAAATTGGCATGTGTTGAGCATCTCCAACTTTGATAAGTATATCCGCAACCACTCTATAAGGATGCTTGAGTGATCTATCAACTAGTTGTAGAATTATTGAAGTTGTTTGAGAATCCCACAACCCTAATTTCATATAGATAGACGAGGACATCAAACTAATACTTGCTCCAGAATCAATTAAAGCATTTATACTTTGTGAAGTTTCTATAGAGTAAAGTAAAGTGAAACTCCCTAGATCTTTCAATTTGGGAGGGAGCTTATGTTGTAGGATTGCGCAACATTCTTCGGTTAATGCAACTATTTTTTTTATTGACAGTTTACCCTTCTTGGTCAATATCTTTTTCAAAAATTTGATATAATTTAAAATTTGTAGAATGACATCAATGAAAAAATGCTTATGTGAAGTTGTCTGAGGGCATCCAAGAACTTCTTAGACTACTTTTCCAACTTATTGTTTTGCAATTTTTGAGGGAATGGAACTGGAGGTACATGTTTATTGATAGGAATGGTTGCCTTAACTTGTGTGGACTGTCTGACTGTTCTTCTTGATTAACCTTTGTTTATTTTTTAGATTGATTTAGTTGTTCCTCACTATGGTAGGTACGTAAATTTCCTTGGTCCTTTTCTTCTACACAGTGATTTCTGATAATTGAACACCACTTCTTGCAATGATGGACTAAACATGTTCCTCATTTGGTTGCCTTTGTAGCCTTTGCGGAAATGAAATTGGCGGTAAAATATGCTGGAACAAGGGCCACAAATTTGATTTTTGAAGCCTGAAAAACTTCATATTCTAAAGCTTTAATTGCTAATTCCCGTGGGCCTTTTTTTTTGTATCACTTGGCACAGTACCCTATGTTCTGTTGGACAATGTAGTTGCTATCTACTCCACTTGATTTTCCAATTATTTGATAGAAGCTTACTGATTCTAGAATGCAATCTTACTCTTTGTGATATACTGAATCATTAGATCCTCTAAAGATGACTTGTTTTCTTCTTGTTGTTGAAATCCTAGTGGGTATCCCCGAATATGATTTCCTTGAGCCTGATTATTTGTCCATGAGAAGTTCGGATGATTCCTCCAACCTGAATTATAAATGTTAGAGTAAGGGTTGTTCTGTTGCCTTTGAAAATTATGCTCATACTGACCTCTTCAATTGATAAACATGCGTGGATGCTAAAGAACAACTTGTTGTATGATTTACCCCCACAACGCCTGCAGACTGGTGTTGGTTGGTGCACCATGCTCACATTCTGAGTTAGGTTGTTCAACTTCTTTGTTAGTACTTATATATGGTCTGCCATATTGTAACTGTAAGTGTTATGCCCTAGGTCCAATCGACTCTGGACATAAACACTTTGAATATATATAATGCATATATATGGCAATATCTATTATTTAATTGAATTAATTTTCTAATAAATTAATAATAGAATCCGTAAATTCAAGTCTTGGTGATTTGTTAATCACAAGGAGTTGTGATTGTGAGATACAAATTACATATGACTGAATCTTAAATCGTCCGTGGTCGAGGTAATAACGAGATACGGATATCGTTGTTACGGATAGATTATCGCGTGTGGCATTCTTACTTGTGAAGTAAGTAGCTGATCTCACAAGCTAAGGTGTGGTGACACTTGAATGAACACGTGGATGTTTTGTTATAGAACAAAACATTGGAGACCCGCTGAGAGATTCCACATGGATAACTATCTAAGTGTTAGTGGTTAATCTGTAACGTTCGATAGTGGAATTGGTCATTTGACTTGAGGTCATCATAGTACCTTATATGAAGGCAGACATACTTTGGTGGTGTTGGATGTTGCTCTGTCAATGGTCGCTAATACAGCATTGTTCGGGTATGTCAAGAATCATATGAAGGTTGTGAATGATCAATAGAGGATTCGTCACTCTTAGATAGTAAGAGATTATGATTTACATTTTATCCAGTTAAGTTAATAATGAAATCCTTGGCCAAGGTGAACTCATAAGTCGGAAAAGAGTTTTCGACGTACATTGACTTAACAGTGGGATAAAAGATATGATCGATAATTGAGATTGACACATATCCATATCTCATAATTGATCGGATCATATTGACGAAAGGATTATAGTTTCACGGTAAACGAACAAGTTTGGTTTTGTCATGCTATGTGATATTTCCCATCACATGTATTGCCCTGATACATTGCTAGATGTCAATCTGGGACAACGAAAATGAATTAGTGATAAATTAAAAGGGACGTTTTAATTTATCGATTTTGATTAGATCAAAATAATAATTCACATCGTTCGGCATCGTGATCGGGAACCTAATGGGTCACACACAAAAGAGAATTAGAAGAATGAGATTTACCAATTAATTAATTGACAAGTGTTGGATAATTAATTAATTGGGTTGTTTATTAATAGGCTCGAATTAATTAATTGGATTAATTAATTCATGGACCAGATTTAATTAAATCTTGGACCGGGTTAAGTTTAATAGATGGGCCGAACCCGTCTGGACTTATATTAATAGACTACTAGGGTTTGAAAAGTGTAGGGGATTTTATTATTCTTGCTAGCACAAGAAAAGAAAACCCTAGCCGTCATTCTTATTCTCTGTGTGGATCACCATTGGAGGCTGGACAATCGGACAGCTTGCATTGCAGATCGTGATCATTGGAGTTCAAGAAAAAGCAAAAGAGTTTGTGCAATTCATCAAAGGTATCATTCTCATCACAGTTTCTATCTAAACACATTGCAGATCCTCGTTTGGGAATTGAAAATTGTTTAATTTCCGCTGTGCATGTTAAGTAAATTCCCAAGAGTGGTATCAGAGCCTACTTTGTGTTTGTTAGAAATTGTTTTGCATGATTGAACAATTAAAAGTTAATTGTTTAATTTTGTTTCTTGAATCTAGCAATTTAGAAAATTATTTTTCATCTTCAAAAATGTGTTTTGAAAATGAAAATAATTTTATCGTCAAAAAAAAAAAAATGGAAAAGGCCGCCGCCGCCGCCGGCCATGGCGGCAAACCTGCTGCCATACACGGGCAGCAGGTGCGCTGCCACGGGGGAAGGGGCTGCAGCAGCGACTATCGCTGCTGCGCTGCTGCAGCGGCGCTCGCGTCGCTGCAAGTTGCAGTGGCGAGCGCCGCTGCTTGAAATCGCAATGACTTGCCGCTTATTGCGGCCACGACGGCTCCAACGAGTTGTTGCCGGTGGCGGGTTCTATGATAACCCGCCATGACGACGAGATCGAGTCGGCTGTGACGAAACGCCGACGGAAGGGTTAAAGATTTAGGGTTTTCTGGACGGGAGACTGAGAGGTGGAGGCGGGGGCCTGTTGTGCAATTTTCTAAATTTCAGGCCCCCGTCTGCAATAATGGAAAAGGGGTCAAGTTTGCAATTATTTGAAAAGGGCCTATTCCACTATTTATGAAATTTGGAGGCTCTATTTGTAATTTTAAACTGGGGTCAACTTTGCAATTTTCGAAAATGAGTTTTGAATTTAAATTTGAAATGGTTTTGAATTTAAATATTAAAATGGTTTTAAACTTGTATTTCAAATGGGTTTAACCTTAAAATTCAATTTTGACCCGTTTAAAATTTTATTTAAAAATTGACGACTTTTATATTTTAGTTAAAATTGGATTTTAACTTAAATATTAAATTTTGACCCTAAAATTGAATTTTATTTTATTTAGGAGTTTTATCCTAAATTAAAATATTAATTCATATTAAATTAGAGTTGGATTTTAATTTAATATTTAATTAAAATTTGATTTTAATTAAATTATCCACCCTAGTATATTGTTGAAATTAGAGTTGGACTCTAATTTGACATTTAATTGAAATTTGATTTTAATTAAATTGTCTCGCCCTAAATGTTTCTTAAAATTAGAGTTGGACTCTAATTTAGTATTTAATTAAGATTTGATTTTAATTAAATATGTTCGTCCTAATATTTTGGAATTAGAGTTTGACTCTTATTTTGTATTTAATTAAAATTTGATTTTAATTAAATTCAACCGTATTAATTTGATTATAATTAGAGTTGAACTTTAATTTAACGTTTAATTAAAATTTGATTTTAATTAAATTGTTTTGCCCTAAAATTTTATTGGAATTAGAGTTGGACTCTAATTTGGTATTTAATTAAAATTTGATTTTAATTAAATAGTCCCGCCCTATATAATTGTAGAATTAGAGTTGGACTCTAATTTGATATTTAATTGAAATTTGGTTTTAATTAAATAAGTCCGCTAATTAAATTAATTAATTAATTTGATTAATTAATTATTTAATTGTTCCGATCCATTTGTCTAAATTAGTTTAGACGACTTTAATTGCTAGAAACTTGAAACATATTTGCATATAATATTAGATATTATAGGAATGCATTTATATGATGAATGTTTTATTAGTGGATGATTATGGACTCGACCATGTGGATGTGTTGAATGGTTAGTTTTATTCTTGTTGTTTTATGGGCCTACGAGCTCTTATTTATTTTGGACCTGCGAGTCCGTTGTTATTATTATGGGCCTGCGTGTCCAATATTATTTAGGCTTGCGTGCCAACTAGTATAGGATACAAGTTGCAGCTGGACTAATTGGAGATACAAGAAGAGGAGGAGACCATAGAGATGGAGCATTGTATGAATCAATGTTATACCCCCTAGGAATTGACCGACTAGTCTTCTTTATGGCTCGGGAAGACTAGATAGTATAAGTCCATAATCGTCCACACTATTATATGTATGTTTATTTGCATGTTAGATGTATAATAAAATATATATAATTATTACGATGAGACCTTTTGCATGAAAACCCCTCGTTAAAAATATTAAGTCAATTTATTATTTGCCTTCCATCATTATAGTGAAAAAACGAGAGTCCTAAATCGATCTTAGCTTGTTGAGTACACTCAAGGCTGGTCCATTAAGGATATGTTTGACACTATGAAATATTAGATATTTCTGAATGATGGGTTTGACTTAACTAATATTTATCTTTTGTTGAGTACACTCAAGAAGATGAATTTTAGAGGCATGTTAAAATATTAAGTCATATTTATATTAGCCTTCCTTCATTATAGTGAAAAACGAGAGTCCTAAATCGATCTTAGCTTGTTGAGTACACTCAAGGCTGGTCTATTAGGGATATGTTTGACACTATGAAATATTAGATATTTCTGAATGATGGGTTTGACTTAACTAATATTTATCTCTTGTTGAGTACACTCAAGGAGATAAATCTTAGAGGCATGTTAAGTTAACACATAAGATGTGTAAAGACAAAGAGTTGTCGGCTTAATGATTTGGGAGTTGTATGGAGATACAATTGATAATAGTATCTACCCAAATGTTTTATTAGGGCTTGTTGAGTACACTCAAGGTTTTAATATAACAAATGGGATCCCAGCCCACTGGAAATCAAGTACGGATTCCATAAATTTATGTGAGAGGGTCATAAATTTTGAGTTAAACAGTGGGGCGAAATTAATTTAATAAAAGGCCATGTTAAATTAATTCATGCATTATATATATTATTTCTTTACTTTTCGTCGTTTACATTTATTGAATCATGAGTAACCACATAAATTTGAGAGGCATATTGTATGCCAACAATCAAAGCAAATTTTCTTGATTGGCACCGCAATATGAGAATTGTTCTCAGGCATTGAAAATTGGTTGTGTCCTTGAGTAGCCCTTTCTAGAGACACCTGTTGATGACTCGATAAAAGAAGAGGTGGCTGCTATAATAAACACAGTGATGACGATAGTACTACAACATATGTGATGTTTGTGACTGTGTCACCTGAGTTACAGAGCAACATAAGAGTATAGATGCTAACACATGAATTTTCATCTCAATGTGTTGAATGATGAACAATCATACGAGGAAATATATGATATCTCCCAGCAACTATACCGGTGCATAATGGCAGAAGAATCTTCAGTCGGTGCTCGTGTGCTGAAGATGCAGACTACTTTGAGAAGTTGTCTTAATTGCGTTCAGTCATGAACAGTGAACTAAGTATAGACTTGGTTCTGCAATCCCTGTCAGAGAGTTATTCATAACTAATTATGAATTTAACATGAATAAACTCGAAACACACTCATTGAGTTGCTGAACATGCTTAAAACTGTTAAGTCCAACATCTGTGTTTGTAATGGACAAATCTTAGTCATAGATTCCTCTAAGGAAGTCTAAAGGATGCTTTAGGAAAGCAACCAAGATGACTAAGACAGTTAAAGCGAATAAGGACAATACCAAATCTGATGATCCTTATTATCATTTTGGAATGATGGGTCATTAGAAATGAAATTGCAATGCTTAAATCTACTTCCTTAGTTTCATGTGTATTAGATACTAGATATGGATCTCATATTTGTATAAATATGCAGAAACTAAATAAAAGTAGATCACTGCAAAAGGGAGAAGTTGACCTACACGTTGAAAATGAGCAAAAGTTGTTGCATTGCCTGTAGAAGCATATTTCTTACCATTGTCTTTATGTTTGATATTAGAATTCGAGAAATGTTAATTTTGTTTTCACCATTACCAAGAGCATTAAATAAATTTCATGTTTTGACATGAATTATTCTAATGTTAAGGACAATTGTTGTTCCTTTTTATCTTGATAAGATCTTAATGGTTATGGTAAATTACAAAATGACATTTATATTCTAAATGTTGAGTGTTCTATAATGAGTATAGAAATTGAAAGGTATAAAAATGATAATCTGAATAACACCTATATCTGGCATTGCAGATTTGGTCACATAAATGAGAATGCAATTCCAAACTTACATGGAGATGTATATTTGGGTCAAATAATTTTGAATCATTTGACAAATGCGAATCATGTTTGTAAGACACAGTGACCAAATCTCCTTTTACTTGAAAAAGAAAATGATCTGCACAATTATTAGGTCTAATACATAGTATGTATGTAGATCCATATCAATTAATGTCAGGTGAAGTTTATCTTATCTCATCACATTTACTAATGATCATTTCAGAAATGATCATATATATTTGATGAAATTCAAGCATGAATCTCTTGAAATGTTCAAAGGATTCAAACTAAAAGTTGATAAACAAATAGGTAAATATATTCTTACACTAAGACTTGTTCGAGGTAAAGAATATCTAAAATGGGGAATTTTAGATTATCTAAAAGAGAATTAGATTCTCATGTAGTGGATTCCTCCACATACATTGCAACATAATGATGCATCTGAAATGAGGAATAGTACACTATTAGATATAGTGCAATTGAGAACAAGCCATGCAAGCATTCAAAAATCGTTTTGAGATCATGCACTAATTGCTACGTGCTGCACACTAAATCGTGCCCCATCTAAATCGGTTGACAAAAACTCTATACGAGTTATGGAATGGCCCAACATATCTCATATGAACGTTTGGGTTGTGACACTTATGTGAAGCGCACTGAATCGGATAAGTTTGAGACTAAATCTGATAATTATATATTTGTGGATATCCAAGAGATAATTGGATATCAATTCTATAATCTCGTTGAGAAGAAGATGTTCATCTCAAGACATGTCATACTCTTAGAGAAAGTGTTTACTCTAAGAGGGACAGTGGGAGTGGAATAAATCTTGAAAGAGTTCAAGAGTCCACGGATATAATTAACCGAATAGATAAACCTGAGTCTTATCCCACACCAGCTGAGGGACATACTCTTGATCAGGAAGTGGAGACTTCTAAGGACACGTTAGCTCAGTGTAAATCTTGTAGGATCATTTGACCTCCTAGAAGGTACGAATCCATGATTACTAATCAAGGATAATGAACCTACTAATTACATAGAAATAAAGTCAAGTGTTGACTTAAAGAGATGGACTTGTTGTATGTAACCGAAGTTTGACCTTGGTCGACTTGCCAATGGATTAGAACCCATAGGTTGTAAATGAGTTTACAAGAAAATGTCAATATGGATTGAAACAAGCCTCTTGGAGCTAGAATCTTCGATTTGATACAAAAAGTCAAAATGTTTGATTTTATCAAAAATAAAGACGAAATGTGCGTTTACAAGAAGATAGTGGGAGCATTGTCGCATTCCTGATATTATATGTATGAGACATATTATAGGAAACGACGTCTCTATATTTCAATTGTTGAAATTATGGTTGTCAAATAATTTCTCCGTGATGGATGTGGGAGAAGCAAGTTGATCTATAGAGATAGATCTAGAAGATTACTTAACTCATCCCAATCTATACAGATAAAATCTCGAGAAGATTTTATATGGAGAAAATGAACTGAGAGTTCATGGATAGAATGATGCTAACTTCTAGTCAGACTGGAATAATAGCACATCTCAAATAGGATATTGGTTTACTCTTAAGCGGTGTGTTGGAAATGTTTCAAATAACCGTTGATTCAAAAATGGAAGTCTTATACATCATTGCTTTACAAAGCAACAAAGTTGTGGTCTGGATCAGGAAGTTCATTACTGAACTTAGAGTAGTTCCTAACATTGTTGATCACAAGCTTATGCATTGTGATAACAATGGAGCCATCGTACAAGCGAAGGAACTAAGGTCTCATCAATGATCCAAACATATGTTAAGGCAGTGTTATCTCATTGGAAAGATAATACAATGAAATGACGTAAATAAAGAACGAATTCCCACAAGTTATTAAATTGCAGATCCACTGACAAAGAGTTGTCGCAGCATAAACATGATCGTCATGTAGACTCTTATGATATAAGATACATAAGTGATTGGATCTAGTGCAAGTGGGAGTTTGTAAGTGTTATGCCCCAGGTCCAATCGACTCTGGACATAAACACTTTGAATATATATAATGCATATATATGGCAATATCTATTATTTAATTGAATTAATATTCTAATAAATTAAATAATAGAATCCGTAGATTCAAGTTTTGGTGATTTGTTAATCACAAGGAGTTGTGATTGTGAGATACAAATTACATATGACTGAATCTTAAATCGTCCGTGGTCGAGGTAATAACGAGATACGGATATCGTTGTTACGGATAGACTATCGCGTGTGGTATTCTTACTTGTGAAGTAAGTAGCTGATCTCACAAGCTAAGGTGTGGTGACACTTGAATGAACACGTGGATGTTTTGTTATAGAACAAAACATTGAAGACCCGCTGAGAGATTCCACATGGATAACTATCTAAGTGTTAGTGGTTAATCTCTAACGTTCGATAGTGGAATTGGTCATTTGACTTGAGGTCATCATAGTACCTTATATGAAGGCGGACATACTTTGGTGGTGTTGGATGTTGCTCTGTCAAGGGTCGCTAATACAGCATTGTTCGGGTATGTCAAGAATCATATGAAGGTTGTGAATGATCAATAGAGGATTCGTCACTCTTAGATAGTAAGAGATTATGATTTACATTTTATCCAGTTAAGTTAATAATGAAATCCTTGGCCAAGGTGAACTCATAAGTCGGAAAAGAGTTTTCGACGTACATTGACTTAACAGTGGGATAAAAGATATGATCGATAATTGAGATTGACACATATCCATATCTCATAATTGATCGGATCATATTGACGAAAGGATTATAGTTTCACGGTAAACGAACAAGTTTGGTTTTGTCATGCTATGTGATATTTCCCATCACATGTATTGCCCTGATACATTGCTAGATGTCAATCTGGGACAACGAAAATGAATTAGTGATAATTAAAAGGGACGTTTTAATTTATCGATTTTGATTAGATCAAAATAATAATTCACGTCGTTCGGCATCGTGATCGGGAACCTAATGGGTCACACACAAAAGAGAATTAGAAGAATGAGATTTACCAATTAATTAATTGACAAGTGTTGGATAATTAATTAATTGGGTTGTTTATTAATAGGCTCGAATTAATTAATTGGATTAATTAATTCATGGACCAGATTTAATTATTTGATTAATTAAATCTTGGACCGGGTTAAGTTTAATAGATGGGCCGAGCCTATCTGGACTTATATTAATAGACTACTAGGGTTTGAAAAGTGTAGGGGATTTTATTATTCTTGCTAGCACAAGAAAAGAAAACCCTAGCCGTCATTCTTATTCTCTGTGTGGATCACCATTGGAGGCTGGACAATCGGACAGCTTGGATTGCAGATCGTGATCATTGGAGTTCAAGAAAAAGCAAAAGAGTTTGTGAAATTCATCAAAGGTATCATTCTTATCACAGTTTCTATCTAAACACATTGCAGATCCTCGTTTGGGAATTGAAAATTGTTTAATTTCCGCTGTGCATGTTAAGTAAATTCCCAACAGTAACTACATCTATATTGTGTATACTTTCTGTTTCCCTTGAAGTTTCCCTTTCAATTGGCTGGCTACATAGACTGATTTTTTACAATTCTCTCAAAATGATCTTAGGTATTGTCTAAGGGTATATCCATTATTGATCCTCCTACTGAAGCATCAACTATACTACAGTATTCAAGTTGTAGGTCCGAATAGAATATGTAGATCTTAGTATTTTTAGGAATGTCCAAATTGGGACAGTTTCTGAAGTAAACTTTGAATCTTATGCTTCAGGATAGCTCTTGATGTTCTTTTACTTGAACATATGGAGGTCATTTCTGATCTGATGGACTCTAAGGTGAGAAGAATTTTAAAGTAAATTTTTGTACCGTATCATTCCATGAATTGATGCTCCTATGAAGTAGAGAGATAGCCATTCTCGTGCACCTTCTTTTAAACTAGGAGGGAATAGGCATAGTCAAAAAGCGTCAGTTAACATGCCTTCATGACTCATCATCTCCCAAAGCATCAAGAAGGCTTGAATATGTTCAAGAGAATTTTCAGTTGATTTTCTAGAGAACCTGATGTCATGATGATTCTGAAACAAGTTGATAACATCTGGTCGAATGTGGAAGTTGGGTTACCTAAAATGTGGATAAATAATAGCCGGTTGCATAGGAGCTGGTATTGGATTTCATAATCTTGTACTAATAATTCACCACCGTTGACAACTGCTTTTGGTGGAACTGGCAAATTTGGTGGTAACTGAATTTGATCTTCATTATGATTTTTTGTCATTTCTCTTGCTTCTCTCTGTTCTCTTATACGTTATTTGAAGGACCTTTTGATCTTGGTATTGTAGGAGCTCAATTTCTTCAAAATCTTGCACAAATTAGAAGATGTGTTGAAAAAGAAAATTAAATAAAAGAGAGATTAGGTATGTGATTAATATCCTAAAACAAAAAAAAAATTTGAATCTCAATATTAAACTAATAATCTCAAATTAAATGTTCTATTCCAACTTGATCTAGTGAAATCCACAAACGTACAAAATCATTTATAAGTAATAGCTGTGATGAAATAGAGTATCATTCCACGAAGAATAAAATTTAATTTATGCTTACTAGTTTTGTTTTCAATTCGAAGTATCTAACATGAAAGCGTTTTGGTTTTGTGAATATTCTAAATTATTCTATAAAATATGCAAAAAAAAAAAAAAACATATATTTTTATCAAATTATGGATGATTGCATTGAATTCTGAATCCGCCTATAACAATCTACTTTAATTATTTATTATGTAATATAATCTTATTCATGTATTCTTGACAATCGATAAAATTATGATCTGAAATTTTCATTTTCAAAACAAATTAAACCTATTGTAATCATGACCTATTCCTATACCTAGTTCGGATTCGAATGTTTAGAATGCATTTAAATAAGTATCGATATGATTGCACACGTGATATTGTTATTCTTAACATCCATTGTCCTTGTGTTAATCTTGCAGCGTTCTAAACTTATCGTGATCTTTTAAGCTATAACAAGCAACTAATTATCTAATTTTTAGCTACGTAATTAAATAATGCAATAGGAATGTAAAATTAATCAAGAAACGCAAGAATTAACTAAATTACTAGTTTTGAATTAAAATAAATAAACAATAGGGTTTATCTCATCCAATACATGGGAGGAATTAGCATAATATATTGATATGCAAATCATACAAAAAGTATTGAAAAAACATCACCTGAAATAGAAAACAATGAAAGAAAGTGATTTCTTCTTCTTGAATCTTCAAACCGAGATCTGGATCTTCAACTTCTTGCTTTAATTGCCCTTGATTCACGTGATAGACCTCTTCTTTGTGATATGGTATGGTGTATTTTCATTTCTCACGGCCTCAGGTTGCTTAAAAGAGGTTAGAGTTTTTATTCCAAAAGGAGTTTTATCAAAACAAGAATTAAATGCGTTCAAGTTGAATTTTAAATGGTTTTGCACGCGTAGGTGTTCATGGTGTGCACGCGCCACTAAAGTAATTCACTCTTGGGTCTAGTCAAAGGAGGTCCTGTGCACGCACCGTTGTGAAATGGGAATGACATTTTTTGGGACTGGAAAGTTGTTAGTACTTTTATCATAACTTTATCTCCTAATATCCAATTGATGCAATTAAAATTGCAATGGAAAGTTAACTCAAAGGATAACAGTTCTTCTAGAATATTAGTTTTTCAATTCGAACGTCTACTGTACGAAAAATAAGTCTCAATATGAGGTTAAAAATTTGAATCATAACATGTGCGGCTAGAAATAGATTATGTTTCATTTGTTCACTCTTTTGACTTCTAATTACTTCCAATTGATCCTATGTGATCTTCAATAATCATTTTGTAGTCAAAATCAACTATTAGATAGATATACTTTGGTCCCTGAACTTTGGATTTTCTTCATTTTGCCAGTTATCTGCTTCTTTTGCTAATTTCTTCAATTTGCATCAAGTTTTACCTAACAAGCAAAACTAATGCATAATTAAGCTATAATTCATCTAAATCAACAACAAATACCCTAGTTTAATAGACTGGATAAGTATACAAAATACCTATATAATAAGTCAATAGAATATAATGCTGTTAGATCTTCTGAAGAGTATTTCTGTGGAGATCTACAAGTTCTGTTAGATCTTCTGAGTTGAGTTACATGGGCGTTCTAATGTTAACTCCAAGGCTATATTTTTTCAATCTACACCGTCACTATTCTCTAACTCAATTACCGAAAGATCTTTCAATGGATCACCTCAGGCTTCTTAACATCCTTACTCCTAATAACCTTCCAAACTTGAAATCTACCGCATACTACAACGAAGATCATGTATGTTTCAAAATTGTCAGGATTCATGATAGTATGTTTTTTACCCAAATTTTAGAGTTTAAATCGCTACAAAACATTTGATTAAAAAAATTTATGTGATAAATTATTACTACAAATTTGTGTAAAGGTGGTTTAAACAAGATTAATTTGAAATTTTTTATATTCTTTAATTTATCTATTTATCACCTAATTAATGCATATCATGAAAATCTCACTCAAGGTAATCTTCAAAATTGAAATAAAACTTATATTTACAAAAAGGAAATCCACAATTAATACATGCAGTTAGTGTCCCTAAATTTGCACTTGCAAGAATCTTAAATAATGTTTATTAATTCATTTCTCATAACAAGTTACACGAAAACCTAATTCACTTAATTTATTTATGCACACCACGTTTTGTTATACACGCTAGACAAAATAAATATACAATAAAATTTTGATTTCACAAATTCAACATCACAAACAATGCAGTTCATAATCGAAACGTGTTCCAAGTTCAAATAAAGGAATGAGATAAATAAATTAACAAAATAAGGCTAGTACTGGAAATATAAAATATTCAATCACATTACATCAAATTTATTTTATTAGGTCCAATAAAATATCAGTCTATGGGAATACTCAATAGGATACAAGTGTTGTGCAATTCCGGATAAAAATATCAATTCATATATCAAAATAGTCATACCCTCATATCATATTTTTAGAAATTGGTAAGAGTACATAACATAACATATCATATCTTTAGTACCGGATGACCATGTCATATCGTATCATATCATATCTTTCATTAGTATAACATTTATCAACATGAAATAATAAAGTTAAACGGGACAAACCACTTGTATTTCGTAATCTTACCTTAAACCCTTGAAAATCTTGAGTTGATGCCCACAAAATTTCAGATTTTTTACATCTTGAAGCTGCCCAAAAATTTATAAAAAGATTTGCTTTCTTCCTAAAACATGGAGGATTATGAAGGTAATTTTTTTTACTTGTTTTGATGTTGGAAATAAAATGGTACTAAAATGATAATTATATAGTGGAAGATAAATTAAGAGATATTTGAACTAGGAAGAATAAACGTAAGTTCATGGGATAATGTGAGGTGGTTGGAAGTTAGTAGAACATGAGAGATAATGGGTGGATTTATCCAACTAACAAATAATGTGTAAAATAACAAATATTCTATAGACACACACACATACACGGTCACTACAAAAGGGTTCAAAGTCAAATGCACACGGGAAATTGAATTCGGTGGTTAAAATGAAATAACAAAAAAGATATATCAAATCTTTTTCAAACTTAAACATAAACATCGATTTATATAATATAATATTATTTTCCTTTCCTAATTATCTTAAAATTTATTTTATTAAGTAATAAAACAATACCCATTAAATACGATATTTGAATTGAACTAACTTGGACTTAGCTTATACGACTAATTATTTCTTGAGTTGAAGAATTCTAATTAATTACAAGCCACAGAAGGAGTCCAATATTGATATAATAATTATCATTTTATCAATAATTAATTATTTGACCCAAAAAAATATTGGATTTAATACTATTTTACCTTAGTCCATCTACTTTCCAACATTATAAAAATATAGCAGATAGAACAAATAATTTTATTTTATAAAATTTTCAGGGAGTTACATTTTGTTCTGTGAACATTTCTAAGTAATAAAGGGAATAAATAATGAGAATTTTATACACTACCATTGTCACTAATTTATTCTTTGAGAAATAGATACTATTTTGATTTTTTTTTTTTTTTTGAACTCTTGTTTGAGTTTTAATACGTAATTGCATGTCAACTGGTACGATTTAAAGGAAGCTTTTGGTAGCGGTCCACATTAATTTTATCCAACAAAATTAGGGTCATTACATCTTGGTATCAGAGAACATATTTTACTTTTTGTAGACTTTAAATTTAATTGAAATAAGAGTCTTAAAAAAGTCAAAAGTTAAGTGAACAGTGAAACTGTTGTTCACCGTGGACAATACTGATTTTTTTTTTTTTTTTCAATTAAAAATTTAATTGCTTGTGTCTATGGTCGATTTATTTTGCAATACATTAATAGCATTGCTAGTAAAAATTCTTACATTATAGTATTCATTTTTGTATGTGGTGACTAAGATTAATTAACATTATTTATGGACGGGATTGGTTGCAAGCTTTTGCACTCCAGTCATAGGATTTTCACTTACACTATGATCTATAGCAGATTTAGTTGGTATATGTAACTTTATCAAACATGGTTATCTCATCTATCTTCAAGTATAAGGATGAATGAGCACATGGATATCGTAGGTGATTTATGTCATTTGCCTTGTCAAAATGAACAGTTCTCTACAATGTTCAAGTTGAACAGTTAATTTGTTTCTTTAAAAAAAAAAAAATTGTTAGATTTTAAAACTGTTGGGAAATATGTAGGAAATCTGGAACAATAAATAACTCCAAGGCACGAAAATCGTTATCTTTTAAGAGATGTTTCTCCCCTTTCCAACAAAGTCACGACCGGGGTATGATAGAAAATCTCTCTCAGGATACAATGGAGGCGTTTGATTCAAATTGTGACTATTTGATCAAACCAAGAAACACTCTATAGAGAAACTGATAATGCCAAGAGAAAGATAGAAGAATAGGAATTTTTTAAAAGTATCTCGCAAATGAGAATTCGCTTAGAATATATAGAAATGGAGGCAACCTTTTGAATAGGTGTGTCTCTTGAAATGAATGGACGCATCTGTTGGAAGAAACATACATATTCAAAAACTTCTGAAAATAAAATTCTCTTTCGGGGGCAACGGGGGGCGCTGCCCCCTCGACCCCCGCGACCTAACCGGGCAGGTCGATCCCCCGTTGCGTAGCGACAAATACTAGTCGGAGCGGCAAAACATTCACAAAACAAAAGATAATACATGCAAAATGATGAAAAATATCTAACAAAAACTTGGATGGTTTCTAGTATGAACAAAAAAAAAAGTGTGTTTGATATTGATATTAAACGTCCATGTTTTTATGTGCCCTAAATGTTTTGTGTTTAGCCAAACTATTTGTGATGTGCGTTAATAATTAATAATTTTCTTTTTTAGATTTATGAGTTCAAAGTACGATATAATTTTTTGTAAAGTTTCTAAACATGTAATAATATGAAAGATCCTTGGCGCTCAACGACCACCCTTCGACGACTCTAAGGTATGTAATGGATGAAGAAAGAAATGATTATTCAAATCATTTGTATAACGTTACATTTTCTATTGCCTACTTACAGATTGCATGACATGTACACTTTTTCTTGCCATACTTATGTTTTATATCTCAATTAAAGCATGATTTCCTTGCCTATGTAAATGTGTGCTCAAGCATGAAATACGTTATGTCACCATGATAAGAATGTAAGCGTAATATGTTAGGCTTAGTGATTGAATGTGACCTATGACTAGTCCCCATAGGAACCACAAATAGAATTGTACTATGATACATAGAAGATTAACTTGAATGACATTTTTTTATCAAAAGGAAATGGCGTCGCATAGCCACACAAATTTGATGCGTGACTTATTGTGACCGGTACAAGATTGAGCAGACAAAATTAAGCACCCCCACTACAGGATGCATCGACACTTAAAAATGCACCTCCATTTGTCCCTGGAGCTTTCTCAATGGTTGAGCAGTTTCATAGGTACAAGTCTTCTACTTTTGATGGTAGTTCCAACCCATTGGTTGTTGAGGAATGGATTAGAGGTCTTGAGTGCATCTTCCAACACATTTCTTGCACAGATGCACGTAAGGTCCAATTAGCAGAATTTATGTTTGTTGGATCAACCAGTCACTAGTGGAAATTTACCTTATGTACTAGGGCCGAAGAACAACAGCTTAATCTAACTTGGGCACAGTTTAAGGATGAGGTGATGGCTAAGTACTTTCATGTGGCTTTGAGAGACTTCAAGGAATCAGAGTGTTTGCAACTTGGATAAGAAGAAATGTCAATTACTAATTACGAGAGAAAGTTTGAGTAGCTCTCAAGGTATACCCCATACTTGGTGGATACAAAAGTGAAGAAGGCCCCGGGTTCGAACATGAACTATGCCCGGAGATTAGCATGATCATCATGTCTCAATATTGGAGAGGGCTCATGCTATTTCATACTAGAGACTACATTTAAGCAATATGCCCAGTAAAGCAAAAGTCATTTGAAAAAAAAAAAAATAGGAATGATCAGAACATGGAGAGACCTAACGAGCAGAATAAGAGAAAGCGTAAGAGTTCGTTTCAGTGGGACGAGTGGGAGTATTACACCATGTCCTACGTATAATTTTACTCCACGTGTATGAATGCTTATTTGGAAAGAACATGTATTTTCAATGTGATAAGCTAGGACATATTGCTCTAAACTGTAGGGAGCCTTTACAGAAAAATGATGATGACCAAGACAAGAATCGAAAATGGAAGGCTCGAGTTTTTGCACTGAATCAGTAGGAAGCTAAACATAATCCAAATGATCAAGCAGGTATTTTATTATCATTTGATGTACCTGTTTATGTTCTCTTTAACTCTAGGGCTACTCATTCTTTTATCTCTATATCTTTTTTCGCTAAGTCTAACACTGTATGTGTGAAAAAAATAATGCATTAGAAGTTCGCATCCCTTCAAGAAAAACTCTTTGTAAAAATTAGATAAATAAAGCTATTAAGTTAGAGATTGAAGGAAATGTGTTAGATGCAGACATATACCTTTTAGATATGAAAGATGTTAACATTATATTAGGCATGGACTGGTTGTGACGCAATCATGCGACCATCTGATGTTATGAGAAAGAAGTGTTGTTCCATAGGCTAGGAGAGAAGAAGTTACATTTTTTGGGGGCAAAGTTCAAGTCTCTACCTTGTCTTGTATCGACCTTACAAGCGGAGAAGATGCTGAGAAAATAGTAATGTCACATATTCATAGTTAATATTATTGGTTTCCAACATATATAATCAACCGATAATGATATAAATGTTGTGCGAGACTTTATGGATGTATTACCAGAAGACCTACTTGGCTTCCCACTAGATAGACAATTGGAATTTACGATTGACATAGTCCTCGGAGCGACACTAGTATCCAAGGCCTCGTACAGGATGGCACCGAAAGAACTTTAAGAATTGAAACTACAATTAGAAGAGTTGTTACATAAAGGTTTCATTCGATCGAGTGTATCTCCATGGGGCGATCTAGTCCTCTTTGTGAAAAAGAAGGATGAGACTATGAGGATGCGTATCGACTATCTAGAATTGAATCATCTGATCATCAAAAATGGATATCCACTTCCAAGAACAAAAGATTTGTTTGACCAGTAAAAGGGTACAAATGTATTTTCTAAGATCAACTTAAGGTCCAAGTATCATCAGCTAAAAGCTAGCAAATGACATACCAAAAATTGCTTTCAAGACTCATTAAGGACATTATGAGTTCACTGTCATGCTTTTAGGTTTGATCAAAATTTAGTAGTACTTATGGACCTAATGAACAGAGTATTTTATCAGTACTTGGATCAATTCGTCATAGTATTTATTGACGGCATATTTGTGTACTCCAAAGATAAGAAGCAGCACGAGAAACAACTCCATGTGGTACTGGAAACTTTGGAAAAGGAGAAATTATATGCCAAATTCAAGAAGTGCGAATTTCGGCTTGATCGCTTGGGTTTTCTTGATCACGTGGTTACTGCCCAGGGTATTGAGATAGACCCGATTAAAGTGGAAGTTACTATAAATTGGCCTAGACCGACTAGTATAGGTAAAGTTTGCAGTTTCTTGGGGTTGGCCGACTATTACAGAAGATTTATTGAGCATTTCTCGAAAATAGCTTGGTCGATGACTCGTTTGACTAGAAAGGAACAAAGTTTCAGTGAATGGAAAAGTGTGAATAATGTTTTCAGGAACTTAAGTAGAGATTAGTATTGGCTTCCGTATTGACGATACCTGAAGGTTCTAATGGGTTTGTAATTTATAACGACGTCTCTAAGCAAGGCTTGGGCAGTGTTTTGATGCAACATGGAAAGATGATTGATTATGCCTCGAGACAGTTGAAGCAATACGAACAGAACTATCTGATGCTTGACTTGGAGCTCGAAGTGGTAATTCAAGCGTTAAAGACATAGCGTCACTATCTGTATGAAGAGATGTGTGATATCTATATAGATCATAAGAGTCTTAAATTCTTCTTCAAACAAAAGGAACTGGATATGAGACACAAGATGGTTGGAATTAGTAAAAGATTATGACTTACAATTCATTACCATTCGAGTAAGGCTAATGTTGTCACAAATGCTCTAAGTAGAAAGACAATAGCGTAGTTAGCAGTTACCTATGATTCAAGAACACTTGATTAAAGGCATGGAGAAGCTAAGATTAGAAGTTCTCACATCGTCGACTTGGACTTTTGCGAGAATAGAAGCATTGATGATTCGACCTGCTCTAAGGGATCGGATCAAGGAAGCACGGAATAAGGATTCATTTTTGCTAAAATTTAAGACTGATGTTGGTACAAACAAACGAAAGGGTTTAAAATATTTGCAGATAAAGTATTGACTTTTAAAGGAATATTGTGTGTACCTAAGCATGAAAGAATAAGAAATGACATGTTGGAGGACTCCGTCCCGTATGCTACACATTATTACGGTACGAAAATGAATCGAGATCTTCGATATACATTTTGATAGATAAACATGAAAAGAGGACTAGGTCTTTTCATTGAGAAATGTAATATTTGTCAGCACGTTAAAGTGGAACATCAAAGGCCATCAAAACTATTGAAATCGTTGGACATTCCAGAATGAAAATGGGAACACACAGTGATGGACTTCGTGGTATGTTTTCCACAATCAGCAAGAGGTCATAATACTATTTAGGTAGTGTTTAATCGTTTAACAAAGTCAGCACATTTTTTATCAATCAAAATAAATTTCAATATGGAGCAGTTCACACGATTATATATCATGGAGATAGTCAGATTACTCGGAGTTCCTCTCACAATTATTTCTGATAGAGATTTGAGGTTCATATCAAAATTTAGGAGAAGCTTGTAAGAAGTCATAGGGACGAAACTGAAGTTTAGTATACTTATCATCTATAGACAAATGCACAAGATCGCCAGAAAAGTTATGCCGATGGTAGAAGAAAGGACTTGGAATTCCAAGTAGGTGATATTAAGTTTTTCTGAAAGTAGCACCGATGAAGGATGTATTGAAATTTGGCAAGAAGGGAAAGTTAAGACCACGGTTTAATGGACCATTCGAAATTCTTGAAAGTATTGATATTGTAGCTTATCGATTTGCCTTACCACCTGAACTCGCAGTAGTGCATAATGTGTTCCATGCTTCCATGCTCAAAAAATATATTCATGATATCAATCACGTGGTAAGTTATTAGACGTTGGAGGTACAAAAAGACTTGTCATATGAAGAAGTTCCAACAATGATTTTGGATAGAAAAGTGCACCAACTACGAAATATGGAGGTCCATCTGGTCAAGGTTCAATTACGAAATCATGAACTTGATGAGTCAACCTGGGAAAAGGAAGATAAGTTTAAGATCAAGTATCCGGAACTTTTCGATTAGTCAAGGTAAATTTTTGAGGACGAAAAAAAAAAAATAAAAAAAAAAATATATATATATATAGAAATTTTCACACACCCACTTGTCATTCCATTTCCCTACTTACCCAACTAATAAGAAAGATTCTCTAATTTTCCTCAACTCTCTCCCATCACTCACAGTTTTCTCTATATTATAAGCCATCACTTTTTTTTTTGGAAGCATCAAAACAAGAAGAATTGTCCAACAGCAATTTGATAGTACATATATTATCGCACCAAATGGATTTAAAATTCATAAGGTAGGATAACGAGGAATAAGTGATTTTGTCCCATTTAATTTTTGTTATTTCATATTTATAAATATTATAATAAAGAATTGTTATGATATGATATGTTATGAGCTCTTATTGGATTCTAAAGATATAATATGACGGTACAATTTATTTTGATATATGAATGATAAATGTTATTCGGGATTGTACTAATATTCATTTCCTATTGAGTATTTCCCATACTCACCCCCTTTCTCCCCTACCTCACAGGTTAGTACGGGTTGTGTCATAGCGTGGCGGTTTCGATGGTGTGTTCATGCCTTGGTTCACGAAACTAAAATCTACAATTTAAGCATGTAACTTTGTTTCTTTTTAAATTTGATTGCAATAGACATTTAAGTTTAACTAGTCAAAGTTGAAGGTATATTGCACGTTATTCTGAAATACTTTATAAGTATTGTAAAAGTAATATTTGATACCAATTTGTTGGAAGGATTTGATGAGTCTCAAATGAACTAAAGAAAATTGTACTCTCAAAACTCAACTTCTACGATTCAATTTTTTTTTTTTTTTTTTGTGAAAATGAAGTACTACATATAAGTAAATTTTTAATACTACATTTGGTACATAAAAAAAAATTGATAATACATGAATTTAAACATCCATAAAAATTCATAGATACATGAATAGAAATAAATTCACTGATAATAACTCTAAATTCATGTAGATCAAGATTCATCAAGTCTAGATTCATTGAGTCTAGATTGATTTTAATGCTAATTAATTGAGAATTAATAATACAAAATTCATATATGAAAATGATTTTGTAGTATTTATTACATATTAAAAACGAAAAGTAATGTATTATTGAAATGATTTAATTATATTAGGGTTAAAACCGTCCAAAAAATGATTCTCACTTGATGTGATATTTAATATATTATAGATTAAATTCTCGAACATGTTAATTTGGATATAGTTGTCTGCCTTATAATAAATTCTCGGACGTGTTTAAATTCTCATAGGATAATGTTTAGATTGCACTTCTCATTAGAAGTTAGAATCAAATGTTTGATGCAAATTTCGTTATTTTTCTTCTACTAATTTGACTATTTAAAGTACTTGAATTTTTGTCCTTAGTACCAAGCTCTTTTCCAATTACTAGTGAGACGCATCTGCAAGGCACGTGCTATAGTGTAATTGACTATGTAATAGCATAGATATTAAAAAAAATTATTTGTGTTAAGCATTAGTTACATCAAATTTGAGCATATGTTGCTAAATGTTTCGAGCCAACAACATTGGAAAAATGGTGTATTCGGAACCATGAATTATGTTCTAGTTAAAGAACTTCCTCAAGTAAATTGTTTGAATAGACAAAAACTATTAACTTATATTCAACTCAAGTTTTCTAGAGTGATCAATCAGACATGAATTAATCAGATAAACCTGAAGTGAAAAATGCTCATATTATCTAAAAAATTACCGTCTTCTCAACCAAAAATGAAAGAACTATCTAGTGTACGTGTTTGATTATTTTAGGCATGTAAGAAAAGATAAAATCTATTAGTAACAGCATTATGGATGAACTATACGAGTAGTTTTAAATTCTTAAGACATTGACAAAAAACACTCGCACCAAGTCAAGAAAAACAGTGGAGGTCTGTATACATTGTTTCTATCCAATTCATCAATCTATCCTCTCGTGTAATTTGAGGATTTTAAATTAAATTCTTGATGATGAAAGGTTGGCTACCAGTGGTCTTTTTAGAAACTCCATAACTAAGACTAAGAGAAGGTGAAACCATTTTAAGGTCACGCTAGTTGACTGCACATCTAATTTGCATTCTCTGTAAATTTGGTGTTTTTTTAGAACCACCTTCTGTAGAAGTTAGGTTTTGGAAACAAATTTATCTCATTTGACACAAGGAAAATTGCCTCATATGAAAGGAAGAGAAAGAGTAAGAAAAATCTGGCCTCTGGAAATACAGGATTTACAGATATGAAAGAAATTGTCCATTAGCGATCATTAGCACATTTGTGCTCATAAGGCCTCCCCTAATTTCTGATGGGGAAGCCTAAACAATATGCATAAGAGCAGTAAGAGATGCAACCTCACCCCGAAGCCAACGAAGAAACGTCCAAAAATAATAACGTAAGGATTCGGAGCTGCATCCATGATTACAGATCCAACAGTGAAAATAACGTCCGCAAACAGAGTAGCCCTCTTGCGTCCATAAGAATCATTTACCGAGCCTCCTATGGCAGTTCCAATCACTGCATCAACCAAAACCATAATGACAATTGTTTCCTATGAAATCGTTTAAACAAAAAGTTTAATAGATAAAGAGCACAAAAGTTTGGGAAAGTAGGTAGTAAAAAATCATGTCAGTTCGAGACAGGGATGAAGAGAGACAGACGCATGCGCGCATACACAGAAAGAAAGAACAGGAAGAACAATTTTCGTTGTTCAATTACACCATCTCCGCGAATAATTTTTTTTCATTCTTAAGATTAGTACTGAAAAAATATCAATTATTTATCCTTCTGCTGTATTTCAAATCAATCACCTTCCCAGAAAAAATTCTCTCTTCAAACAACAAAAGCTACCAGTACACAATGTATTCACTATCAACTAAACAACAAAAAGCACAAAATCGTCACAGCTGGCTTCCACGAATTTAATATTTTGCATGGCACCTTTTCCGTTTCTTCTCATGCTTAATTACAACTACAGGGTAATTATATTTCCTTTTTCCACAATATTTTTTAGGGTACCCTCCATGAGTATACAAGATGCCGAATTATCGCATATACCTACCGAAAGCTACTTTGATTGACTCCTTGAAATTCATCACAAATATACAAAAAGGCTCCTGATATAGCTCCCCATACAATTAAGAGACGCTTGATGAACATTATGATTTTACATGATCGCCTGAGAAAGAAAAACAGGATGTCCAGATGCAAAGGCAGAAAACTTATAATTCAATCTTATAAATATCTAATTATTTATTACATCCATTCATTTACTCTTTTAGTGATAACCTAGTAGTTAATTAGTTAGGGAATGAGATTCTTTTTTTTTTTTTTTTGAAATAAATTCATATTGTGTATTCGGATTCTTATATTTCACAGCTACTTCAGTAGCCAATTATAGGAGCACAATTATATCATTAATAGCCACTATCTATGCTTACACATTTTTTAGTCTCTTCTCTGTAACAAAATAAGGGGATATATAACGATAGGCTAGCTTCAGCCATTCCACCACTTCCAACTCATCACCCACAGTATTTCCATCCTGCATAATTGCAGATGACTTACATTCGCTCATGCAAAGAAAATTACAAATGAAGAGTTCCAAAATGCAGCACACTTACAGCAATAGTGATTATTCCTTCCTTACTGACTTTCACCATTGCACGTGCTATCAGTTACCAAATTTCTCGTTCACCATTTGCAGAGATAATGGCTATCTACAAAGATGTATATAATATTAACAGAGCATAAGCCGAAGGCAGTATCGTCCTTTCGTATTTCCACCCAACATTGATACATCGACATAGGATCTAGTAACTATTACCCATCCAAAACAACCAAGAATGTAATGAAAAAAATATTCTCATCATCAATGGAAGCTTCCAACACAATAATCAACAATAAATTATGTTGAATAATCAACTTATGTTGTTGACTATTCTTTAAGATTTCCCAATGAGAATGCTTATTCTTCAATTTTTGCTTTAATCCGTCTGATTTAAATGGAAACTCTTCATATTCACAAAAAGAAATAGAAAAATCAAAATCAAAATAAATCTAACTACTTAATCACACAAAATAAAGAAGATTCACATAGTAGGAAACACCACCCAAATTCAGGCAATTGGAACATTAACACTAAAGATAATATTGAATATTTAACATACCTGAAAGTCTTCAACCAAAAGAACTCCAGAACTCCCAATTCAAAAAGAAACAACCTAAAAGTAATCAACGCTAAGGCTATTATATAAGTCAGGAATAATCATAGCAGATGGAAGAAAAAAGATGAAGAAATTCACAGGGCCATCCAACGAAAGGCCCCTTTTTCCAGTATTATTCAGTCTGCATCCCAGTATGAGCAACCCCAAAATCAATAACCTTCATCTGCCTCAGAAAAGTTGCCAAACTGTTGGCTCAAGGGATGATTATTGGTGTGACCCCTCTACATTTTGTCAACATCCTCCATTGGCACTATAAATGAGCATAAAAAAACATGTTGAAGTATGGTGAATAGGAAAATCCTTTAACAACAAACAAAATAAAAACAGCAAGAAAAAAACTAACATACCAGAAGGCAAAGTAATGCCCATATGTAGTCTAGGAAAAATAACTACAGGCCGATTTTTTACTCGTGATAGGAAACCCTCTGAAGGCTTAAGGAAAACAATTTCATCGAGGATTCCATGACAACATGCTTCTTAGTGAACAAAGGGCCATGCTCATCCCCCGGGTATAACTTCAAATGATGATACATGTATGCAATTCATCCTTTCAGAGTCGATCTCAACATTTTATAGGGGCATTCCATGAAAATGAAGAAGCCAATTCATTAGTCATTGCATTTAAGTTAAAAGATTAATATCGGCAAACTCATTAGTAAAGTTCGAAAACTCGAGGCCTAAGATCCATAATCGCATCATTCCAACTCGTAACACTCAAATCTATGTTGCTAGATGCAACTACAGTTCAAAGCATCTTTGATTGGTCCATGGATTTACACACACAGAGATAACTAATAATGCAGCCGACAAGCGCAAAGGATTATCAGTGACGTTACTTGGAAATGAAGAGTGATGATAATTTCAAATTCACCCCATCCAGACTTGAATAACTCAAAGGGATGGGTTTCAACAATCCTTGTCGGGTTATTAAAACTGGAATGCAATTGGAAAACATCATAATTTATCATCAAACTCAGGTCCTCATTTCCTGCTCCGTGAACAAAAACCGTCCATTTATGATATTGGTACCTACCCATAAAAAAATAAAAAATAACCAAATGTTCAAAGATGCAAATCATCAAGCATTTCGCAGGCAATTTCAATACTATCAACTAAGGAAAGAAAAAATAGAAAAAGTTACTTACTCACTTGCCTTCTTCCCAAGCCAAAATGCGATATTACCGTACACAATTGGTCAACAAATTCGGAAACTTTAACCTTCCTAGCCATGTTCTGTACAAATCCAAGTACAAATAAACAAAATTATAACAAAAATTTATAAATTTATATACTATTCATGAGGTACGCATAAAGAATTTTGAAAACGAAAAAACTTACGGGGCCATCTAGCGATAAGTCCCTGTTTCCAATCAAATCGCAAAGAGCCCATAATAGAAATATCCAGATTTTCTAAGTCAAGTCTCCACAAACACAATTTGAAGTCCAAAAAAAAAAAAAAAGTGCTCAAATGAAATGGGTTGCCATATTTTCATCCGAAAGGATATGGGACTTCAATCTTTCGAAACAAACTATAGGACAATAAACCAAAAAAAATGCAATACAATAATAGAACGAAGAGATTGTTTGGCTTAAAATGTAGCAAAAAATGGCCCAATTAACGTGAAGAAGATTTATAGATAAAACAAGATATCAATATGCAAAACATGCAAAAAAAAAAAAATAATAAACTGAAAATTATGAAGATTCACAAAAAAGCACTTACCCCAGTCCTCCATCAATTTTCGTTTCTTTTGAACTCAGCAGAAGAATCCAAAATTCAATAACTGCATGAATGGTCCAAAATCGAATCTTCAATTGCGTAGAGAAATGACGGATAGAAGGTTTGAACTCTTTTCTCTCTTGTACAACCTGGTGTGCAATACTCTATCACCCATATGGCCCACAAATTTTTTATTCATGATGGCCCCTCAGGGGGTATACACCATGCTGTGTACACCATGTCATACAATCATCATTTTCGAAAGGTATAAGTAGAGATAGCGTGCAAAAAGAAAGAAAAAAAAAAAGGGACACAGTTCCAATGAACAGTGCCAAAACAAAGTCCCTCTTTTATTGTATAATACTAGTGTACGCACGTGCTGCAATTTAGTTGGGTATTTAATAGCGTGGAGTGATTTTGAATTATTTTTCCAGTTAATGTTCAAATACTGTGAAATGGTACTTTATTGTGAGCTGAAAGACAGTGTTACAATGAAAATAGTATAAACAAGAAACGGTGTTGAAAAGGAAACAAACACTTCTATTGTAAAGCAAATCAATCCACTACAAGCCAAGGCCATTTAACCTTGGGCAAGTTCCCACTCACGAGCCATAAATGCATCTAAGGCTTTAAATACAACCAGAAATTTTAACAGTGATGAATTTTTCAGAACTTGAACATAGAAAAATCAGAAAGTTTTGAAATACGTGATTAATGATTACAAATTTACGAAAGAATCAGGGGGTCGGTCTGTACAACCGAGTCCTTGGATTTACTCTTCTGAAGATGGCCGGTTACTAGAGTTGGATTGCCGGACGTCTTTGATCATTTGAACTACTTCATCCATGTTAGGTCGCAGGTCTGGAACCTTTGCAACACATGCCATAGCAATTTGCAGCATTTGCACCATCTCTTCTTCAATGTTTTGGAATCCCATTAACTCAAAATCAAAAACTTCAGCAGTCATTCTTCCCGGACAACAGACTGGACCCACCTTGGTAAATCAACAATATCATCACGGCCTGTCGATTGAATCGGTTGCTTTCCTGTAAGCATCTCAAGTAGAACGACTCGAAAGCTGTATACATCAGATTTGTGAGAATGTTTTCTCGTCTCTATCACCTCTGGAGCGCGGTAACCTACGTGTCGAGAAGTGGCGGGATAGTTCATTAGGGGAGCTAAGCCGAAATCCGAGATACAACTGTTAAAATCTTGGTTCAGAAGGACATTAGACGACTTTATATTTCCATGAGTAAACTTAGCACCACCAGCAGAATGAAGATGAGTGACGCCCTTTGCTGCTCCTAAGGATATTTTCACTCTCGTCTCCCAATCCAATGGAGTTCTTCCAGCAGTCCTGTTGGCTGTGAAGTAGAATTGAACAGAAAGAGGAACAAGAAAGATCAAAATCAACAGGATGAAAAATGTTTCAACAATGAAAGTTAAGTTACTGATGGACAAAATAGAGCCATTTACATTTTCTTGATCTAGTACAGTTCAAAAATAATGAGAATGGGAGTCCATCCAAAGAAATTTAGTTCCAAAATTACATTAGACAAAGTAATTATTTTTTTTCCATTTTTTCTAAATGCTGCCATCTTCAAGGATAACGAAGATGTTAGATAAAATGTGAGCCTACACAATGCCGCAAAAAGAAAGGAGCCCAGAGAGAGGGAGGGAGGAATTCTCATAAATATTTGATTTTAACAAAATCTCCTCAGAAAGGTTTTGGAACTTGATGCAATCTTTAAGAATAAGTCCTGCATATTTTGTATATAATATTCGTATATGAACAGAGAAACATGTCCCTGAAGACTATGTCGACGGAGGGGTTTCCAAACTATGTAAAGATAAATTATATCCGAACAAAGCAACTCCACAAGATTTATAGTAAAGTATAGTTCACAAAGATTTATGCCGACAATCAAGGGTTGATCAATTCTACTTCAGCACAGGGGGCATTACCTTATAAATTTTGTGATGGAAAACTTCAAGCAACCTAAGTTCGGCATTTGGATGTGAGAACTTTACCTGCATAAAGACATAAAAGACATCAAAGTTATCCCATTTTTTCTCACCTAAGAATCCAATGCAGAGCTGAGTTGGAACAAGGAAATCAATTATCACAGGTCGTCTTCATTTTCCATTATACATCTTTTTTCCCAAAAGACAAAAAGCTGAAGCAAAATGAACTCCAACAGGCAAGTGAAATTTAAAAGGAATAATGAAGAAAATATAAGTTTCACTTTTTAAAAAATAGTAATGTGCAAATTAGTATGTTTATAGAAATAAACTAACCCTTTCTTTGATCACATTAAGCACATCTCTAATCGTAGCTTGTTTCAACAATCTAATATTGGGCACCATTGCCTGAAAAGGAATGATGTGTTAATGGCTATAAGATGTTATAGAAAATGAAGTCAAGAGGTAACAGAAAAACATACCAATGTAATGGGGTAATTATACATACCTCGTCTTTGACGGCATAGTGAAAAGCAACTTTCAATGTTTTCAAGTATTACAATTGTGGCAGAGGAATGTCTGGAAAGACCACTGAAATGAACAAATGGAAAATCATAAAGATGGATAAAATGAATACAGACGATTGTAGTAAATTCTCAAAATTAAAATAATGAAAATTTGCTTGCCAATCTACACTCATAGGATAGCATGCACTATCTGAAATCGTAGTACAGAAATTCTGATCAAGACATTCGTTTGTGTATATAATTGTCAGTAATATCTATGGATAAACAAAGAATCTTTAAACAAAGAAAGTGCTCCAAACATATATATCCACTGTTTGGTAATCTCGCCAATTAGCAAAATTATTATAAGTCATTTGAACTACAGCTTGCCACATTCTGCATGTGAATTGATTCGTTATTTAGATAAAAAAAAGTGCAAAACAATTAAATGAGTTGTTTGACCTGTTTCCAACTGGAATTTTCAAATACATAAATAAGCAATAGTATTATTTCTATTGTTTGGTCATCAGAACAAATTTTTAAGCATCAAAGAAGCAGGTATCATAAAGATCTTTAATGCAGGAAAAAAAAAGGAAAGGAACAGGAGCAGCATCAGGAGTTCAGAGTGTGTGTTTTTTTTTTGGGAGGGGGGAGGAAGAAAAAAACTAAAATAGAAATTATTAGATTTGTCTGTTTATAATGCTCCTAGGAACCAATTGTAAACTTCATTGGGACAGAGAAAATCTAATTCAATTGTCAGCCAAAACAGCTTATACCAGAATTTAAAATACCTTAGTTATTTTGACAAGCTGATCCTGATTGTCATGGCCATAGAAGAAGGACTCCTTCTAGAAAATATGCATGTTAAAGAAGGTGAGAAATTAAATAGCATAACATTAACAACATGTAAATTTAGAAGAACAATTCTCACTATTCCAGCAAACATACAACCCAACCTCCACATGTGTAGAGAATAATCATAGTCTTGCAAGTCCACAAGCAGCTTAGGCCTCTTAAAGTATCTAAACGAAAATTCAAAAGACAAAAGTCAATAGCAGTACATTGAAAATAGAAACATTTTTGACTCTGTACATCGGCAGCAAAGTAAAACGCAAGCATAGGCATCTAGGAAAGCATTATGAGCATATAGAACAAAATATTAGTCAATCAAATAGACCTTAAAGCTACTCGGACATTGTATTCTTTGTTCGGATGATAGAATTCGGCAAAGCCGCAATCAACAAGCCGAATTTTTCGTAGCTAATAATCAATTATAACATTGTGAGGTTTGACATCTCTATGCATTATCCCCTGAGAATGACAATAATCTAATGCCTGCAGTTTTAGAATGTGGTTGATCAATCAATCATGTAATCAAGCATTAGACACGTCAAAGACTTTGGTAACAAGCCAACAATCAAGAAACACCAAGAAAGTTGGAAATAAAAACTATTCAATTATTACGATTTGAGAATACTTTTGAAAAATCAGCTCAGTGTTGATCCCTACTCCTATTAGTCATTTAGTTCATTCAAATTTCAAAAAACTCAACATTCAACCCCTCGACGCCACAACATTTCTACAAAGGCTTCTTCTCAAGTTTTGCAGTTAATCATCGTACTTTACTGCAATGAATGGGAAAGGCAAATGCCTATCCTATTTCTTGAAAAACTGTACAACTTTTCTTGCAATAATTGTAAAGTTTTTCGCATCAGATTCCTCTGTGGTAGATATCCTTAGTTGCGAAAAGTTAAATTTTCAAGATATACTTGTAAATTCTATTAGATGACAGTAAGCATGCATATTCATGAATCAAAAAGGGATTTTTCCTTCTTATTGAGCAAAATAATTGCCGCTTTATGGGTTTGAGAATCATTTATTAAACATATCATTTCGGCTTATCTATTTACCTAGTAAACTCCCCCCCTCTCAGCTCTGCAAATGTCTCAAATTCTTAAAAATTCTCCCAAACACCGTGTCAAGCAAGGACTCAACTTCAAGTAAAAATAATTAATAAACACTTCAAATAACGCGTAGTTAAGGATTGTCAATCACAGAAATTGATAGAAACGTAAATAAAAAATAAATAAATACATTAAACACATAACTCACCTTAGAAAGAATTGTAGAAAATGGACAATATAAAAGATTCAACAAATATAAACCTCTTAAGACTTTATAATTAAATTGTAGTATTTCTTTGTACCTCATGTACTAAGTCTAAAATTTCTCTATAAACGACATTCTTTGTACAAAAACTGTGTAAAGAGATTGAATGTAAAGCTGATGGTTTAATCAAAACTTTTATGCATTCACTTGTTCTAGCTCTAGATAGAGCTACATATAATTGTCCGTGGGAAAAAACAGGATCGGGAAGATACAAACCAACAAAATCCAATGTTTGTCCTTGCGCTTTATTAATTGTCATAGCAAAGCATTGGCGTATTGGAAATTACGTTCTCTTAAATGGTATTGAATTTTAGTCTCCTTCTAGTGGTATAAAAGGAATTCTAGGTAAAAACACACGCTTCCCATGGTGTTCACTAATAGAAATTTCGGCGTCTATAACATTTCGTTCAAAATTTTTACAAACAAGTCTTGTACCATTACATAAACCTTCTGAAGGATTAATATTTCTAAGGAGCATAATTGGACAATTCTTTTTTATAGTAAACTCGTGTGGAGGTATACCATTTGGTGTTAATGTATTTAAGAAATCTTCTTGAATGCTTTTCTCCGTTTTATCTATGGATTCATAGAAACTGTAGTACGTAAATGTTTGTCCTGGAATTTGTTTTAGTAACATTGTGTTTCTTTGATCAATAGATTCATTTTTAGGAGTTAAAATAACTCTATTTATCATTGTAGCTAAATTATCTGTGTAATTATGTAAATTTGGGAACACTACGTTGATTAGCTCATTTAAGGAAACTAATTCATCTTTGTAAGGTATAGTTATTTCAGAAGGAAGGGTAATCATATCACAAGAATGAGTGACTTCTAATCCATTACCTATATCGAGTAAGTAATTAGAATAGGATATATCTAAATGAGCTCTCATATTTTGCACTAAAGATAATTTTGTAAATAAAAGCCACAAGTATGAGAAAACTAAACTTGATTTTATTATATCTACTTTGCTACCTTTTGGTACTACTGGCAAGATTTGTCGAAAATCTCCTCCCAAAACTATTACTTTTCCACCAAAAGGTAAATCGTAATCGTTAATATCTCGCAGAACTTTATCTAAAGCTTCTATGGTGAAACGATTTACCATAGGAGCTTCATCCCATACAATTAGTTTTGTCATTCGTAAAAGATCTGCTAAAGCTGATTGTTTACTAATAGAACAATTTGTTTCGGTACTGGATTCCAAAGGAATTTTAAACTTTGAATGAGCTGTACGTCCACCTGGTAACAAGGATGCAGCTACGCCTGATGAAACTACAGCCAAAGCAATGTAATTTCTAGATCTTACAGCCGACAACAATTTCTTGTACAAAAAAGTTTTGCCAGTTCCTCCAGGACCATCAATAAAGAACATGGAATTTTTGTTATTAAAAATGTTTTCTAAATCATAAGCTTGTTTTTTATGTTCATTCAGTAGTATTTCTTGATTGGTATCCATGTTAGACACAGAATATCGTATTTCTTCAGAAATCATATTTGACAATCTCTCACTTTCTTCTATGTTTACATTGTATGGAACAAATTTATAGTCGTTAATATTCTTTCCTAAAGGTTCGAGTAAGGAACTTATGTATTTGATTGCTTTTAATTCGGCATCGTTATAAGATAAATCATCTCTCATGTAATCCTCAAACATGTGAATCTTAAATTTTTCCCAAAGAGAACACGGGTTATTCAGTGAACACAATAAGAGTACGGTAGCAAAAAGTCTACGTAATGAGGTAGGCATTTGATATGTAATCGCTTCTGCTAAACAAAGTTCACAACTATTATCCTCATTTAACAAGCCATGTAAGAGAGTTGCTTCATGAAAAGATGCTACTTGAAGATCATTAACTCTTTTCAAACTGTTAAATGATGTTGGACCTCGAATGTGATTAAGCAATATTTGTAAGTAATATCGTTCACCCTCAGTCGGAATTGCTGTAACAATTCGACCTATTACATTTTTCTATTTTCTACGAGTCCAAATTCGACTTTGAGAATTCCATACAAAATGAATAGGAAAATCCCTGTACAAAATAGTTCTAGCTAGTTTATCGTAAATATTCATTCGAAAGAATTCTGTTAACATGGTTTGCTGAACATAATCCCTAGAGATAACAGATGGTAAACTTTCAAACTCCCTAAATGTAAAAAATTGACAGTCTTCTAAATGTAGTTGTAATGAAATGACAGTCGGGAAGTTTTCAACTAAAAGGAATCCATAAATTCTCCATGCTGCATCCGACGGAGAGATCTAACGAGCTGTTTGATACCTTGAAATTTCGTCACATTCAATATCTTTCTCATTAGTATTTATCGAAAAACTTATTCTATCATGGCCTTTGTAAACATATTTGTATAAATATTTGACAACTTTTATGGTTGAACAAATTTCAACGTTAATATGACAATCATACTTACTTAATAAATAAGGATTATAAGGTACAACCCATCTATTGTCCAAAATGGATCCCCTGACCTTTGCACATTCACCAGTATTTCGTCGTCTATAAATTGGGTAAGAGCTGTCATTTATAGTTGTATTTGTAACGAATTCTCGAGGATATTTATTCTTGCAAGTCTTGTCTTCTTGCATACAAATATTATTAGGATTTAATGATCCACATGGACCATGCATCATGTGTTTTATAACACGGGGACGCAAATACGGGAAATCACTTTCGCTTGGGATCTCACAGGAAACAATTCGGTCAATTGAAGATATACAATTGTGTTTTGAACTTTTATTCAGAATTAATAGAAAGTGAGAATGTAGGAGGCCTCTTTTTTGGAATTCTATGACATATATGTAAGCAACTACTGTGCCAAATATATGTTTTTTGAACAAATCATTCTTTAATTCTTGTAACTTAGATCTAAAGATTCGTGCTATTAAGTCAGGCCTATTTTGGCTCTCATCAATGTGGCGTAATTCTTGTTTAATTTCAGGCCAATTAGGATTACATGTTATTGTTAGAAATATATCGAGTTTACCAAAACGTTGAACCAAAGACATAGCATCCATATATCTTTTTTTATTATCTCTAGGGCCCCCAGTAAAAGAGGAAGGTAAAACAATTTTATGACCGATGTTGGAACTTCTAGTCTCACCCATATCAACGCTATCAACAATTCCTTGATATAGCTCAGCTCTTATATGTGCTTGATTATTTCGAAAATAATCTAAACGAGAAGTTTCTATCTTTATGTACATGTCAACTATATACTGTTGTAAGAGACGACCAGCATGAAGAAGAATAGAGTTACCTGTATTTCTAATCTGAAGTTTATAACAATAGTACTCTCGGCATGACACAGTTAAACGCTTACATTTTTTTTTCAAACCTGCAGCATAATAGAAATATAAAAAAACTGTAAATTGTAAGTAATTAGATGAAGCTAGAAAATGCAGAATAATGAAAAACTGAACAGAGCATGAACCTGCATTTTCTTTTTCAATAAACTCGGTAGCTGAACTAACACTATGGATATCATTAACATTTTCATTAACAATCGAAATGTTAGATTTTGTGTGTCAAAATATTCAATACCCTCATACCATCCAGGCTCCCCGAATGGGAATAACAAAGGATACTGAAGCGGATCATAACACCCAAAGTAGTAATGGACTTTATGTGCATGACCAGAATGACAATAAATAGATATGTCTCGAATGTGAACATCTGCGTTTGGATCTTCATCAACCCAAACTGCTGCAACTTGAGAAGTTGATGGCGTGTTAAATACTGTTGGTCAAGACCAGGGTCACAACGTATTTGTATTTTATATGTTTCTAAAGCTTTTATACTGTTTAGTGAGCGAAAGAATTTTGCATAAGGATTAATTTGTAAAATATCCAGTAATTTTTGTAAGAGTTGCTCACTAAATTTGCATGAACTTTGAAGACAATTTTGTAATTCATTTTCAGTATCAAAAAAATATAATTGTAAAAAAGATGGTTTCCCATCAATGGGGACTAAATTATTTATGTAATGATAAACTTGACCTTGAACTCTAAAAGTGTAAATCCCTTTATTCATCCTGCACAAGTCTTTATCATATTTTACACCGAACGATGTGAATGCAAAGTGATTATTATAGCTTCTACAAATAGTTCTAAAATGCAGCGACTCATGTATGCTTGATGTATACAAATGGAAAAGTTCATCAGGTACAGTGTTATCGTGCAATCTAATTTTTCCATTAGAACAACAAAAGCCATTGCTTTCTCTATGAAATTTCTTTGCACCACAAAAATAACAAATTGTAGGGGGGTTTAATACATAAGATTCAGTAAGTACTGGTTGTATCTCAAGTTCTATGACATCTGTGTTATACATTGTAGCTGTAAGGAAATCAAAAGGATCAGCATTTGATTCAGAATTACCTGAAGCAATAATTAAAAAAAATTAAACAAACGAAGACATGACTGGATTGTAAAGGGATGTACTAAATTGTTGTTCTGAAATGAAGATGCCAAACAATAAAAAATTTGTGATTAATTTATACCTTCATCCAAAAGATGGAATGGATTTGCTATCACATCATCCAAAGTAGGAGGTAATTCCTCCGTAGGACAACTTGTGTCACTATACCGATCAGCTGGAAGGAACACAAATCATAAAGTATCATTAAAAACTAACAAATGTAGGTTCATTATAACCTTGAACGGTAATAAGCTTAAAAAATACACCGAAGAAAATAGTAAAATAAGTAAAATGTGTGAAAATGTATTTCGTGATAATATAACTTACCTTGTATTTGTGAGATTCTTCTGGATTTTAATGAATGAGATCCAGATGGTCGATCTAATTCCTTGCGTATTGCGTACATCTGTCGGCGTCTTTCATTGCGAGCATCATTGACAGACTAACATTTGGAACATATCTGTTGCTTTCTTTGTTACCATCCATGTGCATAAGGTTGGTGTTCAACCTTTTTTAAAAAACAATTGTCCATGAAATTTATAATAAGAATTGTGACAAAAGAGGTTCAAAAGAAAGAAAAAACATTGAAAGTAAAAATAACATCGTTAAACATTGAAAAACAACTGAATTTTTACACATGAACTAATAATGATCATCCATCACCTATCATGTTGTGCCAAGTCCATCGACTAATGATATGTGGAAATCAAATGATTCAGATCCCATGCATGGGAAAAATAAAAGAATGAATCAGTTAAGTAGATAGGCCAAAAATGTGTGATTTAGGACGTAAAAAAAGTCACTAAACAAAATATGCACAATGGGAAATCAGTACTAAATCTATTCTCGATAAACAATTCTGTATAGTGCATAATGGGAAATCAACACTAAATCTTTTTTTTGGTAAACAATTCTCATCATCTCTTTTTTGCAAAGGAAGACATCGATTTAGTAAAGGAGGGGACAATTTTGACTGCAAGGTGTTAGAACTAATGGTAGAAGGTTGATACTTGTTATCCCATCTGATGATTACCGACAGAGTACATCATTTCATGACATTCCAATTACCTAAAGAACAAATTAGCAATTTAGCAAGCATCCTTATCTGGATTCATTTAATGGACTGTTCATTTTGACATTTTGCTGACAAAGCCTCCAATTTGAAACTGATAGCAAATTCCAAGGAGAAATGTTGATGAAATCATGACAATTTCCCATGTGACAAGTCTAAGGCCGCTTAGTGAAATTGAAAAATTGATTTAGTAACAAGCTTAGGATTGTGAGCAATGGTTTTCTGGTCAACCACTTGACATTCACATGCATTGGTTATTTCATATCCTCTTTCAATAGCTAGCCAAATGACTACAGTATCATTATTCATGAGCCCAGTTCACCATTGTCGCATTTTGACAAGATGAAAGAACTATATCTTATAAATATTTCGCACACAAGTACTGTTTAAAAGAATCTTTGCAAGGGGATTATATGCTAGCAATTCACACATTGAGGAGGATTTTAGGGTAGAACTTGCAATATCAATGTCCATTGTATCAACTGTCTCTTACCAAAAATGGTGTCTATGATAGAAAAATTAGTTTGCTAAAATTTACATTAAACTTTATTTTCCTTGTAATCTCCTCAAACACGCTCAAATCAATGTGCAGAAGTGTGTCACAAACAAGAAGCCACAACTATATAACATCAAACATATCTACACATTAAAAGCCAACTCTTAATTTGTTTTTTCTTACAAATTAAGACCTTGAAACCTGATTATTAAGATCAAGAAATATCACATCTAAATAACTGAAATTCACAAGAAAAGATGATAATTACAACTTCGAGAGACTTACTTGAAAGTATCAAAAAATCTCAAAGTGGTCTGCTCAATTTCCCAAGATTTCAACTGAGAACCAAAGATCTGTTCCAGAAGGCACAAAAAAAAAAGTCAATTCCACGAAACAAGCCCAGAATTAGCACTTATTTTATCAAATAACCAAGAATCCATAGAGATATTCAATTTATTAAAACTTTTGACATATTTAGATCCCATAAAAACTTGATAACAAATCAAAAGAATTATGAACTAATTTAAATAATAAGATGCAAGACTGTTGGCTAATTTCCTTAACAAAGAACTGGAATTGTTCGAATTGATTTTAAGAAAATTAACATTCGAAACAGTACTAAGACCTACTTTTCAAATTCATTAACCCCTAATTTATCAACAGGGAAAAATGGGATCTTGATTAAATAAATTAGGCAATATTTCAATCCATAAAAACTTCATAAAAATATTACAAGAATTATAATCATAAGCCACAAGATAGGATAATTACCGTATTCAGAAACAACTGAATTTGCTATAGCTGAGGCTGAAGAAGATGAAAGTGGAGACTCTGTACAAGAACAAAACAAAAAATAAAAAATTAATCAATGTTTCGCGGAGGCACCAACCGTGTCTCTTTGCGCACGGAGACACGCACCTTGTGCTACGGAGGCACGCTCCATGCGCAACGAAGGCACGGTGATAGGTCTTTGAATTTCACAAATTAAAATTTAAAGACCGAATATAATTTTATTTCCTTTGCAAATAAATCATGTATTCAAACAAGACCAAGTCTGAAATTATCATCATATAAAAATTTAATGACATAAAATGTCACCAAAAAGACACATTCAAAGAATAAAATTAAGCTAATGTACTCATTTCTATGTTCCATATGTTAAAAAGTAAGTAAACTTATTTTACGTGTCGAAAACAAACCAAAAGGCATGACTTGTATGATAATCAATATGTTTCTACGCTTTTATTGCTTATTTTCTAATTCCACCAAAGCAATGAACTGAGTCATGAATGGACTTGGGACATTAGAAATGGAAGTGATAAAAATTCCATGTTTTTTTTTTATCTATCCACCAATAATGAACAATAACAAAAGGAATAGAGGGATTACCACATTCACTATGAATAATTTTTATGTATGCAGCCTTTTATTTCATATTCACACAACATTCAGACTACACTCAATGCCCCTCCAGTCCTCCCTTATCAAACACAGTCTTATTGGTTCTTGTCCCCTTCTACTTTATTTTCTTCTCATCTTCTTATGCTTTTTAAATATTTTTTAACACTATTTTTATTCCTTTAGTAGATTTCAACACTAAAGTTCCACTAATCTCATTGAGTTCTAAATGCCGAATTAAGGAATTGGTATGAAGTGCCGTCACAAGAACTTGAGCATAGCCCTCAGTAGATGGTGTTGACACTGTGAACTATACTTCCCAAAAGTTGACTTGTGATGTATGGAGATGCTACTACTTCAATAAAAGCTATAGCTAGCGGGACAGCGCAATAAGCCTTTTCTCACCCACGATCAAGCCCAAGAATCCACTCAAAGCAACTATACCTTTGGGCTCTTACTTCGAAGTATCCTTACGAAATAGGTCCACCCTCATGTTCAAGTGATGCTCCACATCAACTTGCTTCTTGCTATAGAAACCTCTTTTCAAGCCCATTTATTTTATTTCTCGTAGGTTATCACTCTAGCCATTTGGAATTATAGGTACATATCAATTGATCATTCTCCTGCATTTTCCTGAACTAAGACATCCTAAAATAAAAGAATTGTTGATACCTCACAAACATATGAGTTATTTTCTCTATGCCTTCTGCAAATAATTCTTGGCCAAATCTACTATATCTCTAAGGATTTGGGGACAGTAAAATGTTACTAAAATCAAAAGCTTCCCAGCCTCCTAATCCCATCCTTCTAGTGACAATAAATAACAATTACAATAATATAAATTATAAATGTGATTCTCAGCATTAAGAAAAATATTCCTGCCACGTCAAGCAACAGTTAAAAAAAGGCCAAATTACACTAACAAATTCTTATGACGTATCCAAATCACTCACTTCACAGCTTTCATTCTATTAGCAGTAACTCAAAAGTGCAATAGGTATAAAATATAGGGCACAACTAATGAAAGATTTGGGGAAAAAAATTTACGGGTGAGATATGAGCTTGGAAGCTTTGACAGAGAAAGGGCAGACTGCGAACTGAAGAACTTGAAACCGCTCGGCGGCGTGTTTGGCTTTGAGATACGCTGTCTCTTCGGTGTCGATGGGGAGAACCCTTTGCCATGGAGCGGAGTATGCACCGGTTTGCTGCAACGACACGGCTATGAAATCGGAGTTGGATATGTGAGTCTTTATTTCTCCAAAAGCCTCTGAGAAATTGGATTTCGTTACTTGCTTTATCCGCCCCTGGTTCTGGTGGCAGCGGTTCGGGACCGTTGGAGGTCGAGCTGTACGGAAGGATGATCTGAGTTCGACCACTTTACCGGAGGCGAAAGCGAAGGAAACCTAAGAAAGGAGAGGACACGAGCTTGCCTTCTGAAGCGATGCGATGAAAACGGTAACACGAAGAAGCTTAGGGTTGTCGTCCAGTGCCGATAGGAAAGTCTGCGAGAGAGAGAGAGAGAGAGAGAGAGAGAGAGAGAGAGAGAGAGAGAGAGAGAGAGAGAGAGAGAGATGTCGAGAGAAAAATATCTTTTATTTGGGTTTCCTGCCAAAACGACGTCGTTTCAACCGGACGAAAGTGTGAATAGTAATTGGAAAAGTGTCTCTTAGGGATATAGGTATAGGGATAGGTAAACGTTAGTTGGCTACCATAATCGTGCACTGTGATAAAATCGTTTCATAACCATGAAATTTAAAATATTTGGATTTTTTAATTAAGTAAAAGGAAATCTGAAATCTGCTACATACTATTATGAAGATCATGTATGTTTCAAAATTGATAGAATTCATTATAGTGTGTTTTTGTTCTGTCAACATTTCTAAGTAATAAATGGAATAAATATCGAGAATTTTATTCATTACCATTGACACTAATTTATTTTTTGATAGATAGATACTATTTTGAATTCTTTTAGCCTTGTTTGCGTTTCAATACGTAATTGCATGTCAACTGGTACAATCCAAGGGAAGCTTTGGTAGCGATCGGTACTAATTTTATCCAATAAACTCTGGGTTGTTACACGATGTATTTGATCCGATAATAAAATATCACTCATTTTGACATCAAAGACTTAAGACACTAATAACAACTATTAGTTCGTAGTGAATTATGGTAAATCATAAAGTAGTCAAGTAGAGTCCAATTCTCTCTAGCATGGTCATTCATTAGAATTAAAATCTTACACAAAAAAAATATTATATTCGTTACACTTCCGAGTTTACCAAGCATACTAATGTCACTACTTCTAAGGTTCTCTCACCATGCTCAAAACAAACTACATATCCCAATTGGTATAGTAGCAACTATTACAACCTTAATACAATAGAGTGCTAACCAGATTTTTAGTCATGCACAACTGTTCCAATTTCAACCATAACGCAACTATCGTTTTCTCCTTCAAAACATTATGAAGAATGTTATGAATTTGTAAAAGTGCATTTCGATCCTTCCGTTGTTTCTCCCCCATCATCTAAGTTGTGGCATCTTCTCAAATCCTTCGGTTGAGAATTTGAATGAATGTTTCTTCATCAATCACTTTAAAGTGGAGATAATAATAACTCAATAAATTTAAAGCAATAAATTTTTGAAGTTTTCACTTTCTTTGTAGTTAAAAATAAAAATAAAAAATAAAAAGAAACAATTTTACTAAATAAAATGTAAATTATTTTCAAAATAAAATCAAGACAAATTTAATTAATTCATTAACTTCAATAAATATAAACCACTTACGAAACTTGTTATCACAGTGTGGCATAAAAAACATTTTATGTGCTAATTGCTTAGGTCATCTACAAGCTTTCACCAAAATTTTAAGTAAATTTTACACCATTTTACACTAAATCTTGCACCAAACTAAAAATCATCTCCAACCATTACACCAAATGAACAATGTTTAATCATTTTCTTCATTTTTTTAATCTTAACAATTTATTTATTTGACAATTTATTTATTTATTTTACAACTACATAAATTATTAAATAAATAACTAAGTCAAATTAACGAAAATATTAAATTTGTTAATAGATATAAAAATATAGTACAATTAATAGAAACACTAAAAAAAGAAAAATATTAATTTATGCCATTAAAAATAGTGCAATGCATTTCAAATTTCGTTAAATAAATTTCGTGTATTGTTTTCTTTAAATAATACTAGAGTAATGTATGTATGTTGTTGTGTAATATATTTTGTTAACTTTAAATAATTGTGTTTGTTGTATTTTAATTTTTTTTTTTTTTTGTAATCTTATTTTAATTAATTCATTAATTATTATTTTTTACATTATTAAAATTTATTATAAATTCAAATGATAATAATAATAATAATAATAATAATAATAATAATAATAATAATAATAATAAAACTTTATTGTATTAAAAATATATAACACAAATACGCTTAATCAATTTGTTTGAAAATAAAAACAACAACGTAAAATTGACTTTATGCAAAGTTTCGTACTACGTTGGTGTTTTGGTGTCACATTTGGAGATGCCCTTAGCTCATGTGGACCCTATCTACTCGACCTAATTGAATTTGACAATTTGATGCTTGATTCGATACCTTTCAAGGTTTTCTTGATTAGGGACGTCTTGCACCTGAATTGGTAAATACTTTGTTACTCGGCCTCTTAAGGTTCGTAAAACACATTTTGCACTAATTCAATATGCATTCAGTCTTTGATAACCAGAACCTCTTGTAAGCATGCAATTACAATGTCCAGGAAGG